>OX579679.1:47515136-48715136 GCA_951230905.1 Cheilosia variabilis
GAACTGCTAACAGAACGCAAAATCGCCACCATTTTATTACTTGTATAGTAATAAAACCACAATACATCATTATGCATAACTAATTTCATTTTTTTGTTTTTATTTTCAGGTAAGAACAGAATTCCTGAAGACAATCTTATTGCCAATGCTATTTATAAGTAAGATGCGTTCTTGAGTATGTATAAACATTTTGCGTACTAATAACAAATTTTAGTCCAGACTTTAAATTGCGAAATTTGCATGGAAAATAAAGCCACTGTGAACTATTAAAATTTGCAGGCGAGACTAGTGTGTTGTTGTTGTTGGTAAAGCCCATTGCGCGATACTAATAATTATTTTTAAACATTTTTAAAATTTAACGAACTCTAAATGATGAAATTTTCCATACAAAATTGTCTATCGTATGACCTACAAAATATTTAAAGTGAAGGTTAGAAATGCTTATTAGTAAGGCTTATTGACTTTTATGAGGGGGTTTTAGCAACACTTCTGTTTCCTTTAAAATCTTCCAACAAATGATGGCGATTTTAGTGCATCAATCCGTGATTGAACACAACTTGTAGCTAGAGACTTATACCATGTTCCCACCAACGTGATTTAGCTAAATCAACTTGATTTTGCTAAATCATCCCATAAATTACGTGATAATTCATACATTTCCGTGATTAATATTTACGTGATTTAGACGTGTTTAAATTTAAATTACGTATCTGTCATCGCAAATACACACAAAATAAAATCGAAGATACACAAATAAAATCAAACATACCTGTTATTAACTTCAGCACTTTATTCAGCAAACAAAAAATATAAAGAAACTGTCAAGAAAATTATTTCAATTTAAACTTTCTAATTTTGTTCGTGTTTCGGTGAGTTTTTGATATTTTTATTAATTACATACAACCAAAAATTGTTTTATTCTTGGCAGGTATGACAACAAAACAGAAAAAAAAACGAACTATCTGGTCCAAAGTGGAGGAATTTTTAATATTGAAAGTTGGACACCTAATGTAAAAGTTGACAAAAATGTCACACTTAAACACGTAAAGTTCGGTGGAGACGCCTTTCGTGATTTATAAATCACTTTGGCTAAATTACGTTGGTGGGAACATAGTATTAGACTGCTCTCAATTTAATTCAATTTATTTATATATTATTCATTTATTTATAAAAGTCTCATGAATAAAAATTCATAAGTGGCTTAAAATCTACAAAAATTTGAAATTTCTTTTGGTATTTTGCACACTTAATTTTGATAACCTGAAATCTGCTCGATTCGCTATGAATTTAATAAAATCTTTAAATAAATAAAGGGGCTTTTGAGAGCTCTAACAAATTTTTAATTGAAAATGTGACATCAATGGAATACCAAAAACGCAATTTAACAGATGAGATGATAATGTCAAGAAGAACAACTGCTGTTTACTAATAGAGTTCGTTTTACTGTCTGCTACATCTGCACCATTTCAAGTTCAAGTAAGTGAGGTCCAGCAGTTCAACTGGTTACTAGAGGAGTCGAGGCATACATCAAAAAAACTTTATTAAAAATAATTGCATACCTACAGGCTGATTCGGAGCATTTATCTATTTTGGGAGCGTATCAGCATCCCGCTTTTTATAAATCTCGCTTTAAATGTTTTAAAACACCGTCTTCTAAAATCCCGGTGTTTTTAAATACTGCCTCTGAAAATCCCGCTTATTGCAAATCCTGATCTATTATAGTCCCGTTTTTCTAAATCCCGTTAAATCCGGCTTTGGCCGTTTCTCAGAATCCCACTTGAATTTTAACAACGTCATCGTTAAAAATTGAATATAGCTTGTTTCCCATTTTCTTTCATAAATTTATCCATTTCAATTGTTTTTCTTTTTCTTTACAAAGAAATAATAAAAGTAACAAAAAAAATTAAGTCGGTTTCTTTTATTCCTTTTTTTAATAATATAGCTTTTGCAATTGAAACTAGATGTTTTTTTATAACTTATAAGAAAGAGGATTATAAAAAAGCGGGATAGTAAAAAACAGGATAAAAAAGGGGGAAGGGGGAAAAGCAGTATTTTGAAAAGCAGGATATCGTACCCAACCCACCTATTTTACCTGATATGCTAATAGTCCCAAAATGAAAAACTCACACAAACGAATGGTTGTGAGGAGCTAGGCCTAGGGTCCCTACGGACTTGTTGCGCCAATTTTTTTTTTTTTTATGCTAATAGTATCTCCTTACACCTTTTAGTTTGTTTCCAATACCGAATATTTATATAATCCATATTATTTCAGCTGATTCTAGTCCGGGAAGTTGTAGCATTTTGTTTTCTTACAACTGCTTCATCCGTGACGATATCGTCAGTAAAGCCGATCAATTTAATTCTTTGTATGTGTGTTAGTCGCGAAACTTCTTCATTCATTTTAAAGGCCCAATAACACAGCCTAGTGGTGCTATCCTCAGTCTGGTACCTTAAAATTCTGTCGATAAAGTTGTTCGTGACTATATTCAGCAGGTAATTTGTTGTAGCCATTCTGTCAAGGGATTGCCCAAACGCAGGATCAGTTCACCGACTTAAAAACATAAAATGTTAAGCCGGTGTTCAACATTTGGTACTGTTGGCTTAACCGATGTCTTTTCCATGTTAAATTTTTTGTCTGATGGTCTTTTTTACATCGTCCCTGATTGTTAATCTTTCAAGAGAGGTCCATGAAATCAAAGTCTGACTACTACTTTCCAAATTTCTAAATCCGGGTATCGCAAATATGTTTTTAGTTTAACTGAGACTATTAACTTTTAAAATTCGTACTTTAGTGTTTCATGCACACACAAATGTCAAAATGTGTCCTTGAGCTAATTTTAGCGGCAAATGTGGCCAGACTTTCTTACAATTAAAAATAGTTCCGCCGAAAGCCACCGCGAATGGTTGCTGTATCAAATAAAAATATCCAGCCGGTACACAAACCTTTAGTCTATGCAAATACTCGTCTAATATTTCTCATTTTGGTGCAAAAATAGAGATAGCGATACTAATAATCATGTTGAGTGCCCAGGGTGCATTTTACGAACTCACAACAGCGAAATTTTCAATGTAAAATTACCCATTGTGACCTACAAAATATTTAGTGTGAAGATTAAAAATGATTATTAGTAAGAGTGTTTCATGGCCTCTTCCAGGGTCCCTCGCACTACAATTTGTCTCCGAATTAAATTCGAGGGTCCTTGCTCCCACTTAGCCTTGGTTGGTTGGTTTGGACTTTGCAAGGACAACCAACTTAAGGCATTCAATGCAAATTGCAAATAAAAGCGATAAAGTCATCCATCTGCGGTCGGCTACCTCCCGCCATTTCAATAATCTCTCAATGGCATTGTGTACCCCAGGCAGAAAGACGCAGCCCCAAACGCAACTGAAATATGCACATAAATATACCCACCGCCAGCGTTTACATTTCCATCTTTTACCATCATAATGATGCCAATCCGGATGTGTACTACACCTTCAGCATATTTTTATTCATAATGCATCCGCTGGGTATTGCCGTCATTCGCACTAATGCCCAACTGGATATGGATGTATACCGCACACTCAGACAGGGAGCAGCTCAATGGAAACCTTTCTTATCAGCCGGCGGCCCCCGGGAGTGCTGCTATTCCTTCACGAGAAATCCATTTGTGTATATTTCCTATTCGCCCTCTCTCTGCCAAAGGAGCGCAACCAAATATCGAATGAACCCCACGAGGATTGAAGGAATCCAGTTGGCAGTTGCTGTATATATGTACAAACATCTCTTCCCCACAGATAAACATCAATAAAATTGCTACCAATACAAGCCGCCCACCTCTGTGACTCTGTGACTCCAAGTGTAGATTTTAATTTGAAAGATTTCCTTTTATCTTAATTAGCCACAATCCCACTTCATTGGGCCGGTAATTGGTTCTGCCTTTGAATGAATATTAGACACACTCTCGCTATCGAACTCGATCCATGTCAGTTGGAATGGAATGACCAACCAGAGATGATAAACACTCGTACCTAGCATTTCAGCGTTAAAGGTAATCCTGTTACGTGAATTGGAGAACGCCTTTGTTGTGGTTTCAATTAAGAGCTCAGTTGAGGGAAATATGATTCCTCATCCGTTGTGCTTCAGAATTCGGTCGGTTTAATCAAAACCGAAGGTGTTTTGAGTGAGTTAATTAACCGGCTGAGTGGTGTGTGCTTACACCAAGACTGTATGCAAACATTCCGAGTTCCGAGGCAGCGCATTCATGCTGATTGCATTTGAAAATTTAATAAGTGAGGGGTGTACCATTTTGGCAAATGACTGGTGGACGTCGGCTTAATTTTTTCACGAAATATCCTGTTTAGGTATTTATGGAATATTTTAAAATGCTGGGGATTTTCATTGCGAGTGATGAGTGATGAGAAGTACTGTACTGATGGGTACATCCGCACAAGGGATGAATAGTCAAACAGCATCTTGGAATCGCTTACCTGGAAGATCAATGAAAACAAGTGAACCTACTAAAAGTCTCGCCATCAACAGTTCTAAAAAGGATATCTTCTTTTCTGGAAAACCGTTTCTACAGTGTTCGATTCAGGTCGGTTTTATCGGCGGCTTTCTTGACCAACTCTGGGGTTCTTCAAGGCAGACATCTAGGTACATTTTTCTTCCTACACGTACATTAACGCATATTGATGGAAATGGAATTGTTCTTGAAGCAAGCTCATCACTTGGATTCGTTAGAAAATGGTACAAACAATTATACAACAACATCACTTCCTCGTCGAGTACGATGGACAAGGCCCCTCTCAGTGAGTTCATGTTTTAAAAATCGGGATCATCCAGCTTTGTTTTATGATCAATCCTCTAACTTTACCTCGTTCTGAGAAGCATGGCCTAGGGTACCTGTTCGGACCTGTTGCGCCAACTTTTAATTATTTTCTATTTCTATTCATACCGCTTGCCTAGTGTCATTTCAGCCCCTTTGTCCGTCTGTGTTCTTCGTGCGTGCCGCATTATTCCGGCGTGACCATGTGTTGTCATATATTCTAACAGCTGGAGTATTTCTGATACCAAAAAAGCGTATTTTACTGTATACACAGATAATATTGGGTTAGGTAAGGTTGTTATGATAGGTAAAAGGCCTAATGGGACACGTGCACCCACCGCACCTAGATTTATTTTAATGCCCAAGGGGTTGCGTACTTTACGTTTTATTGATTCCTAAGTCATCCTGTAGAATTATTTAAAAAATAAATAAAGAAAAAATCCATTTCTAGGTCTTTTGATGAATTTGTTTTTTGGTATCGCAATGACGAAGAAAGTGTCTCGGCACAGATGTTCAATATTCTTTAATTAATAACTCAGCAACTCAAAGGACTCATTTCAGTCGGTTGTGTAGAGAGGCCACAGCGTACTCAACTCTTTCGCCGCATACAGTACTTTTTCGACAATCATCTATTTCAGATAAGAGCTTCGAAATTGCGACCTGTGTTTTAGAATTCGCCTAGTTTAGTTTGAGGGCGATCCTCCTCTTCTTGGCGGCTCATCAGTTTTTGACTTTCTCCATTACGTATAGTAAGAGAAAGATAGGCACGTATTGTATTCGTACAAAACTTCGAACTCGAGATGTTAATCAATTCTTACATAACGATGATAGAGGAACTCAAAAAAGTGGGTCGCAAAATTCTTTCCGTCTGTCTGTCTGTCTGTATGTCCCGAGGCCTACAGCCTAAGCGGCTGCCCGGTTTTCGTCCAAACTTCGGATTTAGAGTTACTTCCCTTATAAAATGTTCATACCAGTTTGATTTGTTCGAAAACGGCTCTAACGATTTCATTCATATTTTATATTTAAGCTTAAGTAGGTGAGGTTAACATAACTGCATACTCAGTTTTCCGATAAAAAATCGAATTCCACGTTACTTTGAAATTTGGACATATCTCGAAAACGGTCCATACGATTGTAACAAAAATTCATTTCTAAGGTAATATGGTCATTTCTAACTTAATGGAAAACTCATTTTTTCTCTGTAATATCGTCCAAACTTCGGATTTAGAGTTACTTCCCTTATAAAATGTTCATACCAGTTTGATTTGTTCGAAAACGGCTCTAACGATTTCATTCATATTTTATATTTAAGCTTAAGTAGGTGAGGTTAACATAACTGCATACTCAGTTTTCCGATAAAAAATCGAATTCCACGTTACTTTGAAATTTGGACATATCTCGAAAACGGTCCATACGATTGTAACAAAAATTCATTTCTAAGGTAATATGGTCATTTCTAACTTAATGGAAAACTCATTTTTTCTCTGTAATATCGTAAAATGGATTTTTGAAAAAGTCGTTTTTTAAAAATTTAGTTTTCCTTAGTTTACTTGAAAACGGCAATAACAATTTTGACCAAAATGCAAACTTAGAGTAAAATTGATTTTTTCAAAATTATTACGTCCTTAATTTTCAATTCGAATCACCGAAAACGCTAATTTAAAAAAAAACTGTTCATATCTCGAAAACACCATTTTATATTTCGATAAAACTTTTAAAACCAAGTAATGCTTACATCCCAAACAATAACTTGTACTCGGTTTTCAGCTAAATAGTTAAGCAATAGTATTTTTCAAACTAAACATTGCAATATGTGGAACTGTTTTGTCTGCCAAATTTTACAAAAACGATTCTGATCAAAATACATATAAAAAGATAAAATCAGTATTCGAAATAAGATCCCTAACTTAGTTTCTCTCAATAAATTCGAATAAATTAGATCATTAATTATTTCTCAAAAATGATTGCAAAAATCCCGATCTATTTTCCAGAATCTATTCTATATTTTTGTTATAATCTCCCCACTTCCGATAAAAATGCAATAACAGCTACGCAAAACTTCATTTAAGCAAATATTTCCCTTTTTTTCAGCCTTTTTGAATGCTTTTGTTGAAACTTTTGACGAATGAGAAAGTTTTGTTCGACCCAGTCGTGCACTTTATTTTTTATTGATTGTCGGTCACACTTCTCTGGGAAAATGAGTACCTACCGATGGTCCTCCAAAACTTGGACAGAAACTTGTGTAGCCTTTGCAGTTTACATTACTTCCCGTTAATTTTTTTTTATAGAATCTGCGCTTCCTCCCTCGGGTGTAGCCAATGATCATCTTTCTGTGAATTTAAAATATCAGGTCATAAAAGACTCGCCAAACAAAAATTTGTTTGAACCTAAATAAAGTCTTTTCTAATCTGATCTACTATCACCATGTACAGCCACATCATATACAGCTAACGCTGCAGTGTCGAAGAAAGCTCTTTCGAACCGTACTACACTCGGTTAGTAAAGCTTGCGTAGAGGCCTGGCACTTACTTTTCGTCAGGTTTCGATGCGTAAAGGGTAATAGTTGGATTTCTGTCACTCATCCACAAACATTTTTGATTATGGACGTTTCATCGGCAGTCATTTTTGGCTTTAGCAAACTTTTTAACTCAGACCCATCGATACTTGCAACCTTTTTAGTGACTTTAAGGTCCTGAAAGGCATCAAAAAGCTATTAAAGCTGCCTGATGATCCGCATTTTTCTTCCTTTTAGCGTTCTTTGACTCTGTCATACCCGAAAATGTTAGTACTTTCATGGATCTGCCACCTCAAATGACAGTGAATGAAATGTCCATACATGAAAAGTTCGCATTAGATAAGTTGCACGGACTTATAGTCGCTGACAAGTTTTATCCTCAAATCTTATCGCTGTTTCCGATTGCAGTATAAATTCCCATGCCCATGTGTCACTAACTACTTGCGGCCAATTCGCGTTCCACTTTTGGCAGCTGCTTACATTTCAAGTGATTACGCCACGTGCCCAGCACTCCTTCCGCCGCGATAATTAATCCAATTCAAGGTACTCGGTTTGCGTACACTTAATTTGATTATCAGTCGTCGACAACACAACGACGACGACGTCACAAACAACACTCTGGCCCCATGACTCGATTGATTGTGTGAATTCGTATCGCATATTAACTGTGGTGTCAGCCATGTCTGTCGACACATGTCCCACATGCACACCTCCACATTACCTGCGTGATAACACCGTCGACAGGTAGCAAGATCTATTTACTGATTATTGTTGATCGATATAGGCTTTTTCGGCCGAAGGACATCCAAAAAAGTCTCATTTCCATTATGCATATGGTGTTTTCTCTCGTTTTTTTTTTTAATAATAAAAATCCGAAAGCTGTCCACTGCTGTCAAGAGTTTCGTTTCATAACCAACCGTCAGGAGTGATTGGCCATCTTGAAGCACCATCCTCAGATATATATGAGGTTTCACCCTCATACATCCTTCGTTACGGTCATATATAGACATCAAATTGAAGGACAATTGCTGCCTTGATGTATCAATATGCTCTTCAGCTGGGACTGCTATCGGTTTGGGAAGACTGCACACTGCCTTAGGCTGTGCAATTTGCCGCCACTCATTAAATATTCGAGCAGTTTTTTTCCTCCTTTCGTTGCTGACTTTTTTCATGGGTAGAAAGAGGTTTTTTTTTGCTATTGTCTGCCTCTACTTGTTGTTTGGATTTTATTCTTGGTAATGCCTGAGCTTGACCTTGATCATGGACTGTGTGACGTCGGATGGAGTGATGTTTGTGTCCGCACGTACAGATGATGTATCTTTCGTGTGCACTTGGTTGGCTTTGAAGGTCAATATGCAATTTTGATGGAAGAAAAAAATCGAATATATGAATATGTCGTCCTCTTTGATGAGGATGCACCCCTTGCAGAAGGCTTTGTCGGTTTTTGATGTGCATATATTGATTTCGTTTGTGCGACGACGAATGAGACGCATTTTAAATCAAAAAAACATAAATTTTAATGAGACGCAGTGGCCGAGGGTCCCAATGCTCGATCCCCGAAAAACACAAATGCAATCTTAAGGTTTTTTTTTCCACTGCACCACCTCTCGCGAATGTCTGAAGGAGCTTCTCAATTGGCCGTTTGGACCCGGCATAAGATTGTAAATCCCTTCGATTCGTTCCAAAAATGAAAAACTCGCACAAAACGAATGGTTGTGAGAAGCTAGGCCTACGGTTCCTACGGACCTGTTTTTTTTTATTGATTTTAAATGACTGACGGCTACGTTAAAAGTGAGTCAAACGGTAGAGGACCACTGGTTTGGTTGTCAAAGTTGGTGTGAATGATTCTGTATTTTTACTGACAGCTTGGATTTGTATATTCGGTGGTACTTACTTAGGCATGAAGCCCTCCTCTTGTATCACTGGTTCACTGCTTCCAGCTCACAAGCTTCTGCGAAGGTTTCGTCTTTAAAACGACACGGTATGATCTTCCTTGTCGTTTCGCATACTGGAGATGACCTCCAAAGGTCTCAAGGCTGGACCTTTTTTCAAGCTCGCTGATATGGCAGATCCAGTGCAACTGTTACTTTTTGAACTTCATCCATGTCTTAGTACAGTTCTGGAGAATTTTTGTATCAGCTGTCGTCCAACTCCCGACACTTCAAAGCAGCGCTGGCCGAAATGAGTTCTTCAACCAATCTCCCTTAGAAAGTCATTCAGGTCAATAAACTCCTTAACAACCTCGATATCAACGGTGACGTTGTGTTTTACATTGTGGACCAATATTTGTCGGTCTGGATTGGAAATCCTTCCTTAGCAACCTTTATGTTGTTGGTTTCAAAAGCGACGTTTCGTCCCACAATATAGGGAGGTATTTATGGGTTTCAACTTGAAACTCGTTTCTTTTCAAGAGCTTTCCTCTCAGAACTTGGTCAATTGTTGGTTTGTTGACCGAAGTAAACTCCATTTTTCGTGCCGCCTAGAGGTGTACTAAAGGGTTTTTCAATAAGAGCGCTACAAAAAGGGTTTTAAATAAAACAAAAACGGTTTTGGATATCAATGAAATTCTTTATTCCTGTTATTCCCATTATGTATGGAACTCGATTTCTTTTGCATGGCCACCACGGGCACGTTTGCAGAAGTACAGACGCTGAACCCAATTTTCGACGGTTTTCAAGCATAAATCGGCCAAAACTGCTGCAATTTCACGTTCGATATTCGTACGAAGTTCATCAATCGTCGCTGGCTTGTTGGCATAGACCATAGACTTGACGTAGCCCCACAGGAAATAGTCCAACGGCGTCAAATCGCACGACCGAGGCGGCCAAGCGACTGGACCATTTCGTGAGATAACACGTTCTCCAAACATGGTTTCCAATAAATTGATTGTGACATTCGCTGTGTGGCTTGTGGCTTGTGGCGCCGTCCTGTTGGAACCACATGTCCTCCAAGTCCATATCATCCAATTGGGGCCAAAAATATTCGGTTATCATTGAACGGTAGCGATTCCCATTCACAGTAACGTGCCGGTCTTGATCATCACGGAAGAAGTACGGCCCAATGACGCCGCCGGCCCATTTTGGCTTTCTTCAACTGAAGCCTCAGAGGCAGCAATATTCTCGACACTACGGGCACTCACTGTCTCACTGGCATGGGAACATTTTGTGCTGTGCCTGTGGATTCAAATTTCCATTAATCGCTCGGGCACTTCTTTGTCTCACTGGCACGGGAACATTTTGTGCTGTGCCTGTGGATTCAAATTTCCACTAATCGCTCGATTGTTGATCTGCTATGACGATTATGACGACCATAAATTGGACGTAGCGCTCTTAACGTTGAGGCCACTGACTCCGAATTTCGGTAGTAAATTTTAATAATTGCGACTCGTTGGTGGCTCGTATATCTTTCCATCATGAAATGGCAAACCTTACTGAAGAGAAATGTCAAAAGAGCGGCAAGAAATTCGGCGTCGTTTGCTGTCCCTGTCGCTCCTTTTTTGTAGGTCCCTGTTGAAAAACACTTTATATATCAAGAGATTGTTTAGTTCTTACAAGACCGCTGGTTGCGAAAGGGCCGCTTTCTGAGCTAGTTACTTTGTTTTCTACACGGAAATAATTTGAAGATCAAATCAAGAAAAATAAGCACGGAATCAGGAAAAGTTTGAAAATGTTTGGTCGTGAAATTAGAAAACTTTATTCTTAATTTACAACTTGTATCTTGTAATTTACAAATCAGAATTCTTAGTTGTGTTATTTAGGTTATTTTCGAATACATAATATTTAAAGTCGTATTCCCCCTGATATCCAAGAAAATCATACGGCGCCATATCGTCAGGAGACAACGGGATTTGTCTGAAATTTAAAATACAAATAAAATATTTAGATGAACTTGACATTTCTACGAACCTTAACAATTCTTTTCGATTACATATTTTAGAATTCATTCCATTTTCTAATAACATTCTGAAATAAAGATTTTTATTCATACTTTTTGCGTTTTTGGAATTATTCATTAGGTACATATATGTTTTTCCAGGTAGAATTCTTCAGACAAGTATAGCCAAAAAGGGTTTCAAAAAAGAATGGGTCGCAACTGGTTGCACATCGAACAAATTTCAAACTCTAAAAGGTATATTTATGGAGAAAAGAGGTTACAAAAAGTGGCCTCAAACAAGTGACAAAAATAGAAATGAAAAATGTTAGACAATGAAATAAAAATGGATGAATAATGGCAAAAAGAGGGCATATGCCAACAACACGCGGTGTTCCCAAGCGGTCCTCCATCTAAGTACTAACCGCGCCCAACTCTGCTTAATTTCGGTGATCGGACGAGAACCGATTTTTTCAGCGTGGTATGGTCGTTGGCGAAAATCTTAAATACAAAATTTTTATTTAACTTACACTTAACATATAAAATGTATTGCCTTC
Source organism: Cheilosia variabilis (assembly GCA_951230905.1). Classification (NCBI taxonomy): domain Eukaryota; kingdom Metazoa; phylum Arthropoda; class Insecta; order Diptera; family Syrphidae; genus Cheilosia; species Cheilosia variabilis. Next base: position 47,526,887 of record OX579679.1, read on the forward strand.
CAACTCAAAGCAACGCAAATCTTTGGACTTAGAAAATATTGCAAATGATGTCTTTCCCGGGCGAAAACCGAAAAAAGAATAAATAAGTATTGAACATTTTTTTTTTAATAAAAAAAAATTATATAAAAAAAAAAGATTTTTTTAAAAATTTAATAAAAAAAAAAACAAATGTTTAATAAAAACTGCCTGTGTGGCAGCTGCGTCCATAGTAAGCGATGAGGTGAAAAATAAAGAGGAAAAGAAGTACCTTGGTATACGGCACGGGTTAAAAAAAGTACGTATACGACTCCGTAAATGCAAATGAAATATGTATTTACCAATTAAGAATAAAATGCATTTTTTTAGATAAGCTAAGCATTTATAGATATTGGTACATTAAAAAGAAACAGCATAAGAAGTATTTCCAGGTAGTTAGTACGGATTACCTGCCACTTACAGATAGTAAATTCATTGTATGTCAGTCGTTTAAATCCAATTTGTGTTCTTCAATACACTCAGTAGGATTTCTCTATAACTTTCAGTAATTTAGGAAACTTAAAGTATGTAATAGGTTTTTCCTAATTAATATATATTGTATGAAAACGCAATGTACATATATACTCCAGAATGCTTTATAAGTAGTACCTAGTACACTCACTATCCATACGAATTAGTTATACTTAAGCAACTTTAACCCGACTGCTTTAAGCAAAGATTTAATACCGACTGCCTGTCTCTGCACCGACACGCATTGTGCACAATGAAGATTTTTCTTCATGATTGCAACGGATTAGGTAGTTGATTACATGTATTTCTCTATGTCAATTTACGTTTTCAATTCACATGAGCTTAATTATTATAAGGTTTTATTGATTCATCATTCAGTGTTGGTAAATCACCAAATATTTTTCGCAATTTGAGATTGTGAAGTGGTGTTTGAGAAATTTACCTATTGGAGTGGTAAATTGCGCCAAACCATCTCGCAAATTACTACAAATAAAAGAAGCTCGAATTTATACTTCTTATCGTAAATTTCAACAAACAGCATTTTGTATTCAATGTCAAATTACGAATTTTTGTATCAATCCATGAAAACTTCGTTGTGATTTGCGAGAAATATATAATTCGTAAATTGTGTAAGACTCACTAAATAAACCCTAGTACCGAAACTATCTGCGCGGACGCGAACTCGGAGAGACGCCCTTCCTGGCAGATGCAAAAAGTGATCTGAACCCAATTTGCCTGCCACATCCACCGAGCTGCATTTCGCAGCCTACTCTATGCTACCTAATAGAGCAGGAGGGATTTCCCTGCTCTCTCTCATACGACTGATCTCGTCGTTTAACAATTGCAACTCAAAATTTTGCAATTGGTGATTTTCAATTCTTTGCGTGTATAAAACCTTTCGATTATTTATCGTCCTTTCTATCGCCAATCTCTCCTTGAATTGACAGATGCGCTGGGAAACCTCTTCTTTCTGTCTTCACTTCTCACAGTCACGGCTTCGATATTCTACTCGCTCATGTGCCTCTTCTTACATTATAAATGTGCTGTGCAATTTTCGTCAAATTTGTGCATTGAAACTTTCATCAATTTACCACAGGCTCATTTCCTAAGGTAGGTAACCTACGGTGGTATCGGCTAACTATTGGACATAGGATCACTGGTGATTAGTAAATGCTGAGCGATGAGCTTTCCGCTCAAGCGTTCTATGTAGACGTTCGCTTCTCCCTGTGTGCTACGAGCTCTCGAATATCATCTTCTGCGCTCTTGGCCACTTTTTTTGTTCGCCAGTAGTCGTAACAATAAAACGGTCAGCGTCGATACGTGCCTCTCGAATTGAAATGAACTAAGATGCCTGAACATACCAATGGTCACGTACATTTTTCAAGCTCACAATGACGACATTTTCCATATAAAGTTGCCTACAAAATGATTATTAGTAGGGCCTATAGTGTCTATAAAGTTGGCGGTGGGTGGGCGCGTGTTAGTTCTAAAACGAGCTGTGAAAACTCCTTGGAAACGTATTGGTTCAAAATTCAAATTTGTAGGTAGTCGTTGTCTGTTACAAAAATATGTTATCCATTAGCATTATAGTCCGCGAGCAGGTACCGTAGGAGTTGTATAATAGGTCGTAAAACTCCTCATTGTTAGGGTCTTCAGCCACATTTTTGGGACGTTTTTACATAAAATTATGAAGTCTGTTTCGTACCCCGTGAGAACATGGTCAAGTCTTTGAGCAGCATCCGTGACCCGGATCCCTCGTACCTATAAGTACAAATAAAAAGTGCGACGCTGATGTCTTAATGGGTATATATTCATAAACTCTCAGGTCTTATATTGCATTGACGTTCCGGGCCTGGTAGACGTTTGGGAAAGTTTACTTTCAGGGGTTCTGTGTGTCCGATATTTATCAGACTCGAGCGAGTTATGTAAAAATAGCCCTTCGATTTAATTCTTTGCAACTGCAGCCTCTTTCGTTTTCTTTTAGTGAGGGACTTGGTGGAATACAAAGACACAAAGACAACATTATGCAATATTAAGTATTTCTTACGAAAAAAACTTCCCAAAAGAAAGCTTTTTGTTTAAAATTCTATCAACTGTCTTTTGTAATTGTGTCATTGCTTCATCGACAGTTTTTCTCACATCAAGTGCAGCAGTATTATCTGCTAAAGTTGCCACCTGTGTGTCCTTCACTTTCTGGCTGATTTCCGGTAAAAAGAAGATACAGTGAAATTCGCCTATAGCGACCTCGATTATAACGACCATGCGGATATAACGACGGAAACTCTGAGTCCCTTGATTTCACACCATATTTTCCATACAAATTCATCTTGATATAGCGACCTCGGATATAACGACGATTCCGTATATAGCGTCCGATTTTTACAACAATTTGAATTTTTTCCTCCGGATATATTCAATTAAATTCATTTTATTATTATTCTGAAATATTATGGTACATTAAGATATAAATTTTACAATTAAAACAAGGTAGGAATTACTTAATTTTAATTTACAATAATGCGAAAAGAAAAAAAGGAAAGGTGATGTGTAATGGAGATAGTGGAATAGTCATGTAAATTTAAGGTAGGAGGGAGAATTAAAGGAGGACAGCATTTTTGAAGCGTGTGTTAGAAATGTTTCTGATAACAATTGGAAGATAGTTCCACAATTTATTTGCATAAATAAAAAATAAACGAGATAAATTAAGGTACCGACAACGTGATGGAATTATGGTAAATGTTCTAAGGGATCGAGCAAAGTTAAGCTTTTCATACAAATACCATGGAGTCTTATTCATTATAATATTATGCAGGAAAATACAATTTCTTGCATCTATGTAGTGTTTGAGCGTACATCCCACCAAATTTTTTGAGTACTTTGATACATGGTCATATCTTCATAGGTCGTAAATATATCTAACCGAGTCATTAAATGCCACTTGTAGCTTACGTAGAGATAGGGAATCAATATTACTGTAAAAAATTTCAGCATATGTAATTACATAGCGACGAAATAAAAAAAAACATCTGCATAGTTGCCTGTGCAAAAAATAGAGTTGATTTATTTTGCTTGTCCTCCATCTTTTTTATTACATTTGTTATTACAGGAGTTTCTTTTTAATTCTGACTGAATAATAAATCTATGAAAACAGCATTGTGTAATAACATATCTACTAGTAAAGAATGAGTCCTTTTTTTAATTTGTCTGACCTTCGGTTATAGCGACATTCGGCTATAGCGACCATTTGAGACCGGTTCCTTCACCGTCGTTATATCCGGTTTTCACTGTATACAATATGGGCCTAGTACACCGCCTTGTGGTACATCAGCTTTAGTTTCTCGTAACTCGTTTCCTTCATTGATTCTGATAAACCACCCCGTTATAATATGTGTAATTTCCAAGTACAATTTGGAAAGTACGTTATAGCATTTTGTGGAGTTAGTCCTTTATGCCAAACTTTATCGAAAGTCAAAACAAAAACTATTTAAAATGTGCCATTGACCTTTTTATTTGCTTTGAAGCCCTCCAGAGGGAATATTCAGCACCTACTACCATCGTTAGTCAGATTAGAAAGGTTCGTTTTTAAAGCCCATTGTTTAAGCTCCTGCTATTTATGTTATTAAGTTTTTTTTTGACACCCTCGTACCTATAGGTAAAAATAAAAAGTGCGGCGCTGATGTCTTATGGGGCATGTGAGTATGGGTCGGTAATGGAGTGTGGAGTGGACTACTCATGCATTCTGTTGTAGAACAGCCTCCAGCCATAGAGATGATTCCATCTTCCTACAGAAAACAGTCTCGTTTTTGAGCCTTTACAGCAAAGGGACAGAAACCAAGAGCATTATACAATTTGAAATAATTCAAGTTCATCGCTACCATCTATCTGAAAGGGGAGCGTGGTTGAAGCCTAATAAATGGGCCATTCTCGAGCTATGTGTTTATGACCAAACATAGTCCTTATTTAATATGATATCCGCTTCAGATCATATTCAATGGGACTCAGGGAAGGCTTACGATCGTCGGTAAAGCAAATGGCTGGTTCCACCCTGAGAGCTATCGGTGTAAACAACTAAAAATTTAACCTCTCAAAAATTGGGCGACACGCAAATTTCAATTTGGAAAATGTAATTCGCTGAGGAGTTTTGTAGTAGAGTCTTGCGTATCCCTTATTCGATTTCCATTGTACGCAGAGACGATAATCACTCACACTCAATAGCTCCTCCACAGATCACTTGACAATCATCATCCAACTACAACTCACTTTCACCTCGCATGATATCAGTAATCCTGTAGTAAAAATTAAAGTAATCCCATTGGACTCTTAACACTCGATCCGCTCCACACCAAATTGAAGGCCCCTCATCAATCACATAACCAAAACACGTGCTATACATCTCTCAATTAATGTACAAAGCTCCAACCCCACTTCTCCGCACTCCGCATATCTTCATCTAGTAATTTTCAATAATCGACCTCGTGCAAGTACACACTCATCGCACGGAGATAATGTCGTCATCAAGAGAGAGCAACCTCTTCACTACGGGCAAAACGAAAAAAAAAAAAACCAAAGCCGTCAAGATGCAATTAAGAAGTGCAAAGTCATAGGCTTTTTTTTTCCTGCACCAATTGGATGAGAGAAGCAAGAAATCAATTGAAATGGAAATATTTTTATCATCATCAACATCTTCATCCAGTGAGCCGCCGTTGCCACATTGACTTTCTCCACTCCACTCCATCATCCGTCATCCGTCGGATGAATGTGTCCACATGTAGGTATGCCCGCGTCATGCAATTAGTGATTATATTCAAAATGTCTGTATGAATGGGCGCAATCTATTATCGAATCCATTCAGCGCGGAATTACACATTTGATATTATCGCACAGATTTCATTCATTCATTGGACTAGAGCGCAAGGGCGTTCCCTACGCAATCAATCAGCCGAATGACAGAAGCGTTTGACAGTATTCCCTTATGAGTGTGTGGGTACGCGTATAGGTCTGTGAGTCTGTCGAAATCGAAAGTGTCTGCGAGTCGGATTTTCTGCTTTATTTGATTTGTTACGAATCGACTTGGTGTGGAATTGGATAATGGGAATTGTGTCAATTGTCAATGGTGTGTGGATATTTTTTCAACCAAATTGTGTAACTTAACCGAGGAAACAAATTTCCTAATACAAATAATTTTCCTATACCTTTGTTTTAATTAGAAACTTTCTTGTAATGGAAACATGTAACAACAGCTGGCTATCGGATGGTGAAATGAAGGGAAATCTCTGTTGGGCATTATTAATGAGCAAACTGATAAATTGTACATTAGTTAAGTGGGAAATTTAATTAGAGTGCGGAAAGAAGAGGAGTGAATGCTGGCGATAACATTTTTTGTATGAATTTTCAAGAAATCTTTACATTTTAGCTCGAAGTTGCAGCTGACAGAGCAACCAAATGCAGCGCATTGAAAAGTATTGAAGATATAAATGGCGCCTCCTTGTGGGGACTATGTGCTTGTGCATCCTATATCAAATGTTCAAATGGCCTCTTTGAGTTGTACTAGAGTCCAAGGTGGTGGATATTTACTGAATGGAGGATTTCTTTCTGTCCTTAAACCGCACCGATGAGGACATGAGATGAAAACTGGCTTAAGGCGTATGAAGAAGATTAGTGCAGACAGCATCGAGTATATGCCTCTGTAGTTGGCGCAGATCAGCAGGATCGTTGCCGTGAAATAACGCCGAATTCCAAAACTCGGCGTCATTTCATTTTGTGGAAGCCGAATTTTGGAATTTTGCGTTATTTCACATTGACAAAGCGAAATAATGACGAACATTGCTTGTGAAATAAAGCCGAAGCAAATGTTTTCAGAATTGCACTATCCCCAACTTGAGAAATAATTGGTTCGTCATTTAAACTTGGATCCCCTACTTAATCCCCTTCACGTTTTGTTTTCGCGACAAAAAGTATCCTATGTCACTCTCAGAGGTCCAATCTTTCCCTATACTAAATTCACAACTGACAACAAAACCTATGTTGTAACAGCGCTCCGGCGTTCCTCGCATATTTCTCTTTCGTTTCACTTAATCGGAGAAAACTTCACGCAGTTTTTGTTGAAATGTATGTACTTGTGCGATGTGTGCCAGCCAACCACCCCAAAGCAGAACAACGGTTGGTGATCATTTTCGATTTGAGAAAATAAATTTAGTTTTTTCAAGTCAGATCTTGGGCTGCAGCACAGCTGATTGATGGCTCAAAATAATTATGGAAGGGTTGGCTCTTTTAAGTATTTTGTTTTGCTTGCATTGATTAAGAATTGTTTGAGTAATTTCGATTGAAAAGCAGTAAAGTCAGAAAAAAAATATATATTTTGGTCAAAAACGCTCCCAAAAAGTAGACATTGCAATGAAAGGAATAGCCTATGTCCTTCTCAGGATCTTAAGAGACATTTCAAAAAAGTTTCATCGAAATCTGTGCAGTAGTTTTTACGCTAACCGTTAACACATGAAAACAACTACAGTTTTATTAGTGTAGATATGATTGACCTAAGTATAAGTGTCATTCCTTGTATTTATTTTGGTCTTCAGAACTGCATTCTGCGTTCTTAGCACGGATTGTAATTTTTTTATATTATTTGTAAATATATGCTCTCTCTGTATGCTGTCGCTGTAGGCTTCGGTTCAAATTTTGCAGCATTGACATGTCCTCTTCTTTAGACAAATTTGTGTACTTCGTATCTACGCTGCCCAAGGGTGCTAGTGGCAGCTTTTCTATCGGCCCTCATCGGCACGGGCTTCTTCTGCTTTGTCGCCGGTTTTAACAGACTATTCCAATAGCACATCAGTGGCTGAAATGTTTATAACTTCCTCGCAACTTTGACATTGGTCTTTTGGACCTTTTTTTGGGGCGATAATTCTTTAGAGATTGAGTGGGAAGCGGTCGACAATTGATCTGATAGTCTCTTTCTTCAACGTTGACCTTTTTCACGGTACTTTCTTGAGTCTCAGTCTCAGATTTTAGGATCAGTGACGAATGCACTTAAACGCTTGTCTGTAATTTTGCCTTACGAATATTTTCAACCAAGTAGTAGACTGCACAAAATGCCTGGGATCAGATTCTGTAAGGCGAAACAATCAAACGTTTTTGTGCGCACGAATGATTTGCCCTACGTTACCCAAGCAAATTTCTTCGAGCACACGAAAGCGTTTGAACATTTCGCTTTGCAGAATGCCGACCTTGCTTCACATTCTTGGAAGTTTGTATTTTCAGCGATGTGGTATTATAAGGGAGTCAAGGTATGGAAAGCTTTAAAACAGGGTGAACTTTAATTTACCACATGGCCTAGGGCTTCCTCACTTCTGTCATCAGGAACCAGCAAAGATCGAAGAGTGAGACATCAGAATATGTTGAAAATTATAGCTTCCAAATACCGACATTCACAAATGCCAGAATCATCAGCGATTGACAGAGAAAGTGAGCTGAACTCTACCTACAACGTGAACGTGATCATTGAAATTAAATTGCATTGTATGGCTCAAAACACAGGTTGAAAGGCTGCATTTGCATCCCATTTGCAGGGACTCTTCACCGGTGAAAAGCCCATTAAGAACATACTGAAGTAGGGATAGGTCAAAATTCTTTTTACAAAATTCTGTTTTCAAATTCTGCTTTTTTAAATTCTGCAAACAATAAAAAAGGTTTGGAAATTGTTTAAAAGCGCGCGCTTTTGAGATGGAGAGAACATTTTTTTCTTCTAATTTTAGCTCCTCTTTTATCAATTTTTATATGTAGCCTTTTATTTTATTTTATCAATTTTTATATGTCGTGGGTATTTTTTTTTAAAAATACGATTTTATTTTATTTTTATTATAGAAATACGAAAGTAAACAAAAGAAGCGACACTGCTATTGATATGTTTTAGGATGACTGGGTCTTTGTCAGTCCACTAAACCATCAATCGCAGCCTAACAGTAATTACAGCGATCCTCCTAGGAAAATGGTCTTAGAGTATTCGAAGATCCTACCGAGTCGATTGTCGAAGGAATTTTGTTTGAACATCATTTCGGCCGAAATGAAGTATAAAAAAACAAATGAAATCATAATAAATAAAAGTTGTAATTTCTGACAGCTTCATATATTTTTTTAATTAAATTTCCGCATTTTTTTTTTTAATTGTTTTTTTTTTACTCAAATTGTTTGCCAATATTTAATCTAATTTTTCTTGTTTCTTTTTAATTTTAACTTTAATTTTATTTAAAAATTAAAAGTAAATAATTTTTAATACATATTTTATAAATTTAAAATTGTTTTTTTTTATACCTGCTTTCTTTCCTCGTCGCTTACATTTGTTAGTTGAAAAAAAAGCAAAATAAGCTGAATTTTATTGTTTTAATTTTGAAAATCAGAATTTTGTAAAGCCGAATTTCGTTAAGCAGAATTTTTGTGCGAGAAGACAGAATTTTGCAAAGCAGAATTTCGACCGGATCCCACTTAAGTATCGCGTCTAAGGAAATTATGGCCCTTGAGAGAACATCCCATTTTCGACACCAATGGTATATTAATTTGTTGAAATTTGTTGGTCCGCCTTTTGACATATTCTAGTTCAATCTTCTGCGATATTTCAGTGGTTGCTTCTTACTCATTTTATGCACTTTTTCTCTGAGGGATTGCATAATTGTGGGGTTGATCTACTGAAGTGCCTGGTGATGATACATTCCAGCCCTTGTTTTCAGCTATCTTCTGCCACCCGAAACCCATTAGATTATGCGTACTATGCCAAGAGACTTAAGCTCTTCGCAAAAGCAGGGAATCAGCTCGGGTTTAAGTTCCCATTTGTGTCCCATTCTTTTCCGTTTGGAGAATGTGCAAGAGAATAGTCGAGTCAAAGGATAGGTATTTAGTGGGAAGTTGTACCGCAAGGCAATTTTGACAGCCGTCTTCTGTTCGAGATCGAGAATCGCGTCTAACCCAGCGGCTTGCACTTGGTTGTACCTATAAAAATAATTTTTGACAGCACTTTATCAGTTATACTCAATAATATGTAGTGGCTCAGTGGTTAGTGTGTTGGACTACTCAACGGGGTATCTGTTTCCATCCCCGGTGAAACACACACACGGTTTCTTCTACTGCGCCACCTCTCGCGAATGTCTGAGAGTAGGTATAGTTGTTGAAAAGCTATATAAGGGCATGTTGCGCCAACAATTTTTTGTTTTTTCAAATCCAAATACAATTGCTGCACTAAACAGTTGAAAGTCCAAAGCAAATCAATGCCTTCCTCTCGAGTAACTACCACCTATTCATTAATTTGAATGGCAAACCCCCCCTAAACCCATTGTTCAGCCACCGACAATGCCACAGACATTAAGCCATTTAATACAGGATTACCCATGGAGGCGGCAAGCCATCACACCTTCAAATGGCAACTAACGTGACATCAGTTTCATAATCAAATTAAATCATTCGACCTTAATCCCATTTGTAGGATGATATGACATTTCTACCATTATCCTCCTCACCTTGCCCCCGGCTGGATGTACAAAGTTTGACAGCAACCGACAAGAAAAAAAAAAAAACTTTTTTTAGTGCCCCGAGAAAATTCAATCCGCAAACACACACACTCAGCTATGTAGGTATTCACTCGAAGGAAAAAAAGAAGGGGAAGGAACTTAACCTGATTCACTTTGCGAAAATGCCCAAATTGGCAATTTTCTCTTGTGTTTGCCAAAGACACACTGTGCCATCTTGATGGGCCGGATGAAGAGGAAGGCGCACCAGGACGACGGGCATTAAAGTGAAAACCCAACGACACATCATTCATCCCGGTGGATCTCGAAGCTCGAACAATGCCTGCATTATAACATTCTTGCATGCATAAGGACACCCAGTTTTGGTCTCATAGTTCATGGCTCAGCAGCAGCAGCAGCACTGCATTGTATTTCAGTTAATTCAGCATAATTCACTTCACTCCGGCTCTTTCCTTTCCGTTGGTCCTTTTTCTTCGCCTAGTTCGAGGGGCATACATACAGCAGCAGGACTACACCAGACATAAAACATAATTAACGAATCGTGTAGATGTGCCCACAAAGGATCGGCCAGAGACTGGCTTCCGCTGTTATCGTTCATCTACCAACTACCATTGCCATATTCACCCACCATTCTCGCTGCTCACTATGCGGAGAAGGACGCCATTCCCGTGGGATTGGTCTGGGGCTGGCGATGGCGTTGGCTGGCTGAAAAGGATTTGAATTGCGGCGGTTTCTAGGTCGAACCCTTTTGTGCTTGGGCCCAGAGTAAATAAATGTTTCGATTTTGTTGTTGCGGTTTCGTGCTGCTGCCGTTGGAACGCAAAGTCATTACGGGACGGTGGCAGTGAGCTAGAAACATTAGTGGCATCTGTTCCGGATTTCATAAAGCCGAACGGGCAACAACACGAGTTTTATTTTTATTTTTAGTATGGCATGTTGCCTGCCTGAATCGATGGGAATAAAGTTGTATTGTACAGTGTGTGGTATTAAATGCAATGCGGAAGTGTTGGGATCTCTGCTAAATTTCCAGATTATAATGACGAGCATGTTGAGGAGGTATTTAACCTAGATTCGCCTTCCATTCACAAAGCGAACAAAGTATTGTTTCTGTCTCGTATATCCTTTGTTGGAAGGAGTCGGCGAGTGGAGTTGCATGGAAAAAGTCAATTGTCAGCTGATGTGCTTGCGAAGTGTTAAGGCGATAAGGAGCATATTTGCACTAAGCAGCGAGTGACGTTGCATGTATGAGTGATAAGTACGTTCTTCTGGTTTTAGAAAATCCTTTGAGTGGGGCGATGGTATAGCGACCGAGATGGGATTTTTAGCTTTCCTTAAGACTTTTATTTTGTTCACTATTTTTTTTTCCTGGAAGGAGGCTCTCACTCACTCACTCACTCGATATGGTTTTTCATCAGCGTTAGGTATGGTCTTCTAGTTTTGTAAGGCACTTTTACTTTTTTGTACTGAAAGTAGGCTTTCTGTCAGAAGTAGTTGAGGAGGTGCACTAGATGTGGTTACTTCTTTATCAGGCTAAGGCATGTCCCTCTGACTTGTAAGACCCTTTGCTGAACGATATAAGGATATGGTGTAGCGTTGAAGATCTGTAGTTTTTTTTTTACTGAAAGTAGGTTTTAGAAACTAGCAACGCACACTACTAACGAAGAGGGTCGTGCAGTGGATTTATTTCTTCATCACTTGAAGGCAAGTTTTTCTGGTTTTCTCTCTGAGTTGCGAAGCATTGCTTTTGAAGCCCCCGGCGTACGAAAGACTTTTCTCTTTTGCCTTAAAGTAGGCTTCAGAAACGATACACCTTGGGTAATGCGTTTTAGATTTGCTCCTTTATTTGTTTACTTCCAATCCTACTTAATACTATGTTCCCACCAACGTAATTTAGCCAAAGTTATTTATAAATCACGAAAGGCGTCTCCACCGAACTTTACTTGTTTAAGTGTGACATTTTTGTCAACTTTGACATTAGGTGTCCAACTTTCAATGTTCAAAGTTCGTCCACTTCGGACCAGATAATTATATTTTTTCTGTTTTGTTGCCATACCTGCCAAGAATAAAACAATTTTTGGTTGTATGTAATTAATAAAAATATCAAAAACTCACCGAAACACGAACAAAATTAGAAAATTGAATTTGAAATAATTTTTTTGACTTTTTTTGTTGTTGTTTCTTGTTTGCTGAATAAAGTGCTGAAGCTAATAACAGGTATGTTTGATTTTATTTTGTGTGTATTTGCGATGACAGATGCGTAATTAAAATTTAAGCACGTATAAATCACGAAAATTTATGCTAAATCACGTAATTTATGTTCTAAATCACGTTGGTGGGAACATGGTCTAAGATTACTTTTAATAAACGAAGATTTCCGTTTTTTTTTTGAGTAAATATATATTTAATGTTCGCTTTTTTACCTACGATAAGTTATGGATGAGGGGCAGTAGATATACTCGTATTTGTCTATAGGTGTGTTTTTTTTCAGCTTCGATCTCAGCAAAGCAAAGTAAAGCACGATTTTCAGCACGCGATTACAGCAACTACAGTGAGTCTCGAAGAAGTGTAGCGTAGTTGTTGTAACTGCGTGCTGAAAATCCTACTTTACTTTGCTTTGCTGAGACCGCAGCTCAAAAAAACAGGCCTTATGTCGTTGTTCAACCCCTTGAGTAACGAAATTCCTAGGCTAGGGTTGAGGGTTCGTTTTGAATTCAGTGCACTTGAAAGGATTTTCTATCGCTTACCTGAAAGTAGGCTTCATCTGTTGTAGGTGTGCTGTTCCAGTTTCCAGAAGGGATTTCATACTGTTCACCTGGAAGTATGATGTAAGAACTAAGAACTAGTGACGCACCATGCGATTTAAGGAGAGAATGCTTTACATATTCGTGGAGTTGTTGTTGGAATTTCGTTTAAAGTCTAGAACTTGAAGCTTCTTCGAACTTGAGGGGTAAATACGACTTTTGGCTGTTCGCCTAAAAGTAGGCATTTTAAATTTTTCTATACCCAGTGCTCGTGTTTTGTAACTCATGCGACTTTTTGAATCGAAAACTTAGGAACACAACATTCCGCTGTTTATCGCATTTGGAAAATATTGGAGTTCTCTAACTCTATGCGAAATGTATTCTGTATAGTAACTTTTAATTTCATGGGAATTTTGGAAAATTTCTAAAAGCTGTCAAAATACTGCAAAACAAAACAATAAAAATTGAAAATTATTTCACAGAGATTTTCAGTTGTTTTTAAAAATGTTTAGCTTTTCACTAATTTTGGGTGAAGAATACGAAAGAATACGAAAGGCGTAACATGTTACGGATTCATGTAAGGGTTTTTCAACAGGGACGCTACAAAAGTAGAGCGACAGGGACAGCAAACGACGCCGAATTTCTTGCCGCTCTTTTGACATTTCTCTTCAGTAAGGTTTGCCATTTCATGATGGAAAGATATACGAGCCAACAACGAGTCGAAATTATTAAAATTTACTACCGAAATTCGGAGTCAGTGGCCTCAACGTTAAGAGCGCTACGTCCAATTTATGGTCATCATAATCGTCCAGATCAACAATCGAGCGATTAGTGGAAATTTGAATCCACAGGCACAGTACAAAATGTTCCCGTGCCAGTGAGACAAAGAAGTGCCCGTAGTGTCGAGAATATTGCTGCCGCTGAGGCTTCAGTTGAAGAAAGCCCAAATGTGTCTCTCACACGTCGTTCTCAAGCGTTGGGCATCTCTGTGACGTCGTTGTGGCGAATTTTGCGAAAAGATCTTGGCCTACATCCTTACAAGATTCAATTGACGCAAGAGCTGAAGCCGCTTGACCACCAGAAGCGTCGTATGTTCGTGAATTGGGCTGAGCAACAACTTGAAAATGATTCGGATTTTCATCGAAAAATCATCTTCAGCGATGAGGCTCATTTCTGGCTGAATGGCTTCGTCAATAAACAAAAAATGCGGTATTGGTCAGGCAGCAATCCACACGTACTCCGTGAGTCATCATTGCATCCCGATTACGGTTTGGTGTGGTTTATGGGCCGGCGGCGTCATTGGGCCGTACTTCTTCCGTGATGATCAAGACCGGCACGTTACTGTGAATGGGAATCGCTACCGTTCAATGATAACCGAATATTTTTGGCCCCAATTGGATGATATGGACTTGGAGGACATGTGGTTCCAACAGGACGGCGCCACAAGCCACAAGCCACACAGCGAATGTCACAATCAATTTATTGGAAACCATGTTTGGAGAACGTGTTATCTCACGAAATGGTCCAGTCGCTTGGCCGCCTCGGTCGTGCGATTTGACGCCGTTGGACTATTTCCTGTGGGGCTACGTCAAGTCTATGGTCTATGCCAACAAGCCAGCGACGATTGATGAACTTCGTACGAATATCGAACGTGAAATTGCAGCAGTATCGGCCGATTTATGCTTGAAAACCGTCGAAAATTGGGTTCAGCGTCTGGACTTCTGCAAGCGTGCCCGTGGTGGCCATGCAAAAGAAATCGAGTTCCATACATAATGGCATCGAACGCACTTTCACAGGAATAAAGAATTTCATTGATATCCAAAACCGTTTTTGTTTTATTTATTGAAAAACCCTTTACTAAGAGATAGCACAAACCCTTTTCAAATGCCGGAAGCAAGATTTCGCGAGTTGTATCGTTTTTACTTATTGACGAGCTAAGTCCACATTTGCGGAAAGGGCAAAGGAATACATTTATTCCAATCCCGATTCGGGTCTGGGCTGCATATTTTTGCAACTGGGTCCTTTCAGAGAGATGTGGGCCATTATTTTTCTGCGGCTATTAGTAGGACTATGGTTTCTCGATTAGTTTCGGAAGTGGCTGATGTTTTGCAAACCAAAAAGAAATGTCCAAATATGTACATCAAGTTTAGATTTAATGAAATGACTGGATACCCAGGGATTATTGGAGTAGTAGATTGTACCCACGTTCGGATTAAGAGACCTAAGCAAGACGTAGAAAATTGCTTCTTTAAACCGGAAGGGTTACCATTTAAAGAATCTACAATTGGTAATTCTGATAATTTAACAATGAAAATTATACCCACATTTCAGATATGTGATTACAATCAAAAGATTTTAGGATTGATGGAGCTGCTCATGATGCATACGTGTGGGAAGCATCACAAATAAACGCACTATTAGAACAGAGCTATAAATTGAATTTTTTGTTTTAATACAGGGTGTCCGCCGGGAAGGTATACTACTTTGTTTTGCCGCCATTTTGGTAAACATTAGTCTTGACAGTTCATATTTGGCAGTCGTGAAGTAGACACGTGGCAAATTTATTATGGAAAAATATTCGATAAACCAACGTGTTTTAATCGTTAAAACATTTTATCAAAATCATCGATTACTGTGACGATGACAAAGTTACGTGAAATTTTTGGGAGAACACATTTCATTTGAATGGGTATGTGAATAAACAGAATAGTCGGTTCTGGGCAATGGAAAACTCTCAAATTATTCATCAGTCACCTTTGAATCCATTAAAAGTTACAGTCTGGTGTGCAATTTGGTCAGGAGGAATCATTGGACCTTAGTTCTTTGAAAATGAAAACGGCGTAACGGTAACTGTGAATGGGGAGCGATATCGTGATATGATTGACAACTTTTTAACGCCACAACTTCATTGGGCTTGATTAACATGTGGTATCAACAAGACGGTGCCACATCGCATACAGCCAGGATTACAATGGAATTACTGCGAGACTTCTTTCCACAACAAGTTATTTCAAGAAATGGTGATGTTGATTGGCCTCCTGATTGGTCGCCTGATTTGACTGGTCCGGACTTCTTTTTGTGGGGATATCTGAAAAGCAAGGTTTATGCAAACGAACCAGAAACGCTTGAGCAACTCAAACAAAATATTCGTGATGAAATTAATGAAATAACGCGTGAAATGTGTGAGAATGTAATGAAAAATGTGCTCAAAAGGGCTCGCATTTGTGAGACTAACAGAGGCGGACATTTACCTGATATTGTATTCCATACATAATTGCCGACATTAAATAAAACATTTATCAATATAAGATCCATTCTCTTTCATTTAATCAAAAATTATAAACAAACAAAGTAGTATACCTTCCCGGCGGAGACCCTGTACTTTATAACCGCAAGCTTTGAGCTTCGTAATAAAATTCGACAGTTTTTATTTTATCGCCAGGGGTTTCATATCGAAATGTTCCATGTGATATAGTTTTCGATTCACACAGTTACAGAACGCGTCATGTGATATTATGGCATTTTGTTTCAATTCATATCGTTTTAGTGATAGATGTATCGATGCGATAATTACAGACCATAGGCACAGATTGTAAGTGCAAAGAAGCCTCTACTAGACTACCTTATTCTTCGTCTAATGCAATTAGGTAGGCGGTCAGTAGAGTCCACTTAGCTTTTGAGCCCCATTAAAGCGTAGTAGTCCGAAAAACGCTACACTCTCCGTCGAGCCACTTCTTTTCTTAAGAAAAAAATAAGAAATAAATAAAATCAGGATACCTTGTCGAGCTTTCGTATTTTATCGTTTGTACAAATCTAAAGCAGCCATAAACTAGACAGCCCATTTTGTAGCCAAAACGCATGTCGATTATAGCCTGGTGTTTCTTGTTTTACAAGTACGAACCCAGGTTCCGTCTCGGTAGCTCGGCTGAGCAGTGTTGTCAATTCAGCCCCTCGGCATACTTTACAAAAACCCTCTCGGGCCTATAGCAAAAATTTCCTGACAATGTGAGCTTAATTGGTTATCAAGATATAAAACTTGGAATGGTGACACATTTTCCGCGTTCTCGACTCGCCGTTTTAAGTTCATTCTAATGTAGTTACAACAAAGCTAAGTATAATCATTTCAAGAACTACAAGCAATTCAAAAGTGCGAGTCACCCAATAAATCATTTCCAAGTCGCCAGATAAGATACCGTCTTTCATTTCCTCACACAATTTTAAGATAGCCAGCTTATACGAACAGCTATTCCCAAACAGTGGACATAAAATTTAAATCGTAAGCTGCCGTCAGTCCTTCCTGTAAATCACAGCAGAAGTATACATTTAAACAGCTTAATATCGTCGGCTAGTTATTTTAATTTCAATTTGCATTACGACGCAAAAACATAAATTAAGTGCGTACCTACATCTGCTCTAGCTATCAGCAACACAGATAAAATGAAATGGCTGAGCGTGAGGTCTATCCGCTGTACAGGTATCAAAAAGGATATTTGCGTGTTTTAATGATGACAGGCGACAATCCCGTTTTTAATGAGCGACATTTTTTTTTATATACGAGGACGAGGGAATGACGCAATGGTATACAGTCGGAGACGGAGATATCTGTTCGTAATTGTAAAAATATTTGTTTATCGCAAGAAGGCTTGTTTATAACAAGTTCAACTTGTATACTCATCATTGACTTATGATTCGAGTTTATTGCGGCTATGGAGATTCGTGGAAGACGAACCCTCGTCGGCGTAAAAGTTTATGTGAGGTAGTAATGGTTAAAAAATTAGTTTTCTACGAAAGCGAAATAAAAGTGTTTGAAGCTTTATCATCACCAACCCTGTTTCCATGGCGTGGTCGAGGCAATACTCACAAAATGTAAAACAAATATATCCTCTCTCTAGCCATCTGCACTGCAAGGGCCTTCTAGTTAGTTCCAATGGTTATCATTTCAGTGTTAATTTTGGGACTGACACATGACTTTTAAACGGGTCGCTGTTGAAGTGACAGGTTCGCATTTCCCAACAGAAATATTTACACAAAAATTGAGTAGTCCTCTTTGAATGACTCAAATATTTTACTCAATCATAATTCACATCCTGCATTCATAAAAGTGACACAAGACCGAAGGTCCAATTGAAAATATGTACTTAGATATGATTATTTAATGAATTTAGGTGTTCAACGGTGGGAAAAGTAGGTGTTCCAATTATAGACGATAAAATGTGTGCAAATTTGGCAGGTAACGCCTTTTCAACCGAACTTATTAAAGACAGACAATGTAAGCAGGAGATTAAGGCGGATAAAACCTCTTTATCTATAAAAATTAGCCAAGCCAAAGAAATTATTTTATATTTTCTACCATAAAAGTTCAGAAATCCGACAACCGGCGGTTTTTCTTTTAAAATTTTCAAGTAATTCAAGAATTAATTTGCCGATTAGTTGAACGACTAGGAGCCATCCGATTCCGTATGACGAAAGTCACTCCCCCAGGGAGGTATTTTAGACGGATTAAAGTCCCTCTCTATTGCAGAAGCATCCCTCGCGTTCCAGCTCTGCAATTTAATTCGATTACTTTCCCTTCCAGCGAGCCCCCAAACAAAGAAAAAGTCTTGTTGCATAGAAAGCTAATATTTTATCGGTCACAATCTCTCCTGCGCAAGCCAAATAAACGCACTGTCAAGAATATTAAAGAAGAAGAAGTTAAGACGAGTTTTTCAGAACAACGACTTCACTGTATGTCGTATCCTTCAAACGAATTCAATTTTATTCAAACAAAGTCAACAAGTTTTTGATAAAGTTTACGATGAAGCACACTATGGTAGTGAGTTTCTAAATGCCTTCGGAATATACCTTAGAAACGACATTTGAATGGCTACAAATATTCGGGGACCTTAATGTGCGTGGTGATCATCAAACAAATTCAATTTCAATCAAACAAAGTCAAAGAGTTCACTTATATTCACAAAGAAATGTCTAGCATTACGCGATAAAGATTTAAGGACTTAACGTTCAATCTATTTAAGTTTGGAAGAGGCACGGAAGTCCGTGATAAATTTGACTCGATTGGTGGCATTAAGGTCACATTGATATTGAAAAAACTGTAACCGCCCTTGGCCAACTTCTAAACAAACATCAACTGATGTACTGATGAAGTCATGCGTTACGGTAAAGTTCGGTCTCAGGGGTAGCTACATATCCAGCAAGTTGGCGTAATCGATTTTCAGAAGACGGTCACGTTTCTGTCTTCATTTAGCTACAGCTGAAGTCATGTCTTTGGCTGGAGTAATGGCAGTAGCTAGCTGTTGAACTGTCACTTTACTTACTTCTTTTAAACTTCAGAATTTAAGTTTCTCTTGAAGCTGACTTTCGCTGCAGGTTTTAAGGTGAGATCTCTATGTACTTTATGTTAAAGTGGCTCTCGATGAGAGAAACACTTAGGCCGTTAAACGGCCCATTGTGCCTGTTTGGGGGTTCTTTTACTGGTTACCCATGTGAACCATTTACTACCGTTATTAAAGCTAAGAATGTTAGCAGCGCTGGTGTAGCCTAGATAACTGAGATCATTGAGGAAATAGTTTCGTAATAGTTTCATCCTTAGATTGGATAGGTCAGGGCAGCTGCAGAGAAGGTGGCTGACGGACTCATCCTCTTCCGCATACCTACAGCTCCTGCAAAAGTCATTGTAAGGCAGTGCAAGACATTGTGCGTGTCTATGTATATAACGTTATAAAATATATAAAAATGTTTGGATCGAAGCTCAGTAGTATGAGTCGATCGGCCCTTGTCGGTTTACCTTGCTCATGTTACACCAGATTTTCAGCATGCGTGACGAGTGTGATTTAAAATAACTTGCACTGGGTCGCACGAAACTTTCTCGTTTAGTGCGAGTCTGACTGAAATTCAAAGTCAATTAAGGAAATCTTTTTTTCGGGATGTAAGCATTACTTGGTTTTTAGGGTTTTATCGAAATCGAAAATGGGGTTTTCGATATATGAGCTGTTTTTAAAGTGAGCGTTTCCAGTGATTCGAATTGAAAATTAAGGAAGCAATAATTTTGAAAACATCAATCTTACTCTAAGTTTGCATTTTGATCAAAATCATGCCGTTTTGAGTGAGGTAAACTAGGGAAAACTATATTTTTCAAAAATGACTTTTGTCAAAAATCCATTTTACGATAATACAGAGAAAACTGAGTTTTCCATTGAGCTAGAAGTGACCATATTACCTTAGAAATGCATTTCTGTTACAATCGTATGGACCGTTTTCGAGATATGTCCAAATTTACTCGATTTTTTTGCGGAAAACTGAGTATGCAGTTATGTTTACCTCACCTACTTAAGCTTAAATATCAATTTTTGTTGAAATCGTTAGAGCCGTTTTCGAACATATCAAACTGGTATGAACATTTTGTATGGGAAGTACCATTAATATTGAGGTTACCATGCAAAAAAAAAAAAACGGCCCCGAACTGTAAGACCCCAAACTTTAAATCCGGAGTTTGAACGAAATCCGTTCAGCCGCTTAGGCTTTAGACCCACTTTTTTGAGTTCGCCTATCATCGTAATGTCAGAATTGATTAACATCTCCAGTTCGAAATTTTGTAGGAATACAATATCTTTCTCTTAATACGTAATGGAGAAAGTTAAAAATATACATATATATGTCTGGCGCCTGAAGGTAGGCAGTGGCTTCGTATCAGGGGCTACACGCTAACGTAACTTTGCTAGGTACGTAACTTTGACGTGTCTGTCAGAAGGACCCACTTAGACCAATATAAGGAAAAATAGTTTTACGCTGCACCTAGGGCATGACGCACACATTCATATAAAAAAGCCTGTGCCATTTTCCTACGTCGCTCACTGTATTATTGTATAATGAAAATGTTCAAAAGCCAACTGTGAACGAATAAAATTTTGTGTTCACCCATTTTCACCTGCACAGCGCCACTCAAACCATTAAGGACACACGGGGCGTATACTTAATTTTTTTTTTTTGTATAATTGCCATAAAAACAGCAAACGGGTTTGAATTGATATAACTGCTGCTGCACAGTGCTGTAACCCAGAGCCACCTTCACAGGATGCTAAAATTTGGCATCGCCACAAGGTGAGCGAAAGAACGGTGCCCATAGGTTGACTTAAATATGCTAGGGTGTCAATGTCAGCGCTCCGCTCCGCTTCCCCTAATGGCATTTAATTATGTTGTGTACATGCCAGAGGTCGGGCGTATTTACGATCAATTTATCGTCCACGAGGGTAATAATCGACCTAATCCATATTTGGGTAAACAGAATGGCATTTTATACTGTAATAATTATCCTTATTGGAATTTGAAGTCCAACCACCACTGCTCATCCTAATGGGCGTCCAAGGATAATGTTGATTTTATATGGAAGAAAAAGAATCACCTTCCGCACCCTTCTGAGGTGTTTTGCAAGAAATTGGCACATACAAAGCAATATATAATGGGATTCATAAAATAGGATGCCAGGAAAACGTAGCTTGGTATATCGGCATTAGTGGGAGGATTTGTGTCATCCTGTAGTCCGAAAGGAAAAAAAAAAACAAAATTTGTTTTTCTTTGTTGCTTTTGCGTTCTCGTTTTGGCGTGGATTGCAATTATTGTAAATGGATGTGGCGGTGCGGCTGTTGGTGATGATGATGGTGATGGTGATATTGGTAGTGCGATGCTGGCTGTCCCTTTAGGAAAATTATGGGATTTGTCGCCTTCCTCCAGTAAAATGGGTGAGGAGGATAACACCCGAAATTGGGTCCGCATGTCGGCAGTGAAAATTGAAATATTGCAAACGATAAAGGCCTTAATAAATTAAATGAGTTTTTTTTATTTTTTTTTTTGCTGTATGTTGCTTGTGTTTGTTATTGGGGGGAATTGACAGCACTGATGGGGTTGGAGATTGGATAACCACGCCTGAGAGATTGGGTAACTTTTAATTGGTCCATTAAGGGGCTAATTTGGGAAGAATAATTTTTGATTTGTTGTGCAGGCAGCGTGATAATGGACAGTGAATGGTTCTCTTATTAGAGCAGTCGAACTCCGCTGGGGTTAATTTTCCAACCAGAATAAGTTGCTAATTTGGTTGGTTTTTCTATTTAAATTTTGTCTGTGTTTGGACGGTGTTTATGGAGTCAAATTTGGCGATGTCAGGCGATATTTGCTGTGTATAGAAAATTATTCAATTAAAACCTATGTCTTGGCACGGTTACAAATTAATTGGAACATTTTCTGCCGAAATATTATTAAATAATATTTTGTGGTCGTTAACTTCTTTTTGCTTGTGACCCGAGCGGCTTAAGTTCAAATACCAGCGGGGACAGAAATTAAATCCCTCTGAAATATGAAAAGAGCTGTTTTCTGAGGCATTTTGAGGCTCAATTGATCGGCAACGCTCTTTGAAGCCTCATTATATAAAACACCAGCATTTTACTCGCCAAAAAATCGCTTGTGATATGACAACGTGTTATGAACTCAGTTGTAAATATTTACAAAGAAGTGCACGACTGGATCGCACGAAACTTTCTCGATCATTGCAGTTTGGTAAAAATTTCTTTTTTGAAGTTGTCCTTTTTTTTTTTGGCGGGTTCAGGGTGAACTTCTCATTATTGCGGAAGTCGCATTGCATACTTTAAGGGGTATACGGTATACCTAACGGTCGTATTTATCCACTTTTTTAGGGGATTATCCCTTTTTTCAAAGTCAAAGAAACTATCCCCTGAAAATTTCCAAAATCCGTTTTTTATCCTATAAACTCCACTTTTCACCATAGCAGACTTTTAAGGATATATCGTAAGATATTGTAAGCGAACCGACCTAAAGCGCTATTGTGAATTCAACACTTTCGGGTCTATGAATGGGTTCTCCCGAAAATTTGTTGTGAATTCAACTTTTGCGGGCTTTCATTTTCGCGTATTCGTTCGGTGCGTGTGGCTACGATTTTATTTGTGAATTTATTAAAAACAAAAAAGAATATAACGCCGAGAACAACAAAAATCAAAACGATTCAGATGCGAATGACGACGACGGCGATGATGGCATATTGGTTGTTGATTAAACACATATGGAACTTAAAAATAATAATAATTTATTAATCTGCAAAAAGATACGAGCGTTAGGTATACCGTATACCCACTGGTATACCAGCAGTGTCAGGGGCAGTTTTTTTTTTTGCATGGTAACCTCAATATTAATGGTACTTCCCATACAAAATGTTCATACCAGTTTGATTTGTTCGGAAACGGCTCTAACGATCTCAACAAAAATTGATATTTAAGTTTAAGTACAAAATCCTCCTATCAGAAAATGCTATCAATTTTGCGATTGGCCCCTAATGTCAGTTCTGTTTTGACATTTGTGTAGTAAACACATGCGAAATACACGTTAATAAACAATGTTACGCTACACTGCTCCAGAACGCGGAATATTGGTGACTATTTATTTGAGCAATAATCGGTCGGTGACTTTGGCACAACGTGAATTTCGTCGCAGATTTCCTAGCTGTCCAACGCCTACTGGTGAAACACTGCGACGTTTAGCTTTTGGGGCACTGAAAATCCGCGTGTAACCCACGAAGAGCCATTACACCCGCTCAAAGTCACTGTATGGTGTGCTGTTTTCGATGGAGGAGTCATCGGACCTTTTTTCTTCGAAGACGTCGCGGGCCAAACGGTTACTGTGAATGGTGAGCGCTACAGAGCAATGATCAACGAGTTCTCTTTGCCGCAACTTGATGAATTGGGATTGGAAAACATGTGGTTCCAACAGGACGGTGCAACGGCACACACTGCACGTGCCACAACCGATATGCTGAAGGATGCATTTCCCGGGCGCCTAATCTCCCGTTTTGGCGATTTGCACTGGCCAGCAAGATCGCCTGATTTGACCGCTCCAGACTTCTTTTTGTGGGGCTTTTTGAAGTCGCGGGTTTATGTCAACAAGCCTCAGACTCTTGCAGCTCTTAAAGACAATATCCGTCAAGAATGTGAGGACCTATCGCCGGAAGTTTTGGCCAAAGTGATGGAAAATGCCATAAAAAGGGCTCAAATGACAATCAACTGTGGCGGCGGCCATTTACATGACATCATATTCTCGACTTGATGTAAAAAAATTAAAAGACCAAATAAAAATAATCCACAAGAAGAATCAAAGTTTTTCATTTTTTTTTTTAAATTACAGCCAAAAAACATCGGAAGGTTATTTTTGCGCCACCTTGTAGGTGAGGTCAACTTAACTGAATACTCATTTTCCGCTAAAAAATCGAGTAACGGTACTTTTTAAGATTGGACATACATATCTCGAAAACGTTCCATACGATTGTAACAAAAATTCATTTCTTAGGTAATTTGGTTATTTCTGACTATGGAATATTTTTAAAATGGAAAACTCAATTTTTGTCTGTATTATCGTAAAATGGATTTTTTAAAAATATAGTTTTCCCTAGTTTACCTCAAAACGGCACGATTTTGACCAAAATGCAAACTTAGAGTAAATTGATGTTTTCAAAATTATTGCGTCCTTAATTTTCAATTCGAATCACTGGAAACGCTCATTTAAAAACTGCTCATATCTCGAGAACCCCATTTTCGATATCGATAAAACCCTAAAAACCAAGTAATGCTTACATCCCGAACAATAACTTGTGTACTCGGCTTTCAGCTAAATAGTTAATCAATAGTATTTTTCAAACTAAACATTGCGATATTTGTTACTGTTTTGTCTGCCAAATTTTACAAATTCCGCTTTAACGATTTTGACCAAAACACATCCCGTACTTAGTTTTTCTCAAAAAAATTCGAACAAATCAATTTTTTAAATATTTCTCAAATATGACTACTCAAATTCACTCACATATTTTCGGTATAATTTTGAAATAATAACAATGCCCCAACTTCCAATGGAAATCCAATAACAGCTACGTAAAACTTATTTTTAGCAAATATTACCAACTTCTAATTTTTTTCAACCATACTGAATAAATATTTCCAACCACTTGGAGCTTACACAATCAGCAGCTCCCACTTCGTTTACATTAAAACTTTTGATGAACGACACAGTTATGTTCGACCCAGTCGTGCACTTTATTTTTTGTTTCGTCGAGGCAACTCCGTACTGCACACATCGAAGCAAAGTAAAGTAGAAGAATGATCAGTAAAATAATCTAGAGTGACTTGCCCCGAATCAGCCTTAGAGTATGCAAGCATTTGCGACAAAATGGTACAAAGTTGTACAAACAAAATGTAAAAAAAAACTCACAAAAGTAAACGGTTGCGAGAAGTTAAGCCAAAGGTCCTGTGCAGATCTCTTGCGCCAAATATTGTCAATAGAACTGAACTACACCCAGCGGATCAAATTGTGTACGTGCAACGTGTGGGCGGTTTCTTGAAATAATGCAAGCTGTAGGCTTACTACAAACTTTTTTGTAAACTGTTCAGATGGAGGATGGTGCTTAACACTCATTAAAACAAAGAGTCCCTGTCCCTGGCAGTACGTAAATTTAAAAACGAAGAAACCCACACTAACACACACATAGATCGAAGGAGTACCTTGTGTTGGTTTTGCCCTCAACAAGCGTGCTTCCTATGGCAATCATTTTACGACATTTTCCCTACACTTCAGTATCATAAAATTGAATTTAACTACCTACCCTCGATATTAAAATTGACTAAGCTATTGTGTCGCTGCCAACTACATACCCCAATAATTTATCATGAGTAGAAATTAGGCATTAAGCAAGTTTCAACCCAAAATAGACTCCTAGAAATTGTTTTCTTTTTGTCGTCGCTGTCTTGCGACATTTTTAGTATTAACTTCAAAGAATCCGCTTGTACATACCCACCTCATGAGTGAAACTTTTTCCATTCCCCTGCTGAATACGGAAATTTCAAGAAATAATATCATTACAATCTTGACTGAGTGGTATAGTTAATACAATTTCAACACGAATGCCACGTGTCCTTTAGACATATGCCCTTTCAAACAACATACCTTCCACTTGGGTAATTACCCATCGTTTTATGCGAAAGTGTACTTTTAATTAAACGCCCTTCATGCAAATAACTATACAAATATGAAACTCTTTAAGTATTCATTGCGACAGCGACGACGATGACTACAGGAACAACATCAGCACATCTTTAAATTTCGCTTTTCATTAGTGGAATGCAATCAGTTTTACAACAATATTCGTTGTAATTAATGTAAGAGCCTTTTTTCGTTTATAGCTATCAGGAGTCGTATCCGTGCACGAGTGTAGTTGGTGCACTTTGTCGAAAGAAGGATATTCTCTTATTGTATCCTTGTGCAACGGATTTTGCTATTCTTTAGCGCGGTGTTTTGTGTGTAATTTCGCTTTCAATCTTCTTCTTTTTTTTTTGTTATTGTTGCACACAAAAAGGGACAGATAGAGAGAGAGAGAGGGAGAAAGGGCACTCTATATATCCCTGTTTGGGAAATGAGAATTATTATTTTCCGACTGGTGCAGTGGGGTGGGGCGGTACCTCAATTATAAATTCATTTCGGACATATTCTGTATTTGCATTTTTTGTTTGTCTACTTTCAGTCGTCACTCAGTGAATTGCCAACTGTATCCACTCCAGAGGCTAAACTTTGACCATCGCAACAACTACAACAACATCCTCATCGTCGGTTGGTGGCATCATCGTTTTTAAAGGTAATGCTTTTGATTATATCGGGGAGGGGGGAGGGTATATGCGAACGATTCGGGAAGCAATTTGTACACCGGAACAGTGGTCATGTGCTGTGAAGTGGTGTTTTTTTTTTGTCTGATTAACATGGCCAGCTCATGGTTGTCTTCTGAAGGTAGCTGTCAAATTTTTATGTTCACATGCATTGTCTGATGATTTATAAGGCTGTGGCCGTCTTGACGCCTGCAGTTAATTAACAAGCGATATGTCAGCGGTAGCATGTTCATTCGCTCGGGGAATGATTATTCTGGGCTAATGGTGTGTAAATTTGTGTTTCGTTTAATTGGAGAACAAATTGCAACAGCCAGGTGTGTGCGGTTGTATGCAAAGCATAGATGTTCTTGACTGTAATGGCTTTTGAGCACTCAACGCCACTGCGTCTTTGGAATCAATTAATTTGTTTGCTCGGCGGAGTCGCTGTGTTTACACATGACGAGTGGTGCGATGTTCGTCCTTGTGCGCTATTATGCACAGAGTATAGGGTACAAATTGCCATCAGTGTCGTTTAAGTATATGTGCGAATATGAACTTAGTCCTTGTTCTTTGACAGGCTTTTAATATAAGTTACAACCATGCTAATGGATGGAAAAGGTTATGATGGAGTGTCTGTCGACACACTCCGTGTAAAGAAGTGACTGGCCACTTTCGTTTTATTTGTTATATCTTCTTGACATGATGTAGTGGCCATCGCTTCCATCTTGCCGTCACTTCCTGGGCTGAAAGAATACTTCACAATGGGGTAGAACAGCCTTCAAAGATGGTTTCGAACAGCAATCCTTGAAGTGGCGTGGTCACGTGCTTCTACAGCCATATTTTTTCTATGTATGCGTGTCATTTCTATAGGGACCGCGTATCTTCATTCCTCACGTGTACAGTTTTATCGAATTGCGGGCACAAATTTTCAGACTCTCAAAAAAAGTTCTTACATTTAAAATTTTCTTTAAATGTTGTAACAATTTTTTTTATTTACTAAAGAAACAATTTTTTTTCTCTATTTCCAGGTATGTTTCACAAAAAATAGTCAACTGATAAATTATTATTAAGTAAGTTTGCTATTCAAATTGTTTATTTAAAACGTAAATTTAATATTTTCGGCGAATGCTAATCTGAGGCCCATTAGCATCGTCTGTGAAAGAGCATTCAGATCGATTCTGCATACGAAACAAAAGTTATTATACCTATTGGGCTCGTTCGCGGATAACCCAAAACGGACCCACAATTCAGCTTTGGCTGGTTAAATATTTTACCAACGTCGAGCTCGTTTCATCATTTGCTAAATAAGTGGTACAAGATTTTATATATTTCCAAAGTTTTAAATGATACTTAAATAGAGGGATCGATTCGAAATGATGCTTTCAAAATTCTGCTTTGCAAAATTCTATCTTTTGACACAAAAATGCTGCACTTCAAAATTCAGCTATTTTTTTTTGTTGTTCTGTTTTAGAAAGTCAGCTTTTCAAATTTTGGGAAATCAAATTCAGCTTGTTTTGCTTTCTTCCAACTTCCTAACGAATATAAACAAAAAAGAAAATTAAAATTGTGAAAAAACGCGTGCAACCATGCGTCGAAAACGCGTGAAAAAATGCATCAATAAATGCGTCAAAAAACGCAACAAAAAATCTTCAAATACATTGAAAAACGCATAAATAAACGCGTCAAAAATTGCATCGAAAAGCGCGGCAAAAACGCACGGAAAAAATAGTCACAAAAGGACGTCGAAAAAAGCGTGAAAATAACACCGAAAGCGCTTTAAGAACGCGTTAAAAATTGCTTAAGAATCTAGTCAAAAATGAATTGAAAAACGCGTCAAAAACGGGTCAAAAAACTACAAAAAAACGCATCGAAAAACAAGTCAAAAAAGCATGAACAAAATTCAAAAGCCCGTCAAAGAATTCGTCAATAAAAGCATCGAAAAGCGCGGCAAAAACGCGTCGAAAAACGCACCGAAAAACTAGTCAGAAAGGGACGCCGAAAAAAGCATGGAAAAAACATCGAAAGCGCTTCAAGAATGCGTTAAAAATTGCTTTAAAAATCGCGTCAAAAACTCATTGAAAATCGCGGCAAAAAAACGGGTCAAAAAGCCCGTTGAAAAGAGCTACAAAAAAACGCATCGAAAAACAAGTCAAAATAAGCATGGAAAAAATTCGTCAATAAAAGCGTCGAAAAACGCACCGAAAAATAGCTAGTTAGAAAAGGACGCCGAAAAAAAGCATAAAAAAAAATGTTTGGCGCTTCAAAAATTGCTTTAAGAATCGCGTCAAAAAACGGGTCCAAAAGCCCGTTAAAAAAACTACAAAAAAACGCACCGAAAAACTAGTCACAAAAGGACGTCGAAAAAAGCATGAACAAAAATTCAGACGTCAGAAATTTCGTCAATAAAAGCGTCAAAAATCGTTTAAAATATTATCTGCGAGTATTTGCAGTTGTTGTGCCAAATTATTTCAAGACTAAGACAAGTCTAGAGCTGCTAATTTGTAAAGTAGCGACCTCCTGTTGACTGTATTAAATTATGATTGAAGCCTGCAAAGGAAGAGGTAGGTTTTCTTGTCTATTGGAGTATTTGCCTCCTGGCATTTCTCGTGGGAGCGTCGCTCTTTGCAAGGGGCTGCTTCCAAGTATGTTTCCCAACCGGAAAGGTTTCCAAAACTTCGTACGGGTGACACTGTAGCATTACTTTTGTTAACAAGGTCTGTCTTGATTGACATTGGGGTGAAACAGAAACCGACATCAGAAAACAAAACCCCTTCACTCAGTTTTTTCTAAGGCCTTCTTCAACACTTAAAATCCTTGGGCAGATATTTGCTGCCACCATTTTGCTGAATACTTCACAATTATCATACGATTCTGTTGAATGATCAGATCGCAACCTACTTTATTCTTTCAAATGCATCACCGACGCCACCTCGATGGGTAGAGGTCACTTTTTCCTATCATCGTTCTTTGGCACGCAGAATTGTCTTCCAGACCGTATCGCCGGCAAAGCGTCTCTTCTACTTGGCTAGATTCTCACTACCTGATATCTCTTTCACATGTTAGCTGTACTGAAACGAAATTTCACGACAATCAGTCCGTTCGACTCCTTCCTCGAACTCGTTCTAAGAATAGCTCAACGCACGCATCCACATATCAAGTAACCAGTCGTGTTCGTTTTGTCTGCGGTGTCTCATGAGTAATTCAATACCAACAGCCAGATGATGTCAAAATATTAATTGTTAGCCCGGCCAGTGCACCTGAGCACTCCGCATGACGGCGCCACCAAACATTCAATTCCATTGCTCACAGCAAAAGACGATGGACGGTGGACGACAAACGACGCGACGGTGACGACGAACAACGAGCGTAAAATTAAAATGCAATTAATCTCCTCCATGGCGAGCAAGTGATGGTGTACTACACCTTGGCATTGCGGCTGTCTAATTGGCACATCGAGCTTGAAACGTGATAGAAGACGACGACAACGACGACGACGACGACGACGACGACTACGAGGCTTTGGTAATCATGATCGCAAAACGGATTTATCACTAGCGTCCAGCGAATGCGATAGTAATCGGAAACGCCTTTGAAACTGCTTGGCATGTATGGGGAAGCGAGGAGATATTCCGATTCCCGTGGCCAATGTCACTGCAAATAGATAAATGAGTGCCCCAAAGGATTTGTCCATAGAAACCGGTTGGTCGCAGTGTTTTCTATTTTTAAGCACACGAAGCACCGCAACTCAGCAACGTCGTCGACGATTACATCAAAATCTCATCGGGACAGCAAGTGGGTGATCCGACGAAGCGGTCATTGCATCATAGCCGACCAGACTCCCGCAGAAGACGGGAAGAGAATTTAATTTATTCGTTTCGTTCCGTTCTCCCTGCTGGACGACGACGCGCATACCACAGGCTATGGCTATAAATAGTTAAAAGGAAGCCTCCTCGCCGTCGCGTCGGCCGGTCGGTCGGTCGGTCGTCGTCGTCATGGAGATCTGCCCGTTCTGCGCTTCTTTCATCAGGCATTTCCTATGTGCCGTAATGGGTTTTGCCTTTGTGAGTCGGCCCCAGAGGGAGAGATGCAGTTGGAGTGGTCCTTAAGTGAATGCACGTATAGGCCTCCGCCGCCTCCTCTGCAATTGGATTGGGCTGGTGTGCAATTTAATTTGCTGTTCGCCTCAAACAAGGAACGAAGACGAACAACAACATGCGTTTCATTGGCTTTAAGTTGTATTCCATCATTGGAAAATGGGAATGCGACTGCGACTGCAAGAGCTGCCGGGTATACCCACATACAGTACAGCAAATGTAACTGATTTGCACAGAGATGGAGCAACAATGTTGTGGTCACGGAATTTAACGCACTCCCCAGTGGAATACTTAATTAAAATCAATTACGAACAACGATTGAATCTCTACCGAGTAAAGATGGTGCTTCAGCTGTATATATGCGTGAAGATTGAAAAGACAGGTTTGTTTGATTAAGATGCAATTGCGTTGAAGAAAGCCTTAGAAAAAAGAAACTGGCTAAACACCCGAAGACTGAGTTGAGAAAATGTCTTCCTGTTGTACGTTTCGAATGTCCAGAAAGACATAACAGGTCATTCAATAAGTCCGTAGGATAAGTAAGAAAAAAACAAAATTTTGACAAAACTCGATTTTATTATTCAACATAGTTGCCTTCGAGGGCGATACAGCGAGTATAGCGATTTTCTAACTTTCCGATACCACTTTTATAGTACGATTTCTCTTTCTCGTCAAAATGGGCAATTACTTCATCATTGGACTTTATTTTTTTTTTCCAGCAAGCATTCTTGTGTGTAATACTGAAGCCATGTTTCATCCATTGTCACACACATATCGACGATAGAATTAGATTTTATTGGGGTTTAACAGCGCCAAACACTTCTCTGAAGCATCAATTCGTTGTTGTTTTTGGTCGACTGTGAGCTCACGCGGCACCCACTTTGCACAGAGCTTTCGCATACCCAAATGTTGGTGTAAAATGGTGAAAATACTACCATCTGATATCTCAATTCAATTGAATTGAATTGAAATTGAATTGAACTGAAATTGAATTAAAATTGAATTGAAATTAAATTGATATCTTTACAATGCCAGCTATCTCGTGCGCCGTCAATTTGCGATCGTACATAACCAATTTGTGGATTTTTTTATGTTTTCTGGAATAACAGCCTCATTTGGGCGTTCACTGCTGCCTGCATCATTTGTGCCAGTACGACCGTTTAAATTCAGCAATCAACTTCTCTACCATTTGTCTGGAGCAGAGTCCGGATAATGTTTATCAAACCATTGTTTGGATTCCACTGAATTTTTTTTCATCAAAAAAGCAATGCTTTATCAAAACCCGAAATTCACCTTTTTCCATTTTTTTTTTTTCAATAACAAAAGTTGCTTCATACAAAATGCTATAACTCACGAATCAATTGTCAGATTGCTGTCAACTTTATACACTTATCGTTTGAAGGCTAGTACTAATTAAAAATCATATGGAAACAATTCTAGTAACGCCATCTATGTGTCATCCTATGGACTTTTTGAATGGACTAATAGTCCACGAAAGAAATGAGAGGGTGCCATCCTAACGAAGTTTAAGCCCCCTTTTGGGAGGGGAATATAATAACAACTTTTGCTTATTTTTATAGAAGTTTATTTTTCGACTTGGCAGCACTTTTTCCAGCGAAAAACCTATTTGACAGCTAGCTAGATTTTTTTTTTGCTTTTTTTGAGTGAATGGTAAACCTTGAATATACCTACGAACATGGCCGCAAACTTTCTCAAAAATTAAGACTTCCAGACTGAGTTTTATTCAACCCAGCAGCAGATAATAAACACGGAAAGGGTTGTCCGTCCAGTATTTTATGCAAATGATATTGAATGATACGGCAAGACAGAGACAGGCCCGTTCAGCTGCACCTATGTTCCTTTAAATAAAGCTTGGGTAGATCAGGTGAGAAGAAGACGAAGAATATGCCATCGAAGGAGTAGGAAGCTACAACTTCGTCAAGTGACTTCGATGCAGCCGTAAAATTTGTTCTTTCAAAAGCTTCTGCTAACAATTCTGTCAGTCACTTGCCTAGCAAATTAAAAACTCAGTATTGAGAAGAGCTCTCGAATTTTCCGCAACGATACAACCTCAATTAGTGCAATTAGGTACCACAATTCAGTTTTATTCGATACTTATTCTATGTAATCTATATTTTACTTTAATATTCCCAACGCAAATTCTGCCAAAGATTTCCAGAAATCTCCTAACCGCAATTAAAAAAAATTAAAAGAAATCAAAAACGTGGCACAAGCTTGACAGCTTGTCATATTTTGCCTTCCGACGTTGCCAGATCCGTCGCAACACTCAGTTTTGAATGTCAAGACCGTGTGTTGGGGTACTGAATGTTTTTTTCAGTATTTGGTAGGCATAAGTGGTACTATACAACGAAGGAACTTCTGGAACATATTAGATCCTGCGCGAGTTGTTCCTTTCAGTGATCTATTTGGATTTTGACTTAACCTGATTTTCTTGAAGAAATTTTTCTTCATTATTCTAACAGGCGGTGGTACTTCCTGCTTAGATACTTGTACAGCTTCTTGGGTCTTTCACTTTACTTGCCAAAGCGATTCCGGTCAGAAAGGTACTAAATCACTTTATCTGAAATATTTAAAGACTCATTGTTTCAAGGAGACCTATTTCTTTTATGCTGTTGGGGAACTAGTTTCTCGAATGCATTTCTCTTACAGCTGCGTCCAACAGTTTTTCAAGGCCTCTGTCTAAATTGCTATAAGGTTAAGGATTTCTTCTAAAAATGATGAGCTTTAAGACCTTAAATCGTCGACTAAGGCAAGTGAATCTAGGCGATTCAATTTTATTCGTTGAATTGTGCATTTTGCTCTCAGGCTTGTTGGTTCGCTGGTCCTAAGTTATGAGCTGTTGCAGGTCTGTGTCTGTCAACTTCGCCTAAGATTTCTTTGTCTGAAGAAGTACCTTCAACCTTTGGGTCAGTGATTTTGGCTCGTTGCGGCGTTTTTCTTTTGATTTTGACCAAATATGCACGAGTCAAAAACGAGCTTAACTGGTGCCCAAATTTTTTTTTGGCAATATTCAACGCTCAAAGATAATAAGAGTCTTCTGCAATCTTCGTATCATTTATGCCTTTGTTCGCATTGACTATATTTTTTATCTGGGGCTGAAAAATTATCGCTTCTCCTTCTTTGTCGACGTTTGGAGTGAATAAGAAGGAAGTAATCGAAAGCGGCAACGCGGTCACACAGCTAGCGTTTCCAACACAACTGTCAACCAAACTTAAGGTGGAAAACTGGTGCCCAGTTCTTACAGCCTGCAGAATTAACAACGGGCGATTTATAAGCAACCACAAGTTGATAGCAAGGAAGAGGATCTGACACAACCTTTCCTTAGTTATTTGCAAGCATTGGGGTACATCCAGTCGAACGGTTAGTGCCACCACTAGCAGGCCCATGCAAAATGCTCTTTCACTTCTTTTTGCGCACATCTCCCGAATTCACTTGTCACCCCCAATACACTTCATTAAATACTGGTACCAGTATATCTACCTACTCTGTGTAAATACTTGACGCAAATGGGAATTTCCATTATCTCCTTAAGGACTTTACATCGTACAAACAAGACCCTCTTAGCACAAGACCAACTTGCCACGTCAAACGTCGGAAAAAAAAAACGATTCCATTGAACTCGCATTCGTTTACAGTATCTTTCTTGGTATTTATCACATATCCCCATGCAGGCGGACCTCCTTCGGTGCTGCAAAGATACTCCCAAGTCCAGGTTCATGCATCCGCACACAAGAACTACTGTTTAAGGGATAACCATCGCAACGACTGTTTACACGCAGATATCATTCAGATTCGCATAGATACAAAGCACATCTCTGCGTAGTGTTGTATCACCGCCGCGTGTCACATGGCCATGGCCATGGCGCACACACCATGTCCAGTAGCTCATACGTGGCTTTTTGTTGAGCTCGGAGATTCTGGATAAGTGGAAGCAAGAAAATCAACGCCACATGATGGCGCGCAAACCGCGTCTTCGTGTAACGTGCTAATTAAGGTCTCGGAAATGGTCGCTCCGTCACAGGTGAATGCTGAAGGTGACTTGACAAATGTCCGACATGTGTGTGACCATTAAATTAAAAATGCGAACCTGTGCGCATTACAGCACCCCAGAGATGCATGCCATCGAGTGAGCAGCGCTTGGGTTGAATAGTGCGGACGGGTGTTGACGTTTTTCATTTCGCCAGTTCGTACAAACACACAGTCGCATATACGATGCAACGACCGTACTTGCGGACGTGCTTAAGTGAAATTTTCAACAAAAACGAGGGCGGTGCGAAGGAGATATGGTTAAACGCGGGTAACGTCAAATGTCAAGGAATCACACATATCTGCGATGCGACGGCACGGCTGCATGCCGGGCTCCTCTGTAAATTTTCTTTGTTGAGTAACCTTTTGGACGGCTTACGTTCGCGGCCGTCTGCTTCTTCATCCCTTGCATGTCCATGAGTCGTCTTTTAAAAGATTTGGGTGATAGATTACCGACCGCCCTGTGGAGGTCAACGATGTTTGAGTTGCTGTTGTGGTCCTTCGTTTGTATGTATGCATGAACACAATTTGAATGCCCCATTTGAGGCGGGGGGCAGAGCAGATTAAAAGGATCTCTCATGACATGTTCCGTGTCAGTGCTAATCCAGTTAATAAGCTGTGTATGTGAGCAAGGGGACTCCGGGATGATCTTAATGTGATTATGGATGGACGGCAGGATGACCATTACTCTGGACTTTTTCGCTTTTCGCTTTTCGTTCACTTTAACCCGGATGATAAGTGGACGCGATATACGAGTACATTTGCAATTGGCGTGCAAAAGTAATTCCTGTGAATTGTTATCTTGTTTCTCCGGTGGAAAGTATTTCTGTTTCGATGGGAGACGTAAAATGTAAACGCAGATAATGAAACGAAGGGGAGGACGTATTTTTTTTGTCTGTTCGTCGATGAAGGAGAAATACACCGAGGATGATACGATTTGGTTACTTCGTCTGTAGTTGGATTTAAATGAAATCCTTTGGCTGAAGCAAACTGCTTATATACTTACAGGCGTTATCCGAGGAGCTTTTGAATTGAATTTGCAGGGCATTTGCTTAATTAAAAAGGACTCAAGGCGTACCTCTAGCATAATGGAGGCTCTGCGCCAAACGTGCTTTGGGTTGAAGTAGGATAGTAGCAGACCACGAGGCAGGCCGAGGTAGCCCCTCCAAATGGTGGCGCAAAAAAGTTGAAATCAAACAGAATATAACCGATACACGAGTGCCTGTCGTGGACGAAGATCAAATCAGTGAAACGGAGTCCTACCACTTTTTTTTTATTGGAGATTTTTGATAATTTTTAACTGGTTTTGGTACCAAGAGCACAAAAAAAAATAAAGATAAAAATAATTACTTTTTGTAATTTAGGTCCTACTTCTTTTATTTTATATGGTATCCATTATGGAACTGCTGAAAGACTAAAAAAGTTCCTACTTGTAAAATTTACCTTATTAAATTTATAAGATTTATATGTTTTAAAAATGTTTTTTCTAAATAAAAATAAAAACAGTTCATATCCACACTTTTTTCCAACAAATAATTTTTCTGACAGAAATCACAAAAATTTAACAAACCTACTGAGCTCATACGACAAAGCTGCACACTTGGACTTGTGAGTGGACCACCTAAGGTCTTGCTAACCTGGGTTTAAGACAGCTGCCATTCGTCATGTATGTCGAGTCACAGTCAGGAAATTTATTAAATTTGTGTTTGACTAAGAAGAAACTCAGCCCACAATTTCGAGCTCTCCAGCTTTATGTTCCCCAGTTAAAATTTTGTCGACTCCTGCTTGGATGAGTGGTGCATGTATCACAATTTGCATGTCCATGCCGCTGATTTGCCGTTTGGCCCATTTTTGAGCCTCAAGCCCCGTCTCCCCCACTTTCTTAAAAATTATCAAACTTTTTCAGTTTACAAAAGATTTTATTCTTTGTTAAACGGAAAAGAAAACAAAAATGTGGCAAAAAAATAGCTACCAAAATTGAAAAAAAAAGTTACCAACCCGAGATAAAATTTACCAAACATCTGGAGACGTTGATAAAACACAAAGAGAAAAAATAGGCTACATCTATAGTCTTGAGCCAATGTGAAAATGCCTTATCACTATTCTAAGACTTTTCTCTGATTTACGAACATAATATAAAAAAAACCCATGGCAGTGTAAAAAGGTCCATTTGCTTAGTCTTCAGAGAAACAAAAAGAAAAGTGTGGAATTCCGAGCACTTTATTTTTATTTATTATAACACACATTTTTAAAACATAAAAAAAAAAACAAAGGTCTTTTAAAATATTCAATTTGGCTAATGTACCAAATTAAATATTTAAAAATACCTTTGTTCTTTTTTTTAATTTTTCAGCGGCAACGCTGCCATGCCGCCCCACTTCTACCGAACCGGTGGAGGTGTCCATGCATACACCAGAGTGCAAAGAGGTGGCGGAAGTGACAGGTGTCACTTCTAGGCTGGCACCAGGCCAGATTTTCATTAAGAAATCAAAAAATTTTAAGAAATTGACAAATCCTGTCTTGAAACCTTTACGCCGTCCCGCACCTTTAAATCGCAGTTGCATTCTTCAACTCTTCTTCTAGGTTCTTTGCCTCCATTCTATGCCAGTTATCAGCCTCCAGCTTACTATCGGGGTTGTAGCACTCTTAAGGTCTGCATTTGCTCCCAGTTTAGCCTCCATGTGTCCTTTTCTTCTCCTTTGAAATACGTCTATTTATGTGGCTTGTTTAATAATTCTTTTTTTTTAATTTAATTCTTCACTTAACTTATCACAAGTTTCTTCAAAATAAACCTGAATTTTGAACTATATCTGCAAAGCTTTACAAATATGTTATGTTATTTAAATTGTCGTAGAAGGACTCGCTTATGTTTTCTTTTTAAATATAGTCATATTTGCAAATTTAGCATAAAATTTTGCCAAAGTTTTCTAAATACATAGCTAAAAATGATAAAATAAGTTTTCACTTTAAGGAGTAGCAGATATTCAGCCAGGTCCATTAAATTTGTTCAAATTGGATGTCAGTTTGTCGCTATATGTCAATTACAGGAGCTCTAATGCAACTTCTCGTTGAAATCATTCCTCTAATGAGAGTTGATAAAAACTAAAGATCTTTGTGTGTAAAACTAACCTCAGAGTTTTAGTCACTAAGGCTTAGTAATAATCATTTTTAATCTTCACACTAAATGTTTTGTAGGTTTACAATGGGTGATTTTATGTGGAAAATTCCGGTATTGCGAGTTCCTAAAAATCTAGCCTGGACACTAATTATTATTATTAGTATCGCGCACTTAGTTTCTTATTGTATTCCTTAAGTGGAACTCGAAGGATTTCTCTGATACTCACATGGTCTTTGTCGCTTTTTAATGCCTTGGTCGGGTGGGCAATTGATGGTGTTTCCAGATGGGCTTTACAAATACGAATTTCCGTTGAGATTGTCAGCCCTCTTAAAAGAGTAGATGTCTACTTTTAGGCTTGACACTTACAGCAAGAATCCATGCACATGACATAATATCTGCGAGAGACTTCCTGTGGTCTCGAATCGATATTGCTGCACTTTTGTCCATGTTTTCAATCATTGCTCGGGAAACATTTTTTTATGAACCATGAATATAACTCACTAGCAGCTGACATCTGGTTATTTGTATTTTTTCCGTCGTCTTGAAGACTGTGTATTTAGTTTCTATAATTAATTATTTAATAGTTCCATCTAACTTCTTACAACCATACCTACGTTTAAGCTTTGAAAAGAACGGCAGGGACGTACAATTTATGTCCTATCCGACCGGATGAATGGCGAAGCTTCTACTGGGTATGTTTGTCTGACGTTCGCAAGTGGTTGCGCAGTGGAAAAAAACCTCAAGGATGGAATTTGTTCATTTCATTTAAAACCTCTCGTTCAGTCGTCCAACACACTATCTATTGATCCCGCGATATCGCGCCCACATTAGTAGATTTTGAAATGACTTGAGAAGGGGGTCATATGGTGGATAAGTATTCATTAAGAAAGTGCACTCAGTTGTGTCATTGCCATCCGTCTTTACGACCCACAATAAGTGTTAAGCCAAATGCACTTTCGAGGCATTTTTGGCAAGTACCTACCAGCGCGAAGCTTTGCTACAAAAGACTGATTCAGTCCGTGATCTGTTTTAGAGATTCAGAATTGGTGCCCCCGGTCTTCTCCAAGTCCTTTAATTTGTGGCCCTAATTTGACTCAAACCTGACACAGTACTGGATCCGATCGATTGATTTTGTTTTACTTCTTCTGCGGATGCCATTGTCGGCTTATAAATATAAACCCCACGAAGCGTGAAACGCTAAAAGCACTCGCAACAATAAAGTCCTAAATATAGAACTGATTGCCAAGCACTTTGTACTTGTATGTGTGATGAATGCCTCATCATAATCACCGAGTCAAACCTGCGAGCGTGCGAGTGCTTTGGATTCATTTAAATCCCGCCCAGTCAGTCACTGTCAATTGTCAATTCGAACGAATACATCCCCACCAGCTCAACAAATACACCATCAGAGATCAATAAACCACACAAAAAAAAACATACTCGTAAACACAACTCAAATTGTCTGTTCAGGCAGATAAAAAAAAAAGAGATGTCAAAACTGTGCACAAATACACGTTCAGTATCTGTGCAAGCATTTTGACAAATCAAATTGACAATTTCCTTCCGTGTTCGTCGTAATTTCCTTTACATCAATTGTTACTGGTATTTCCTTTAGCTTGTTCCTTACAATTTGCAACATACACACAGCCTGCTGCTGGGGCTCATCCCTCTCAATTGTAGTATCCTTGCAAAAGCCAGCCAACAGCTTCGCAAGAATCTCCTCTTCATCATAATACTCGTTTTTGGAGTGGGCTTTCCTGAATTTACAACTAAAAAATACATCCCCCACCCCTCTGTCAACCCAGCGGATTGTTATCCTTTTTCCTTCTTTTTTTTTTTTTTTTGTTTGTATTTTTGTATATTCCTTGTGATCATTGCAAAGTGAATTCTCTTGTGTGTAAGGAACCACTAATGGTGGGCAGGACAGAACCAACAATACGAGAGGAGACCAGCAATGATCGGTACAAAGGAAGGACTATACCCACTTGTGAATAAATTGGGCACTTTGGGCGCGCAGAATTCAAATCGAGACAGGCGAATCGAATATGAAAGCCAAATACGAGTGGTGTGCTGGGCAAATTGAAAGGAGAAAGGCCCACTTCCGCACAGGATACCCCCGAAGTGAATTGTTGTGCAATAAGGTCAATCTTTTTCTTCACCGGTCGCGTTGTGCAACTGAGCGATGACGGAGGGTATACTGACACCGGTTTTTACATAACCACGACACGGCATCTCTTCTGGTTTTGAAAAAAGGCAACGATGCTGTGACGGCGGCCGCAATGGAGAAATGTGCGCAGCGAGAAACTTGATCCTATAATTCTCGTTTTGCCGAGACCACGATGGCGAGTTATACATAAATTATGAAACCTCATGGAGAGCAGCGCAGCGCTCGGTGACGTTAAAGGTCATACAACGTGACATTAAAGATCGTAATCTCCTTGGGGCTCTTGTTTTTTTCTTCGTCTTCTTCCTGCCTTTATATGGATTAAAACGTGATGTGTGCGCGCGGTTGCTACTGTTTTGGTTTTGTAACAACCGACGGACGACAAAATGAGGAGAAAAACTCGTTGCGGCATTTCTTTTGGAGCTGCAAAGGAATGCCTTCCATGGATGGAAAGGTGCAGCAGTGGTTTTTGCTACCAGACGGCGAGGTAAGGCAAAGCCACGCTTTTGAAAGATAATTGATGAAGTTGGTCCCGTCCCCGGCTCCAGATGCCGGAAGATACAAATGGAAGCGGCCCAGTGATGGGGCTGATTATAATAACAGTTGATGGGTGAAAACGCAATGGAGCACCAGTGGGATTGGTCGGTCAGCGTGGAGCATTTCTAAGCATGCTAAATTTTCATGCCTCAAATATTCGTCAATCAAATAGTTAACCTTAAAACATAAAATAAATAGTTGGCGCCGAAGAGAAAGAGACCCTAGCTTTTCACAAGTCAAAACCGTTCGTTTTGTGGGACTTTTCATATATGGGACGAATGGAAGTGGTCTACAATTTGGTGCCGGCAAATGAGATGAATACTCTCGGATGTTTGTCAGACTTAAAGAAACCTTAAAAAGGAACTTGTGTTTTTTTTTCGGAAGACCCTCGGTTTTCTGAAAAAAACTTGAAAATTATCTACAGTTTTGATATTCACCCCGATTACCGTTGTCGTTTCTTGAGTCGTGTCGTTTTTTAATCCTCATTACTTAACACAGACGACCCGCCAAATTTGAAGCAGGCTAGAATGTAGTAAAATCTGTTCGAAGGATTGGTAGCACTTGTATGAAACTGCCAAAAAGACTGTTTATTCTTTATTTTGAAAATAAATTGTTGTGGAAATGATTTTACTTCTTGAAACAAAGATTTATAAGATGAGCATTGAAATGTGTTACAGTTGAGATAGTGAGAAAGTTTTTAAATACTTGCTTGATGAAGTCGACATTCCCGACGCATTCCGGTCGTCATCAGTTGCCGTCTGTGTTGAGGATACAAGCAACCTCAAACAACTTTAAGAATTCTTACGGAGGATACCAAAACGGTGCTGGAAATGATTTCAATTTGGGGCTTGCTCAACCATCGGTAAGCAAATACTTTGCACAAACCATAGACGTCATTGATGCGCATATATGTCGTCAATGGATATGTGTCACATCATGACCGAAGAACAAATTGGGGAGTCCAATTGCGAGGAGATCGATGGCTGACGTTTCAGGGAAATCACCCGATTGTGATGGGATTGGTGTGGAAACTGCCTGCGATGTCGACGGATAATTTTTGTTACAATCAGGCAATTGTGCCAAACAGATACCTAATATAAAATAAACAATTCAGTGTCAAAAGTACAGGGTGTCCGCCGGGAAGGTATACTACTTTGCTTGTGTATAATTTTTGATTAAATGAAAGAGAATGGATCTTATATTGATAAATGTTTTATTTAATGTCGGCAATTATGTATGGAATACAATATCAGGTAAATGTCCACCTCTGTTAGTCTCACAAATGCGAGCCCTTTTGAGCACATTTTTCATTACATTCTCACACATTTCACGCGGTATTTCATTAATTTCATCACGAATATTTTGTTTGAGTTGCTCAAGCGTTTCTGGTTTGTTTGCATAAACCTTGCTTTTCAGATATCCCCACAAAAAGAAGTCCGGAGCAGTCAAATCAGGCGACCAATCAGGAGGCCAATCAACATCACCATTTCTTGAAGTAACTTGTTGTGGAAAGAAGTCTTGCAGTAATTCCATTGTAATCCTGGCTGTATGCGATGTGGCACCGTCTTGTTGATACCACATGTTAATCAAGCCCAATGAAGTTGTGGCCTTAAAAAGTTTTCAATCATATCAGGATATCGCTCCCCATTCACAGTTACCGTTACGCCGTTTTCATTATCAAATAAGTAAGGTCCAATGATTCCTCCTGACCAAATTGCACACCAGACTGTAACTTTTAATGGATGCAAAGGTGACTGATGAATAATTTGAGGGTTTTCCATTGCCCAGAACCGACTATTCTGTTTATTCACATATCCATTCAAATGAAATGTTTCTCCCAAAAATTTCACGTAACTTTGTCATGGTCACAGTAATCGATGATTGATTTTGATAAAATGTTTTAACGATTAAAACACGTTGGTTTATTGAATATTTTCCATAATAAATTTGCCACGTCTCTACCTCACGACTGCCAAATATGAACTGTCAAGACTACTGTTTACCAAAATGGCGGCAAAACAAAGTAGTATACCTTCCCGGCGGACACCCTGTAGTACCTTTTGTCAACTCTTTCCGTCTCTTGTCAGAGGTCCATAGGCATAGCCATTTATAGTTGTAACAATTTTATTAAAATTCCA
This sequence comes from Cheilosia variabilis, assembly GCA_951230905.1. NCBI lineage: Eukaryota > Metazoa > Arthropoda > Insecta > Diptera > Syrphidae > Cheilosia > Cheilosia variabilis. Next base: position 47,569,403 of record OX579679.1, read on the forward strand.
AGAACGTTCAAAATCGACTTTATTTAAGCCCTTGTTGAATTTTTTCGCCAGATGAACATTCTTCTCCACTTAACTTCGGATTGTTTCTTATTTTTTTATTTTTAATTTTCTCTGCATAATTTTTTTTTGTTCTCATTTGTTTTGGAAATGAAAACGACAAAAATGCAGCAGCAAAAACAAATGCCTGCATTTATGTGTGCGCTCTTCTGTTAAAAAGAAATGAATTCTGTTAAAACAAAACCCGAATACAAACACTCAAACACAGCCTTATTGAACCAACCGACAAAAAAGGTCGTTTTTCAGGGAATTAGTCATGTCGCTTTAACTTAGGTAATAAAAGTACAGTCGTGCGACGACTACAAAACTAGTAAAAAAAGGCATTTGACATTTTCATCGGACCTCTGTCGTGTAAAAGCGACCAGCGTTATACAGCTTTGGAAGAGTCGTTTATTTTTGAGTCGGAAACGACAACGGTAATCGAGGTGATTAACTGGAGTCAATCGCCCTCAACATCTCTGGAGTTTTGTCTTCTGGAGTTTTAAAAATAATATTCAAGTTCACGTGGTGTGTTCCAATGCTAAAGGGCCACCTTGAGACAGCTTCTTCTAGGTATCTACCCAAGTCTCTAAATCTAACTTTTTATAAACATTTTTGAAAATGAAAACTTTAAATTTTAGAGACTCTTTTTGAAATAAGAGTCTGACCGGGAACTGCTTCTTCTTCTTTTGCATCTTTTCTTTTACGTCTCGGGTCTTTTCGCCACACTCAAAGAGTGTAGATATGGTTTATCTACTGTCCTATTCCTTATCGGCGTTGCCTGTTTTTCGTGTCGTTTTGTAAAGTGTAAGTCTTTCTGCAAAAGTGTAAAGTGCGAGTCTTTTTTCTGTAAAAAAAAAATTGTCTGCGACCTTAAGGTCTTTTGTGCCCCTGTTAGAGTTTCCCTGGAGTGAATATTGCCTCTTCAAAAGACCGGTTCACAGCCCGCAACCTCGGTCTTAACTAAATAAACCTTTAAGCTAGCTTTCAGAGCCCTATCGCATTCTGGCAATTTTAAGAATTGTATTAAAGGCTATTAGCTCTGTCTCAGCCTTGGCAAGCATTTTTACCGTTGCCACTTTGCTGCAGTAGCAGTAGATGTACTGCACTTTTTGCAAAAAATAAATCTACTGCCACTACATCCAATCTACTGCACTTTTTTTGTTTGATAAACATTCTCTTAAACAGCTGTACAAAAATCATACATAAAAATAATCCCTGTAAAGAACCTCAACTTATTGTGAACTTATTGTATAAAAAAACATTAAAGTGATGATAAATATAGTTTTAAGCAATTGATCTTTTTTTTTTTTTTTTGTATAACAAAAAATCTACTGCGGAAAAATCGAATCTACTACTTTTTTTTTTAATGATCTACTGCGATCCTCTTTTGTTGAAATGGCAACCCTGCTGGTGTGTACTTATTCGCCTTAAGTCATCACTGTCTTGCAAGTAAGCTTGAAGAAGCTTGAAGCTTTGTTTTAAAAGCTGGTGGCGTCTCCTTTCCCCCGAAAACCTCTCATAAGGTGGTGAGTCTTTGTATGATGTCACCGAGAGTTTAATTGGACTTTCCCCTGACAATAAATGCGATCGGCATGTGACCGACATTTAAATGTCTGGGCTGGTTAAATGCCTCATTAGTTCATCAACAACCAGCCTCAACAAAAGGGTGGCAGTACCCCTCCTTGTGGACATCGTCTAGTTGTGTCTTCTGTAATAGTTGGGGTCGATGATTGAGTCTCTGCTAGTGCGCTGGCAGTTTACACAGAACGTATTGTTTACTCTCTTTTTATCCAGGGATCGTTACCCCATAAAAGGGTATTGTCAAAAGCCCCTTCAACTTTGAGTAACGCGGATAGTACAATATCTTTTGTTTTTAGGGCGCTTTAAATGATCTTCGTCAGCCAATTCATTTATATCTGCCCGTTCTATATACACTACTAAAAAAAATCATTCAAATTCGAATTACCCGACTATATAGATATTAATTTGTGTGGAAAAAACCCAAAAAGTACTCAAAATCATGTGTGTTTTCACACACGCACAACAGAGACATACGTTTTCCGATTTCAACCAAACTTCACAAAACCCATATATAGACCAATTCCAAAGATGTGTAAAAGTTTGGTTAAGATCGGAAAATGCGTTGAGGCGTGAATCGGCGACAAATGAACACAATTTTAAGGCTCAATTTTTATATGTTTATAGATAACTGAAATAAGTTTAAAAGTTTCTCCTCAAAGTGAGGCTGATGACTTTGGGTGTTATAGGTCTTTTCTACCCTTTGAAATGGACGTAGCCTTTGCCTCCGTCGCGCATTTGTAAAGGGTTTTCCAATAAGAGGTGTTATTTTGGTATTCAAAGAAAAATGTAATTTTTTTGAGATAAATTATCGGATGTTTAATTTACTAATAAAGAGGAAGGTATGCCGTTAATAATGAAAAACAACATCAGCCAAATGGCCACCACGAGCACGCATACAGGACCATATCCTTTTTATGAAATTTTCCATAAGCAAATCGCAAAGTGGCTGCCCTATGTCCTCGACAGCCTCACGAATTTTATCTTTGAGGTCTTGAATCGACGCTGGGCGAAAGACAACACGGTCCGGAAACCTTTCCCGTAAAAGATTAATGGTTTCGTTGCTTGTGTGGCACGTAGCGCCGTCTTGTTGAAAGTAAACGTTGTCCAGATCAATACCATCCAACTCCGACCATAAAAAATCATTAATCATCGACGACCAAAAAATGCTTTAGTTTTGCGAACTGTGACTGCAAGATTTTCACCATTTTTGTAGTGAATTTTAATAATTTCAATGCGTTGTTGAAGCGTGTATCCAATTCCAATTTTAGTAATGGCGTAGTTTGTAATTGTCAACTGTCAAAGAATAAAAGCTTCAAAAGTGACAGCTACCGAAATAGCGGGTCATTCACAATAACACCTCTTATTGGAAAACCCTTTATATAAGCGATAGAAGTACTGCTTTCTAGGATTCAGGTGAGTGAATGGCAGGAGTATATTCCGCCTTTCTGTTATTGGGCCTGTACGAAGCCGTTCACGTTCACAGAAATCTAAAATGAAACTGAAATACCATTGCGGATTTTTTTTTGAAGGATAAGGCGTTTGATGTCTTTTCATGGTCTTGTTTTAAAAGTTTATCTCCTCACAGGCGGTACTAGGCGACCTTTGTCAACGGTAGCGCATTCTGGGTATCATTTTCCCTCTGACCCTCGTTTTATGTCTTCAGAGACGTCGAAGTACTCTTTTCGTCTTCGGTAAGGCTCTTTGAGGAATCGCCTACGTGGGAGTGCGTAAAGTTGTCCCGCAAAACCCCCTGAAGCTGTTTCTTTTAGCTTTTCTTAATTTTTTTATTGTAGGTTGTAAGAGCCATTAGATTGCTTTGCCATACCCCTGTCGCTTTCAATCCTTTTGCTTCAGCTTTCTTTTAGTGCAAGTGTGACGTGATTTTTTATATAGATTTAACTGAATCTTTCCTCATTTTGAGTCGATTGGTAGCCTTGGTTCTAGGAACTTTTACCAATTTTCTCGTGAGACGCATATTGTCCAACTGTCCGCTAGCATACTACGATTCTGTGGTCGGACAATGACGGCTCTAAGATTCCGCGTAGATATTCCAAACCCCTGGAGAAATCCAAAGAGATTGAAAAAAAATCGCCCAATGCAAATTGACTCAACAAAGGACCTCGGATAAGATCAGCGGTTGGGCTACAAGTTGTTAACTGATGTTGTTTACCTGCGACAAACACATCCTCGACCCTAAACTCAACAGAAAGTCGAATATCGAATACCGATTGCCGAGGATGGTCTAATACCTTAAGCAGTTCAAGGAAGAGTGTATCAGTTACCCCATTGCCTATCCACTTTCCGCACGAACTACGCTTTTATATTAAAATTTCGATATCAATAAGCACTAAAACCGCCATTACAACCACAGTGATATCTGACGTATTCGAATCCAATTACCCTCGGAATAGATGAAATTTCCCCAACAAAAGCAAGAAACGATGCCGTCCGCATAAATGACGAACAAATCACTTACGGGTTGAGCTTGCTTTACCGATTTTTGATTCCCTTCTTCGCAATATTTTAATAAACAAAATTCCTATCCAATTGATCAATTTCTCCCTTCGCCTCAAAAAAAAAAAGGGGGGGGGAAAATACAACCACCGAATCGCACGCCCTTTTCAGCCCTTTTCAGCTTGAAACTCAATCACGATAATATTGTTACGTATACGCCATCCCTTTCGAAATTGGTCGAGTCTCTGTCTGTATGAATTCCAAATTGAGTGCCTCGAATGGTTGTTGGGATACATCCAATCTGTGTTCAGACGAAGGCCATTAATCCATTAACCCAACGACCGTCAACAGTGTTCAGAGTGTGGGTGATGGGCCTGAGTCCAGACAAAGGAATGCTAATGATTAAGGATCCCCGAAAATTGAAATCACAAATCATTTGGAAAATTCCATTAAAAGTGGAAAAAGAAACAAAAATCCTTGAAGAAGAACAGTCCCGCAGCGCCATTTCTCATCGTTGTTTGACAAATAAGATTTTCCTTCGTCCACCGCATCTGAATTGAACTGTCCAAAGAGGTGGTGGGAGGTTTCGGCATTGGCTACATTGTCTGTGAGCTGGAAATACCTTCAAGGTACGGAATTGACTGTGGCCCGCTACTTATGCAGTTGATTGTGTGAGTCGGACAGTGCGCTCAGAATTAATGAGCCCGATTCAGAGCCAAGATATAATTGTCGTAGAATATTCACCACCACCAGAAATGGGGACGTAATTATAGCTGAATTACATTTGTTTGGCTTTTTGTACGTGTATCTCTTGTGACCTATACAGGAGTTTCGTTGTGGTCGGTCTTCAAGGTGGAACACGACAACAACTTTGTGGTTTCCATTAATGCGGCTGTGGGTCAAATAATTGTCAGTTTTGTTTGTGATGGCGGACAATCGAATTGGACAAGTGATTTGGAGAGATTATGTTGATTGGCAGTCTGTCCTTGGAGAGGAGGTGTAAACAATATGAACAATAGGCTGACAAAGAGCTATCGAATGTGTGTACACGTTTTGGTGGTAGGGCAGGGGGTTTACACGTGTTCGAACGCAAATAATACTGCGTTGCTGCAGGGTTTGGGCGAGACCCAAAATGTTGTAATAAAGAACGTCAGTCTTGACAAGCTTGACCAAGTTTGTTGGGCCTAAAGTTGATCGTTTGGTTGTTGGCGACATGAACTTTCAACAGGACAAAGCAAAGTGCTACACTGCTTCAAAAGGTGATATTAAAGGCGAAGGATTTGTCTACTTAAAGATTGTGCGATTTGACAGGTTTTTTTCCTTGAATCATTGGTATATCTCTTCACAAATAGGCCAGCAATAATTAGGGACTTTGAGGACAACTTTGCGCTCGCCTTTGGCAATATTGAAACCAACTTATAAAACATTTAGACGTAATGGCAAACGAGACGAGGATTCTTCTTTCAACTCTTTATTGCAACTGATCTTCTATGATAAATATTAGCTTAGCTTACCAACGAATTGGCAAACAATGGAGTACGGTTCACTTAACAACATGCTCTGTCTTTGACACTTTAATTTTCTCTTTTATGCAGAAAGCTACCACCATAACCTTTGTTGGATTTTTTTGAGTGGAACATTAGACATGTTTAAGAGATACGAGTTGGCTGCAGAAATTTTACAGTTATGATCTATTCGCTTTGCCTATGCCAACAAAAAATGGCTTTTTAGGTGATCACCAGAATAGACTCAGAGGCTGTTATTTTAGTTTCCGATTAGTTGTGCCTATTTATTTTTTTAATTAATTCAACACAAAATGGCAGATAGCAGAAAAAATCTCTAGATGTCAGACTGTTGTCAGTTATTTTCTGAGAAATCCATTAAATTATGGAAAAAACCCGCAAGGAAAGCACATACGGCTTGCGAAGAGAGACGAATTCTCCGAGAAGCCTCAAACTCAAAGTGCTCTGCAGTTAAAATTCGACTGAACTTGGGAGTAAATGCAAGTGTAGCCAACGTACGGCGAGTGATTTGCAAAGCCAAAAATTTGAAGAGAACAAAATTGAAAAAAAAACCACCGCTAACCGACGTTCGTAAGCATGCTCGCTCTCTTTTTGCTCGGAGTCACATGACATGGAATAGAGAGTGGTACCATATCGTTTTTTCTGATGAAAACGCTTTAATTTGGATGGACCAGACGGCTTTAACTACAGGGTCTGCCAAATAACTTCTTTTTTTTTTTTTGAAAATGCTATAAAAAAAAAACTACTGAATATTTTCTCAAATTTCTTTTTTTATTTGAAAGTACAATCCTTCCGGTTAATAATGGAAAATAATTTCATTCAAATGGCTGCCTCGGCTGGCCATGCAGTAGCCTACACGATCGGTCCAATTTTTAAGCACATTATCGATTGTGTGCAGCTGTATTTCACCAATGGCTTCACGAATATTGTCCTTTAAAGCGTAAATTGTCTCTGGCTTGTCGGCGTAACACTTATCTTTTACGGCACCCCACAAATAATAGTCCAACGGTGTCAAATCGCAGCTCCGAGGTGGCCAAACGACATCAGCTCTGCGGCTGATAATGCGATCTTCAAAAACAGGGCGCAAAACATCGAGTGTAGCTTCGGCTGTGTGGCACGTAGCGCCGTCCTGTTGAAACCAAATGTTGCCAATATTATCCTCTTCAATTTTTGTGAACAAAAATTCGTTCAACATGGCCCGATAACGATCGCCATTGACTGTAATGGCCACTCCTTGCTCATTTTCGAAGAAAAATGGCCCAATTATGCCTCTGGACCAAATTCCGCAATTTTCCGGGTGTACGCACTGTTTTTGGCTTTTCACGCTTTGGTTTATCGATGAGGATGCCAGTTTCTTTCACTTTTTTCACAAGATAACGAACATACGGAGCTGACGGTGCTTCTCTTCTTCCAAATTCCGTACGCAGTTTTCGCACACATTCTGCAACATTACCATGATTTTCAAAGTAATGTCGCAATATTTCCCAGCGTTGTTCAAGCGTATACACAACCATATTCGTTCAGCGGAAGGATAAAACTAATTATCTGTCAAATCAGACATGAGCTAAGTGTTACCATTCGCGAAATCAGCACTAGCTGAAAAAAAAAAGTTAGATGGCGGACCCTTTACTACTTCCATGACATAAGAAAAGGAAGAACACTATTTAACCCGTCACCATAGTCGTGAGGGGGGGTATAATGGTGTGGGGTGCCATCTCTTACCATGGGGCATTTGAACTCCAATTCGTTTCATCTAAGATGAATGCCATACGCTGCTCCATAAGGAGCTGCTCCAAAAAGCATTTCAATATTTTGCTAACATTTCTGGGTCATTGCCTTGGACATTTCAACATGATAATGCCCCAATACATACCGCTCGAGTGGTAAAGAAGTGGATTAAGGACCAAAATGTAACCTTGATGGAGTGGCCTCCGTACTTTCCTGACCTCAATATCATCGAGAACTTGTGGGGATGGCTGTCGCGTAAAGTTTATCAATCGGGTAGACAATTTGATATTGAAACATTAAAAAAATGCCATTAAGAGTGCCTGCAGCGAAGTCTCATTGGATCTTTTGAAGTCCCTTTACGATTCAATGCCTAACCGAATTTGTGAAGTGATTTGAAATAAAGGCAGCTACACACATTACTAATTAAGCATTATAAAAATAAAAATATGATTTAATACTAAGTTTTCGGAAGATTTTGTCATTTATTTTATGTTTAAGTCTTTGAGTCTATTTGATTGTTCGAAAAAAAGTCACCATATTTTGAGGTTCACCCACAAAAAACTATATTAAGAAATAACCCTTGGACTTAAAACGCTAATTGTTGTTTGGTTTATTTACGACCTAAATACTTAATAACAAAAAAATATGCTTTTGCAAATTTTGCTCGTTTTATGGTTTAAAAAATACAATAGTCAATAGAAAAACCCTGAGTCTATTTGATTGATCGGCAGTGTATATACCTACGAGGAAATTTGGATGGTTGAACTGTCTTACCGTTCGATCTATATTCTTATTGTACATTATTTCACACAAGATACGTTAAGTCAGCGTTTCCCAAATGGTGTTCCGCGGAACCTTGGGGTTCCGTAGAAGGGTCAAAGGGGTTCCGTAAAAAAAACATAATCGTGCCGTCGCGTCGCACCGAAATTCATCCTCAATGGTTCTTGTTCCATTTGTAACAACATACGGATAGGAGGCTGGGTTTTCGGCTTACACATACACAAAGAAAACAAATACAGAAACAGACTGGACGCATATCCAGACTTTGCCATTCAGTTGTCGGACATTAGGCCTAATTTTAAGAATATTTTAAGTAAATGTGTGAACAAATTTCATTCCTCACATTAAAAAGTTACAACGTATTTTTTGTTGCACAATAAATGTTTTATAAAACTTAAAATAATTATTTTTACATCATTTATTCTTTCTTTTCTTGTCCAACAAAAAAATATCCAAAAGCCAATTCAAGGAACGGTGTTTTCTGTTAATATCAATATGGGGGTCCACCAAAAAAGTTTGATCATGAAGGGTTCCGTGGCCGAAAAAAATTGGGAACCTTTGCGTTAAGTAACTAAGCGAGCATGTGGTTGTGGGTGCATGGATTTGAAACGATATAGTGATGAGTGCATTGTTTTATGATCGCATAATTATTTGCGTAATGCAATTTTGTTTCAATTGGCTTCTTACACTTACTCAACGGACGAGTGTCGTGAAGCAAAGCCTTGGAGGGCTGAAGAATAAAGGGTGAAGAATTTTAAATGCCAATGCATTCGTATGGAAAATGTTTAACTATTAACTCGGCTCTGTATCACAGATGAGAGCCTGTCCCACAGGGGCACTTGCAACCAACCTTGACCTCCTCCTAATCGCTAAATTTGCTACTTATTCAGCACTGCACTGACTGTTGATTATGAAGATAGAGAAAGAAACTGAAACTGGCTTAAATTTTTTTTTTTTAGAATTTATTTCGTTACAAAAATTTACAAAGGCTAGCCACCGCACAATTTACAGTACAGAGATATGATATAGGAGTACATTTATATCTTTCAACTGAAATATTTTACATCTATTTAATACATATTGATTTATAGTTTTATTTATTTTGAAAGAAAACAAAAAAAAAAAAATTTCCATTTGATAAAAAAAAAAAAACATATACAGTCTAGATATATACACAGGTATATAAATAAAAAAAAAACACATAAAAACATAATAAATAAATAAGTAAATAAATATATCCATAAATAACAAAAATAATTAAAAAAATACAAAGTTATTAATAATAACGCAAATATAATATGCAAACAAATAAGGTTGATAATCACAGAAAACTACACAAGAAATCAGTTAAACCTTAGGTGAGTAATATTTAACTCATTTATTAGGGGGTTATCAGCGAAGTTACATCTAGTGAAAAAAAACTTGGTTTAGTTTCCTGATTCTCTCGGAGATCAACTCAACATTAGCTCTGTTATGCAAATCTAGGGTAGAGTAGCGCCAAGGGAGGTTCAGCATCATTTTTAAAAGTTTGTTTTGCTGTATTTGTAATTTTATAATATGTCAGTCTGCAGTCAATTTAAAGTTGAAATCCTAGATACCGGGCATATCAGAGTGAAGCAACGTGATATCATATTCACCGAACTGCTGTCACTTTACAGTGATAATACGTAAAGAAGTCGACGTCTTTTTGGAAGACCTATGAACATCTGCGTTTTTTTCGAGTAAAGCCGGTACTTGTGTTCCGTTAAATCTTCTTCTCACCAGGACATCAATAAACCAATTTTTCTAACTATTACCCCAGGGATCTTTCTGTCAACAAATTTGCATCTTCTAGTTAACTAACAGTGGTCTCAACTTCACGTCCCCATTGTAATGAGTGGTGAAATCCCAGCCACTCATGCTTGAACTACGTATTATTTAGAATAGGTCCTGCATATACAGCTCGACTGGGTGAAGTTGGTGAATAGAGTAGATATATTCATTCCATATTGACGGTTATGGGCGCTTGGTCGAGTTCGCAAAGTGTTCTGCTATTAAACTCTTTTGACAAAGTTTAAGCTACTCCTGATACAAAAGGACTGGGATAATAAGGCTCTTGTGTACAATATATCCTTTCCCCTTAATTCTGCGAGAGGGCTCTTTTTTCGCATTCCGAAACAGCGATTTGCAGGAGTGATTCTTTCATATGATAAAAAGCCTCTTGTTATTTCTACTAATTTTATATGACTCCATACTGACTTTTACAATTCAATAAGAAAACTTAAACCAGACACACTATAAATGAATTTTTTGTTCACCATTAGAGTCGTCATTCACATTTTCATTCACCTTCTTCCAGCGAAGATACGCATTTCGTTTGCTTTGAGTTCCCCAGAAGAAGATTTCCTTCGCCGGAGAGTTCATCTGTGAATCGCAGGCGATTGATGTATTCTGTGAAAGGCTTTAAGTCGTCGTGAATGTAGGTATGAATCGTTAGTGAATCTATATAAAAACGAACAAATTGCGAACGTCGAAAGAAAGCTTATGCGAATTGGGAGGCGATATTCCAATTTAAGGCGGTGCGTGGCATTGTGTTCGACGATCAATTTTTGAATGATGCTTACTAAAATATTAATTTCCTTCAACGCGGTTTTTATTTTTGGCAGCTTCTTTCCAAGCAAAAGCGCTGTCTTTCCGATAGCATATTCCAAAATTGGCATGTTTCTTGGAATTTTTATTCGAAAACTTAAAGCAGGTCACGGCGGGAGACTGTTTTCCTTTTTCCGTCTTTAAAATAAACTGTAACCTCGCGATACATTCATTTAGGGACTGATTTGCTTGGATCAAACATGGTTTGGAGTTTTGTGTGTGTAACTAAAGGATCTTTCATTAAGGACTTGACAACTTCTTATTTCAATAAAATGCAAACTACTTGACATATCTCAAATAGAATTTTATTGGCTTGAACTATCAAAACATTTAGGAATGGAATTCGACTTCGTTCATATGTCCACCACGGGAACGTTTGTCGATACGTTCAACCCAATTTTGGATGACTCGGCCGCACATTTTGACCGATACGGCCGCTATTTCTCGTTCAATTTTGGCTCTGAGCTCCTCTAACGTCGCCGGCTTGTTGGCATAGACTAATGACTCAATGTAGCCACATAAAAAAAGTCTAGATGCGTTAAATCACACGACGGGTCCGTTTCTCGAGATAACACGTTCACTGAACTGAGACTTCAATAACTCGATTGTTGCACCCGCTGTGTGGCTTGTGGCACCGTCTTGTTGGAACCATATTTCACTGATGTCCAATTTATGCAATTTCTCAAAGAAATAACGTTCCAACATATCTCTGTAGCGAATACAATTCACCGTAACGTGACGGTCATTTTCATCGACGAAAAACACGGCCCAATGACGCCACCGATATGAAAACCGCACCAAACAGTGACTTTTTGCAGATTCAGAGCTGTTTCATGAAGCACATGAGGGTTGTCCAGTAACGCATATATTGGTTATTGACAAATCTGTTTAACCAAAAATTTCAACAAAAAAAAGTTTAAATGAAATTCTTAATTTTCTTAATGTTGCGAACACCGACTCGGAATTCCGGTAGTACATTTGAATTATTTGTAAACGTTGTTCCTTCGTGTACTTCGCCATGAAAATGTTGACTTTACTGAATATTTTGACTTTGACAGCAGCGAGTAGCAGGCTCTTTTAACAGCCATAATCAGCCAAGAAAAAAAAAAGCGGCCAAGTGCGAGTTGGACTGGCCCGTGAAGGATTCCGTAGCAGCCTATATGGGCTAGCATATAGTTAGATCTAAATCCCATCATTTAGGTACCTAATTATAATGTTTACTTATCAATAACTTAATTTAAAAAAAAATACACTATTATTAAAACATCGATCAAAGTTACAACGAACTACAAGAACTTTTATATTATGTTACTTGATGCTACGGAACCCTTCATGGGCGAGGCCGACTCGCACTTGGCCGCTTTTTTATACCCTCCACAGGAAGGTACATATATACACTTTGTCATTACATTTGTAACGCCAAGAAGGAGTCACCGGAGACCTCATAAAGTACATATATTCTGAATCAGGATCACATTCTGAATCTATTTAGCCATGTCTGTCTGTCTGTCTGTCTGAAAGCACGATAGCGCCCAAAGGAATTGACATAGGCGAATGAAATTTGGTGAAAGGACTTCTTTTTAACGTCGTCAGGTTGGTATTGAAAATGAGCTATGTCGGTCAAGTAGTTCTAGTACCTCCCATACAAAATCAATATTAGACCCAGGTGTCTCTCTGTCTGTTGTTCAATGTAATTACATACTACCTCACATGCCTAAAACTTTGCATGTAGGGTATCAAAGCATCGGCCAGGCCGATGATAAAACTTTTACTTGTTTTTATATTTGAGTTGATTGAATGAAAGGTAAATTGCGGCTTACGATATATGACGTATTAAAAAAAAAGCTACTTACTAGATCTCGTTCAAACCAATTTTCGGTGGAAGTTTGCATGGTAATGTACATCACATATTTTTTTTTTAGATTTATCATTCACTTATTTTAGAAGTTACAGGAGTTACCACTTTGGAAGTGTCTCTCGCACAAACTATTCAGTTTAGAAAAAAATGATATTAGAAACCTCAATATCATTTTTGAAGACCTATCCATAAACAAATTTTTGAGTTTCAGTTCTAAGTATGGGGAACCCCCAAAATTTATTGTTTTTTTTTCTATTTTTGTGTGAAAATCTTAATGCGGTTCACAGAATACATCTACTTACCAAGTTCCAACAGTATAGTTCTTATAGTTTCAGAAAAAAGTGGCTGTGACATACGGACGGACAGACATGACGAATCCATAAGGGTTCCGTTTTTTGCCATTTGGCTACGGAACCCTAAAAACATGTTGATGGCACACTTTAGAGTTTTCCGCTCGCCCGAATCAGCCTATAAGTTCTGGCTACTCTAAGGCATCCAATTTATTCTTCTTTCTTCCCCTAAAGAGTTGAGCTTTTAACAGCTGGTCAGAGTCACAACGATAACTCATAACTCATTTGGCTGGCGGTTTAAATGTCCTGTAGACGCAAACTTACCCTATATTGATTCTTTGTCTTGGAAGCCGCATTACTGTAAGCTACTGCTGCAAAGTATTTATGTCTGTGGAGGCTGCCAACCAGCTCCATTTTTGCGAAATACAACTTAAGCGTATAGGTATGGCTTTTATATCATAATCTAAGCCTTCCAGATGGAGGTCATAAAATTCTCCTTGAGGCTGCACAGAGCCTGTTTAATCATAATCATTTTCTGTGTCCAAGCTCGATTTTATACGAGCTTAAAATGACGAAATTAGGGTTACCCATTGTGACCTCCAAAATGTGTAGATTTCCCCGTCCAGTCCTTATCGTGACGCTGTTAAATAAATGACTGCTTTGTCTACTACATGAACCTGTTGTATTTCCATGAAACAACGCTGCAATGACTGCCTTATGCTGTTCGATAATAAATTTGAGTATATTTCTTGCACCGGAATTTCGTTCAGAGCCTTTCTCACAACTCCGCCATTACTACAATTTGTAATACGTCAATGGGACGCCAATGGAGAAGGTCAAACCGGGACCTTGAAATGCGAGTTCCCTTGCATTAGACCCCTAGGCCTTTTCGTCGACTGCCGTGACTCTTTTTGGAACGAAAGTCTCAAGTGCTTACTTGGTTCCGCCCGCTGGAACTTGGAATTATCGCACTTTATAGTTTCTTTTTCAGCTTGCGTCCAGTTGTCAGGTGGCTGGCGCATACTTGCCCGAGTAATAATGTCAACCATCGAGGAGTGTCATCCCGTCGCAATTTCAATCATCCCCTAAACACACACTTATCTAAAAGCATAAACTATGTAAATGTATTCAAAACACCTACTTGCCACCATGATCCGACACAGTTTGGCCGCACCTCCCCCGAAAAAAAAAGCTAAAGGCTCGATACGTACCTAAACTTGCACCAAACAAGTACGAAGTAAACAGGTATATTGAAAACAAAAAGAACCACCCAAATTGAGGTCACAAACTATCGATTTTCCGAATATAGGTAGGTATGGCTCACATTTTTCTATGGAAATAGCTAATACTATTTGCGTTCTCTGAAAAGGACGATTCATTGTTTCGCTCACGTGTTTTGTCGTCTTCCATGGGCGTGTGTGACCGACGACGCCTTTTTTCGGTTCGGGTGCAACTTCAGTCGAACCGCCACCCTTGCCATCATCATCACCATCAACGTCCTCGCCGTTCCATTATTATAGTTTCTGTCGTTCGTATGGGTGGCGGCACTGGCAGCATGAAATAACTCTGGGACACGCACTCCGGTTGCGCTCCCTGATGGAGGATTAGCGCCCGCTCTACAGAGTGAATTTTATTTGATATTTCCGTGACTTTTATAATAACGCTGGATGACTTGACGGAATAGTTTAATTATAATTTGTTGTACGAAATGAACACGAAATAAAGGAGTAATTTGTCAGTGAAGTGCGATTAGTGTGTCGCAGGTGGTATTCACCGGGGTACGATATAAGGGTACTAGTATGACTTACTTATACGCATGCTAGATGTTACCGCAGTTATAATGACAGATATCGTTTAATATTGACATTCGTGATGTAGCTTTTGTATCCTTGAACGTCTGACACGAAATTCAGAGCGGGAGAGCAAGCGAGTACTATTCGTGTACGGCAAAGTGTTGATACGGTTAAATGGAGTTTGCTGGTTTCGATATTACTTAACCAATTGAGTTGAGAGATTGTGGAGAGATTACCCAACACCCAGGGACAGTATGGTTGAGTGTTTTCATTTGATTACGAAACGGGGATTCGAGTAGTTTGAACAGGAAATGCGTCGTTACCTGTGTCCGCAGGGTTAACTCCGATGCAAGATGAGTGCTTAGGGTAAACGCTGACCAAGGGTTCACAATTGTTGTTGCAACGAAATGGATTAGGACGCAGGCTCCCATGGCAGTTTGTGCACTCAGGACTTTGTGTACTCATAAGTTCGATTGGGTAGGGTATAACGACCTGGCAAGAGTGAAAGTCAACAGCGTGAGAGAGCAAAAACTAGGCAAGCTCCTCCATCCATTTTTCTTTCCAAAAATGTCTTTCTTATTAATTTTATAGAAAAGTTTGACTGTTGAAAAAAAATATCAAGAATGCGCCAGCAAGACAATTTCCAAAGGTAGGAGGTCATAGTATATAGTTTGGTGGGCGCCGCGGTTAGTGTTTTGGAAGGTTTCTCAAGTTCGATCCCCGAATAAAGAAAAATTACATCTTCAGGTTTTCTTGCACATATTATTTTTATCGCTATTTCGGCTTGTCAACATTTTTTCACTTTATGCGACGTCTTTGGGCGCGGTCGTGTCACAATTTTAGATCAAACTTTTAACCATATACATCAACCCAATGGAATTGGAATGCATTGATTTTTTCCTGCCCTATGAGCCTGATCTCAGTCCGTTTTATCAGCGTTTTAGTCCTCTTCTGTTAGAATGCGCGACAGAGCGCCGAGGTTTTTGTTCCTAGACTCATATTTCTGGGAGGAAACCTGCTTCCGATTTTAAGTACGGACATTTTCCAATTGTTCGCTTACTCTGAAGCTCGGCTCTATCAACTGCTTAAGATCTGGGGTCAGATTCTACTAATGATTTGCTCTAAGTTGCAGAAGTAAATCGTTCGTGGACACAAAAACGTTTGAACAGAATGCCGATCCTGGCTATACTCCTGCTATACTAGGTAGTAGTGTTCGTCGTTTTTGGCGCCCTGAATTCTGCAGTCGTTTCATAGTTATTTGTGCTTTTATATCAGTCAAAGTTTCCTTCGCTCGAAGTCAATTATTATACTTTGTCCACGTCGGTCATGTGCAGAAGCTATATTCGTACAGCCTTTTTAACCTTTGGATCCTCAAGTTGACCCAAACAAACTAGGGAAATGACTGAGGTAGTTGATAGTTTTAATACTCAAGACGAGAAATACCCTTTCACGGTCTCATACCTGTTCTTTTTCGTGTTAAAAACGTTGGAAAAGCCTATTGCACATCATAAATGAAGATTTAAAAATAATGTTTTCGATTACACATGAGACATTATTTACTATAACCTTTTGCTTACAATTTAAAATCTTGTCGTTTTTTTAAAAACATTTTACGAACGTATTTAAGAAAAATGACTACAACACTTATTTATTTATTTATTTATTTATTTATTTATTTGTCACCAAAGAACTAAAATCTTTCATAGACATAAGGCCACAATATTAGTACTTAAAGTTACAAAAATATGATACAAAGTAAACGTAAAGCAGACAATTATGACTGTACATTCTCAAGTAATTTTCTTTTTATTGAGGAAACTGGTAAATTAAAATCGATTAAAACGACATTTGCATTATATACTGACATTAAACTTAAATCAATTAATTGAGGAAGAAAGACCGTATTTTGTACGAGAGTGGCCTACACTAAAAAATCGCGAGTTACGTAGGTCGAATGAAGGAACATTAACATTGAGAAGACTTAGGATGTCCGTTGAATCAATTTCTTCTATTAGAACCCTATGAATAAATATCACTCTGGCCACCGTTCTCCTTACCTCCAATGATTCTAATTTAATTGATTTTAGTCTAGATAAATAAGGGGGTGAGTTGCTAAGATCGAGCCAAGGAAGTCCTCTAAGAGCGAATCTTAAAAATCTTTTTTGTATAGATTCAATTCTATTTATATGAACTCTATAATACGGACACCACACAATAGAGGCATATTCTAATATAGACCGCACGAAAGCGCTATACAGGGTCTTGAGAACATAAACATCCGAAAACTGCTTACACATTCCCCATGTTCTGTTTGCCTTGTTTGTGATGGACTCAACATGAAAAGTAAATGATAGTTTGGTATCTAAGAAAACGCCCAAACCTTTGACTAGATAAACACGGGGAATAACTATACCATCAAAGGAATACGTATACAGGACTGGAGATTTACAACGAGAAAAAGTTATGACAGAACACTTAAAAATGTTTAAAGAGAGACTGCTTTTAGAGCACCACAGATGAAATTTCTGCAGGTGAGAATTTAACAGGTGGAAAGGGCGATTATCATTTCCCGGCATATAAATCTTAAAGTCATCCGCAAACATCAACAAAAAGCATTCAGGTATAAATTTAACGATATTATTCACAAATAATATAAAGAGTAGTGGTCCAATATGACTTCCTTGGGGGACGCCAGAGGTTACCGATACATTTTTCGAAATATGACCACGAAACTTAACATTTTGGAGTCTATCTGAGAGGAAGGAGGAAAGCCTTATATACGGCCTTATTCATAAAATTAAATTAAAGCTGAACTAGAGTTTAATTGTAGAACATTTTATTCATAAACTTTTTTTAAAGATAATTCACACTTAATCAAATGTAAAAAAAAATAAATTCCTCAATTCGCATTTAGTGGTGAATTAACTTGTTTTCCCTGTTCATTTCAAAACTGTGTATATACATATTTTCAATAATTTGAAATAAGTTTTATAAGTTAAGCAATTAATTTAGGTACATAAATACGAAAGTAAAAACGATTATAAATTTTGCAAGGACAAATCGAACTTAACCCTTCTTTTTTCAATTGTTTTTTTTTTTTGTACATAAAACTTTGATAAGTCCTCTTCGCACTCTCTTTATTAACTCATTTTCTCGTTAATAATTTTGCTGCTGCTCATAAGTTTTCCATTTTTTTTTTAATTAATGCCCATACGCACAAGTTGCACTGAAGTGCGCGAGTGCTGTAAAATCTTCAGAGTAGTTTTGCTTAATTAATAGAATATCTAAATGGACATTTTCGACAAGAAGATTAAAGACAAATTGACTCATTTGACGTGAGTTTGTGGATACACTGATAATCTATAGAGTAAGGGAATCAAATGAATAAGGCTGATAGTTAGATAGACAGATCCTAGTATTAAGCTTTAAAGTTAAATATTGTAAGCCATTAAATAGAACTATTAGAAATAAAAACTTTTGAAAGGAAAGTCTTATATAAAAATATAAAACGTCAAAATCAAAACGTCAAAATCACGTCAAATCTTTTTAAAAATATTTAAAAAGGTTTGACGTGATTTTCATTGTAATCTGCGTAAAACACTTACCCTTTCCTTAAACAGTCATTCCATTCATTTTCTCCCCCACTGACACTTCGCAAAACAACCCGACTAAACCGAGTCAAACTAATGAGCATCCAGCTGCTATGTTTTTAACTTTCTCTATTACGTAGTAAAAGAAAGATATTGTATTCATACAAAATTTCGAACTCGAGATGTTAATCAATTTTGACATTACGATGATAGCCGAACTCAAAAAAGTGGGTCGCAAAATTCTGTCCGTCTGTCTGTATGTCCCGAGGCCTACAGCCTAAGCGGCTGAACGGATTTCGTTCAAACTTCGGATTTAAAGTTTTTTTTTGCACGGTAACCTCAATATTAATGGTACTTCCCATACAAAATTTTCATACCAGTTTGATTTGTTCGAAAACGGCTCTAACGATTTCAACAAAAATTAATATTTAAGCTTAAGTAGGTGAGGTGAACATAACTGCATACTCCTTTTTCCGCTAAAAAATCGAGTAACGGAAATTTGGACATATCTCGAAAACGGTCCATACGATTGTAACAAAACTTCATTTCTAATGGTCATTTCTAACTTAATGGAAAACTCAGTTTTTCTCTGTATTATCGTCAAATGGATTTTTGAAAAAAGTCATTTTTGAAAAATATAGTTTTCCCTTGTTTACCTCAAAACGGCATGATTTTGACCAAAATGCAGACTTAGAGTAAAATTGATGTTTTCAAAATTATTGCGTCCTTAATTGTCAATTCGAATCACCGAAAACGCTAATTTAAAAAAAAAACTGTTCATATCTCGAAAACACCATTTAATACCATATCCGATAAAACTTTAAAAACCTTGGTATTTCAGCTTGGTTTTCAGCTAAAAAGTTAAGCAATAGCATTTTCCAAACTAAACATTGCAATATGTGGAACTGTTTTGGCTGCCAAATGTTACAAAAACCGCTCTAACGATTTTGATCAAAACACATATTAAAGATAAGATACGTATGTACTTAGTTTTTCTCAAAAAATTCGAAAAAAATCATTTTTTTTTAATTACTTATACTTCCCAATATATTTTCACATATCTATGCTAAATTTTTGTTATAATCTCCCGCACTTCAGATAAAAATGCAATAACAGCTACACAAAACTCCATTTTAGCAAATATTACCCTGTTTTCAACCTTGTTGAATATGCACCTTAAAATAATTGCAGCCACTTCCTTTCACAATTAGAAACTCCCACTTCATTTGCACCCATTTCTTTTATCTAGCATCGGTTCTCAGATCTTTACCTACCTACTTAATAAAATAAGAAAAAAACCAACCAAACGAGAAAGTTACGTTCGACCCAGTCGTGCACTTTATTTAATATACGAGTAGAGACCGCGATGTGATTAAGCACTTTCTTTCAAAGTCTCTGCCTCACTGTGGGCGTAGGGCATGTCTCCCGAACATGTTGTTCTCCTTTGTCTCTTCAAATTCCGCGAAATGAATGTTTTGAGAATGTGCTACCTAGAAATGACGCATTGGTGCGCCTTTCTTTGTCATATTTTCAATCCAACTTTCCGTAAAGTTTTCAAGCACACATCAATTTGTCATACACGAGTATACGGCCAACACAGCACACACCCTTATTTATCGTCAGTGATCAACAAAAGCAGTTGATTTCCAAATATCCATACAAAAGGCTCCGCATGTCAGAATGACTTTTCGTTTCCATTCAAGCAAACGACTCCCTAATACCCACTTACTCACGCACAACTCCCAACTCAATATTCATACAGTGACTCCTTATTATTTAGGGCGTCCGCCTTCGTTCCTCCTGCTTACTGCTCCCCGTGTACTAATTACTTAATTAACGGTGAGCTGCTGCTGAACTCCATCTCATCTTGCTGGATAGGATTATGATGAATCACTCAAACATGCAACATGCGGCAGTCTATATAGCACAGAAAATACACTTAAATCCCCACTGTGCAGATAACTGTGGTAGTATAGGCAACAACCATCTGCTCCCCATATGTTCTGCAGCGCGTATTCATTTCTGGGCGAAATCTTATTTTATGTGCGTAATAACTCCCAGCTCACCCTGATGCAATAAGATATCATGTTTGCCAAACCGTGCGCACTTAGATTTCAGCGAACACATTCGAATACATAAGAAGAGGCGAAATTATTGGTCCGAAAATAAAGCTGTTGAGATGTTAATGGAGGCGATCTGATATTTCATCCCTTTTTGATGGATTTTTGGCAGTTAAAGCATAAAAAAGAATATGATGAGGTACACTAGGAGATGGTTGATAAATGGATAAATGTGTCTGTTAAGGATATGGTCCAAGAATAGACTTGTCGATTGAAAGTGATTTATTGCACAGAAATGTCAGCCGCAGGAATGAGGAGGCCTAATTTGTTCGGTTAAGTAATTAAATTCGTTGGAACGCGTGTGTCTAGTTTTTGTTAGAAAAAGAATGGCAGAGAGTAGGGTTCGTGGAGTTTGAGCCCGAAGGGGCTAGTAAAGGAATTTAAAAAAAATACTTGTGTGGCTAGGTAATTGGGTTAAAGCAATTTTCCTAATGAAGTTTTAGTGGAAAATGAGACTGATCGATAGTTAGTAAGGTACATCAAGTTCATTGATGACGCAAATGTAATCAGTCGTGCGGTGCATTTTCAATTTCAAAAATAAAAGAGGTCTTCACATAAATTTAAAAAAATACTCAGATACTTTCTCACAGGCCACTTTTGTTTCTAATTTTGTGCTATAGGATTCACAAAACTTACATTTTCTGTTTGACGTTTGGTTTATAATTAGCGGACCGAGAAATGCTTTGCTATTGCTAAATATGACTACCTACTTATATCTGTAAAACTAGATGCAACCTTCACTTATTTGTTCCTGGGTGTTCCCCCTGTAAGAAACTTGAAGTAGTTTGTGATTCACCTGGGGAAATCATCGCGGAGGGTTCGTCCAGATTGAATGGTTTCCAGTCTTGCTTCCCGTTGCCTGTTTTTTTGTTCAGACTTCTATAAGCGTGGCGGTTGTTCTAGATGAGAAGCCAGAGCATAGCCGCTGCTATTTGCGTTTAATAGTTTTGCTTTTTAAAAGCAGCCACACTCAATTACACCCGCATTTTGTAAAATGCTTTTATTATATAATGGACATATAATTTTATGATGATATTATGCTGATTATTTAATATTTTAAAATTGTTTTTTTTTTGCATGAAGATATCACGCCTCGTTTTCCACCCCACCCACATTGTTCGATATCAATTCTTCAAACAATTCCAAATTTTTCAAAATTAGCTGGCACTATACTGTCAAGAAATATCGTTTGAAAATGTTTTTGCATGGAAAGTACCACGCCCCTTTGTTTAAAAATTCCCACATGATGTCAGAAACCCTCAGGGCCCTCAGGCACAAAAACTCCTCAAAGTTTCATCACAATCTGATGAATGGTATAAAACGCATAGATGACAAACAGACCCACAAAAAAATTTCATTTAACTATACCCACAACATATGGAAAATTTTACTTTAAAAATATAATTTTAGTTAAATAATTCTTATAAAAGACAAACTGGAGATTTAAATTTGAAGCGAGCGGGGTGCTTGCGGGTGTATCGTGTGTATGGTAGGAGTGTATGTAGAGCCGTCGGCGACGAAGACGACCAGAGCCAGGCGACCAATGAATTGTTCAGCCTGTCTACTGTTCTATATAAAAAACGCAGAGTAGATCTTCCCGTTGACGTAATCAGCGACGATGATGAGCAGAGCCAGGCGACCAAGAAATTGTTCAGCCTGTCTACTGTTAAGCAATTTGATAAAAATGAAAAAAAGGAGACTCCAACTATTAGTTGTGTGTTCAGCTTTTGACTTTATTTACCAGACTGCAACTTAGGCTAATTCGTGTGGGCTTTTTATACACAAAATAGTAACGGTCACTTGCGTATTGTTTTTTATTCTCCCGTTGCGTTAGTTCTATTTTGTGTGTAAACAACTACACGTTACAATTTTACTTTTTAAATTATTTTTACAGAGTGATTGAATTCAACTTTTTTTTATTGTATTTTAAATAAGATAATAATATAAGTAAACAAATTATTGAAGTGAATAAAAAATTAATGGATGAAATGAATCAAAATAATGGTTGATGTAGTGATGACTGTTACATTCTCCCCCTCTGCCTCATAGAACGTCTCGGTGATGTGGCAGCAATTGGTGATGGGTTCCGTCTCTTGTGTTTGGTTTTGTCATCAGTTGTCTTCGTTGGTCTGCCTCTTTTTCTGAAAGGTATAAGAGGTTTAAGTGTAGGTAGTTCATCTGAACCACCAGAAAATGATGTTAACATCGATGCGTGGTAGGTACCTAGTGGTACGGATGGATCGTCTTCCTTCGCGATGGTGAAACTTGTAGAACCCTTCTTTGCAGAAATTATATAGGGTCCGTCTCTTTTTGGTGCGAACTTCGATGTAAAACCTTTTGAGGATTTACTTATAGGATGAGTTTTGATAAGAACTTTATCGCCAACTTCGAATTTCTCGTGGGGTCTTCGCTTCTTATCTGCATACACTTTATTTCGGTCCTGTGACTTCTCGCAGGATTCTTTCGCTTCTTGTAAGGCATCGGCCATTCGTCGTAAGTGCGGGGTGATTTGCGGAATAAAGTTTTCCGATCGAATGATAGCCTTAAGGTCGTGATTGACGTCATCTGGAGTTCGAAGCTCTCGTCCAAAGGTAAGAAATGCTGCAGAAAATCCAGTACTTGCACATTTAGCAGTGTTCATTGCAAATCTTATAGCAGGTAGCTTGAGATTCCATGTCGTGTGTTGGTTCCCAACCAAAATAGAGAGCTGCGTCTTAAGATCTCTATTCTTCCTCTCAACAGGGTTTGCTTCTGGGTGATAGACAGGCGTAAAGGATTGTGTTATCCCTAGGCAAAACGTAAGTTTCTGCATCACAGCAGATATGAATTGTGTTCCATTGTCACTATGGAGTCGTCTTGGGACACCAAAACGTAAAAAAACCTCGTTCAACAATACAAGTGCACAATTTTCAGCAGTGCTTTCCTTCAACGGATACAGTTCTACCCAGCGACTGCACAAGTCTTCAACAATTAAAATCCAGTGGTGCCCACTATCACTTTCAGGTAATGGTCCAAAAAGGTCTACCGCTATAACTTCGAATCGTTGGCTGCTTGGCGTTGACTGCAATAGACCAGCCGGTTTTAAATTTGAAGTTTTATATCGTTGGCACTCGAGGCAAACTTTAATATGATTGGCCACATCAGTTCTCATTCCAGGCCAATAGTAACGGCTAGAGATGCGAGCTAATGTTTTCTCAACACCATAATGTCCAGCTGTACAGTCATCATGGTACTTCTTCAGCATCAGTGCTTTCATTGTTTTGGGGATAACCAGTTGACCATTTTCGGAGTCCTCGTCTTGACAATAGCGATATAGAACTCCATCAAGTAGAATGTATCCTCGACCAGTCCAGCGAAGTAAGTTATCGTCGTTATTCTCCAATGAATCGATGATTATTTTGATATCTGGGTCGGCTAATTGTTCTTCTCTAAGCTCCTTTGATCCTCGTCGTGGCATATCTATTTCTACTGAACAAATAATACAGTTTTCTTGATGTTCTTTATCCGGACAGGGTGGTCGGGAAAGCGTGTCTGCAACAGCATTATTTCTCCCAGGATTATACCCTATCTCGATATTATAAGGCTGCAGTTGAAGTGCCCATCTGGCAAGTCTTCCGGTAGGAGATTTTAAGGTCATCAACCATTTTAAGGGCTGATGGTCGGTTAATATTTTAACTTCAGAACCTTCGATGTAGCCTCGGAATTTTTGCACTGCCCATACTACAGCGAGCGCTTCTCTTTCGGTTGTCGAATAATTGCATTCAGCGGGTAAGAGTAAACGGCTTGCGTATTCAACAGGGTGTTCCATTTCATTCTCCCCCTGGAGCAAAACAGCACCGATAGCATAGTTACTTGCGTCGGTCTTCAAAATGAATGGAATACCTTCCTTTACCTGTTGTAGAATTGGAGCGGTTATCAAGAGCTTCTTTAGCTTATCGAAAGCGTTCTGCTCTTCATTTTCCCATTTCCATATAGCTTTTTTCTTTGTAAGATTCGATAGAGGTTTTGAAATGTTCGCAAAGTTTGGTATGAACCTTCTATACCAGGAACAAGTTTGCAAAAACGATAATACCTGTTTTTGATTTTTCGGTCTCAAGCGTTTTAAGATAGCATCTGTTTTCTCCGGATCAACTTTAAATCCACTCGGCGTTAAAATATGACCCAAGTATTTGACTTCTGAGCAGCAAAATTTACATTTTCCGCGATTAAGTCGAAATCCAAAATGCTTTAAACGTTGAAAAACTTTTCTCAGATCTTCTAAATGAATATCAAAACTTTCAGAGCAGATAATGATATCATCAAGGTAGGCAAGTATCAAGATTTTTGGTAATCCGCTTCTAAATTTGTCTATTAGTCGTTGGAATGTGGCTGGTGCGTTTCGCAGTCCAAACGGCATTCGATTGAAAATGTAGGTACCAAATGGCGTTATAAAAGCTGTTTTGGCCTGATCCTCTTTTGCTACCTTTATCTGCCAGTATCCGGAACGTAGATCTAATGTGGACATATACGGAGTGCTTTTGGCTGCGTGGAGGAGATCATCAATCCGTGGTAGGGGATACCGATCTGGAAGGGTTATGGCATTCAGCTTTCGATAGTCAACACATACTCGTATGCTACCATCGCTCTTAGGGACCATTACGACTGGGAAAGCCCAAGGAGATTCCTTCTCTTCGATTATGCCTTTTCGCAACATACCGTCGATTTCCGTCTTTAGTTGATTTTTCCTTGCAGGTGAAATTCTGTAAGGGACATTTGCAATAGGAGTGTGTGAACCAGTATTGATTTTATGTTCAATGTACGGGATCGGGGTTGTTATTTCCCCAAATATGTCTTCTTGCTCTTTGAGCAGCTCTTCTAGCTTATGCTTCTCACTTGACTTTATTGCATGTCCTTCTTCCGGGCGTAGATTAATGTCAATGGAATTGAGTTCGAACCATTCATCAATATTTGAAACATCTATCCTTATTGGTGCGCTGAATAGCTCATTGCCTTTCTCTGGCGTTCTCATTTCCCGTGGTACAGCATCGGAGAAAATAGCTTGGATTCCGTGTGGAGAGTACTCATTGACCCTTTTTCGTTTTGGTGTATTACCAATAGGACTTATCGGCTCACGGTTTTCTACCCAAGTAAGGTACGCAGAAACAGACTTCAATTTATCGTCCTTTTGAAGCGCAGTATGATATCTTGGCTTCTGCTTAGATTGAGGAGGCTTAAAATGGCTCTCAACTCGCGTCTCAATAGGCTTCAATGCGTTACTTTTCGGAAGCTTGAAATCAAAAATGGTTGCTGGATCATCAATGAAATGAAATGCTCTTTGAGCAATATTCAGGACTATACCGCATTGTTCAAGGAAATCAATTCCGAGTAACGTGCGATTTCCTTTGGCTTTGGGTAAAGCAATAAAACGGATTTTTCGAAATCTTTTCCCAATGCTGATATCCGCGACAGTAGCAAACACCACTTCTTGCCTAAGAATTCCATCGGCCAAAGTGATCTCTGCATTGACTTTTTGAAATTTACAACCTTTCTCAACAAGCTGTTGGTACAAACGTGCTCCCGCAACGCTGGTTCTAGCTGCCGTATCAATATATGCCTCACCCTTGAGACCGTTTATATTAACATCAACCGTGGGGACATTTCTACCGATTACTGTCGAATCAAACAGGTTGAAATCTAGCATAGATGGGCTATTAGCATTCTTGTTACTACAGGTGGGACAATTAGTTCTACAATATCCAGCAGCTCCACAACCATAACAATTCAAGGTGGGCTTCTTGGCTGTATTCTGGTTGTTGTCAGCTTTCGTAAAGCACTGGTCAGCTGTATGTCCATTCTTCCTGCAATATGTGCAACGTTTTTTCCTCGTACCCTCAACAAGTTTTCCTGGAGATCTGACTTCTTCATTTAATATCTCGGCCTCTCTAGCTTCCCTTAAGAGATCTTGGAAAGTCTCAACCGAGTTTCTAGGAACTTTTTCTCTAATTCTAAGG
The DNA here is from genome assembly GCA_951230905.1 of Cheilosia variabilis. Taxonomy (NCBI): domain Eukaryota; kingdom Metazoa; phylum Arthropoda; class Insecta; order Diptera; family Syrphidae; genus Cheilosia; species Cheilosia variabilis. The sequence goes on from OX579679.1 coordinate 47,595,777, forward strand.
AGAATTTGGCCATAAATCATATTAATCATAATTTCTTCCGAAATTTGATCCGTTAATTGCGAAAATAGAGATCGCTTTTTACAAATGAATTCATCAGTGGGCTCATTATATTTTTGCTTTTGCTCAAACAATTCAGCATAGATTCTCCATGCAGGTTTTGGTGGAGCAAATGACGAACGTAGAAGTTTAATTGCGTCATCGAACGTTTTTGCCTCATTTTTCACACCTTGCCACCAGTTTGATGCAAAACCTTCTAGCAGGAGAGGGAAACCAATAACTGCATTAGCATCAGATACGTTTTCGGAGCTCTTATAAACCGTGATCGTCGCTATGAAATCTTCCAGCTTGGAAGTATTTCTTTCTCCATCAAACCGTGCGGTGCATCTGCTAAACGTACCATGGGTTTCTTTAACGCCAATAGCAGCAACCAAGCGTGTAAGCTGATCTTCCGAAAGACTGATTGGCGACGCCATCGTAGTTTGTTGGGAGGTAGTTGACGGACTCGATGATCGGATGTATTTAAATTTTGATGATGTACTTGGTGTGGATCCTTCTATTATCGTGGGCTCGAAATCGGATAGTTCCGATGAGTAAGACTCAAATACAGGTGATTCAGATTCAGATGAAAAGGCTTGGGAATCGTTCTGTTTTTGTTTTCTCAACAAACGTTTACTTCTTCTCATCTGTCCAAATTTCCGCCCTCTACTGTATTATCATGTACAAATATTCCTTTATTATTCCAAATAATTCGTGGGAGCAGAAAAAAAATTCCAACCCTAATCCACTTTTTCGGGGCTTTAGTGTATTCCACTTTTTCGGGGCTCTACTGTATCGTCTACCAAAACTGTTGTGATGACAGACGTCACCAGTAGCCACAATGTTAGGCGCCAATTGAAGCGAGCGGGGTGCTTGCGGGTGTATCGTGTGTATGGTAGGAGTGTATGTAGAGCCGTCGGCGACGAAGACGACCAGAGCCAGGCGACCAATGAATTGTTCAGCCTGTCTACTGTTCTATATAAAAAACGCAGAGTAGATCTTCCCGTTGACGTAATCAGCGACGATGATGAGCAGAGCCAGGCGACCAAGAAATTGTTCAGCCTGTCTACTGTTAAGCAATTTGATAAAAATGAAAAAAAGGAGACTCCAACTATTAGTTGTGTGTTCAGCTTTTGACTTTATTTACCAGACTGCAACTTAGGCTAATTCGTGTGGGCTTTTTATACACAAAATAGTAACGGTCACTTGCGTATTGTTTTTTATTCTCCCGTTGCGTTAGTTCTATTTTGTGTGTAAACAACTACACGTTACAATTTTACTTTTTAAATTATTTTTACAGAGTGATTGAATTCAACTTTTTTTTATTGTATTTTAAATAAGATAATAATATAAGTAAACAAATTATTGAAGTGAATAAAAAATTAATGGATGAAATGAATCAAAATAATGGTTGATGTAATGATGACTGTTACAAATTTAATTTTCTTTGTGACTCCATTTTATATTTTCAAGCGAAGAAAAAATTTGAAATTACAAACCCGACAATGGTGGTCTGATTCGAATATCTCTCGAGGTCTATATTTATATATATATTTTAATTAAATTTTATCTCAATCCTCAAATCTGAAACTGACTGATTTTACTAATTTTAATTTTTCTTTTTATTTACAGGTATGATTCTGTACAAATGTTTGTTTTTTTCTTGTAAGTATTGTTATATTATCCGACTTTAAAATGGCTGATAAATATTAACGCATAAAACAACTTCAATAAATGCGTTTACCTTAGCGCGTAAAAGCATTTACAAGAACAAGTAATAAAGTAGGTCACAAGTTACTGACGTTGTTGTATGCATTAATATTTATTATTTATTATTTTCAATTCAAACGTAAAATAAAATAATGTTACACACACTCCGAAAAATAAAAATTAAATATGTATTAGTTAATTTAAGGTACCTACCTAACAATACTCCTACCTAAAATTCTTAACAATTTTCTGATAAAATTGATAAATATTATTTAAATAAAATAAAATAATAAACTTAAGTAAACCGACAACAAATCCACGAGCAACGACTAAACACAGAAATACAAAGTCAAACTGTGGTTTCCATTCACAATTCCAATGTGTTTATTGTTACTTAACACAGATGTAGAATGTAGGACTTTTTGTATAAGGTTGACAAAATGTATGAAATTATGTCAGAAATTATAGCAAAAGCATCCTACATTTTTAAAGGAGTACGAAATCACTGATTTTTAAATAGGTGAGTCCAAATGACTCTAAAGCGTCCCGAAGGTAACACTGGTTTAAATTTGTCGGCTTAGGTTCATACTTCTCTAACTTGAAATAACCGCCCCAAAAGAAATATTGGGCGTCAATGTGTGGTTACGACAGATGAATTTGCTATCGCATTTTCTTTTTATTTTTCCAGAAGGACTGATATTTATTGCCATTGAAAACTTCTTACAGTTTTCAGTAAAATCTTCGAAATAAGCTGTTTAAATTTGAAATATTTCCTTTTTGGTTTTCTCAAGTCAGTTTGACTTTTAGAAATGTGGACTGAAGACGAACTACTGAAGCTTTGTGCACATATAATGTCAAACCACAAAGAGCAAATGTGTACGGATACCAAAGCTTTCCTTATGTGGTGTATTAAACCTAATTTTCCCTTAATTTTGAGTAGTCTTTGGCTCTGTTAAGTTTCGGGAAAAAAACGACCTCTTGAAGGCACGCTTTAAAAAAATTGGCATTCGAACTCGAATGTTTAAATAGCTTTCAATATCATAGAAAATTTAATAGAGACTTGTAGCTTTTCGCATCTTTGTTCTTGTTTATGGGTGTGCCTTGGAATATTAGTATTTTAGGAACGTTAGTAAATTCCGCATGCAAACCAAAATCCTTGCCCGAAATATCCCGAAGCTTATTCGCGCCAATGTCTTTCTACGACCTAACGATCCTTTTAACTTTCCGTTCACCTACCCGATTTTCCCCGCAAATTTTGAATGACAGCGCGCTCTTTTTTTTCCTGTCTGTGAATACGTGTGTTAATAGCCGCCGGGTGGCACCATTTCCATAACGAACAATATGTTAATAGATTTATAACAATAAATGTTAATGTTGATTGAACTTGTTCTCTATCCATCGTCGACACCAAAAACTGTTCATCCATTCTCGTTTCAGTTCGTTTTTAATTTTATTTGTATGAATTCTATTTTTGACAGCAAAATTCATGCAGGTGCATAAATGAAATCCGTGGGGGTTGTTCCAAAAATGAGTTAACAACATGCAAGTTAAGCCCAAGCTTCCACTAGGGCATAAGTGAATTTTAGAGAATGATCGTGAAGATTGAATAAATTTTTATTAGGCTTGGTGAATGTTTCCAAATTTGTTTATTTAATACCATATTTGTACAAAATCAAGATATGATTGGAAATTCTGTACTTTAATAACACTGAACAGTGTTGAATAATGTTACCAAGGAAAAGTAAAAATGCAAATGCTATTCATATTTTAAAAAAAAAAGTATTAATATCGGAAAGCAAAAAAAAGTGATTAAACTCCCAACAAAAAGACAATCTAATGCGGTTTGATTTCCGATTTCAGATTTCGCGTAGATATTCAATCGAAAGTAAGAATCCAAATTGTTTTGTTAATTTTTAGTATTCGCATCCTTTATTTCGTTTTCTATACATTATATTCCATTACAAATTTTATAACAATGTATTTTGAAATGTGCACTGATTTTTTTAGAAACCTCTCTAAATTATTAATTAACAAAAATAAGTGCTTTTGGAATACAAAAAGAAAGTGATCAAAACATTTTTTTAATGTTGCGAGTATTTCACATAAATATAGGACGATCTACGAGGATTTTTTGAAAAAGCAAAACGCATACAAATTTGACATCTATAGTATCATCATATAAATAAAATTGGTGTAGTTCTGTTCGACTAAGATTGAATTTGACTGCATGTCTTTAAATGCAAAAATCTTCGAAACTGCTAAATATATTCTGATGCATTTTTCTCAGTCCTATAGAGGATAAATAGGCCTACAATATCCACTTTGTTTCAACTCTATATCTTTACAAATTCCGGAAAAAATTAGACAAGAGTAATTAATTTTTTCGTTTCGTTTCGCTTTTTTCTTTGTCACGCTTTCCGTTCGAAAATACTGTGAGCTTTTAAATATAGTAAACACCAGCTTATAGAGGACATCTGCGGTTACATATTAGGATATCCAGTAACTCGATAACTTAAAAGGTTTTTAAATAAATAGGCAAAATTTGAAACATTTCTACGATTTTCACCTGGGTGAGTGGATATGCACTTCATTCTCAAATCAAACACACTAACCGCGCAATATATTGACATCTCTTTTAACTTTATTTCATTCCTGTGGCGGAGAGGGAGACAGAAGAGGGCAGTATGCTGTTTGGTTTGCTAAGAAAAAAAAACCATAAAAGAAATGTCAAAGAGGTATAGCTATCAGTGATCCCAGATCGTGGGTAATTACCCATTTTTGGGCATTTACTTACTTACTTACTTACTTACTTAGGTGGCGCTACAGTCCGGGGTGGACCTGGGCCTCAATCAAAATTTTTGGGCATTTGGCCTTTCAAAAAAAGCTAAAAGAACGCAGAAGGGCATTTTTTATCTCGGAACAAAAAAAAATGAAGTGCACGGATGGGTCGAACGAATCTTTCCCGTTAATCAAAAGTTTGGTTGGTTGTTTTCTTATTTTATTAAGTAGGTAGGTAAAGATCTGAGAACAAGCTATGGTTAAAGAGTTAAAAGCGTCTACAGTACTATTTTATAAGATCTTACACTTAACAAGATTTGTGAGTACAGTACAAGGCAAAGTGTAGCAGGATTTTCTGTTTTCTGATGTTTTTATTTTTGACTGGAATATATTACTAACGCTGGTGTCTATGATTGGAAGTAGGGTACGTTAGACAAATATCTTTACATAGATATACACATATATGTAAGTTTTCAGAGATTTGTTTTTGAGTTTGCATTAGGAGTTATAAACGGAATATGCCTATGGACGTGTGTGGGTGTGCAATAACGTGGGAGTTTCTGATTGTGTAAGGAAGTGGTTGCAATTATTTGAAGGTGCATATTCAACAAGGTTGAAAGAAGGGGAAATATTAGCATAAATATTGCATTTTTATCGGAAGTGGGGAGATTATAGCAAAAATATGGCATAGATAGATATGTGAAAATAGATCGGGAAATATAAATAATTAAAAAAACTGATTTTTTGAGAAAAACTAAGTAGCTACGGGATCTTATTTCGAATACTGATTTTGTCTTTAATATGTATTTTGGTCAAAATCGTTTGAGCGGTTTTTGTAAAATTTAGCAGACAAAACAGTATAACAAATATTGCAATGTTAGTTTGATGATACTATTGTTTAACTATTTAGCTGAAAACCGAGTACAAGTTATTGTTCGGGATGTAAGCATTTTGGTTTATAAAGTTTTATCGAAATCGAAAATTGAGTTTCTAAAATTAGCGTTTTCGATGGTTCGAATTGAAAATTAAGGACGCAATCATTTTGGAAACATCAATTTTACTCTAAGTTTGCATTTTGATCCAAATCGTTATTTCCGTTTTCAGGGAAACTAAAGAAAACTAAATTTTTCAAAAAATTATTTTAATACAGAGAAAAACTGAGCTTTGCCATTAAGTTAGAAAAAAACATATTACATTCGAAATGATTTTTTGTAATAATCGTATTGACCATTTTCAAGATATGTATGTACATACGTCCAAATTTCAAAAGTAGCGTTATTCGATTTTTAGCGAAAACTGAGTATACAGTTATGTTAACCGCACCCACTCAAGCCTCAACATCAATTTTGGCTGAAATCGTTAGAGCCGTTTTCGAAGACATCAAACTGGTATGAACATTTTATATGGAAAGTACGATTAATATTGAGGTTACCGTGCAAAAATTAGAACGTTCCCGAACTGTAAGCCCTCAAACTCCAAATCCGGGTTGCCGTTTAGGCTGAAGGCCTCGGGACATACAGACAGTCAAACAGACAGACTTTTGCGACCCACTTCTTTAAGTTCCTCTATCATCGTAATGTCAGAATTGATTAACATTTCGAGTTCGAAATACGAATAAACTATCTTTCTCTTACTACGTTTACAAGGTAATGGAGAAAGTTAAATTAGTGTATTTTGCTGTTTTTTATTGTCGGCATGGGCAAAAAGGACATTTTTGGGTATAATAACCTCAGTACAAAAGAACACTCTTGGCTATGCGAACTGTCTATTTTAGCACTCACAGATGATCAAGTCTCGCTTACCTCAATAACATTATATTAGGGAAAATTCCTGGTAATACAACGTCGTACCTGTCCATAAATGTTATTTGCAATCAAGATAAGGCAGTAGCATTACAGCCCATGGCCTTCCTGCTTATGAAATTGAATTAAAAGTTGGAGTTCCCATTATGTTGCTTCGCAATTTGAATCCCCCCAAGCTTTGTAACGGAACCTGATTGAGAGTGATTTCGTTACCGAAAAACGCGATTGGCGTTAATTTTAACTGGGTGTGGTAAAGGAGATTGCTTATACCAAGAATACAAATAATTCCCAGCAATTATCCATTTCAGTTAAACGGATTCAATTTCCTATTAATGTTTGTTTTGCCATGACAATCAATAAGTCACAGGGTCAAACTTTAAGAAAAGCGGGAGTTGATTTAAGCAAGAATTGCTTCACGAACGGGCAGTTATATGTAGAGTTTTCCAGGGTAAGTAATGCAGCAAATATCACTATCTTAGCCGATAGGAACAGAACCGCTAATATAGTATACAAAGAAGCGTTACATTAATAAAAAGAATATTAAATTATTGCCGATTAGTCCAACGACCAGGTGCAACGCCATGAAGATGAAGACAGGTTTGACTCAGTCTTCGGGAGGTTTTTTAGATCGGGTTCAAGCCCCTCACTATTGCAGAAGGCTCCCTCGCGTTATACCTCTGCAATGTCTTTCGATGATTTTTCCTTCCAGCGATTATCAAAAAAAAAAAAATTGTCCTACAAGACAGCAAATTTCTTAAATTTGTTTTCCATCAACTATTCTGAAACCACATTTTGCACGGGCGAAGCCGGGCGGGTACAGCTAGTATACAATAAAAATTAAGAGTTCATTTTACGTACTAATTACAAATTAAAGGGTGATTTTTTAAGAGTTAAGTTTTTCAGGTTGGCAGCACTTGTTAGGAATGGCGTCCAAACGTCATCTGTCAAAGTGAAAAGTTTTCAGTATACTCTGCCATTTAATCATGGAAAGACTTACAAATGAGCAACGATTGCAAATTATTGAAATTTAATATAAAAAATTCGTGCTCCGTAGAAATGTGCACCGTTTGTTACGACCATATTATGGTCGTCATAATCGACCTGGTGAATCAACAATTTTTTCCCCCAGTTGGCTGAGTTGAACTTGGTTGACATGTGGTTTCATCAAGACGGTGCCACATGCCACACAGCTCGTGAAACAATTGAAATGTTGAAGGATGAATTTTGTGAGCAGCTTATCTCTCGAAATGGTCCTGTGAGTTGGCCGCCAAGATCATGCGATTTAACGCCTCTTGATTATTTCTTGTGGGGTTATGTAAAGTCGTTATTCTATGTGGACAAGCCGAACACGATTGAAGCCTTACAGGATAACATAACACGCGTCATTCGTGGAATACAGGCCGAAATGTTCGAAAAAGTGATGCAAAATTGGACCTTCCCAATAGACCATTTAAAACGGAGCCGCCGACAACATTTACATGAAGTTATCTTCAAAACGTAAATGGCAAAGGCCTATTTATCGATTACAATAAAAATATTGAATATTTGATGCAAATTTGAGTGTTTTATTCGATTTTAAAAAAAAACTACGCTTAAAAAATCACCCTTTATAAATTCTGCTAAAAATTAAAAAAATATTTTTCGCCACGACATAAAAAAAGAAGTTTTTCCTAAACTGTGTTAAAACATTTTGTTTCAATATGATTTCGAAACTTAAAGCTTAAAATCAACAAAAAAAGTGTGTTTTCTTTAAAATATACAAAAAAGCATGTTTCAAAATGTCTTTTAACAAAAGTAGAAAAACGGTTAGTTCATTTTTCTCTGATTAATATTATGAGATGCATTTCTGCTAGATATTGACAAATGATTATAATATCAAGGTATTTGGCATTGTAACAGGAATTCAAGTTCATAGACTTTATAAACTCTTAAGTTCAACTGTGATGTGAACTAATGAGCACAAAATATGCCGAACACAGTCGCCACGAACTCGAAGTCCCTGCATAAGATTGTATATGTATGCGTGCGGCAGCAATGGCGCTTGATTTGTACTAATACCTATGCAGTCTTATGCAGGACGGGCAGCTTGTAGGCAGATGTACCGTTTCTGCTCTCAGTTCACCGTCTAGTTTGGTTAGTCTATGCTTCCGCCCAGGGTTCAGAATTTACTCCTATCGGAGTAGATCTACTTTGCTTTTCGCAACATCTCTTAAATCTACTTCATCACTCCGCTTGGTTAACAAACTACTTTGATTTTTTTTCTGTGATCAATCAGAGAATAATTGTGTGGCAGCGCTGATTATCGAAGATTTGATTTTTCAAATAAACTTAAAACTTGCAGGTTATTTCTTTCACGCTACCCAACAAAAGTTCCTCTTTCTCTTATGTTGTTTTTTCTTATTTGGTTGGCCGACTAGTAAAAAGATTATCAAAGAAAAAGTATGGCAGGATGTTTTGCAATTGACTTTAAATTGGCAAAAGCAAATCAAATTCGTCGCAGCACATGCAATATGCAAATATTTCTTAAAACTTAAAAGTTGCTTTTATTTTCCAAAGACTTAGTAAAGTTTTGGGTTTCCTTAATGGTGAATAAAAATACTGTCGAAGAATCCATATGTTTAAGAAACAGAGTACAGATTAACCTTAGCTACTTTAACGGACAGCAGTGCAGCGTCCGAAAGAAATCTCTCCGAAATGAATTTAGTAAGAAACAAATTCCGAAATAGATTAAATTTTTCCAATAAGAGGTGTTATTTTGGTATTCAAAGAAAAATGCCATTTTTTGAGATAAATGATCGGGTGTTTATTTCATAATAAAGAGGAAGGTATGCCGTTTCATAATGAAGAACAACATCAGCCAAATGGGCCACCACGAGCACGCATACAGGACCATATCCTTTTCATGAAATTTTCCATAACCAAATCTCAAAGTGGCTGCCCTATGTCCTCGATAGCCTCACGAATTTTATCTTTGAGGTCTTGAATCGACGCTGGGCTGTTGGCGTAGACCTGATCTCTAACTTGGCCCCAAAGGAAGAAGTCGCAAGGTGTTAAATCACAAGATCTCGGTGGCCAATTGTGATCACCTCTTCGAGAGATAACACGGTCCGGAAACTTTTCCCGTAAAAGATCAATGGCTTCGTTGCTTGTGTGGCACGTAGCGCCGTCTTGTTGAAAGTAAACGTTGTCCAGATCAATACCATCCAACTCCGACCATAAAAAATCATTAATCATCGACGACCAAAAAATGCTTTAGTTTTGCGAGCTGTGACTGCAAGATTTTCACCATTTTTGTAGTGAATTTTAATAATTTCAATGCGTTGTTGAAGCGTGTATCGTTCCATTTGGTCAAATGTCAAAGAATAAATTCTTCAAAAGTGACAGCTAGCGAAATAGCGGGTCATTCATTTTTTGTCATAGTAATAAATGTGCAATTTTTGTTCCCCTCATTTTTTATAAATCTAAAAATCTACTTCAAAAGATGTTGTTCTACTTCGCTTTTTCTTTAAATCTACTTCGAAATACGATTTTAAAAGTCCGAACCCTGCTTCCACTTGTATGCATTTGCCTCTTTAAAATAGATTTACATACCATCTTTGGATTCACTCATAATAATCTTAAATGCCCAAAAATTTATAGATTGCCAGCAGTCTTTCTGAAGATATATTCTTTAACCAACCCTGTTTCCACTACTTGATGACATTTATGCGCCACCCCCAAAGCAACAGACCTTCTTCGGCCCCATTGTGCTCCGACTTCCATAAACTATCAATGTTTGATTTGAATTCCAAATAAAGTTAAGGGAGTGTGCCTGGGTTAATCTCTTCAACTCAGAGAGCTCCCAAACTTCATCTTGTCGCAGAAACTGAAGTCAGTTCGCATAGTAATAATGTAATCTATGGGCTTTGTCTGCTATTCACTGAAGTTCCGAACTTAACTTTGTTGACCGGCAGCGGCAGTCCCAATGAAGAGATGATTCAATATTTGCATTACATTCAAACGTCGCAGATACCTCGGCTCGGCAGTCCTTTATTCAAAATACCCTTTTGCGTAGTCTTTTCCCCCTTTTTTTTTTTATATGTATCCCTTTCCATCCCGCTGAGTATTCTAATTATTTGATAAATGATAAAACGCCCTAGGAATGGCCACGTGGCAAAGACAAGATAATCCCGTTTGTCCGGACCCATACTGCGAGACGTTAATGGCGATATTCCGAAACGATACCAATAATAATCCATTTTAGGTCTTATTAACGTTGCTATAGGCGTCGCAAGTCAATTGACGGTAATTCGTATACGGATTACGCCACTGATAAGTCCTTTCAATGTCTATATTTGGAATGTATGGATACGAAGTAATCGTAAAGCTAATGTGGTGAACATAAGTCGAAAACGAACGGCAGCTATACGATGATATATGAGTATCTTCGGATAAGGAGGGGGTGCATTCCTCTTGTCGACTTGGCAACCCTTTCAATTTATCATACATCCAATTTTACAAATCCGTCTTCAGTTGAGTTTTTCCACAGACTTCGGTGCTTATTTAAACAAAAGCCTCGTCATACCCAGAGACAGTGAAATATGGTAGAGCAATAGAATATCAGAGCAGCAACAGCAACTGTCCTTGGGCACCAATTGGCTGTGATTTTCATATAAGAACAAGATAATTTGCCATCACCTTCTTAGTGGTCTACTGGTGAACACAACCAATATTTCGGGGGCCGAATTACCGTGTCCGTGATGGAGTATTACGTGACAGATTTTGTTACTGTTTCGAATGCCAAATCCGTATAAATCGGTGACGTATTATACTCCACCACGGATGCGGTAATTCGACCACAGAGCGAAACACGATTACTTAAGTTAAGGCCTTTACATTTTCTAGGCTGTCGTTTGTACTCACTTGATTTGCGACTGTAAACGTTCTTCGGAAGTAGTTGCGTAATGTGCACTCATTGAGTACAAGATATTCGCTGAGAATTATCGCTTATCGGTGGTCGGCAAAGAGTTGCTCATCGCCCACTCTATAAAAAAGGAAAACATTTTCTTCAGAGATTTGTACTATCGCCTATTATTATTATGTTATGTCAATGTTTTTCCTACTTCCTGCCTAACCCAGTCTTTGCTGGACGATAGCGCGTTTCTCGCATTTACCGGTGACTAGTCTGCTCGTATTGAATTTGCCTCATTCTCGAGTCTTTTAAGGCGGGTTTTATTCACTCAAAGTTTAACACAACTACACCGAAAAAAATATTTTGATAAGACAACTGTAAAATTAACATTTTTCGGTGATAAAAGTGATCCAACATTAAGAATATCACTTTTAATATACTGATCATATCACTATTACATTCACGATATGGATTTACTATGTAAATTGATATATTGAAAATTAAAATGTTAAAATGATAAAATTGTTTTAACATTTTTTAATTAAAATTTAACATTTTAATTGCCAAACTGATATGAAAAAACTGATATTGCTGATGCTAATTGAAAATTAAAAATATCAAAATAATATGATATAATTGATGTTTTTGATATTTTTATATGTAAATTTAACATTCTAAATGCCAAACTAATATGCGAAAACTGATATTTCCGATATAATAATTGAAAATATTACATATTTAACTGATATTTACTATTATTAGTTTAGCATTATACTTACCAATATTTTCATCTTTTTCGTTTGTAAATAAAACCCCATTTTTTCGATTTTCACATAAATATGTAAGAACATACGTTTTATTTATTAATTTTTTTTTTTAGATTTTATAGGTACATGGTTTTAAAAAATTTTGTTTCTTAAAATATAGAAAAATATGAATATAGAATTATCAGTAACGGTATCCTATTAACGCCTTATGAAAAAAATTAACTTACTGTATCACACCCTGAAAAATATGAGCTGGTTGATGTTGCAGCTGAACGGCTGGATTGTGGAGTAGAATTTGGGGTTAGAATTTTCAAGCCAATTGCAAATTGAATTGCAAGTTATAATGCTTGCCGTCGGTACATCTTCTGGGAACTAATATTTCGTAAGAAAATAATTTTTTTATTCTAAGTATACAAAAATGCTTCCTATTAACAATACAAATAATTACGTTTTTGATCTTCCACGCGTAGATTTTATGCTTAAATTCCACCTGAAGCCCAATGTTTTCCCTCCCTGGAAATATTTTTTCTATAAATTAAATTACAATTACTCGAAATATAAAAAGTTACAATACTTTGTAACAGAAACTTAAGTTTTCACCCACACAAAATGCAAATCATGCAGTTTTTCAACGAAATTGATTATTGATTACTAAAAACCTTAGCGCGATCGGTGCTCAAACGTTTTAGAAAAGCACACTTGGAAACATATTTCTTATCGACGAGCCACAGTTGAATTGAAAATTAAAAAATGCAGAATTGATATTAAAAAATTAAAAAATTGCCTTCCCAATTAAGTAAAAAAAATGTTAAATTGATATTATGAAATATCAAATCTTGTTTGATATTAAAAATTATATACGATAATAACATTTATGTGGAATCATAATATAATATTCAAAAAAATATTTTATTTCATTTCAACAAATTGTGTACTTACATATCAAATCCTCAAAAATGTGACTCAGTTTCCATTCTTTTAATAAATTTTGCAATTCATTTCCAGAACTTTCGTCTTCAACATGGTCTTCCATTGACTGATTTACTTCAAAATAGTTTTGCACTTCTTCCTCTGTTAACACAACACAATCATTATAGTTAACGATTTCATTATTATTTTCCATTTTTATTTATTAAAACACAGCACTTGAAAAAAAAAACGTGTGTACACTTCTGTAATTACAGGACAATAAGTAGTTAACACGTAGAATGACGTTGGCTACCAAGAAATTGGAGCACGCAATTAGAGAACGCAATCATGCTGATATTTTAAGATATCAAAATAATCTTAATTCACAGTCTTTTGTGCATCAATTTAATATTATAATAACGTTAATATTACAGAAATATGGTTAAATACAAAACAAATTTTGATATTTTTAATTGATATTACAATATAAAAAAATATTTTAAGGTTTTTATATTTTAATATCAACCTTACCTTATAATTATCGATCTAATAATTTTACTCTCATAAATACATTCTTTCGTATCATTTTTTGAGAAATTGATATGATATGCTATTTGATATTAATAAAATATTAAAATGATATGTCGTTTTTTTTTCGGTGTAGGGGATTTTTATTTTCAACTTGAGAATTTGCTTTTATTCACTCACAGTTGACTCGCTCAACTTTGGATATTCCGGAGTTGAGAAAACCGAAAGTGGGTTCGCTCAACTCCCCGAAATAGTAGAAGTTAGGAGAGGAAACTTGGGGTTTTATGTTTAAAATTTTTTTTGGGGGTTTTTGACTGTTAACTTTTCAAATCAAGTGACAAAAGTAATTATTATTAATTTCAATTTGAAATAATATATCGTTTAAATTATTGCGAGAATTGGCCATAGTCTGATTCGAGGAGTGAAGAGGATGGAGGGGAGGAGAATTTGGTCTGTGAGAGACGGCAATACAAGATAATACCACGGGACGACCATGACTTTATTTATCGTTTGTAGGTATATTTGATTAAGTTCGTGATTTTCTTGTTCGATAGATCGTGTAAATTAAACCAGTAACAAACTTGCGCTGGGAACTGCTGCGAACAGCACATAACTTTTTCGGGAGAGCAAAATTTTATATTGATATCTACTCTTTAAGGCAAAAACCATAGACAAAGAATAAAATATAATCAAAGTATGCTTTGCCCATAACGAAAATGACGGCTGAAATCCAAATCGAAAGTTGAAACTGCCATAGTTTGTGTCATCTGCCACAAATATCCCAGGGATATTTCTGAAACAGCAAGTAAGCCAACTTTTGAATTTCAACTGAGGAGTTGAGAATTAAAGTAGTGAATAAAATCAATTTTCAACGCCGCTCAACTCTCTCTTTCAAATGAACTCCGAAGTTGGCCAACCTCGGAGTAATCTGCAAGTTGAACGATAGTGAATAAAACGGCACTAAGTCCGCTTCTTATAAATTTTAATTCAAGAAAATAGGTTTTTGGGGGCGTTTACTGTTCATAAGATCGTTTTTAAAGCATGTTCCGTACAGCTCTTATGAGACTTATGATCTGCAAGTGATCACCACTACCGCATGTTATACACGGCCTTAAGCCAACCCTGTTGCATTAAAATAAGAAAAGTGTTATAAAATGACTCCTTTCCTTTGACATCCGTTTTTCCGGTTTTGCTTGTGGAAAAGGGAGAATCAAGCCGACCACATGCCTGCTTTTAAGTATGACACGGTATAATTTATATAATGCCAATAATTGAATTTATGATTAGCAATATTATTTATGAATAAAAAAATAATAATTGAATGGTCTAAAGCTTTCATTTTACGTAACCAACGAAAACATAACACGGCGCTGTATTTCTTTTACCATAATCACATCTTATCTTATTCATTGACATTAAAATTCGGCAAACATCAGTAAACAATTCGACTAGATATTACAAGTATTATCAATTTTTTACGAACTGATTAGCTGATTTGGGTTTATTGAGCTATTTTTATTTAACAACTTGGAATCCTATTTATGGACTTTGATTAATTAGTTTTGATTGTGGCTTTGATTTAGAAAATTGTTTTATCAGCTATGAATGAGAACGTTTAAATTACTTATTTACTAATTCTGATAGCTGATGAGTGGGCGAAACGATTTTGTCGGTGTGCCTGTGATTTTTATCTGAGCAGGCTGCCGTCGCAATTGATACTGGTGTTTTGATGGCTTATCTCATCGAAAAGTGGAATCAATCTCTCCATCTGTCCGGATAGGAGCGCTTGATATTTCAAGGGCATTTGACAGAGTTTGACATCAAGATCTTTTGTTTGAAGTGCGTATTTATGGGATCGATGCGACTCTTATGCAATCGATTGGGAACTACCTTTCTGGCCGGTCCATTCAATAAGCGTTTCAAATAAAATCAGGTTACTGAGGTGTGCCCCAGGGATCAGTTGTGGGTCCCACTCTCTTTTTGATTTATATAATTTATTCATTTGTGGAAAATGATCCAGTAAGTCTTTTCGATTCAGTTGCTCCTATCAATCTTGATGTTCATTTACTAACCGCGTATGTTAAAATTATGTGCTTCCTTATAAAATGTCGAAAGTAGATTTTGCAAACAATTTCGGTTTCTACTGGAAATGACCAAATGACAGTACGAAGACCGAGGAACCCATAGAAGTGGTTCTGGTTGTTACCATACCGATAGAAGTGCAAAGGAGCAAGTTCCGTGCGACCTAGTCTCGAACATCTGTTTTATTATATGCAATAAGCTATGCCTAATAGGCATATGAAGCTTAAACTTGAAACTTAAACTCGACTTATGAGCTTATAAAAATCCACTGAGTTTTGCATCTCAGGGCTTGGGGCTTGTGGTATATGGCTCGCTGATTATAATATAGTAGCCACTTTGTCCTCTGGCAGCAATCCAAAATAACTCAGAGACTATTCGGCTTACGAAGCTGAAATTTAAGACATAGGAACCTCTTATAGAAATATTTTAAGCTTTTAAAAACCAAGAATTTCGTACGCAGGTTCCCCAGCTATGTGAGCTGTTTAGCTAGTCAAATAACAAGCTTTTGGGACTTGCGGCTAAGGGTTTGTGGCTAGATGCGGTTTCCTTGTGCCTTCAAAGGTTTTAATAAAAAAGTATCGAAACGAATGTCTCAAATATTAAATTTTTTTGGAGAACCGATCTAAACCGCGTATTCTGTGAGACCATTTTTCATTTATGGGCACAATTTCAATATGGCGATGCTGCTATTCCGCGTTCTTCGTTATAAAGGGTGATTTTTTAAGAGGTTTAGAACTTTTTTTTAAAAAAAAACACAAAAAATTCGAAAAAATGAATGAAATATTTATTTGAATCGATAGTTTGAACCTTGCAATTTAATGTTTAAAGATAATTTCATGCAAATGTTGACCGCGGCTGCGTCTCAGGTAGCCCATCCGCTGAGTCCAATTTTGGCATACTCTTTCACACATATCGGCCGGTATCTCACGAATGAATGCATGGATGTTGGCTTCCAGTGCGTCAATCGAAGCGGGCTTGTCCCTATACACATTAGCCTTGGCATACCCCCACAAAAAATAATCTAATGGTGTCAAATCGCACGATCTAGGCGGCCAATTGACCGGCCCGAAACGTGAAATTAACTGTTCACCAAACTCGCCCCGCAATTGCGCCATTGTTTCGCGTGCTGTGTGGCATGTGGCACCGTCTTGTTGAAACCACATATCATGCAAGTCAAGAACTTCCATTTCGGGCAAAAAAAAGTTTGTTATCATCGCTCGGTAGCGTTCACCATTGACAGTAACGCTGCGATTCGCATCATCTTTGAAGAAATATGGCCCAATAATGCCGCCGGCCCATAAACCGCACCAAACAGTGGCTTTTTCGGGATGCATTGGTAGCTGTTGCAATGCTTCTGGCTGATCTTCACTCCAAATGCGGCAATTTTGCTTATTTACGTACCCATTCAACCAAAAATGAGCTTCATCGCTGAACACAATTTTTCGATAAAAAAGCGGATCCTCGGCCAGCTTTCCAAGAGCCCATTCACCAAAAATTCGGCGTTGTGGTAGGTCGGCTGGCTTTAGTTCTTGCACCAGCTGTATCTTAAAAGGCTTTACGCCCAAATCCTTCCGCAAAATTTTCCACGTAGTGCTGTAACAAAGGCCTAACTGCTGGGAACGGCGCCGAATCGACATTTCGCGGTCTTCTGTCACACTAGCTGATACGGGCGCAATATTTTCTTCACTACGCACAGTACGTAAACGTGTTGGTGGTTTAATGTCCAACAAAGTAAATTTGGTGCGAAATTTGGTCACAATCTTCCGAATAGACTGCTCAGAAGGTCGAGAATGCCGATCATAAAATGGAAGCAGCGCGCGATGAACATTTCGAACCGAGCACGAATTTTGATAGTAAAATTCAATAATTTGCAAGTGTTGTTCATTTGTAAGACGATCCATGGTTAAATTGCAAACCAAACTGAAGCTGTTTGACAGTGACACAAGGTACTAAACACACGTCAGCTGTCAAAACCAGTGTTGCCAAAACCAAACCAGCTAAAAAATCACCCTTTATTTCTTTAGGTTCGATTTCTTTTGACAGGAGCTATCTAAATTGTAGCATTGCAGGTCCTCTACCAAGATATCTGCTGGAAGCATTCTCACTTTGATATGCATAACTTCATGCATTCATCCTCCTTAAGTAAGGCTTGATTGTCGTGGCAACACAAATGGGTGACAGCGCTCTAAAACTTAGTCATACCTAATGACTGTTCTGTAGCCGGGGTACCCCAATGATTCATGTTTACTTACCAAAAGATTTACTTACAACAGCAACAGCTTCCAGCTTTCATAAATAGACAACAGCTTCCAGCTTTCATAAATAAAAAGTTTTAGGTCCGCGCCGTATTTTTTAAGACACTTGTAAGCTCTGCTGGGGCGGAGAACCTCTGTATCACTAGAGTAATCTTTTCGTTCTATGGCGATCTTCACAGCGATCTCTGATATTTCTCTGTTACGCCAATATACTGGGGACACGGTTTGCCAAAGTACATGCTCTCCAAAAATCAGGACAAAAATGTCCTCATCCAGTGTCTTTATCCCATTTTCTTGACTTCTTTAGACAGAGTTTCTGGGTCTCTCCTCCTCGGCTGTACGTTGATGGTCAAGTGACTAATGTGGGTGTATAAAACACCGACTCAAATATAAAATTTATCTTCAACTCTCAAACGGCTTTTGCCCCTCTTTGCTCTGGTAAAAGTTAAGTCGCGCACTGAGCCGAGCCCATCATCCGGTCGCTGTAAGGGCGCATCTTGCTTTGTCAATCTCCAACTACTTCATTTCTGCTAGTGAAAGTATAAGCTTTCAAAACACCACTTGGGCAGTTAATTTCGAAGAGTTATCTGCAAATATAATGCTAAAGTTTGTTGGTCGAAAAGCCACTCCACGTCCAAATATGGGTTAACCTGGAAAAAAGAAACCTCCGAACCAACAATTTCCAAACAAGGTTATTGACCGTGCAATATTGCCTGCCTTAAAACTTAAACCCCTTTCTGCACATCGTAAAAACCAAGATACGTTATTCCTGCGATGAAAACTTGAAGAACTCTTAAAGAAAGTTCCAACCCATTGGCAAATAAATTATAAACACTTCAACATACCGTGGAGGTAGGTCCATCTTCGTACAGTCTAGACCGCTGCAAAAAAGTAAATGGCCCGCATACACACACCCAAACTTTTAATTAAATTGAATACAACAATCGTAAACAGAAAGTTGGTGAAATGCAAGACGAACGACGAACATTCCCATCCAACTCATATCTGCATGAAATTTTCTTCCGGACTTGCAGCTTCCAGCATCCACTTCCCGCCGTCCATCATTCCGGCATCCGTTTGTCTTCTCGCGGAAGTGAATTTATTGCGCCCACATTTTGTTTTCAAATATTTTACCGTGCGCTTCCATCACAGTCTTTTCATTTCTCTCATCGATAAAATGTTTGCAACTTGTTTTAAAGTTTAAGATGAAATTTAATGGTACCTCTTGAATAAAATACACACGCACACAAGGCCAGTGATCCAGCATCGAAAAGCACACACAGCCTAACCTGTAATATGCCAAAAGGCAGAGTCCTCGAGTAATTTATCTTTGTATGTGCGCGCGCCCTATACGCCTAGGCCGGCGGTGGAGAATGGGGGCGGGCGAGATGCGAGAAATGTCATTCGTGTCATTGTTGTGTCGCGCGCTGTTGGCTCCGGAAGAACTCAACAATAAAGTAGTATAACATTTAAGGGTGCTTGTGCTTATGCTAAACTTTATTGTTTGCCGCATTCTTTTGAATCGGAATAGTCGAGAGCATTAATGATGAATCGTTCTCAGCGGAGAGCGAAGCCGTCCCTTGAATGTTCCTGTCAATTGTTGCGTGGGGGTTTCTCCTAGTAGGTGAAACTAAGACTAGCAGTTCTTGAATAGGAATAGACGCGGGTGGCAAATGTAATGCTGTAAAGCTTCTTTTTTTTTCTTCTTTAGAAATGGCGTTCATTTCCGTTAGGGATTCCTTTTTATATGTCCTCAAATGGATGTTGTTTATTTTTCCATTCGGGACAGGATGCAGACTTTTTGTGGTTAAATTGGGAACGAGCGTTTATGGTGCAGAGATTTGTGTGTCTTTTGGCGGGACAATGGCAAAGCGATGAGTGGACGGTTGGTGGGTGTAACTGCTGCCATAATCGTTTGGCAGTACTATATGGGCGATTGAGTTCTACTTCTTGGACGACTATATTGAGAGGAGTGTCAAACTACGGTTGCTTAATTTCACCATTTATGCGATTGGATGTCTGCACAAAAAGTGTCTAGCAGTCGCTTGAAGCATGCTGCGCAGATTCAATAGGTGAATAAGGTGTGTGTTTTTTTTTTTTTTTTTCAAAGGTTAGCCGTCTTCACTTATTCTTATTGGCTTCACTTTTTCCAGCGACAGCCGATTTTGCAGCTGACTGTTGATTTGTGCTCGTTTTGATTTGCGTCTTCACCATGATGATGATGACTTTTTTGTCATTTCTCCATGAGTATGGGAATCGGCCTTGCGATAAACGACCCAGCTGCTCGAAAACTATTCGCAAATAACACTTCTGTTTGTCAAAGAACTTTTTGACTGTCGTGTGTTTTATTTCTGTTTAAATATTTGGAAGCACTTTCTTAATTGGAATTCCTGCTCCGAGATGGACACAAGCTCCGTAGGAGATTTTTAAACTCGGCGGTCTAGGTCCGGCCAGACCGAATTTGCCACCATATTTAAAAAAAGAATTTCGAACAGCTCTGGTGCCCACCTCGAGTTTGTAATGAACCTAGAATTAAAATTAAGTAAGTATGAGTTGGCGTAGTTCTGGCGGATAAACTAACTCACTGAACTTTAGTTGATTGACTTGCATCGCTGGATAATATAGAGATTGTCCGAAAGGATGGCAAGATCATCCGCAATTTAATACCTCCTGGGATACTGTCACACATGTCATCTATCTAAAGAGGGAAGATTACAGGACTCAGAACACAACCTTGTGGAACACCAGATTCCGCACTCAAAGTGAATGATTTTGAAGATAGGCTTACCGCTCAATGGCCTTGAGTTGCCCATGCCCTGGCACCCAATAAAGGCTCTCCGTATTGAAGGGTTATACACAATTCATGCATTTCCGACTGTAAGGGTTAAACGAGTAGTTATGTTTTTATTGTCATAGATTATGTCAGCTGCACCTGCGTGAAAGACGCGTCAATCAACACACTAAAGATTCTCTTAGATCCAGAGTTTTGCCTGTACCGGTGTCCATCTTTGAATCGCCAGTACAGAGGGCTATCGCATCGTCTTCTAAGATGAACATGCTTTTCCAGTAAATCTCTTTTTAAAAACGAATACGTTGCGTTGTAACTCGGGTTGGAGTCAAAATTCTGCTTTCAAAATTCTGTTTTCAAAATTCTGTTTTCAAAATTCTGCTTTTCTAAATTCTGATTTTCAAACTTCTGCTTTACAAAATTCTGCAAGCAATAAAAAAAGGTTTGGAAAATGTTAAAAAGCGCGCGAGCTATGTGTACAACAATAACAACAAAGTACATTACAACGTGTACCTGCAGGTCCATGGACGTTCACGGCATCGATGATGATAAAGAGCTGCCCAGCAACAACAGCAAGCTCCTCAACTAAAAATCAATGTATAATAAGTCTCTATAAGAATCGCTTTGCCTATGTAAATAAGTAGTAAGAAACTACAATAAATGTATTTTTTTTGTTTTCAAAGCTTAGCTCGTAAGACTATAAGTTACATGCTACAGTCAGTTCACTTTGGAATGCTGAGAAATAAAGGTCAAAAAATTAAAAGTTTGTTTCCTTTTTTCTAACGACGCTTTAAATTCTCGCGCTTTTGATAGAACATTTTTCCTTAATTTTTATTTGAGGAAAATAAAAAAATGTCGTGGGTATTTAAAAAAAAAATACGATTTTATTTTATTTTTGTTATAGAAATACGAAAGTAAACAAAAGAAACGACACTGCTATTGATATTTTTTAGGAAGACCGAGGAAAAGTCTTTGTCAGTCCACTGAACCAACAATCGCAGCGTAACAGTAATTACAGCGAACCTCCTAGGTAAATGGTCTTAGAGTATTCGAAGATCCTACCGAGTCGATGGTCGAAGGAATTTTGTTTAAACATCATTCGGCTGTCCTTTATACTGCCGAAATGAGTTATAAAAAACAAATGAAATCATAATAAATAAAAGTTGTAATCTTTTTTTAATTAAATTTCGCATTATTTTTTTTATATTCAAATTTGTTGTCAATGTCAATTTTTTCTTGTTTCTTTTTAATTTTAATTTTATTTAAAAATTAAAAGTAAATACTTTTTTTATGTTTTATAAATTCACAACTGTTTTTTTTTACATTTGCTTTTTTTTCTCGTCGTTTACATTTGTTAGTTGGAAAAAAACAGAAAAAGCTGAATTTTATTGCTTTAAATTTGAAAATCAGAATTTTGTAAAGCAGAACTAAAAAAAGCAGAATTTTTGTGTGAGAAGATAGAATTTTGCGAAGCAAAGCGGCTCCAACCTTGTTGGTTGGTCCTCCAATTTAGCACTCTACCTGAATGGGGTGCTTCCTCTGCCTTGTTGTCCCATAGGTGTGACCTCAAAGACTCGTTAACTTTATGAATATAAAGGTCAGAAAACTGCACGCTGGTTAAAGTAACATGACATTCCCGAACAAAGTCATCTTCCCCTATTGTCCTTGGTGACTCTAACTTCATATTTATGAGACATTGTTTAACCGTTTTATCGATAAGATCGTAGAACCTGCCTTCCTAAGAATCGTTGATTTTTCCACGTATGAAAAACTCAAGATTGCTTGGTTAGGTCTCATAGGGAATCCCCCCATTTTGACTCGTTTCTCTGTAGCAGTCACCGTAATCATTGTGACCAATTTAGCATATTTCCTGCTAAATTTAGCAGGATTTTTTTTATTTTTAGCATTTTTTTTTTTCAAATCATGCACGCATTTTTTTTTACCATGATTTCATGCTGTAGCAGGAAAAACCAGCAGGATTTTGGTTTAGCCAAATTATGAATTATTTGTGTTTATTGTGATGTATCGACTATGGAGTATTGTGTGTGGTGTGTTACTGTTGTTGCATTATCATTCATCGCTGATGTTGCTGAAATTACCTTGAATGTTGGACTGTGACTTTTCTTTTAACCTTCTCGAAGCAAATACGAACAAACCCACAGAAGGAAGTATCCTATTTGGTCCAGTCGTTTTCAAGTTTTAAGAACCCGAACACACCACGATCCATTATTATTGAAAAGCAGCTTCTTTGTTAATTTTTTGGGGTTTTTAGCAGGTTTTGATTTAAAAAAAATATTTAGCATTTAAAAAACATGCTATACCTACTGCTGCACTTATAGCATGATTTCAAATATTGAATTGGTCACACTGACCGTAGTAGATGCCATCAGATTATCATCCCAACTTGAGTACTTAATGGGACGGCCAATTGTTGCGATTGAAGGTTCCCAGGCTAACCCGAGGTCTCCGTCAACTTGTTAAGACCGAAACAGCTTCCAGTGTCCAAACACCAACAGACATCTTATATAATGGCAGCAACCTCTTCCCTGCTCGTCGTGGTATTGTTCTATTTCCCACTACCGTCATCAGAAGCACCATCACGCACCTCCCAACATGGTCACAAAAACTCCAGCAACCAGAAACAACCTTATGTCAAATCGACTTTTCAAGCTCCATCGGTATAGCACACTTGACTTGACTAGTTCCTGCCGATTGCCGTGTGCTCGTATCTTCTTAAAAATCACTTGCCTACGCCATCTTACACCCTTGCGAACACCAGGTAGACTTTAGCTAATAATAGAATTTATAAGTAAACAGTCGTTTCATGGCGTAATAAAGTTCATGATCACACACAGCCAGCAGCATAGACCGCTGCAAAACAAATCACTTCTAATGAGGCAAACGTGCCTGGCTGATTCATGTACCTATAAAGATGACCAATGCCCACCTGTGACCATTTGATTAAAAATAAGAAGAAACAAGTGCCAATTCATCTCGAAATTAACGTCATAAAATAAATAAACAAACGTGGATTTATCATTTATTTATCGTGCCCTTCTCGGTCAATCTCCGTTCAAGGTAGCGCCGCGCACACATTAATCTTTTATCGCGTTGAATGGTGTCAATCATTCAACTCGCAGAGTCGGTATAAATGTATCTGTGTATTTATGTTTAATCATCGGCGAACAACTGTGCAGATACTTTTCACAATAATTATAATCGATGCCGCCCGTGAGGTGATGTGAGGGGAACTCATCGCCGAATCTCTGTTGAAACGAACAACCCAGATACTTATCGGGGAAGGTGTTTTCATGTTTGGCACGCCGTGTGTAACACAAAATTAGCTTCTTGGCGGCGATTAGTTTTAATGTGGCGGTACAAGGTCATGACGGCACTGGGATTGCGAGGATACGATTTGCAGGTCATCATATCGAAAACGGTGCGGCAGTAAATCTACCGGTATAAGGCACACACAAACGAGCGCCTTTTGGCAATTAGACGAGAGTTGTCGGCGGACCTTCTAATGGGTTATGGCACAACATTAAGCAATCGGTAATGAGGGTGAATAGACTTTGTTTCTGGGCTTTAGTGCTTTTTGTCGCACGGTTTATAAATTAAGTGGACTTTGGCGTTGTATCCGCTGGTTACGTTAGGGACTGCTATATGTTTCGTGGGGACTTACTAAATGGGCATTAGATACCTCACGTAAGCTCTTTAAGCTGTTGGCAAGTTTCTTAAAATAGATGGGGTTCATCTATGTTTTTTTTGAAATGGGTTCTTCTTTTTTTTTATTGGAAGTCTGGCGAAGTTCTGGACTGGTAGCGTTTACGACTTAGGCTGAACAGCGGTGGTAATGGTTAAGTGTTTGGAGTGTTTGCTCCACAATTTTTTTTAAACGAAGTCTTCTTCAACGATGAGTCGCATTCGTTACTCTGTTGCTACATAAACAAACCAAATCTGAAAATTTAAGTGTTGTGGGTATTCGGTAGTGGATCACACCATCCGCAGCTCTTCCTCCTTTATGAATGGGTATCTGTGCAGAATCCCTTGAAAGGCTCGTTAAGTCTTAATCTCTCATTAGACGCTTTCCGTTTATCCCTCTCGTACGATAAGATATCTCCAAGTAATCTAAACAATTTCCTGCCGCTTTAAAAAAAATTCCCACATCTCCTTCATTCCGGGCCTATCATATTTGAATGACAAATCTGCTAAATAAACTAAACTATTAACCAAATAACTAACTAACCTCACTCACCGAATGTATGTCCTCTGCAATAGAAAAGGTGTTTTTCTTTTATAGTTCAAAGCACAACCTGAACTGTTATACAAAAATGTCGTGCTTCTTTTTTAACTCAGATACATCAGATACATCTTTTTTCGTTCAGAGCACCATCAGAGCGCGCTCTATGCGCTCAGAATAAATTGCCTGAGCATCCTGAGTGAAAAGCTGATTACACACTTCCAGTCACATTTGACGGAAAAAAAAAACAAGATAAACCAAATAGTTGGAATGGCGGACGAGCCTTGTTGTTCTGGAACTGAAAATTAACCAATTTAATAAATAACAATTAATAAATATTCAATTTATACATATATTTACAACAAATGACAGCTATGTGTTCAAGTGCGTTTCATAAATACCTCAAAACAATCTGAGCACGCTCGCTTCAGAGCGCGCTCATAATGCTCGAGCTCAGTTCAGCTTAGCTCTGAACTAAAAAAGAAAAACGCCTAAAGTAGGAAAGAATTCGACATTTGTTCGATTCCTTTTCAGTTAATCTTTTGGTAAGGTACTCCATATCTTCCCCTTTCTTAAAATGTCTGTCGTCGGTTTTAAAAATAAATAAATCTCTATACCTACAAAAGAAGGTCACTTTCGGTGTTCCACAAGGCAGTCATCTAGGTCCCTTTCTCTTCGTTCTAACTACATACGATCTTCAGAGGATCGTTAAACACTCTGGGTCTTACTAATAATCATTTTTAAACTCCATACTTAATATTTTGTAGCATTTTGTATGCAATTTTCTATAGAAAATGTCGCCATTGTAAGTTCGACAAATTTATAGCCCTATTCTCTGGGATCCCACAAGGCAGTCATCTAGGTCCCTTTCTCTTTATCTGACTTGTATACTCGATTTTAAGTGGGGCCATGCAAAAAAAACCGTCCTCTCTCTCTGATCTGGCGATACAAAATCTGTCAAACACAGTTCTTCGCCACTAGACTCCTGCTCGCTTCAACAAAATCTAGTCCATCTATTCCACTTGGTGACAGCGAAATCTCTTCGCGGTGCTCACTTTTACCAAATGTCAATATAAGCCCCCTTCCCCGGCTAAGACAAACTTTAAGCCGGTCAACCTAGCATCAAGCTCTTTGTTACCATATTGTGTGACAATACCCGAAAGTTTGATTTCCATTCGCAATTTGAAGACAAAAGAATTCTTCAACCCTCACGTAACTATTTCTCTCGACAACGCTTTTACTCGTCCGCTCTTTAACGCTATCAAGTACCATGTGTGTCAAATATCGACCGAGCATAAAGCGATGTTTTCTTCGCGGTCTGTCTAGGAAAGATCACGTAATCCTCTCTTCTTATAAATACCGCCTCATTTACTTTAATAGCCTCAAGACAAGACACACATTCCGAAAAATGCATACACAGTGTTTCGCCGGCTTGCTAGCAAAACTGACTAACTGCAAAAAGGTAGTTCGTGGGAAAACACAAAACAAGTTTTTTGTTACCTGAATTTCTTGTGCATGAAGGCAGATAGTCAACCAAAAATTTGAAATGCTTTGCATATTTCTAGGAAAAATATCAGATAGGCAGTTTTGCCAGAATTTTCTACTTGCTTTTCTGTTATAAAGGGTTTTCCAACAAGAGGTATTATCGTGAATGACCCGCTATTTCGGTAGCTGTCACTTTTGAAGCTTTTATTCTTTGACATTTGACAATTACAAACTACGCCATTACTAAAATTGGAACGATACACGCTTCAACAACGCATTGAAATTATTAAAATTCACTACAAAAATGGTAAAAATCTTGCAGTCACAGTTCGCAAAACTAAGTATTTTTTGGTCGTCGATAATTTATGATTTTTTATGGTCGGAGTTGGATGGTATTGATCTGGACAACGTTTACTTTCAACAAGACGGCGCTACGTGCCACACAAGCAACGAAACAATTGATCTTTTACGGGAAAAGTTTCCGGACCGTGTTGTCTTTCGCCCAGCGTCGATTCAAGACCCCAAAGATAAAATTCGTGAGGCTGTCGAGGACATAGGGCAGCCACTTTGCGATTTGGTTATGGAAAATTGCATGAAAAGGATATGGTCCTGTATGCGTGCTGGCCATTTGGCTGATGTTGTTTTTCATTATTAACGGCATACCTTCCTATTTATTATGAAATAAACATCCGATCATTTATCTAAAAAATGGCATTTTTCTTTGAATACCAAAATAACAACTCTTATTGGGAAAACCCTTTACTTGCCATCAATAATACAAAATATAGTTTTTGGCAGTTGGTCAGCTTTGCTGCTAAGCCGACGGTTTTTTTGTCGAAAAGAAATGTTTTTCAAAGTGTTCACCTTTCACACTATTGAACCTCTATTGGGCATCGACTTAATTTGTCAACCATCAAGTTGAACTCAGATTTGTTTTGTAAGAATAAGGGTTTATAGATAACTAGCTACCCATTTCCCATTAAATTAGCTTTGTTGGTGTCAAATGAGAAGGAACAAAGTGACAGAAAAAATAACTTTTAAGCCTAGTATCCTGCTCGCGCTAAATTTTAGCGCCTCTAGTCTCCACTTCGTTTCTCCACTTTAAAGATAAATGGTCGCTAAATTATCAAACATGATATACATGGGACAAAATCAGATACTGACATCTGACATCTGCCATATGGTTTCCTCCAAAAAAAATCCAAAGAAAACGCAACACAAGCTTTTTCCTAAGTTTGTATGTCCAAATTTATCTTCGATTTAATGTACTGGACATTTATTTCGCGCGAGCTAAAGAAAGTGGAGACTTTTTGTCGTAAGTTAGGAATTTTGTGTGCGAACAGGATACTGCTTTGCTAAACTGCCTTTTATCTTTGTTTACATTTTTGTATGGGAGATAAAATTTAGCGCGAGCAGGATACTAGGCTTAAGGATGAAAAATTGGATTATGGATTTGGTCCAAGCATTCTTTTGTTTAAAAAATGTATACATTAAATGGAGGAACTTAATTGAACTGAAATGTTGTGTTTCTCTTAATAGTAATGCCGAATTCAAAATGTCGCGTTGAACGCGTGCGTGCGTCGGCGCGCTTTGACACGCTTTATCGAATCCTTACGATTTTAAATGCCAAAGCGCGCGAGCAAAAATTTTGTAAAACGAAATGCTGCTTTGAAGCGAATGCGCGTTGAGAGAGTAGAGCATGACAGATTAAAAGTTCGGTTTGGTTTTAACTTATGTACACAAATAGAGAGCAGAATTCAAATTTCAAGTCTACTCTCTTTTTGTCTGTAGGTCCATAAGAATAATGTAAGGAACAACCTTAACAAAGATACAAAACCAATGATTAATATTTTTTTTTATCCAAGAAAATCTGAAGAAATAAGTATTAGCCCCGCAAAAAAAGGTATTCGTCTTTTTTACTAACTAAATTAATTAATTTGCATTAAAAAAACATCATATTGCTTTTTAAAACTTGTGTGTGATAAGCATTAGTGATTCTGTGCAACTCTAACTAAGAACGGCACACCCCATGACATCAAATCAAACAATTCAATTCCAAAGTTGTCAAACGCGCGTGAGAGTAGGTCTACTCAGGCGTCGCGTTGAACTTTAAGATATTTACGATCTAAAGTCGATTGAATTGATTGACGCCTCGCTATGGTATTTAAACTAGACACTCTGAGTAACCAACTACCGATGGAGCTTCAAGTGATATTTTCGACGTTTGATGCTCTGTTTCTCTAAAACTATTTCCAACACATTGCCCTCATAAGTGCATTGTCACTTTTTGTTTCATTCCATACGCATGCTTTGACTCTCTGCTGAAACCCGTATATTTGTAGCCACCTACTAGTGCATCGCGATGAGACAACTAACAACACCCATTTGTTCTTGCCCAACGATCTGATGTGCAAAAATGATCATCTCACATTCATTGACTTGTTGACATCTGCCTTGAGCCTATAGAAAAAAAAAAAAAAAAACTTTTTTCGACTGACGAAATGATAGCTGAAAGTCATCCTCTGTTATATTGAATTTCGTAGCATCTTCTCATGGTTTTTTATTCATCAATC
Organism: Cheilosia variabilis; assembly: GCA_951230905.1. Classification (NCBI taxonomy): domain Eukaryota; kingdom Metazoa; phylum Arthropoda; class Insecta; order Diptera; family Syrphidae; genus Cheilosia; species Cheilosia variabilis. Next base: position 47,624,621 of record OX579679.1, read on the forward strand.
ATTAAGTACGGATACCGACAAAGATGGTCTCTCGGCCTATTCAAAAATGTTTAACAAGAAAATAAATTACCAAGAACACACTTTGCTCATCATTTCGCCAAAGGTACACACAAATTATTTGCCTATTTCTCGTATAAATCATTTTCTCGTTTTAATTTGCATAAGTGCTCCGGGATGTATACGTAAACGCTTTAAATGCTGACTGTACGTTGTACGAAAGAGATGCATCAACAGCGCTTCTGATGGCGAAGAAGAATGTGTTTGCTTGCATTTTTTAGCGATTTTAAAATTAAATGGCGGGTCTTAAGTGAATATGATGAAACGCTAAGTGCCATTTAGAGGGAGTGAAATTTTGAGTGGCTTAAAGTTAAAAAAAGTCTCCTTGAAATTTATATACACGTTTTATTAGGATAAGGCGAATTTCTTTGAGATGTATCAAAGTTTAAAGTAAATTACAAAGGCAGACATGACATTTTTGTGATTTGCATCTAATTAATATCGACCCGTGTTCTTTTTATTTTATGAATGTCTTCTATAAGAGGTAATAATTTATGTTTTCTTTTAACTTTCAGGTATGTCCAGAAAAATGTACGACAAAGAAAAACAGGTATAGAGAAATATTTAATGACTAAATAATTTAAAAAACTATAAAAAGTTAAAAAATATCCTCACGAAAAAATAGACAAAGTGAATAAGAAATGGGCAGTTATTTGTAAAGTAAAATATAATAAACAAGCAATCCACTGGGCTTCGCTTACTTTTTTTAAATTTCTCGTATACGTATGCTCCGAAGACCATCTGTTCGTTATAATAATGAGCAGTTCTGTATTTGAAGATGATTTTCATTATGAATTATTTTGCATACAAGAACATATTAAAATGATCTTTATTTTAGAAGTTGTTCATTATTTGTTCAATATTTCATTTAAATTCGCAAAAATAAAATAGCGTCAAAAATAAGAAAATCAGAATTCAGTAAACAAAATGATAATGCTAATGTGTAAAAAAAAAAATGCTAAAAATTCGTTCTATTTTTTTTTTTTTTATAAAGTAGGTAGATATTTGAATAATTGCAAATTGTGTTGGAATTTGTTTCTTCTTTTTATTGCTCATCATTTGTTGTTCTAAAATATGATCACCATACGTATGCGTAGTAAGAAAGAGATATTTTATTCGTCCAAAATTTTGAAATCGAGATGTTAATCAATTCTGACATTACAATGATAGGGGATATATAAAATTTTCATTCCAGTTGGATTTGTTCGAAAACGGCTCTAACGATTTGAACCAAAAATTGATATTTATACTTAAGTAGAAAACGTTTACATAACATTCCGCTGAAAAATCGAATAAAGGTACTTTTGAAATTTAGACATATCTCGAAAACGGTCCATACGATTGTAACAAAAATTAATTTCTAAGGTAATATGGTCATTTCTATCTTAATGGAAAACTCAGTTTTTCTCTGTATTATCGTAAAATGGATTTTTAAAAAGAGTCATATTTTAAAAAGTACCTTTTCTTTAGTTTACCGGAAAACAGCGACAACGATTTCGACCAAAATACATAATTAGAGTAATATTTATGTTTTCAAAATTATTGCGTCCTTAATTTTCAATTCGAATCACCGAAAACGCCAATTTTAAGAACTGCTCATACCTCGAAAGCCCCATTTTCGACTTCGATAAAACTTTTAAAACCAAGTAATGCTTACGTCCCGAGCAATAACTTGTACTCGGCTTTCAGCTAAACAGTTGAGCAGTATTATTTTTCAAACTAAGCATTGCAATATTTGGTAGAAAAAATTCGAACAAATCAATTTCTTAAATATTTCTCAAAAATTTCCGGTCTGTGTTCACATAATTTTTTGGGTATAATTTTGAAATAATAACAATGCCCCGACTTCCAATGAAAATCCAGTAACAGCTACGTAAAAGTTCTTTTTAGCAATTATTTTGAAAAATATTTCCAACAACTTGCAGCTTACACAATCAGCAACTCCCACTTCATCATTTACATTAAAACGTTTGGTGAACGAGAAAGTTACGTTCGACCCAGTCGTGCACTTTATTTTCTCTGCATGCTAGCCCCAATTTTAAATTCCCATATAAAAGTTTTAAAAAAGGTTGATTTTTTAAAACGGCTCAAGCGATTAATAAAATAAATATTTGAGTTAAAGCGGACATGATTCATTATTGAATGAATAATGAAAAATTAAATTTGAAAATTGGATTTTTCTCTAAAATGGGCCATAGATTTTAAAAAAAAAAATAATTTTTAAGGTACCTACTTCCTTACTTTGCTAGCAGACTCAGTTTTCTCTAAATTGTCGTTTAAAGGGTTTTCAGTTTGGAAATTTGATTTTCCAAAGTTATCATAAAATTTGCTTTAACGATTTTGACCAAACTGGAGAAACATTTATGTTTTCAAAATTACCGCGTCCTTCGTTTTGCATTCGAATCGCCGAAAACGGTACTTTAAACGAATGCTCAAAAATCCCTTATTCGATTTGGATAAAACTATAAATGGTAGATGTTGCTTCCATCCTGAACAATACCTAGTACATAGATTTTAACTAAATAATTGAAGAAGAGTACTTTTTGAACCAAACCTTGCAATATTTGCTACTATTTTCTTGGCAAAATTTTGCTCTAGCTATTTTCGTAGTAGTTCATATTTAAAATAACATAAGTAGTCTGAATAAAATCCTGTACCTTGTTTTCCGCAAAAAAAATGCAAATAAAGCGGTTTTGTAAATATATCGCGATCTGGGCTTACATGCAGTGTATTTTTGTAAAGCCTAATGATGACCCATTCCGAGTAAAAGCTGACGATGGTCAAACAAACTCTGTCAGAAGATAACTTATTATGTTTATCAAATTGTCAAAAACTATTAGGGGGTCATATTCAAAAACACCGAAATACCTCACAAATGATTTCTTTATATTTTTCTACCATAGGCAATTTTAAATGAATAAATTTTAAATCTATAAAAGTGTTTCCTAAAATCGTAAGGACTCGATTTTTGGTAATGCTGAGCCGCGTGTCTCAACGCGTATATCCGACCAAAACCGAAACTTGGCCCAAGCAGATGCTTTTACTTACCCCCTTGCCTTGCCCCCCTAAAAAGGGTTATTGGGTAAAACAAAAATTCATGAAAAACGTGTTCAATTATTTTCTATTTTCTACAATCAATAAAAATTATAAAAATTGCACAACGCTTTGGTTAACGGCTGGGAAGTAATAGTCCGTAAGAAAAGTACAAAACATTTTTTTTATATTTTATACCCCTCAAAAAGGGGGCAGATGGGGTGGATTCTGAAAATGGCAAAACATTTGTCTTATCATTTTTAGTCCTTCACCAATGAACAATGTTTCAAATTTGTCTATCTTTAGCTTGGAAATTGCTATCCTTATTTCGTTCTGATCAGGTGGAAAAAAGCTTGTTCTATTGTCTTTCATATTTACAGCCGTAATCCAAGAGTCTTTGTATTTTACATATATTTGCATACATACCAATTGTAGATAGCTTTAAGATCTGCAATGTCATCGACCCATTCCACTGAAGACAGCCTGAAAGATCAACAACCTCTAACACACTCAAAAACGTTGTAAGACACAGACTTCAAACTATTTTTATCGTCAGTGGTTAAAAGTCATAACAATCTAATTTAAATCTCTTTCTACATAGTCAGAGATTTTTCTTTTGTAGCTCTTCGCACAAAAGTTCACAAACAAAAACATTAATTAAGGGCTAAGGGGTCATTATACTACATACCAAGTGCTTAAGGCATTCACACTAAAACGAAAAGTGGGCGGTTGCGAATGGCCGAAGCCAACCAGTCCACAATTTGATTTTACGCTGACGTAAAGAAAAGTTTTTTTAAAGAAATTAAATTCCTTACATATAATTAAAATTAATTTTTGCACCTTTAAAAAAAGAAACTTTGACTAAAGAATTTATATTTTATTGGATATCACCTCTTAGGTGATACCCAAAGAAAAAGAAAAACAGCCAAACCAGCAATGCACGAGAAAGTTTCGTCTTCTTTTTTATTGCAGTTTCTTCATGCATGCATTTTCGGTAAACATCTTGCAATGTTTCTGCGCTTTTATGACTTTCGGAAGCTGATGTAAACCTAATACGAGTCTCTCTGCAAGGGTAGACATTTTTTTTGATTTCTTATCACTAGCTACTTTCACTTCTCCGAACATAGATTGTCCCATGTTTGGTTCTATGTTCAACTTATGGTTTATGGTCAACTTCCGACTATAACGTCGGATGGGCACTTCCACGTGAAAAGAAAACTGTAAATCCAAATGGCTTCGTATTCGAAGCCCTTAACATCTGACGACCTGGAAATGAAAATATTATCACCGGTAGGAAATTAAATAATCACTCGGCGCGGCGGGAGAAGTGAGCAAGTATTTCCATTTTCATTTCCATTTTCCATTTCCATATGCTAGCCAATTTTAATATTTAAGAGAGAGAAGATCAACAACGTATTTCCTGTATAAAAAATAAAAAAAAACTAGCAAGTGGTAGCCTAACGGTGCGGTCCGAATACCTTTCCCTTCACTTCAATCAAAATTAACGCAAAAAAAAACCAAAGTTCATCGAACTGCGACACATGTGGTAGGCAATCGATCAACTGCGGAGCCGCAACGCCCTCGAGCAGCGAAAATCTGCCAAATGACACTACTCGTACTACCATCATTAAGTGAGGGAATAATTGACCTAAATCCATTCGCGTAGGTACGTTCGGCTCATCCATTTAATTCGAAGATACAAGTATTTTTATTTTTGTTTTCTTGTCTCATACCAGCGAGATTCGCGTCGAATCAAAACTCGATTATCTAGTTTCTCTAGCAGTTTCACATAATTCTCTCAACTGCACTGACGTGTGTGTTATATAATGTTTCTGGCGCTATTTAAGATGCCAATGCGGGGCGTTCTCGCTATGAATGGAGCAAACATTTTCGAAAGTATTTATCTATCTGTATCTAAACCATTTACGGAGAAATAATCGATCTTATTCGACGCGGTGGCGATTTGATGTTGTGTCCACCTTTTAAACTTTTACGTTTATGCTACTAAAGCTGTAAATATGTTAAGGCATTCAAATTGCTATTAGCACCTTGACGGATAGTGGTTTTGGGTTTTTTTTTTCAGTCTATTTTTGTGTGGCTTCTTGTGAATCACAGTGAAAGGTGAGTTTTTTTTTGGGGAGAAATCGTCGAACGAATTCTTAAAATATTTGTTGAATTGGGTTTTGCATTCTTCTGAGAGAAAAAGAAAATGATTAGCAAAGTCTATATAAGCACCCGCTGAGGGTATTTGTCTACCGTGTTCGACTATGGGGTGGAGGGAGAACTCGTTGAAATCAGATGACTGGTTGCAACCACTGTCGGCATTGTGAAGCATGTGGTGTTGACTTTGATTCTAGTTTTTTTTTCCCAGAATACCAGTTCTCATTTTTAATCGCTTAATTGTCGGCGTTTTTTTTTTTGCGACACCAATTTTAAGTGGTAGATTGGTTGTAATTAAAAATAGATCTGGTTAGAATGCGTATTGGTAATTCCAAGGTGTTCCATTTCACAGCAGAGATGGAATTTTTTCTCTACTAAGATGTTTTCAACAGATGGACGGGTCAGAACCAAGCGCTACACCGGGGTTCAATTGAATTGTTATACCCGATTAATTTTCTAGAAGTAGACGAGTCCTGGCCTCCGTGAAAGACAGCTTGATCAATCATAAAAGCTGACAACTTTTCAATCGAGCCAAAGGTACTTACAGGGAGGGCCATCTAGTGGCTTCTTTTTAAATCATAGGTTATTTTGACACTGACAGCTGTTTCCCGCTCGAAATCTTGACAGAAAGTCAGTATCATACCTCCGCGGAACGCAATGAGTGGCTCTGCGCCTGAACAACGTTGCGAAATATTGAAAACTTATTTCCAAAGTGAGTGTTGTGTAGCCCAAACAGTGCGTGTCTCTCTGTCTGTTGAAAATACGATAGCGCCCAAAGGAATCAACCTAGGCGAATCAAGTTTGGTGAAAAGACTTATTTTTATTGTCGTTAGGTTGGTATTAAAAATGGGCTATGTCGGTCAAGTAGTTCTGGTACCTCCCATACAAAATCAATATTAGACCCAGGTGTCTCTCTGTCTGTTGTTCAATGTAATTACGTACTACCTCACATGCCTAAAACTTTGCATGTAGGGTATCAAAGCATCGGCCAGGCCGATGATAACACTTTTACTTGTTTTTTCTTCAAACGGCTCTGATAAAAAGGGTCAAAAGGTTGGATACTTACGAAGGTTTTTAGACGTTCACGCAATATTGCAGATAGGGTCATCTTGCAGGTTGTTGCCTCTCTAATTGCCGCAGCTGAAGGGGTGTCCATGTCACCTTTCTTGTGGACGGGACGACCGCTTCATCTGATCAATTCGTAGAACTTAGTTGAGGCATATGTTCTCTACCAAGGCATCTCTATAGCTGGTTAACTGTCAGTAGTCTGATGGACTATCGTCCTATTAGTAGTATACAGAGTACGATGCTCTTTGTTTCGATCTTCATCTTCGCAAGTGAATCATAGGACCCCCTTGCTCTGTCCATGCGCTCAGTATAATCTACCCCATCTTGGCTGTTGAATATACAGTGGGTGATCAAATTATTACGGCCACTAGAAAAAAAAAAGATTTTTGGAAAAGTAACCTTAGTAACATAAGTTATATGTTATTTTTCAATCTTTATTTTTTTGTATATTGAGAACGTCTTATAAACGTATAAAAGACATATTGTTATTTAAAATGGGCAATTAAAAAATTAAAAAAATATATTTTGTTACCCCTCCTATTGCAGATAAAGCCGCCTTGATGACTCCTTTGGGCACACATTTAATGAATTTCCTACAATACGTATTTCTAATATTTTCGCTTCTGTGGGCCATACTTCAATTAATTTTTCTTAAATTGTAGCTTATTTGTTTATTCTTCTTTGCATAATTAGCCCCCAAAGATTTTCTATGGGGTAAAGATCTGGGGAGCTTCCGGCCCTTCAAGGACCTCTTTTCACCAAAAAAAAATTACTCCGTTTGCCTTAAGACAGCGTGCAGAGTCCTGCATAAACAAATAATTGCCGTTTGGAAACCATTCCTCCACTTGTGGCAATATCTTCGTTGCATTAAATCCTCAAAACAAGTATTTTTTTTTTAGGTGGCCGTAATAATTTGATCACCCACTGTAAGTCTTTCATCAGTAATTTTTTTTGAGACAGTGAAAGCCCTCTCATTTCATTTCCACATCAAGTAAACATACCAATTACATTGGGAACCCATTTAAGACTGTTTATCAGTATAGAGCTTCCCATAGCTCTTTGAGTTTTCCTATTTCGGACTGGTCTTATTTTAGACCTGGCAAACATCCATTCCCGGATGTCACGATAATTTTAAGCAATTCGCTTCAGTCTTTATAAGACTGCCCTGGTCGAAAAATAGGCACAACCTTCAGCCATGCTTTTTAAGCCACTTTTTAGACTGGTCCTTCATTACTTGGTCGTATAAATAAAAACCAGCATTTGCTTTTTGAGTAAAAGCCCTTAGCAAATGCTTTGAATCGGTATGAATAAAAACCTAGTTTGCTAAAGTAAGTTCGAAAATTCGAACATAGCATTAACTTCGCTGTACATGTCCTTTTGTCAAATTTGACAAGTGACAACTGTCCGGTGGTTTGTTTATTTTGAATTTATTTTCATATTTTTTGTGGGAAAATTATCAAAAGCAATCTTTAGCTCCAATTGAACCTGGAAACATAAATTTTATTTGCCAAATCACTTGGTGATGTTTGATTTCTTCCCCAGTTATCGGAAAATGTATTCAATCATCGGCTTGTTGAACTATTTTTTGACACACATAATAATTAGTTAACGAACCGGTTTACTGACGAACACCAAGATCTTCTCCAACACCAACCTAAACACATAAATATTTCACTTGAATTTCACATGAAATGTTTACCTGAAAGCCCGGAACTCCTAAATACCTTAGGAAAGACTTAATTTTCTGGATATTTGAAAGAGCAACACCACGCGTCTCAAAATTTAAAAAGTACTAGCCAAAATGTCCGCATTTTCACGCGTGAAACGAACCAATTGCTTGAAGTTATTATCCTCACCAAATCTGCTTTGCTTATACTGTTTTTTACTAGCACGAATGTTAACAAGAAGAGGTAAAGCAGGTATAATGTGAAAACTTATCGCATCCATGTTTTGTTTGGTTTTCCTGCACGAACAAAACCTAATTTAACTATTTATAAACAAAACATCGAAAATTCACAATGTTTAGATTGTTTTATGTAAAAAAGGTGCGTACAAAATATTAAGCAAAAGGTCTGAGTCAACTAAATAGCTGACTCAGAATTTGCATGTAGCATTTGCTTTGTCTGATAACTTTTATTCATACCGATCTGAGTAAAAGGTCAGTGTCGCCGCTTTTCGAACATGTCAAAAGTTGGAACTAACTCAAATTGGTTTTTATTAGTACGAAATGTAGCAACTGCTTCGATTTTGACATTTCTCTTGAGTAAAAGCAATTGCTACGTTTTATGCATACGACCCACTAAGTCACTTGGAATTTTTACTGCTTTAACTATGCATTGGGGGAATCTTCTCCACTCATGTTGAGTTCAATTCAGCAGTTCCACAGTCCATTATCAAGCTAAAGGAATAATGCACATCATCCAGTATTCAGACAACCAATACTCAGCTCATTCCGTTCGAAATTAAAGCAACAGAAGAAGAAAGACGGATCCCAAAAACAAAAACAAACAAAAAGTACATTTGTTGTGTATTACACTCGTATCTCGACAGCACAAATCATTTAGGATAATCCTTAGTCCTCCAGTGGAAGATAAACATTTTGCGAACAAGACGAGTGAGAATCAACCTCATTTCGATCCATCAACATCGACTACGACTACGAGTATATATATCGCTGGCCGCCAACGCCGCACATTAATGGATGCTCTATCGGTCTATCGGTCTCTCTCTCTCTATCTCTCTCTCTGGGCGGTATTCGGTATAATAGTTTTAGTTTCTGAAAGCCAAGTCGGGTCATAAATGAAAGCAATCGGTATACAGAGCCATTCTGTGGTTCACCATTCAAGCACCGTTTCGCAGCGCATTCACTCATCTTAAACGGCAAATGTTCGGCGCGGTGGCTGTGGTGCGGGAGCCTTTTTTGTGCGCGCCACTTTTGGTCTACGGCATGGCTTTGGTCTGATTGTACTACACAAGGATGCCTTAAGGCGAATATCGTCGGTGGTTGTTGTGGCGCCTTGGTTTTCGTCGATGGGAAATAGTTCCATTGCTCCCACTTCAAGGAGCTATAAGTCGACAGCGGGCCGCTGCTGGCGATGAACTTGAAACAGAACACAAGTTGCCCGAGCAGTTGAACAGTCGGAATCGTTCTCCTTTTTATCATATCACGCGCGTGAGTTTGAAACAAACTACACTCGATGTGGGTTTTTTTTTTTTTGTATACCCTCGAAAGGGACAACGAACTCTCGCTCTCTCGCGCTCTGTGTGTGTCTGATGTCGAACATATAAAACAAATGCGCATATGGAATGGCGAAAGGGTTCTTCTTCCCTAATACGGTCAATGCCAATATAAAAGTACGAACGAACGAACAACTACCAAGAACGAAAGACAAAACAGAGACAATGCTAATGACTTCTGCAATCATTCCAAATGGAGACGGTTTTAAATTGGTCTCTTGGCCGTAGTTTATTTTTAGCGCATCCACATGGATGTGCTGTGTGTCTGGCCTGGGAATTAGTGGTAGAGAAAAAGTATACAATTTAAGATGGAAACAGAAGCAAAAAACGTTTTTAACATTTTAATCAGAGCATCGCGCTTGGACTAATTGCGTGCGAATGTCATTAGCAGGGGAGAGCGAAAGGGGTTTACTTGTTGAATGTAATAGCTTGCGGCCGGTGGCACGACAGCTGAAGACGTCCACATCCACTGGAAATAAACACCCCTTGAGTTGGACTCTTGGCTGGGCAACTGGCGCGTGTTTTGGGGGGCGCTTTTCAAATATTCATGCTTGAGATGTGCTTAGGCTTCACAGTGGAGCTTATAGTTTTTTTTGAACACCTTTTTCTTCTGGCTGCCATTTTGCCCTAAAAGGCGTCTCAGAGACGAACCAACTCTTTTATGAAGACACCTTCCTTTACATTTAACACCGTCGAGGAAAGTTCTTTTTTGTGGTCTTTTCAAGCAATTTGCAGAGACTTTTGTTTTTGGTCACACAGGCTTAGAAATTCCGACTTTGCCTTTTGAGAGAGCTCACCAGATTCAAATTTTTTTTTGACATTAAAGTTTTCTTGCAGAGAGAAGGCTTCATAACCCTTTGGCTTGTCTTAGCCTTGAGTTAACTCTACAGTAGAAGCGGCTTTTTCCGTTAGCCTAGAGACTACGTCCGATTTAACCTTCATTCTAAGCCAAGTCTACCTAAATCTCCCGCACTTTCGTTGACCGCAAAACCTATGGTACCTAACACTGTTATACCTGACTAAAATTTGCTGACAAAAAGTTCATCAACTTGGCTGCTTGGCTATCAGAAAATATATAAATTTGTGCTCCATATTATATTTTTTCAAAGCATAGAGCTCAATGGCACGGACCTGCGGCGTATAATCTGTTTGCTGTAAGGTCCAACGTTTTTTTTTCCCACTCCAAATCTTGAGGTGTCCCATAAGGTACTTCCTACTTTACTTTGGCCGACGCAGTCAGTCTGGGGGTGGACCACGATTTTAACCAGCAAGCCCCCTCTAGACAGCTAGGTTCCTTGTTGCCTCCACTAAAAATACATACACTAACATCAAGTTCGTCATTCAATCTACTCCTTAACAATCCATCGCTTCAAACTGGGCCGAACTGACTTACTTATGTAGGTGGCGCTACAATCCTGATGGACCTGGGCCTCAACCAGAACGCCTCTCCAGCTGTGATGGGACTTCTACCACTTTTTACACTTTCGGAAATTCTACCAACCTGAACTCGAAATCGACCACCTTTTACCCTTTTACCCTTTTACTCATCGCTATTCGCTAATAATATTTCTTTTCCATTATTTTATTAAATAGAAAATTGTATCTACTACCTATACCAACTCGCCTTACTTTTACCCAAACACACTCAGCTTTCAGTATTTCTTATCTGAGAGTTGCATCAGCAAAAACTTGCAGTCCAGTACACCATTTACTGTGCTAATATTTCACTGTGTGACTGTATTTGACTTTTTGTGTTTAATGATGAGTCGAATCTGTGGCGTCTTTTCTGTAGTTCTTTTTTATATTGATACGTTTACCTCAAAAATCAAGAATTTGAAAATGCGTAAATTCTTCGTTCCTACAACAAGTAAAATGCAAATTAAATTTATGATGATTTTAGCTGCCAAGGAACTCGTGGGGAACGGGGATGATTTTAGACCCCCGGAATTATTGGTAAAATATGCTTCAAAATTCACAGACGGTTGCCATACGAAGTAATAATTTTGTTTGTTTTGAATGACAAATTATGTGATTTTTAATTGATTTATGTTTATTTTATTTCCCTGTTTTTTGTTTTGTTTTTATTATTACTATTTAATTGGTATAAATAAATGAATTATTTACCATGGAACATTTTTTTTTCTACCACCTTTTTTTAAGGCTATCTGCTACCGCTTCGCTTTTCCCAAGTCCCATCACGTCTCCAGTTAGCTTCGTCGTTGTCTCTTTATTTCAGTTACTGTTGTGCTTGTGCGGAGGAGGGAATTATGAACGCAATGATTGCACTAGATCAACTAACTCTTTATTGCACTCCCAATTGGTTGAGGTCCCCTTTCACTTGTTCTCGCCTTTTTCTACTGGCTTGGAGTCGAAGACCTTTGAGCCGGAGCGCTGGTGTCGTTTCGCTTTACGAGTACACACGCTAGCAATATCAGACGACTGATGCTAACATTTTTTAACTAAGTCAATTGAATTAATTAGTCAGTAAATCTCCCCCTGTGGAATCAATCAACGCAAACGGGATCGACAACTTAACGAAGAAGATGAAGATTTTATCTTTCGACTGATCTTCATTTGCTTTAGGTGAAACCAAGCTTCAGCTTCAGGACCGAACATCGCCCGAAGAGTCTGTCTCTCAAAACGTTCTACGAGGTTCTTATCCGTTTTTGACAAAGTATAGGCTTCTGCGCCATACCAGCAGAGAAGGGATGAAAAGGTCCTGTTCGTTGTACAATTTTTTAATTCTATGACAGAGGTCTTTGATTTATAGATGCCTTCTTAGTCCGAAGAATCAGCGACTGTCACAAGTCTTAATGTTCGCTTAATCGATGCGCCGTCGTTATCTTGCGAGGTAATAGTAGAGCCCGGGTAAACATAGTCTTTAACTACTTCGAAGTTCGAGCTACATCTGCCTACCTGTTGTGCCAGCGTTTCTGTAGTTTCTTTTGCATATTTTTTCGTTGGCGGTTCTTAGTATTACGAATTGAGGATATTGGAAATTGCTCGAACTTCTAATGAAGGCGCTCGTTTACTCCTCTAGCAAGGTTCTTCATCAGTCGTCGTTTTTACTCACAGGCTTAATTCTTGGTCACAAAGGGCGTTTGCTAGAACGGTTACCTCTTAATGCAAATGCCTATCTTGGGCAGCTTTCTTTTGATATTCCAGAGCACTATAGACAATTGAAGATTGCTACTAGAATAATAGTAGCACCCATTGATGTGATAGGATCTTTTTACCAGCGTAGTCGAACCAGGGATTTGGTGGGCTTTACGCTGTCACCACCATTCCGTCCTCACCAAAAGTTGTTTTTCCCCTCGATGGTCTAAATTTGTATACCCTCCACAGGAAGGAATATTCACTTTGTCATTATATTTGTATCGCCAAGAAGGAGTTATCGAAGACCTCATAAAGTATATATATTCTGAATCAGGATCACATTCTGAATCGATGTAGCCATGTCCGTCTGTCTGTCTGTGTGTCTGTCCATCTGTCACGTCTGAAAGCACGATAGCGCCCAAAGGAATTGACATAGGCGAATGAAAGTTGGTGAAAGGACTTAGTTTTATCGTCGTCAGGTTGGTATTGAAAATGGGCTATGTCGGTCAAGTAGTTCTGGTACCTCCCATACAAAACCAATATTAGAAAAGACTTGTTGGAAGCACGAAAGCGTCGAAAATAATCTACCTAGCCAAGTGAAATTTTGTGAGAGAACTTATTTTTATTGTCGTCAAGTTGGTATTAAAAATGGGCTATGTCGGTCAAGTAGTTCTGGTACCTCCCATACAAAATCAATATCAGGCCCATGTGTCTCTCTGTCTGTTGTTCAATGTAATTACGTACTACCTCACACGCCTAAAACTTTGCATGACTTGTATGCAGTGGAGGGTATGAAAGCATCGGCCATGCCGTACATGTACTTGTTTTTTTTTTTTATTGCTTTCCTTAACATAATACTTATCCAACTCCTCCTTCTTGGAAAAGCAGGGGTCAGATTCTGTAAGGCGAAAACTTTGAATCTTTTTAGTGAGCACGAATGATTTGCTCTAAGTTGCAGAAGTAAATTGTTCGAGTGAACGAAAGTGTTTGAACGTTTCTCCTTACAGAATCTGGCCCCAGAATATCCTTTCAACCCGCGGCGTAGAACTCCATGCCCTGTGTTAACGTCGCATTTATTACTACGATTTTTATCATCAATTTAGCTCAGTAGCTGGTATACAGTGCTTTTGAACTGCCGGAATCAGGTTCAACCCTCGGAGAAACGTATTTGTACTCCACTTGCACTCTCACTAGTATCCGCGTAGCTTCTCAATTAAGCAGTTCGGTGACCGCAGAAGATTGAAGGTAACTACTTTTCGTCCAGAAGATTAAACCCAGGTTTAGTGTCCTTTAGTTCTGTGGATGTTTTGTGTTTTAAATCAGTGTATCCTTCTGAACGAAAACTCTTACACTAGCACCCTGTACAGATCGCCTCATGATGAGCATAAAGCTGAGGTGTTCTATCAAAAATCCCTCATGTAAGTAACACATCAGCATGACCTTTGCTGCACTCTTGATCATATCACAAACCCGTTTAAAAAAAAACTTTTCTTTTGTCGTCTCTATCTAAACACTTCTGAGGGACAACTATGATAAAATTATGCTGGCTTAAGCAAGCGTCAACAAAATTACTGAAATTCCTCTTAAGTTTTGCCAAAATTACATATTCGCGCAGTAAACTTTGCCAACAAAAGTCCATTTTCGTTAGACCTAGATTAATCTCACCGTATCCAAATATAGTTACCACTTAAGTGCATTCCTCTTTGTCAATGATTTTAAAACTCATTGACTTCCACAGCACTTGACTAGATTAGGTTAGAACTGTCAGATTATATACAATTGTGTGAGCTTAAGCAAAATTAATGAAAACCCACTGAAATTCGGGCGAAAGTTAAAAAAAAAACACAGGTCAGAAACAAAATTTCAGTATACTTTGGCTTAAGCTGGATTACTGTCATACAAACCTCTTGTAGTTCTCACTTTAGTGTTTATTTTAGCTCTCTGACATCAAGGAGAACTACTTCACTTATGTTCTTGAATAGACTTAGTTGAAAGCGTTTACTTACATGAGATTGGATTAAGTTAGTGTCAAATAGATTAAGTTAGTGTCAAATAGAAGAGAATCCACTTACCCTTTTGAAACGGACCACTATTCGCATTACGGTCATGGCATGTCACATCTATGCAATCACACATTGGCTTAAGTTGGATTAAGTAGATGAACTATAGCGGGTAGATTTTCAAAGGCGAATTGTTTTACCAAAGCTGACCAGTAATTACTAATTCAGGCACTTCAAGCCGCAAACTCTCCATTCCTCTGGTATTTTAATTCCCGCCCTTTAAAAATTCAATTGGTATCTAGTTATGACCGTGACAGCTTCTTGGAGCCAAAGCAAAGGGTTGACATCCCACTACGAAGATCCTCCACTCTGTTCTTCTTCAGATCACCTACATACAAAGGCAACAGCATCGCATCCAGATTGTTCCAATTGTTGATCATGCTCACTTCTCTTTCTGACAATGTTCAGCTAATTAGGCGAACACGGATTTATCGACTTCAATGACTGCGGCCCGCTTTCACGCGGAAATTCCACATCGATTGCTGATTAAATAAAACAACCAAGCAAATCCCAGAAATGTGTCGCTGTTCGGGTGGCCACCACGCAGATGTGCATCGCGAAATAAATCCCCGCCGGGATTGACTCATTTGCATATATCGACACCGACTCGCAGTCGCACAATAAATTCTCCAAACACACACACGAAATGGTGTCGTCTCACCGCTAAGTGGAATAGAATTGTGCATAACTTCTGCGTATCGGTAGTCTACAATAAATTCCTCACCACATCCTCCCAGGTGCCAGCGCCAGCGCATCGCATCGCAGCCTTAAGACATAAGACATTCCACCAGGTGTGTCATTAAATATTTGCCCATCACATTGAATCAAAGACCCGAACACAATGACGACGACGACGACGCACGGCACGCGGGGCGCCTTGTCGTGTCTTATCTGTCGCCTCCCCGCAGACGGGTCTTTCAAGTTTCCCGCCACATGCAGCGCAATCGCACGCATATAATGGAGACATGCGAGTGCTGGTGCTGGAAGATTGTTTTCTCAAGTTCATGCCGCGCGCGTGGTGCGGAACATCATCATGATTTGACTTGGATGATGGCTCCACGCCAATGCCGGTGGTCAAGCGGTGGTATAATCGGACTCGGAGGAGATTGCCGAGATTAATTAGCCGAGAGTTCTGCGAATGCTTTACGGGGTCACTCACCCGCCAAGGTGGTCATTTTGTGCAATTAGTCTCGAGTTGTAAACATAAAAAATTTTTTTTTTTTGTTTTAATTTAATTTTGAGCAAGAAATTTTATGCCTCCGAGTTCCCCGGAGCATCATCCTCGCCCGGGGTCGGAGTAGATAACATTTTAAATGCAAATCAATGGCAGCACTTGCCGGCTGAATAAATCATGAAATTCATAGCTGGCAAATGTAAATTCGAAATTCTAATTTGGGATGTGGCGGCGGCTGGAATGGAAGTTCCAGATATATGAGGCTGGGAACGAGTAGAATTTCTAATAGGACTGCGTCCAAGTAGGCAGATGCTGTGCTCTGACATGTGTCATATATAAACATTTGTAAACAGTTGATGTTTGCATGCGGACTAGGACCGAACCGGTATATCAAGGACTAGAGCTCTAGAAGTGGGTATTTTATTTAAATGGCGTTCCTGTGCCCCTGCGTGTGTGTGTTTTGAAAGTTAATGGGATACAATTGCTGAAAATGGAGTTACTCCGAACAAAAGGACTGCCATGCGAAGAGGGAACATATTTGTGATGTGAGACGACCCTTGTTCGCAACAGGATGTATATTTTACACGAGAAATAATGAATGCTTGCCACAAGTTACAAAATTACATTTTGATGAGGGCATACACTCGCTACAGAGGCACACATGTCACTAAGCAAAGTAGCTACGTGCTTGGTAGAACTTGAAAGAAATGGGAGGTGAATAAATGTATCCTTATAGAAGGGTCGCAAGTCGTATGTGTTCGGTTTGAGGAAGTGCTTAACCACTTGACCCTTGGCTTGGAGAATATTTCTTCTCAGTCATTCGTATTGTATGTGTATGGGGCAATTTCTTGCGTAATGAAATTGTTTCCGGTACCGGGGGTAATGATGACGGGAATGGGGACAAGTTGGATGATGTGTAGACTGTGTCAATTGAGGTTTTTCTTTTTCTGTTCTTGCAATAATAGTAATAGCGAAGGGTTTCATGTTTAACCACCGGAAAAACGCACATTTTGAGTTTTTTTTTCTACAGCGCCACCTATCGGGAAAGGCTGACAAGCATCCAAACTGCCGTGGAAAGCTTCTCAATTCAGCGTTTGCCATAAGGGTCGAGATATTGATATCTACCTTTATTTTAGAGATTAGATTAGATTAGATTGTAGAGCGGGAGAGCCTTCAAGGGGTGCTCTGGCACTGCGGCTTCTTAAAGGAGCCTATTGTGCCTACCCTGATAGATTCCTAGAGCCATCTTTTCACTCCAGAGGCAGTCAGGAAGACAAGAATCTTCTCTGGGTGTATGTCAGAAAGGGCTACTGGATTGACAATTTCATCGCCAAGGATGCTTTTTCTGAGACGACATAGAGCCGGACATTCTGTGAGTATGTGAAGAGAGGATTCAGCACTCTTAAGACAAAGTCTACATTTTAGAGATGGCGGCTCTTACTCTACAAAAAGCTTAAGACGTCATAAAAGCCAGGATGAGGTGTTTGAAGAGATTTTCTTGCATCAAATGTGCCACGCCCCATTGTCTAATCCCGCCCAAAATTAACTAACTAACTAACCTTTATACAGACAAAACACATCAATGTTTCAAGTTTTACAACTTTATCTGCCATAAGCGGGGGGAAATAGTGGTTTGTTCAATTTTTTTCAGTATGACACGTGCCACGCCCCTTTTGGCATGTATTATTTTTACAGCGCTGTCAATTTTGAAAGTGTAGCTGTTATAAGTCGCCAAGATATGGCGTTTTAAGTTCTTTTCTTGTACCAAGGAAACGTCCTAACTGCATTTGCTATAACGCCCCCCAATCCGAAAGTCTTCTTATGGTGGTAGGGATATTCTCAAAAAACCCACAGATGTTCGACTGCCGTGGTTGTCAGATTGGATAAAGATTTTGGAATATTAGTAGCCAATGCTGTCGACATTTCCACAGACGAGGCGACCCCGAAGTTTAGGTAGGATTAGGCTCCACTCAGGACCAGTGTTGTTATATCGTGCGATTTATCCCTTTTTGTGGGAATTTCGATGTCCGAAAAGCCTTCCGTGGGATAAAAAAAACATTCAAACTATAAATTTTTGGTGAAATTCTATCAAAACACCTGTATTCTATCATGATTATCAACACACTTAATGTCCATAAAAAACAGCTCATGTAAATCGTCTTTTATAAAAATTTTGTAGTACCAAAAAATAATCATAGCAGTGTTGCCATCTGCGGTTTTTGTTCTAAAGGTTAATTTATAGTGATTTTCATTTCGTGTACAACAAATTTTACTTTAAAAAACTGGATTTCGATGCAAAAAAGTATCGCGGGATTTTAAAAGGGAGTTTGAGTATGTTGAAAAGGGAAAAATTACCACGCTTCGTGGGATAAATGAAGAGAGAGTGCCAACAGCACTGCTCAGGACCAGTGTTGCCGTTGCCGTAGATCTAGTGGATTTTTAAGACTCCCAACGATTTCTAATAAAATATTGTCGCTAAAATAAAATCTAGTGAATTCTAGCGATTTTTTTACTACCAAACCCTGGTACAAAAAACATGTTCAAAAAAGTGGCAGCTCCGTACCTGTTTGAAAATATTTACCACTGCGTATGGTTGGTTGCACATGCCAATAACTGGTTGTTTAGTAGGCGGCGCCGCGACGGAGTTTTTCATGGCAGATTTTTTTTTATGTGATGTTCAATATTGGAACATATTAAGAACAAATTGCGAAACCAACTTTCAACGCTGACGTTTAATTCAATAATAACAATAAGAAATCAGTTAAAAGTGATGAACAAGAGCAGCTATAATTACGATCTACCAGACGACATCATAAGTAAAATCGGAAAGCCAACAAAATCGCAATCTGATTCAAAAACCTTTGAGTTGGAAATTAATTTGTAATTTTTAACTTCCTTTCTTTTCCAAAACGTTTTTTTTCTTTCTTTACTTGAATTTGTTGATTGTTTTTTTATTTATTTTATTCAATAATAATTTACTTTTAAATATGATGTATGTATTTTTTGAACTTATACTTTCAGCTTGATATTTTAGCGAATTTTTGCGATGCAAAAACTTACATTTCTAGCGGATTTTACGTTTCGGTGTAGCCGATTCTTATTTCTCTTAGCGGCAACATTGCTCAGGACTATGTAAACTTTTTACTGCGGTCTCGCTCTGGAGTGCATTCTCTCTTGGAATTTCTGTACACTCGTGAATTCCTGTGTTTTTCTTCAGACTGTTCTATAATTCCTCGCATAAATAGTGCGATCCAGTAAGTTTCCTTAGATTTGAACACGACCAAGTGGGATTTGATTCCCCAGCTGTGGCACTGGCTGCGCTCGACGACTTTTCGCAGTAGATTTTTGTGCATAAGAACCTATTGGCAGCAAGTGGAGAACCTATTCCAGTATTGTTCTCAAAATAATGTACTGTGATGTATACTGTATACAAGACTTCGTAGAGTGGCGTTTGGGGGTAAGAGTGTGGTTTCGACTTCCGACTATATTTTCGGTCGACTACGAATTTTATAATAAAGGGTTTTCCAATAAGAGGTGTTATTTTGGTATTCAAAGAAAAATGCCATTTTTTTGAGATAAATGATCGGATGTTTATTTCATAACTAGCTGTACCCACCCGGCTTCGCCCGTGTAAAATGTAGTTTCAGAACAGTTGATGGAAACAAAATTAAGAAATTTGCTGTCTTGTTGGGGACAAATTTTTTTGGCTGTTTTGTTTCTATCGACTAAGATAGTGATATTTGCTGCATTACTTACCCTGGAGCACTTTACATATTACTGCCCGTGCTTGAAGCAATTCTTGCTTAAATCAACTCCCGCATTTCTTAAAGTTTGATCCTGTGACTTATGGATTGTCATTTCAAAACAAACATTAATAGGCAATCGAATCGGTTTAAACTGAAATGAAAAATTACTGTGAATTATTTGTATTCTTGGTATATACACCGCATCTCCTTTACCACACCCAGTTAAAATTAAAGCCTCATGTCAAGCATTATGTTGCTTATGTTATGGGAACTCCAACTTTTAATACCATTTTATGAGCATTGAGGCCATGGGCTGTTAAAAACGCTATTTAAAAACTCTACTCTATAAAAAACGAAATGGGTAATTACCCACAATCTGGTATCACTGAAAGCTAAACATATCTGATATTTCTTTCATAGAATTTTTTTTTTTTTTGTAAGCAAAACAGAGGTAAACATATTTTTCCTACGTATTTGACAATTCTTTTATGGGTTTTTTTTTCTTAGCAAACCAAACAGCATACTGCCTCTGTCTGTCTCCCTCTCCGCCACAGGAATAAAATAAGGTTAAAAGAGATGTGAATATATTGCGCGGTTAGTGTGTTTGATTTGAGAATGAAATGCATATCCACCCACCCAGGTGAAAATAGTACAAATGTTTCAAATTTTGCCTACTTATTTAAAAACGTTTTAAGTTATTGAATTCATGGGTATCCTAAAATGTAACCGCAGATGTCCTCTATAAGCTGGTGTTTACTATATTTAAATGCTCCCAGTATTTTCGAACGGAAAGCGTGACAAAGAAAAAAGCGAAACGAAACGAAAAAATTAATTACTCTTGTCAAATTTTTTCCGGAATTTATAGCGATATAGAGTTGAAACAAAGTGGATATTGTAGGCCTATTTATCCTCTATAGGACTGAGAAAAATGCATCAGAATATATTTAGCAGTTTCGAAGATTTTTGCATTTAAAGACATGCAGTCAAATTCAATCTTAGTCGAACAGAACTACACCAATTTTATTTATATGATGATTTTATTTATATGATTATATCGGTCTAACGTACCCTACTTCCAATTATAGACACCAGCGTTACTAATATATTCCAGTCAAAAATAAAAACATCAGAAAACAGAAAATCCTGCTACACTTTGCCTTGTACTCACAAATCTTGTTAAGTGTAAGATCTTATAAAATAGTACTGTAGACGCTTTTAACTCTTTAACCATAGCTTGTTCTCAGATCTTTACCTACCTACTTAATAAAATAAGAAAAGAACCAACCAAACTTTTGATTAACGGGAAAGATTCGTTCGACCCATCCGTGCACTTCATTTTTTTTTTTTCCGAGATAAAAAATACTCTTCTGCGTTCTTTTAGCTTTTTTTGAAAGGCAAAATGCCCAAAAATGGGTAATTACCCACGATCTGGGATCACTGATAGCTATACCTGTTTGACATTTCTCTTATGGTTTTTTCTTTCTTAGCAAACCAAACAGCATACTGCCCTTGTCTGTCTCCCTCTCCGCCACAGGAATGAAATAAAGTTAAAAGAGATGTCAATATATTGCGCGGTTAGTGTGTTTGATTTGAGAATGAAGTGCATATCCACTCACCCAGGTGAAAATCGTAGAAATGTTTCAAATTTTGCCTATTTATTTAAAAACCTTTTAAGTTATCGAGTTAATGGATATCCTAAAATGTAGCCGCAGATGTCCCCTATAAGCTGGTGTTTACTATATTTAAATGCTCCCAGTATTTTCGAACGGAAAGCGTGACAAAGAAAAAAGCGAAACGAAACGAAAAAATTAATTACTCTTGTCCAATTTTTTCCGGAATTTATAGCGATATAGAGTTGAAACAAAGTGGATATTGTGGGCCTATTTATCCTCTATAGGACTGAGAAAAATGCATCAGAATATATTCAGCAGTTTCTAAGATTTTTGCATTTAAAGACATGCAGTCAAATTCAATCTTAGTCGAACAGAACTACACCAATTTTATTTATATGATAAAGAGGAAGGTAATACTGAAAAACAACATCAGCCAAATGGCCACCACGAGCACGCATACAGGACCATATCCTTTTCATGAAATTTTCCATAACCAAATCGCAAAGTGGCTGCCCTATGTCCTCGATAGCCTCCCGAATTTTATCTTTGAGGTCTTGAATCGACGCTGGGCTGTTGGCGTAGACCTTATCTTTCACGAGGCACCAAAGGAAGAAGTCGCAAGGTGTTAAATCACAAGATCTCGGTGGCCAATTGTGATCACCTCTTCGAGAGATAACACGGTCCGGAAACTTTTCCCGTAAAAGATCAATGGTTTCGTTGCTTGTGTGGCACGTAGCGCCGTCTTGTTGAAAGTAAACGTTGTCCAGATCAATACCATCCAGCTCCGACCATAAAAAATCATTAATCATCGACGACCAAAAAATGCTTTAGTTTTGCGAACTGTGACTGCAAGTTTTTTACCATTTTTGTAGTGAATTTTAATAACTTCAGTGCGTTGTTGAAGCATGTATCGTTCCATTTTTAGTAATGGCGTACTTTCTACTTGTCAAATGTCAAAGAATAAAAGCTTCAAAAGTGACAGCTACCGAAATAGCGGGTCATTAACAATAACACCTCTTATTGGAAAACTGATTGGGTACTGAACTCTTGACACTTTTGCACCACTTTTCTCGAATTTCCTCAGAATCTGCTGAACGATGAGCTCGGAAGGACATTCATTGCAATTGTTGTAGTGCTCGGAACGTTTCGGGTACAGAACTTGAAATTTGTTTAAAATTAACTTACCATATCGATACGGGATGATAAACTATGCTGAAAAGCAGGAAAGTAATTTTTTCAACTATTGTCACAGTGAGCTGTCAAAGTCCTATCAGTTGATGTCATTTACCTGGCATCTTTCTTCGCTCTTTTTCGTAACCCCTTACTCTGAACTTGATGCCTTCTGCAAAGGTTTCTTAAGGCCATTCAAATCTTAAAGACTCAGGATGTCGGAACATTGCCCAAGGTATACGTAAAAATAACATTTAATACAGGCTGATTGTTTTAAAAGCCAAAGCCGAACGCTTCAATAGATTTTTACTGCCCAATTTTGCCACTCGTCCTAGCCTAGTCTCCATATAGAAGGTTAACGTCGCCACTTGCCAATTGGCAATTGCAAAGGTATTCCCCTTCATCATTTGACGTTCGTCGCACTTTCCCACAGCCTCACTCGGTTCGCTGTCAGATGTCAGATTACGTGTATATGCACGGTGATGCGACGCGCTAATCAAACCCAACAAATTCTCTCCCAATAACTGCGAACGCACACTTTGCATGCTAATTGGTTGCTTACTACGTGCGCGCACCCGTTCCGCCGCACACCACCTGCGTCACCTGTGTTGCTACCGCAAAGCGACGACCTTCCTTCGGCTATTGTTTTACCACCACCCTATGTGCCTAGACGTAGACTTCGTCGTCTCCCACCTGCATATATCTATATATGCAAGGGACGTGCACACAAGGAATAACCAAAGTCAAGTCTTGAGGTCTGAGGTCTTAAATTTCGTACACAACACATTCCATTGCGACGCCATTACCCATCCACACATACGCACTTTGGCGTTTGGCATTCCCCACCCGCAAATCTCGACGCTTGACCTCAAGAATCTCATTGCGAACCGCGAGGTGTCTTGAATTACCGGGTAGTGTGGCGCTCTCCCTCTGCATATCTATCCCGCTCTCTCGGTCTCGTGTCTGCGACAAAGCCTATACAATTCAGCTACTGGAGCGAAGCTGTTCTCAGAGGCTCGTTCAGCAGCAGCGCTATGACTGTCACTGCCAGTAGTGAGTCGATCGGTTAATGCTGCGGTGTGTGGTTTTCTGCCCATCCGCGTTCGAAGAGTTCTGTTTGCTGTTTACTGCCTCCTTCGGCCATCGTCGCGTGTGATTATACCGATTGTTTTGTGGGATCACACTTTCAAGTTGTAGCATCGGGTGTCTCGCGCGGAAGTGCTGCCAGAATCAGATACTTTTCGTTTTGAATCGAGTTTGTATCTATTTAGCAAGCAACGAATATTAATAACAATTTAGAGTCAGTCAAGTGCAGGCTCTGAGCGACCTTTTGCGGTTGTCGATTGTTTTAATGGAAAATTCTTTTCGCGTGTGTGTTTCGTTTGCAAATTGAAATTAATTGAACGGAACGAGGCTAATTGCGTTCGTGTCCAAGTGTGCCTGTGCATAGTATACTTCTGTCATCCTTTTGTATGGAATGCATATGTGCATCGCGTTTGTGATGCAAACGATGAAATAAAAGGATTCGCCCAGTGACATTGAAGCGGGATATAGTCCTATCTGCAATGCAGGTTATGAGAAATATCTGCAAAAAGGTAGGTCGTAGTATGGAAAGTGATTATATGTTTGTTTGGGGGAACTTTGTAGGTGACGCATAGTTGTTGATCATTTGTAGTTTGAAGCAAAGCAATCTCACAGAGTGTTGCCATCGTGT
This sequence comes from Cheilosia variabilis, assembly GCA_951230905.1. NCBI lineage: Eukaryota > Metazoa > Arthropoda > Insecta > Diptera > Syrphidae > Cheilosia > Cheilosia variabilis. The sequence continues at coordinate 47,648,749 of OX579679.1, forward strand.
TTGGATGATTGGTTCCTGGTCTCGCAATAGTTTGTCACCCTCCACACAATTCATTTGCATCGACGTTTAGCTTAATTTTTAATTAACATTTTGACTTTGACATTGACAATCCATGAGGCTATTGATTTTTATATACCGTGACTCATTTAGCATTGTCTTGCAATACCATCATAACCAACAATCACTTTTGGTTGTCTGATGGACGGTGATGACTTTCTAAGATATGTTTAACGTAGTCAGTAGTTATTAACAAAACTTGTCAAGTTAAACCCCAGCATTGTGATGGTTGTGTCTTAATATCTGATGCATATCTGGGCAGCCCATTTTTGAGCCTTTTCTGACCCTCGTATGTTGATTTTTGTGATAGCTTCCCAAGAAGTTGTTATTATCTACTTCTTTGTATCGAAAATTGGCAACTCAACTGCTGACCCTTGACGAATGACCCTTGGCTCCATTGCCAAGTCTGTGTTGAACATTAGAACCAAGAAAAAATGTTTCTTTTACATCTTTGAGGCGTGCTAAATAGCTTGTAGGCAGTTGTTTTGGTAACGCTCCTAATCGTTGTTAGTCCTTCTGCTTGTATGTCACATCACGGGGGATGGAGCTTACGAGAAACCAGTCCAAAGGAAGGGTTTGCATAAGATTCTCAGAAATGTTTAGATATAGAGCAAGGCTTTGTTGAGTTGCAGCGCCCGTGCTTCCGAATCTCGAATACCCTCGTATAAAGAAAAAATAACCTGACGGGGTCGCTCGAAACTCTTTCCTCCCATGGTATTGATTTAATGCCGCTTACGCGAAAAGAGCACGTAGGTTCAGAAGAACCTTTTATTTCATTCTACGGCAGTTTGCTTGAAAGCTTACCTAGTCAAATTCGGTCTTAGGCCTTCTCTATAGGTAGGTAGGTAAATATTGGACATCTGATTGGTTGTGTTACTGCCTTGACAAAACCTGTACTGCTTATCGCCCAACTTTGATTTGACAACAGTTTTTTGAAAAAATGAATCAACTATCCTACAAATTGAAACGGACAAACAAACAACTCATCCATCGCAAAGAGTCTTTGCAGTTACTTGGAGTCACATTTAATTCTGGAATACCGCAAGATCAGCTTGTTTAAAGTCAGATTGTGTAAACACAGAACAAGTTCGCCAACAAAGAACTTGTTTTAGATTACCTGACTAGTATCCCCCCACCCGAGGTAAGGTTGCTGAAAAGCAACCCAACACAGATTATGAAGAGCAAAAAAGTACGTTACTCCAAATATTCCCTATAAAGCTCTATGGAACTCGTCCACAAAACAATGAGTTAGCCTACTATAGCCTATACCGCTGCCGCACGGAAGACTAACCTACGCCTAATCAAAAGGTGATCAGGGGGGAACTTAACGAATATATTCCTCGAAGGCGACACATGAGAGTGAAGTAAGAGAAATAAAATAACAACTACCTATCACACTTAAACTACCTATAACCAGGGCCGTCGACAGGGAGGAAGGGGGTAGTTCCCTAAGGGTACGGATTTTCTAAGGGGCCTGGAATTTTGAAACAAAAAAACGTACTTTGTGCCTAATTTTTAATTGTTTTAAATATGAAATATTTAATTAAAATAATAAAGGCAGAGATGTCACTATTGACGTTGATTTTCAAAATCTTCAGAGTTTGATCTCTGATTTCACTTGGAAGAACTGCCAAATTTTCATCGCTCGTGCTTTTCAAAAGATCGTGTTTCAGACCTTGCTAATCTTTGTATGGAAGCTCCTTTAACGAAGAAATTGGATTTGATTTCTTCTATATATGTATATGGGCCCGACATTTTTCCCGGGACGGCCCGAGTTTTCTTAAGACGGCCCCGCATATCACACACTCTTGACAACCGCGTGGACTGTTTCAAACCTCATTCGGCTACAAGACAAGTAAACTTTCGAACTCGCTTTCCTATTACTTATAACTAGTATCGCTTGTGGTCGAGAATCGAACATACCTTTTACAAGTATGTTATACTAAGAAACGTACCACAATTATTTTCGTTATTTATGTTTTTGTTTTTATAAACGAAAAGAGCGACATCTAGATATCAAAAAAAAAAAAAAAACGTAAATAAGCTACTCCATCGGAAACAGGTTCTAATCTAAGACGATATTTAAATACGTTACTATGGTAATATGGCGACCATTGACTTATTATATATGGACTGCTAGTAGACAACTTCGCGTTGGTTCCAACATAAGCGCTAGCTCTCGTGGTTCGGAGCGGAATAAATTGGAAACTCACATCTGACGTTTCCATTTCGTTGCAGATATAAGTACTTTAAGAAATATAGATGTAAGCAATTTATATGATGAATTAAATTCTCATGTACTTGAATGCGATATTCTTGACAATCATAAGTATTTATTGATCAGAAATGTGATTGAAATATACGCTAAAGTGTTATTACATCATATTTCTAAAATTAATAATGAAAAACAACATAAAAAACTTGTTCGAAATAAATATACGAAAGTTGTGCAATTTATGGGACAACGAAAAACGGTTTCTTATTCAAATTTTGTTGGATCCATCTATTATTAATTATTTAAACTAGCACAATTTCGAGATGACATCTATTGTAAACAATGCCGCAACAATTTGAATTTCAACCGTTTCACTTGGCAAATCCACTTACGCCCAATAGGTGGCTCTAGCATTCTATGGAGAAATCCAAGATGGTTGTCATTTTGTTTCACTTATTTTTCGCATAGAACCACGAGCGCGAACCAGAGATTGTATGGAAGTGACATTTCACTAGCTGTCCATATATAATATGTCAATGATGGCGACGACAAATTTAATGTCACCAAAATCCTTTCAATTACCTGTTTTGTATGTGGAATTTATAAATTCATTTCACAAGCGACATATATCCACCATTTTCTGTTTGTGCACATCTATGGCACAGTACCTTTCGAATGATATAGGTTTCATTCTACTCATTTCATTATAAATACTTAAAAAGTGTACTGAAACTTTGGATGTTCACGTATTGATGATTACAACAATTTGGGGGCAGAACTATCACATATTTTCAAGCATCTCGGACCCTGTTAAATGGTAGTAGGTTCGCCTTTCGCGGGAAACTTATTAACATAAAAAAAAAAACCAAGAACATTTCCGCCCGGATTTTATCTGCTCTGGCAGATTTGAAAACTTTCGGCGACTTGTTCACGAATCTGACTTTTTCTATTGTGGAACTTTTTTCTGACCGCTCAAGGCGTTGGATCTATCTCCTCAGTGTCACTCAGAGATGGAAAAGTCGATACAATCGTATCGACTTCGATACAAATGAGTTTGCTCGAGTACAAAAGTACAATTCGCCTTAATTCGATACAATTTATCCATCTGTATCTTTCGAATTCTCTTGCAATTCGTAAAGCTTTCCCTAAGAAAACAATTAAAATAATCGAGATGATGATGTCTTTATGTAATTTTCGAAGACATAAACAACAAAATTAATATTAAAAATCCCTTCCTAAATTTACTGGAGTATTTTACATCAGAAGCAGTTGTATCAGGAAAATCTACTTCTATACTGAATTTTCTTTTTGAATTTTTTCCCTAATAAAAAAACTAATATTCAACAAATTAACAATGAATATAGAGCACTTGCCGACTGCTAAAAAATTCAGCAATTTAATTATTATTCAATTTGAGAATTTAGGCTTAAATTCAATTAAAAACGAGTGTAATGAGCTGATGTTTGAAAATATTTACAAAATTGCTCAAGCCGTTCTCGCTATTCCTCACTCATCAGCAAATGTCGAAAAGATTTTTTCTTACCAGACATTCATAAAGTCCAACTGTCGAAACCGACTTCAAGTCGACACCTGCTGGGCTATGATTGAAACAACAAATTTGATTAGAAACTCATCCTGTTCTGAGTTTCAAGTTCAGGGCGAAATTTTGAAGATGAATGTGCAAATTGAAAGCATAAAGCCTGAAGAGCTCGTAGATTAAAAATATAAACTATTTTTTTGTAGGTATGTATAGTTTTGCTATGAAGTCATAAATGTTTTGTTAATTTATGTTTGTTTATGTTTTTGAAAATAATATATTTTGAATTCACTTCTGTATACGAAAAAAAGTTTTCAATACAACTGGCTCCATTTCAGAACGATCTTACAACAGTTTTCAGTACAAATCGAAAATGGCATTTTCCATCCCTGGTGTCCTTTACGTAGAGTGCGGTCTGCTGGAACATCTTACTTTCGAATATGTGATCGCAATTTAACTTTTCACCGAAATCATTCCAAGGTGATTCTTTTCAATGCGAAGTTTTTGGCATCTTCTAGTACCGGTTACGAACAGGTCCTCTTTCTCTCTCTGAAGGTTTCTTCAACTTATATACAGACCCGCTTTACTCCTCCCACGTCTGCTTCGAAGACTGCTGTTGAAAACGCCATTCTTCCTCTAAATTCAGTTGGAATGTGTTCAAAACTTTGTGTAATAAAAAGGTATCCGTAATTGACAAGCCATTTGCAATATCGTCTTTCCTCTAAATCACGATTTCACTATGTCAATACATCCATTCAAGTCACCCTTCAGGACATAAGAATCCACCAACCTTTTAAGGTCAGCTTCAACTTCGCTTAAGAAAGTTGTGTAGCACATGACTGCACTTGAGCCAGAGCTAAGGTGGGCCTTTTAAATTCAAGCTTTAGATCGCAGCTATGTCTGCGAATTTTCAGTTCTATATTCTTGTGAGTATCCTCACTGCCATCGAAGGTGCTGCTCCATCCATCACCTAGGTCCATAGTTTTACATCCATTTAGCTCTGTAGAAGAGACCCTTATCTATATCTTGTAGATTTTTAAAAGCCCCCGCAACAGGCTCTAGGCCCTTCACTATAAATCCACTTAGGCACAACACCCACGCTCTGTCTTCCCTAATGGTTTGCAGACCTATTGATGGGTAGCTCGTAGTCGTTTCGTATGAAAACCGGTCTTCTGTCGAAATTGACAAACCGACCGAAACGGACATACCCAGCCCTCGCTCTGAACGGCGTCTTAGTTTGACAGTTGGCAAATGCGAATTTTTTTTTAACATTTCATCGTCGGGTGTTTGCACATGCTACGGGGACGATGAACATTTTTTCAAACGCATGAAAAAGGGAATTTTTTTAAGTAAACAAAAAGTCAAAAATGGTTATAAAAAATTATTATTATCAAAGTTCGTAGGTTCGACTAATGGAATAAACTCGATCTTTGAAAATCAGGATATCAAGACTTCCATCTAGGTACAGCTTTGCCAGAATTTAGAAAGTACCTACTTGCGTATTTGTTATCGTAGAAAGAAGATTTTAGAGAAAAAAGCGGACATTCGCAGGTCAGTTTTGTAAAAAGAGGTATTCTTTCAGTAAACAAATCAGAGAAAACAATTCAGTAGCGAGAAAGAGGACGAAAGGTCACCGTGGCTATGGGGGAAGATGTTGCCCGCCTCCACCACGAGTTGGTCAAAGTTGCATGAAAAGGCCTATTGAAATAAGGATTAATTGATTGAAATATAAATCTGTTTGCTCAAACGCCTTTGGACACTTCCTCCTTACATCTATCTATCCACTGGGTTAATCGCAAATGTAACCTGGGGCTGGGGATCGAACCGCAAACCTTCCACCACTTACTAGACTTTGTCATTCAACTGAATCAAACTGTGTATGTCCAACTTCAGCTCTTTAGTGATTCGAAACCACTGCTCTTGTGAGGCGGACATCCTACCATACTATCCTGCATTAATTACGAAATTGGATTTTCTGCGGCAGTGTTGCGTATTTCGGCAGGTTCCTCATACCGCCCCCTTTGGATGAGCGACTACTGGTTGCTTGATTGCCTCGCATGGCAGCGCGGGAGAAGAATGTCAGCGCCGCGTATGCTGAAGCCGAATTAATTACACCGAAATAAATCCTTTCATTTATTTCCCCCTATACACGTTCCTGGCTGCGTCGTATTTAAAGGTTTCCATTGTGCATGGTTTGGCGCGCACGTTGCACTTTGATTTGATGAAATTCATTCACCCGGCCTACAAAGATCAAATTAGTCGCTGAAAACATTCTCTCATCCGCAATGCTGGCTCATCAGTCGGATGGAAGCTGACCACAAAAATGTGGGAACGATTCTTCTTCTTTTTTTTTTTGTTGTCGCCAATGTCAATCAATCATTAGTGAGTCGCGTAAAGTGTGTTAAGACTTCTTGCTGCAATGTTACGATCTGGCGGAATTAATTTGAGCTGTCACAGTAATGTGGTAGGTGGACTGTTTGTTTTTTTTGAAAGCCTTCTGACCTCAAAATTGACAACCAAACCCACACATTGTCGCAAAGTGAACTCCGTATTTCTACTTGGAAATTAAATTTCAGATTCCAGCAGGCATTTGACAATCATTTGCATTTTTGTTGTACAATATTCCCTCATCGTTTGATGCGTTTTCTGACAGTCGCAATGCATAATGTAAATTCTTATCAGCCAAACTAATTATACAAAGTGCTCAAGCGTATTCCGGAGAATGCTCGGACTGATAGTTAATTTTTATGTCTTTAGATAGATGCACCTTAGTTTACTGCCAATGCATGTTGAATAATTGTGACAGCTGTCATATAGATTAACAATTGTTCACTTATCATAAACTTGGGGATGGTGACTTGTAAGCCACTGCAATCTGGATGTCACTTGCGTCAATTTCCTTAAGATAATTTTTAGATAATTTTTGTCCAATTTGTTTGTTTATGGAACTTCGTCTGACATAAACAATTTCTCCTTGATCTTGATTTTGTTTTCCAAGTTGTACGCGGGTCAACAATGGTCGATTTAATTTTATTTTTTAAGGAAAAAAATACAAATCCTTTCTTGAAATTATGCATCACTTGTGGTACCTTCGATGTCGAAAGGTGTTTGTGAAATTGAAGTGTCCGGACGTAGATTAAAAAAACTCACAATGACATTTCTAGAAAAGGCGCTTCTTAGATCAAATTGACAGTGACATTCTCGCAGTCGGGAGGATATCGTTTTTGAAACTTTGATGACCATAAGTTGTATTCTGCCCGAATTTGTTTCTCTATCGCCAGCTTTCATTACATTTGTGGTAAATAAACTGGATAAAGATCTAAAACTCGTAATTTTGGCACTTAGTTGCTACTTTTGGAGGTCTGTCGTTTCGACGATAATCGTCTGAAAAATTACGGAATGAGTGTCCAGCTGTTTTTTGTAATAGGCCACCTGCATTTGGCTTTGCAATTCGTGCTTCGCATCGTCTTCTTCATCTGGACATTCAGAACAGAGGGACGAGCTATTGTTTGGCTGTTGTAGGCAGTGGTGCCAGATTACAAGATATATCTTTTTTCTCAAGATTTTTGAGCTCCAAAATATGTACAAGAATTTTTACCTCGAAATCATAAAATTTTAAGATTTTTGATATCAACAACTTTTTAAATCTAGAACCTTTTCTATTGAAGAAAACCGTTTTCTATTAATTCCATTATTATATATAATGTGAGTCGAACAGAGCCCATGCACAATTTCTGTCTCACTAACGTTTACATCAACTCTAAGTAAGGAAACATGAATTTTAATGAATTTGATAAAACAACTGATGTAACGTGGTTTTGGAAAAATGGTTTCGTTTGTACTGAAAAGGTTGTTCAAATTTTGATCTTTACAAAGGATTTGTTGAGCTTTAATGAACCGAAATTTCGCTTTTTTTATATTTTGAACAAAATCTTGAAAAAAAGAGTTTTTGTTTCGAAAAAACAAGATTTTCAGATTTTGTTTTTATCTGGCAACACTGGTCCTATTAGCGATGTGCCAGCACTTCTTCCTATCCTTGACTCTGAATTTTCTTTTTTTCTTTTTATTGGTAGGTCCTTGGGCTTTGTTGTTCGGAACCAGCAATCCGAAGTCTAGGCGCTTCAAAAAAATATTAAGTTCTTCACAGCTAAGCCTTCTCGGCTCAAGTGGATCGTTGTTATATTCTTATATATAAAAAGGCGTAGGCAAATAGTTAAGAACCACTTTCACTGCCTTAAACAAAACATATTCGCTTGATTTATTTTTTTTTTGCGAAGATTGTGCAGAGTTTTAATTGTTTTTCAATATATTGTTTATAAGCCAGGTCACTATAATGGTAGTATTTCTACCACTGGGCGAACTCTAGTAAAGTAAAAACTTTAACATAAAAATATAGGTTAGTGGGGAAACTTGAAAAAAAAAATGTTTAAGAACTAAATAAGTACTTTAATGCTTTGGAAATACTTATTTAGTGTGGCAAAGCCTTTATCAATGGAAGATGAATAAAAACTCCCAACTTACGTATAGAACTCAATGGGAAACTTCAAACTATTCAAAAATTCAAATATTCCAGCTTTCAAACTATTCAAGAAACTTCCAATATAACATTTTTACTTCTCAAGAGACATTGGAGTAATGTCTGAGCTGGATTTTTGTTTCGATTTGTGGTAATATTTAAAAAAAAAAACCAAATAGTTGAACGTTTCGGTGAAATCTCCACTCTCTGTTCATAATTGTTCAATGTAGTTAAAAAAAAAAAACAAGGTACACCTCGTAAAATGTCGACCAGAACAATAATAAACCCCAATAACATGCAAATTTATTTATAAGCATACTTAATTCTCTTGTCTACAAGGTTTAAAAAAACAAAAAAAAAAACCAAATAGTTTTAAATTCCTGAAATAAGTTGACCATTTCTGTTTACATATTATTTCTACCCATGTGTCATCGTTTTACACTCTTTTGTGAAAAAAACAAATCCAGTTCCTTGTGTTTTCATCCAATGTTTACTAACTCAATTTGCATCTACACGCGGTATACTTGTTATAGAACTTCTCGTTCGATATTGGACCGAACAGTTTCTGCAAACAACTTTCACCCTAAATCTGTGTAAAAAAATACTTTCTTTGCCAAAGAAATGTCGTCCAACTTTTAAAGCCGTTTAGTAATAGACAATTCCGAGATCTGTTCAGGAAACCAAAAATGCGAAACAACATTAACTTATTTAACATAATTTATAATTAAACAGTTGCCAATAATTCTGTGTTTGGATTACCATTTAACTTTTATCGCTTGGAAAGAGACAGCTGTTTTGCATTGTATTTTGTTTTGAAACTATTTCTATTTGCTTATAAATAATGGAAGGCACATGATCTGTTTACAGTCCGACTTTTATTGATAAAGGTATGGTCTTTTAATTGCAGTCAGCTTTTCAGCAAATTGCACAGTTGCCATCTGTTTGTTTAGTTTTGTTAAAATAAATACATAAAGCTGTCAATTAGAGCATTTTCAAACGTAGTGTATCTTTGTCTACTTTCAGGTAAGAAGGAGAACTGTATTTTGAAACAGGAGCTGGTAAGAAATATTTCTACAAGCGCTCGATGAAAAGTAATACAAAGAATCTAACGCGCCATTTTGGCCGTAATTTCATATACATCCGTTAGTACTTCCTAAAGTGATCTTGCCAAACGTTCAGTGTTACATTTTGTAAATATGCCCTCTAGAACTCAAAATTGCGCTGAGGTCTTAAAAGATAACAGGTCTGCATTTTCCGGAGGCAACTACAAACTCTGATAAGAACCAGCACCTTGTGAGTGTACATCAAAGCGAATCCCACCCAACTGCAACTGTAGTCTAGGTTGGCAATTGGCAGTCTAGGTTGAGCTTTAAAAACTTCTCACTTCTTATGGCGATACAGTCCGGACGTATAAGGGCATCAACAAGCATAAGCCCCATCCTGGCAGATCGATCAGTGGCTTACTGTCTTCAGTTGAGGTCCGCTTTAAACCTCTTCATCTCCCAAGTTGGAGCTTCTCCGAGCCCGATCTGTCCCTACCATTTTGCTTCACACTTACCTGACTAGATCCTTATGGCTATATAATCCGTCCAATTCCTTATCCTTCAAACTTCTTCGATATACAGACTAGACCAAAGATCACACGGAGAATTTTTCGCTGATAACAACCGAAAATGTTTGCATCCACTTGTGTTCATATGGTTCCCCGTTTAACAAGACCGGAGCTCATACCTCATTTCTATCCGCTATTAATGACAACTTTAAAATTGATAAATATATGGTGAGTGTCGAACTGAGAGTCCTAGGACTTTTCTTAGATCTGCCTTAATGTGAATTTTTAGAATTTTCCAGAATAAAATCACGCTGATAAGTACCTACCAGGTTGCTAAAGATCGGCTTAAGGTATTCTAATATTATTTCAGACAGAATCTGGAATGCGATGTCAAACAATCTTCTTTCTTCAAGACAGGACAAACGGTGCTGAACTCCATTCATCGAGTATACCTCGATTTCACGGATGAGCAGGTTCAAGCTCTTTACTAAGTCATCTCCTCTAGCTTGATTTAGGGCTTGGCGGACATGGAGTCTTCACTATTAACTTTGAAGAAACCTAGTGTAGATTGTGCGGGAAAATTGCATCCAACGCGAGAGGTTGTAAGTTCGAACTATATCTTGTTAAGAAAAAATTGGCGATACTCAAGTGCTTTAGGTACCTTATCGCTGGATATTAGAGATCTTATAGCAACATGGCTGTGATTGCAGTTTGATGAATATTCAGAAATTGGGCTCGAAAAACTCTGCAATTCTGCAAGATTAGACCAAGATTGAGAACCTGGCAAGAGACTCCGGCGTCCATCGATTAAAAGTGATCTTTCGTGAAGAAGATTTCGTTTCGTCAATTGGTTTCTGTACGGAAGTGGATATATGAAGTCTAATTTGAAGTCGGTTTTCGTAGTCGGTAGGTTATCGGGGCGTTTGGGAGAATACGGTTTCAAAGGTTTGCTAACATGTCAAGTCATTTGGTGCCCCCGTTGTTTGCCGTTTATTATTCTATCTTGCTCATATGTCGAGAGACATCAGAAGGCTCGGTAAGGTTTGTAAAGCTAGGAAAGCTACCTTTCCGTGTGTTGCATGGGCACATGCAACTCTGCCCCTTAACCTGGAGCTCCTATACAACGAACCCATATGGAACTGTAGGCTTAACTACGTGGTGCATCATGTGCTGGTTTGAATGTCATATTTAAAGCCGACCGCCCTTTTACTAGATGATACTGCCTTCTAGTACGTTTGAAGAATATTCTCTCTCAATAGAAGCTTTCTTTTTAGCCCCAGTGCCAGATATTTATCCGTTTCGGGATTCTGCTCACGCGTTGAAGTGCAACGCGGGTCTGCTTACAAACCTAGTTCCGTTTCAATCCGTTTGATCCACAGTTGTCGGTCCGGAAGTCGGTTGTATCTCTATCAACTGTCTGTGAGTAAGTCTTCCCGACCGACAGCTATGGATCAAACCGATGAAAACGTTCAAATAGAGTTATCCTAAACCAGCAAGTCTACTTCGGTTTGAGGTCAGTGACAAGTTTGAGCGGTCCTTGATCTGGAAGTTAACAACTTCTTAGTTTTTTTCGGCACTGTAAGATGTGGCGCCACCTTTTTGAAACCATCTATCTATTAGTCTTAAGTCATTAATTTTGGAAAACTACAAACACCCTCCTCCAACATTTAACCATCATTTTTCAATAGAAATTGTCAAGGGACATCCGTGATTAATGGTGATCGCTGTTATTTCATTGTTCTGCCATAACTCAACTTAGTCTGACCTCTATATGGCCATGCTCATTTATTTTTGCACTTTAAAACCGGCTACGCACAAACGATACATAATTGTCTCAAACAAACTCATCGTCTTGTTTTCTCCGGTTAAGCTTTACGTACAATTCCGGCACAATGGGCTCTTACGTTTGCTAAATTCTGGATAGCCATTAAAAAGAAACAAGAAACACAATCGAAAGATAATTACTTATACTAATGAGACACTTTGTGCGTAGTAATCGCCCAGTATCAAAAAATGAAATCCGACAGGCAGCCATCTTAGTCTTAAGCTTTAGCTTTTGTTTAAAACCTGTTCCCTGAAGAAGGAATTTGCAAGAATCTTTCGGGTTCTCATAATTATCTTAATATGAAGTTTACATCAGCCATGAGCAAATTTTTTCATGAAAATATTAAACCCACAAGGCTTTGTTGGACGTTTCCTACAGCATAAATTATTAATTTACGCGAAACTAGTTTCTGTCACGAAAGCTGCACTTGTCTGGATTAAATCTATTCACTTTTAAAAATGTAAGGTTTGCTTTGTACTTTGAACACGAAAGGGAGATTAGGGGATGGGGCTACAGGCGAATTGACCAGCTAATGGGATCATTAGTTGCAAAGACGAGAATGAAATTTTTAAGTCATTTAATTAAACTTTTCCTGATTTTGTAATATGTAGGGTTTCTTGATCATAAACAGTCACAATTTCACTCTAAGTACCTACAAACTAGTTACGATACAATTTACAATTCCAATTCAGCAATTAAGACTTTGTCAAATGAAAAAGGACCTTAAACAATTTGAAGTGCGCAGCTGTAGGCACTTGTCTTAGACTAGTTGCAGAGACTTGTTGTTTGAGGCCCGCTTAAGGTCAGAGATGCAATAGGTCTTTGTCTTACCGCATTCGGCAAATTTAGTCCAACTCCGTTGATGTGTTTTAAAATGAATCGAAAGAGACTTGGAAAGAAAGGCCGAAACATATTCGCTCTACAGAAAATGGGTATTTTTTAATCAGTATCTATCTGACAGCTGATGATTGACAGAATTAATTTGTAAGCAGTGGGAACATTCAAAAAACCTATTTATCTGTAGTCAACTAGATTGGTCGGGACTAGATGTATCCGGAACGCACAAACTAGAATGGTCGGTAACGTCAGTTTTCCTCCGTCATGTGAACTGTCAACTTTATACTTATGCCTAGTATGCTGTTCCAGGAAAGCTATAATTAAGCGCCTCTCCAATATTTCTTTCCACCGCTTCGCTTAATTTTGACAGTGTAGGTTCGGTCAAAAAAAAACTGTGTTCGAATTTGTTCTCGCTTTTTTATTTGTACTTCCTCAAAAACCTCTTCCAGGTACTCCTCGTTAAAATATTCCATTTCTAAAAGAAATTAAATTAACAACAACGATTTTTTTTGTGTTGAACTTACCATTCTCCATACTGTTATTTTGCTTTCGTTTAAAATACCGATACTTTCCCTGATCTTTCAAAATTTAGCTGTGGAAAAATGTATTTTGCATTAATACGCCTACTTAAATTCTGTAGAGATTTTTCGTAAAGTGCCTAACGAATTTAGCTTGAACTGCGTACTGCTTTGCTTAATTTTTTCTTTGGAGACATTTTTGTGTGGAGGCTTAATTTAAGCGCGAGCAGCATACTAGGCTTTAGTCACGAATTTCTTAACTAGATTCGTCCGCTACCCCTCTATAAACGTCAACTGAAAAAGCCGATGTAAGCCAATCAAAACAGAGAGACGTCAAGTAAGGTAGCGTCAGACTTACTGAATTAGATACTAGACCGTCCCCAGTTTTTTAGTTTACTTTTGTGTCAATAAAGTTTTGATTCTTCGCTTGATTCCTGTTCCGATGGCATTTAAAGTCTTTACTCACCTCGAAGTTGTATCTGTCAATTGTGACAAATTTACAAGCGTCACTGACAGCTCGCTCCGTTTTCCCAGTAGATAATAGGTTTGTTCCTTTACTTTTGTAGTAAGAATGGAAAAGACTGTCAAAATGACAATGGTGGCGATAAATTCTCTCACAGAGAGAGAGACACTTACGAAAAAGTTAGGGAACGCTTTTGTAGTAATCTATGAAAATGAGAGATCCATAACTCAAAAATTAAAAAAAAGTGGTACGAAAAGTCGTTAAAATATCGTATAAACTCGAATAATTTGCTAATTTCCGAACAACATTAGTCATCTAAAGAGCCATGAAAGTGATTGGGAATTAATCGAACTTCTTTTTTTTATGAAGCCGAGTACATGGAAGAGTTTGTACTGATTGATGCTTGTAGCATTCGAGAAGAAGAAATAGCGATACGGCACTAAAAATTACGTAGAGGAGATTGTCCTTTCTTACTCCTTACAGCGAGGAATAATTTCGTCGCCACTTTCGAAAAGAATCTAAGGAGAGCATTAAATTTTAATTTGCCGCCTTTTGATTTAATTTTAATACGCAAGAAATCCAATGGCGTTTTCGATTGAAGAAAAGAGCAAATCTAGAAGTGCTCTTTCGATGTATTCTATGTTTCATTGAAAAAAAATGGGCACTTCCAGGTCAATTCTTACCACGACAGAAGTGTCCGGAATATTTTTAGAGAATTGCCCTAAACTCACCAACACATACTAACAAAATGTCAGATTGAAGGGTTTGTTGTGTTATTAGAAACTAATTTTTCGCTATGTGATCCGAAAATATACAATTATGCGTGGACAATGTAAACTTAAATTGAAATATATTGATTTGGCTGTATTTATTACTGCAGAAACCAAAGAAAGTAGCAACAAAAATCCAAATCTTTCATATGGTATCTACCACTATTATAAAACTGCTCCAACGAATTTCATTGAAAAGAGCAATTCTGAATTTTGGGGCAATTCTCTCGGATCTTCAATCCAAAACGCCATCAGTATTTATCCCAAAAAGAATTGACAGCAGCAACTTACCGTAAACCTTTTTGAGATGTGTTCAAGAATATTCTAGTAAACTGCTTTCAGCACCATTCACTCGGGATTTAGCAAAACGATGACTCAAACTAAAACACAGCAAACTATACCAGTTTATACTACCTTTTCACCAAAATGTGACACAAATGTAGGTAACTGGAGCGGTTGTAATAGATTTTCAATAAAACACACCTTGTGAACTTTTGGTATTAAAATCAGTTGCACAGCACTCAGTTTTGGTTTAAATTACATCCCAACCGATATTCAATTCAAGTTTGATTTGTTGACTAACCCTACGAGTGTTATCCTTCCCACCCATGTCGGGCGAAACTTTTTTCTCTACAGCCAAAGTTATACTCGGAATAGGTATAACTTTATTTATTTAAGTGAATGAATATAAATAAAATTTGTTAGCAGTGTGTTGTATTGCATCATGCAAAATGAAAGCGTATTTATTTAATTTCGTTCGTCGTCGAGTGTGTAGGTAGGTACTCCATGTCCAGAGGGAGTACTAAAAACATGGAAAAAATCACAATTTCCATAAACCATAATATGAATTGGGATTTTTTTTGTCGTATGAATTTCAATATTTGTACAATATGCATGCGAGTAGTGATTTATTTATTGAAATGTCGACTGGGAAAAAACGCAGTTAATAAAAACAAAAAAGTACAAATTGTTTCCGAGAAGAAAACAAACAGACGTCCACGATGAGTTTTTTTTTTTTCGTTTCGCGCGCAATCACCACTCGAACTGTGTGACGTGAATAATTCACACTGATTTTTCACAAATTGTTTTTATTGTGCTCTTTCCCATTTTATTTTGCATTCAGAATAATGGCGAAGATCTGTATGGGTTTGGTTGGTCTTTTTGTGCCGTCCATACGATAGTATTTAGCAATTAGGTTTCTGGGTTTTTGCCATTCCAAATGAATAGACAATAAGATCGAATCTCTGAATTGCGTCATTAGCCTTATAGTAATTATTTTTCTTTGAATATTGCATGGAGAGTGATTTGACTAAATGTGTCTGGAATTTTGTACTGAAATCTTTGATCCCGATTGTCGGTGTGGGTGGTCACAGTAATTTTTGTTCGACAGCAACGTGAATTGTGTTTTTATTTCAAGTTGGACTTCATCTTATTTTGCGCTAAAGTATTGCATGCTTTAACGGTCAGAATGACATCCGGTTCGAGTTCCCATCTCATCTTGTATGACATTGATTAGTCACTTCTACTGCGCATGCAAAGTTCAGGGAAACACGTCTGTCTTTAATATTTTAATCTGACATTCGTGAACCATCGAACACCATTGTGTCTTTCGAAGATATTCCTGTCGCTATAGGCAGGTTTTCGGACTGAGCTGAGGGGGACGTGTTACTTCGCATGCAAGAAAGACACTTAAAACGCTAATATTGGTCCAAACCCAGACTAAGCGGTTTATCTTGTCAACTGTGGCAGGTAGAGTTCCAGAACTTATCGATGCATATCGAATGTAGAGAAAGGTTTGGGTAAGTCTACCCAGAACGAGGCGTGGCACCTTCTGCACGAGCTTTTGCCTGAGCATTTTTCTGATACCAAAGAAAACATTTGCGCTTTGTTTGCTGTTTGTTGCTTACTTGAAACAGCCAATGTGTAAGCTATTTTCAAAGAATCTGATGTTTTTTCACATCGTTATTGCTTTTCCTTTAGTAAACGAGCAAGGAACCCTCCTTTCCATTTGAGAAGAAACCTGTGGCAACCGGAAGAACGTCAGAAAAAATAAAAAATTCATCAAATAACATATCTTATTCTTTATTTACTAACTATCCCCTGGCCCGGAGCACTCCCTGTGACTCTCATCTATTTATTTCCTGTTGAAGAAGCTCATGATGTTGCCCTGCTTCTTTTTGGCAGCTGGTGTCTTACTCGCTGCTGGCTTCTGCTTCGGTGACTTGGGCGACTCCTTCTTAATCTTCACCGGTGTGGGATTTGAATTCGGTTTACTGACAGCCGCTGGTTTCTTCGTCTTCGCCTTCACCGTAACAATAAATCCATCTTCGTCCATAAACGTCTCAGACGCCTGGGACATCTCAACATCGTTTTCCACTTCGACGTCCTTTCGCTCCACTTTAACTTCTGGCTCTGGGTCTTCGTCATCTGAATCTATAATGCGACGCCGTTTGTTGCTGGTCGATGGCTTGTCTTCCTCATCGTCGGTGAGTATCTCACGTTTGAGCTTATCCAGGGCTTCCTCATCACCAGAGGAGGAGCTCTCCTCGAACAAGTTGACAGAGACGTCGGCGGCCTGTGGCTCTTCCTTCAACTTCTTAGCTTCGTCCTTTTTGAAAAACTCGTTCATCTTCTTTGGTGTTGGTTGTGATTTCTCTGTGTCGTCCTTCTTGGTGAGGAAGTTGGTCATTCCTTTCTTTGATTTGACGGGCGTCTTCTCCTGCTCTGGACTTTTCTTGGCAGCAGTAGATTCCTGCTTCTTGAACATAATGCCCACGGTATTCCTCTTCGTTTCTGGTTCTGTTTTTGAGCTCTTGTTGGAAGCTGCCGCGGTTTCTTGCTTCTTGAACATGGCTCCCAGCGCTCCCGCCTTTTTTTCCGGCTCTGACTGCTTTTGTGAACTCTCCTCGGGACTTTTCTTTGCAGTAGAAGTGCTCTCCTGCTTCTTAAACATAGCGCCCACAGTTCCAGCCTTCTTCGCCGGTTGTTTCTCTTCTTTAACAGCAATTGCTGGCGTTGCAAACCCATTTGACGCAACTGGAGCGGCATCCTTCACCACCAAACTATCCAGTTTAATACTAAAATGTTTCAGGGGCACAAAATCAGTTGGCGGTGACTTGGAACCGCCAGCAGTTTCCGCACTGTACAGCATGCTGTGGGTGTCTTTCAATTCCTGCCCTCGCTCTTTCAGTTTCCCCTCGGGAACCACTGTGATGACTTCATTTGTTGAATCGGCCTCCACGCCTCGCAACAGGAAGGTTTTCTCGAACTTCTTACCCTTTACTTCCTCGGCTAATAGGAATTCGTTGACAGTTTTTGCAATTTCCTCCAAAACGCCACCATATTCGTCGAGCAGATTGGTAACGAGCACCTTTCGGTCGAAATTGATTAGACAATTGTCCAAATCGTCGGCGAGTACTTTTGTCGACATTTTGTACAGAATTTAAAGTGAAAAATCAAAACAAAAACAGGAAAATAATAAATTTGCCGCAAATTCGGCACAAGCGCTCTCTTCTCACAACGTCTGCCACTGAACTGTGGTCGAATTCGTGCTGTCATTGTGACAGTGCTAGATTGTCAGTAATGTGCGCGCATGCAGTGGATGGGAAAAGTGGTGTGGTGAATTTTGTGTTGTATAACTTGGATAGACGTTACAATTTGAATTTGTTGTTCCTGTTGATAATTTTTTTTATTATGCTCTGGCTCTGTGAATTTTATATGGAGAATTGTTGATATTGGATAATTGTTAGATTATCGTTTACTGTATTGTCTGCTACACTGTGAATTTGAATTAATTATCTTGCTGAAATCAACAAGAAAGAGTGTTAATGTTAATTCGGAGAATTCGTTGCTAGCGAAGTCTCGGGTAACATATTTTATGAAGTACCTCGATCAGCTCGGAAACACCTTTCGCTTCTACGACCAATTGTTTTTCTGTATGAAGCCCAGAACTCACTATAGCCAATAGTCTCGCTGCACTAATCCCCTTAAATTTCTTTACCTGAGATCTCTTGACATTTATTCACGTTTCCTTCTCTTTCTCCTTCCAGATATCTTCTCGCAAATAAATGGTCAAGTGCTTCCATTGGCAGAGCAACAAAGTCTTCGCGCATAACAAGCAATTTTGGCCGCATACACAAGAAACAACTCTAAATGAGGACGAAAAAGCAAATAACCTCACGTGGTTATCGTAAAACGAATGAAAAATTTAAAAACTTCCAAGGAACTCGACTGAAATCCTCGACTAAAAGCTGAAAAATTTCCTTTACCTCTTTATTTCTCTTCGAATCTACTAACCCGCACCAGGCAACAACTGCAACCAAACCAATAACACACAGCCAGCCCTGCAAAAGGCAATAACCAAAACTTTCTTCTTTTTCGCATCCAATAACAGACGTGTCTCTAAAGTGTACTTAAACTCAGTTCCACTATATACAAAGTCGTGAGCAAGTTCCAAAAATGTTTACCAGACGTAACTGGCTGCTGCGCTGCAGTATTCTCATAAATGTCGCCGTGATCCTGTACCTGGGCAGTCATGTGATGATCGGTGGAGGTAGTAATTTCTCCACCGGATCAGCGTTCATAATCCAAGAGGAAGCGCCAAAAGCGCAAGCGCGGCATCTCGAAGCAGGGGCGGCGTTCAAGGGTGAGCAGGCAAATGTGCGGGAACCACTGTCGCAGCAGGTTGATCAAAATCCCCAGTCAACGTCGGAGGACAAGCCTCAGCAGCAACAACAACAGCCACAGCAGTCACAACAACAGCAACAACAAGCGGAGGAGGACGAAGCTCCAGCGGCGGTGGGTAACGACTCACCGACGCCCGAGCACCCTCAAGTGCTGGAGGCAAAAGAGAATCTAGAGAAGAAAATCCCAGAAGCACCAACTGATTCGACCCTTGAAGCGGGTGCCCTTCAGGAAGCCAGTTCTTATGTAAATAATTCCAGCCCCGACGGCTATATGGTGACGGGCGACGAGAAAGACTTTGACGAGAGACTGCGATCGCTTTTGAAGTGCCATGATCGAGAATACAAAGCCGCCACACTGCAGCGCGGTGATTTTTGGGTGCTGCAGAACTACGTGCAGGCCGAGCACGGCGAACTAAAGTGCCATGAAACAATTACGTATACTACGCACGCTGATTACACGTTTTTGGATAATCTTACTCCATTGCTTGAGAGGTGAGTAGTTTTATAAACACAATTCCCATTAACTCACACTTATGTTACATTTCTTCTATCTACCCACAGATGGAACGCACCAGTTAGCATAGCTTTACACGCGCCCGGGACCGACTTTGCGCCAACCGTTAGCTCGATAAAATACCTAAGAGACTGCCTCCCAGAGAGTAACCTCGTTCGACAATATGTCACCTTTCACATATACTTTAGTACGAAACATATCCCCAAGGCTGTGCCCAAGCACGAGCAGGTACTGAAAACAGCCTACAACTGTAGCATACCGCCGCCGTTCTTCAACGTGTCTGCCGGTCATCTCTACAAGACACAAAAGAAGCTCCTCTATCCGGTAAATGTGGGCCGCAACATCGCCCGTGATTCAGCTCTCAGCCATTTCATTTTGGCCAGTGATATTGAGCTGTATCCGAATCCTGGTCTAGTTAAGAAATTCCTCGAAATGATCGCCAGAAATGAGGCGTATCTACATCGAAAGACGCCAAGGTAAGCGTCCACTCATCACAGTCACTGGCAGAACTTTTTAATTCATCTAAACCGCTTTCCTTTTTCAGAGTGTTTCCCCTCTCCATTTTCGAAGTGGAAGGCAGTGCCGCTGTGCCAAGAGACAAAACAGAGCTACAGGAACTACTACGACTTGGCAAGGCCATACCATTCCACAAGCGAGTGTGTTCCAGTTGCCATGGTGTGCCCAAGTCCAAAGAATGGATGGCGGCCAACGAAACGGAGGAGTTGGGCGTTTTCCATATTGGCAAACGCATCGGCTACTTCGTTCACTGGGAACCAATCTATATTGGCACCAATGCCGATCCTCATTACGATGAGCGACTGAGCTGGGAGGGCAAGAGTGATAAGATGACTCAGGTGAGTACAAAATCCAATTGACCCTCTGGAAGGCTAATTGAAATTATTGTATTCCTTTGGCAGGGCTACGCACTCTGTGTCTTAGACTACGAGTTCCATATACTGGACAATGCATTCCTAGTGCATAAGCCAGGCATAAAAGTCCTCAAAAAGGACACCCGACGTGCCATGTTGGCGGGCAAGACAAATCAACTGATCAAGAAGATCATCTACCCCGAACTGAGGATAATGTATGGCCAACGGAAAGGATGTGCGGTATAGTAATTATGATAAATATCCTTTTTTACTTCCTCTTCAAAGAATGATAAAGAAGAAAAGACTTAACCTAGATACGAGTAGAAAATTTAGCAAAAAAGGATATTTATCGGAGATCATTAAGAATTTACTAAGTAAACTTATCTGACTTGGAATACTTCACACATATGTATAATGGTGATATACGGACACGCAGTACACGCCAACCAGATCATTCAGGGAATTCTCTAAGCTCTCCTTGCGCGCGGTTGTGTATATTGTTTGCGTGATTCTTTATCCGTTTTATTTTCTTCTTTTCACTTTTAGTTTGTTTTCGTATTGTATAAGTGTAGCTGGTTTTGTTTGTTATTATTTTTTTCGTTTCCTTTCGTACTTTTGCGCATTTATTTTGTTGTACTTTTGTAAAACGTGTTAGCCGGTAGTCTTTTTATTTCTTTGTAGAGAACTTTTTCTATTGTCTATTATATAGTTGCTTAGAGCAAACGTATTGAATGTGTGTAGATTTTAGCAAATTATTTGTAATAGAATTGTACAATTGTAAAACTAGAAACTGATAACAGTCAATGGGAAAATAATTAAATGATATTAATGGTTAATGGTTAAATGGGCAACAAATGTAGGTAAAGCTGTGCAGATATTATGCTTTGTGTGTGGCTTCGATGTAGTAACAGTGTCTTAGGAAGGTTTATAGTTGGTTTGTGTGATCCCGACTGGGTTTCTGATTAGTGACTGTGCGTTTGTTGGAACGGTTTGCCTGCCCACATGAGTGTGTGTCAATTGACAGCAACCTTTGCAGAAGAGGTGTCGTTACAGAAGGTGCTTTTAATCGGGAGGTGTTTAAACGTGGAGTATAATAGTCCCGGAGTTATGTATACGGTAACACCATGTTAGATGCCTTACTGCTTGTGTTGTTTCGTATAGATTATTCCTTTTTTCAACGGTAATAGGCGTTTTTTATTTACACCAAATGACCTATATAGATCATTGATTTCCATGGTATACAACAACAACAGTTGGATCTAACTATTGTTGTAAACCGTGGAAATCAATGATCGATATAGATCATGTGGGTTGAATAAAAAACGCCTATTGTCATCGAAATCGAAATGCACTGAGTGTGTGTAAAACTTGCAGGAAGAGGCCTTTGGCAGCGTCGTTCAAAATGTCTTGGAATCAAGATGTATCGAAGTCTATTCGGCGGTCACAGAGAACACTAGTCCCATATTTTTAACCCATTTGTTGTTTTTGTGTAGTGCGCACACCATTTGTAACTTTTAATGTAGATATTTGTGTAACAACAAACAGAAAATTGTTTCGATGAAGGGAACTAGGGTCCTGGAATTGCGCCCGTTCAGTAGGTTTTCAAACAACGTGCAACTATAACCACAATTAGTTTGTCCAACTAACTCAGAGTTTATCCAAATGACAGCTTCGATGGAGAGTAAAATTCCGCACTGAACTCAGTCCTCACATTGAACACAGGTTTGCAGTGCCAGTGCGTCCTAATCCACTGACTATTTCCGTGAATTTCTTTAGTCGTAGTATTCAAAAACTTGATTAATGTACGACGTTCACTCGGCAATTTGTACGCCAACTTTGTCCAAAGGTTGGTTCAGAGCTTCTTGAGAAAACTTAATTGTTGTACAATTTACATTCGACGAATTGTATGCCAAACTTTTCTCCGATCACGTGCGGATGACAATGGTTTAGTAATTCGGGTTTCTTATTGCAATAGTTTCTGTCTTATTTTAGCGACTTCATTCTTGCACATAATCGTCGGCTTAGTAACAAAACTGACTAACTGCAAAAACATAGTTCGTGGAAAAACTCAAAACAAGTTTTTTGTTTTCTGAATTTCTTGTGCATGAAGGCAGATAGTCAACCAACAATTTTAAATGCTTTGCCAGAATTTTCTATTTGCTTTTTTGTTATTGATGGCAAATAATAAAAAATAGAATTTTTGGCAGTTGGTCAGTTTTGCTTGTAAGCCGACGATATGAACGTTTGATCAAGGACGTTAGACCAAATTTTATTTCTCTTCATCATTAGGCGTGTTTTTTTGAGCTCCGATCTCAGCAAAGCAAAGTAAAGTAGGATTTTCAGCACGAGATTACAACAACTACAACAGAGTCTCGAAGTGTCAAGTAGAGTGTAGTTGTTGTAGTTGCGTGATGAAAATCCTACTTCACTTTGCTTTGCTGAGATCGAAGCTCAAAAAAACACGGCTATTGTCGGCGACTTATTCCAACCGTTTTTTGGGTAAGACACACAGCGCCCCTACCTGCGTAGATTCAGTTGCTTGAGGTTTTTTTCTACTTGTGCGCGCCACTTTTATAGATGTCTTTCTCTACTGCGTTGGAATTATAGATTCGCTGCGGACTGCATCGTTGACGTCTATTCGCTCTACACGTCCTTTTCATCTCATACGTATATTTTTGACTAGGTCGATGGCGTTGCACGGCTCGTATACTTTGTCATCGCAACGGTGCAAAATATGGAATATTATGTCCTAAAACGACCGCCATTTCAGACCACTAAAGCCGGGTTAATTTAAAGCATTAATTCGGCAGAATTCCTGTAAAACCTGGATTTCAATTCGCACATGGATGCTGAGCTCTAAGTGTGAGTTCGGTTGGGAAGTTTAAGCGATGCTTTATACGTCAGGTCAACTGTTCTTGCTATCTGGAAATCTCTTCACTATATTGAGGTGGGGGAAGGAAGTTGTTTAGTAGAGGTAACTTATTTCGTAGTTGTTGTTTTAGTTTTGAGTGGATGGCGTCTTCATCGGCGGTTGTAGGCTGCCTGCTACCGGGAAACGAATTTGGCTTAAGGCTGTCCACTGCATCAGAAACTTCTTATTGACGTAAGGCATTCATGCCACCTATTTAAATGCGATTCTGTATGTTTTGGAAGGAGTCCTGAGTTGGCATTTTGTGATTTTCGTTCATTATGTTGCGGTCTTGTGGTGCATGACAGACCAAGAGTACTTGTGGTGCTTCATAATAGAGATCTTCGTGTTTAATTGATAAGACCCATTACCCACTACTCTTCTGATTAAAGTAGCACATTGCCATTTCATTTTAAGCCCTCAAGTCGTTGTCCACGTTTCATTCTTTCGATTCCTAGCTCCTCACCCATCTCTTTCGTTATTGCACATGTAACGTTAAAAATTTATTTTAGAATTCCACCCACCAGCTAGATAGAAGGTATCCTGAAGCGTTGTACAAATTTTCAACCAGGACCCGAGTTATCCGTGCCATCTTGGCACGTCAAGAGGAAATAAAAATCAAAAAAACCCGAGATCGGATTCATTTTGTTACCAGCTATCTACTGGGTGGTGAACCATATACATATACCAGGTATTTCTATATGGGCCGTGAGTAACACAAGCGAAAGATGACAAACACGGCTGTCTAATAAAAACCTCCTACTCTTCATGACCCCTATGACCTCCGCACTACAGGACCTGCGAGAGGGCAGTCCGGGCCACTAAGTAGGAGGGTGTTCGAGCGAAAAGCAGCGCAGGCATGCTAGTCGGGCTCCGTCCTAAGCTCGTCGGAATGGGGGGTTCTTGCCGCCTACACGCGAACGTTGTTACATTGTTTACATGCCTGTCTCCGGTTGGTGTTCGAGAATTTCTGTTTACTAAAGAGTGGCTCGAAATGTCGGTTTATGAATTTCGTTACGGTCGCGGGATTATATCCTCTCGAAATACCAGTCTGAATCTAACCCACAGAAACTACAAAAGGTATAACGGATCTCTCAATCTTCGCTGGCTCTCTCTTACTGCGTTCCAGAGGGAGGGGGCTAGTTGGGGAGGCTCCCTCGGAAGATAACCCACCCCTATGGTGTCTGGGTAGAGAAGCCCAGACAACCACCTTGGTGACTACGGTCTTCCAAAATATCATGTTGATAGTCACCCCTATTGTATACAATGGGATTCGATTCCCTTTTACACCCTCTCAATCACCATCCTGCGTCTGCCGACGTCATCCACACTTCCAAAATAAATAAATACTTAACCGCGCATCCTGTTTCGCATGGAGATCAGGTAAGGTATACTACCATCGGCCAGCTTATGCCGGATACCTATTTCTGCTATCCTAAAGAAATGTCCGATCGAAATAAGAAGCCAACCAGGTATTCATTTGTATCGGGATTCCCAAAAAGCGATTGGGATAATTTAATTCACAAAGAAAAATATAAAGAATATTACGATAATCTCAGGTTCTTACTACTAAGGGTGGCAACCTAGTACCTAATACAACTCCCGTAGATAAACTACACAAATACAGGAGAACATGAGCTCGGGAGTGGTATAAACGATTCCTTAGGGGAAACTTCAAGGCTTACAGCTAGATCAACACATTGAATTTAATCCTAGGTGAAACTATGGAATTCAACAAATGGAAAGAAAAATTACGAAATTAGAGTAAAATATATATATAATTATAATATCTCCTCTGCCTCGTTGTCGGATCAGTCCGTGGTCTATCGAGATATTCGAAGCGTAGTGAACATAAGGGATGATCACCAGGTAAACAGTATCGCGGAACTAATATACGTAATACCGATCACTTCGTAACCACGAGTGTATTAATATAGTTAATAAGGGCATGTATATACATATATATAATATTCAAAAGATAAGGCGCCAAGTGCGTTTATGACTTACCACGTCTTAAATGCGGGATTAAACCCTTACCCGAATTCCTCTGCAGGGGTAGATGCTGTGCACAACGTCGTCCTGAGGTGTTAGATGAGGGCTACGCGGAGCTAAAGCTAGAGGTGGACGCTTGAAGAATAAAAGTTATCCAAATGGTATATATATATATATATATTAAAAATTACCCCGGTACGAATGGGTTCTCTACCGAAAAGTAGGTGGAGATACGACGCGTCCGTAATTAATTTATAGACCGCGGAGATATGACTGAGGGGGGGGGGGAATATTACTCAAGGGTAATGATTTTTATTTTATATCAAAAAAAATTAGTACTATTAACAAAGAAGAAGAAAAAAAAAGAGAAAAAAAAAAAAAAAAAAAAATAAAAACAAATCGTTTAAAAACTATAATTATAATGAAAAATACAAGAAGAGCAAAACTAATCCTATGGTTGAGTGGAGTAGCCGGGGGGGAGGAACAGCAAGTAAAGATGATGAACGCCGCATGGTCGGTCCTGGCATCGCGTGGTGTCCGGATCATGCCACGTACACGTGGCCACGTTTTACTATTCCCTCTGTGTTGGGGTAGCACTGGATGGGGGGGGGGGGGCCTTTAACGGTCTCTGAATGTTGGTGCACACAATAGTTACTGTTACCGGCGGTGGTATACCGCAAACCGGGGGGGGGGGGTGCAGGCTGGGGGGGGGAATTTTACCCTTCGGGCCTGGTGCTCAAAGCACGTGTTAGACACATTCCCTGTGGGGGTGCAGGGGTTACGGATCGGTGCCTACGATGACACTGATAGTTGGTATGGTGTCAACAGGCGAATTTATAGAACGCACTAAATATCTCTGGGTTCAGTTTTGGGGCAAGATCACTTTCACTTCTCAAGGTGCCGATACAATTGCATGCGGGGGGGATGGGAGGAACACAAAACTAAATGTCACTGGGTGGATCCACAAGACGAGATGCCACGTGAGATGTTACTCCGTGGTGTAAAAATCACTTAAGTTTTTGCAGACCGTTATTGGAGTGCCTTTTTACACGAGATATATATGGTTTGTTTTATTTTTCGTCAAACTTTTGCGCGACACAAATCGACCCCACGACACTGGAGATATATCTGTGATCAACCCCATTTAATTACGAGTTTTTTTTTTTTTTTTTTTTTTTTTTATTTTTGTTATATCGCCAAACGAAGACGAGCACATTTACTAAGTTTTATTTTATTTCTGAACATAATTGTCCACCGCACTACCGCACACCCAAGACGACCAACCGCGCTTGCCCACCGCCCAAAATCAACTCTCTGCTCTCTAACGAGCTGAAGCAAAACTTGCGAATATGCAAAAACATGCAAAAACAAGCACAAGTGACGCGCCAAAGAAATGGAACATACCAGAACAAGGTACCGTAGATGTACGTCTATATGACCTCACGCGACACTCTATACAAAAAAAAAATCCAACAAGAACACTGTACGGTGAAATATGGTGATTCTGCTTCTCAGCCACACAAGAAAGTCCCACTCCATGCGACAAACCAGTTTCCCTACCCCCTTGCCTCTTTCAGAATCGATGATGGTTACCCACAGCCAATGAGCATTTACGACGCAGATTAGTTGTAGGTATACCAACGACGCCAACCGCTTTGTTCACGGTGGATTGCCTTTGAGGTTTGGGGCGAAACTACAGCATTTACCCAATCTTCACACCCTTCTACCACTTTGTAATGATTATAGCACATCTGGCGATCGGTGGTGAACTTGGTAGTGGAGACACCTACCCTTGTTTCCTGGTTCCGAGTAATAGGTGCACCATCGGATATCATTTTATATCCGCAAACAGGTTTCGGAGAACATTATGAAGTCATTGGTGAAACCGTCAGTATTATCTTTGGAATACAAAGGTATTATGCGAATTTGGGTTTGGCAAGATTTGAAAAGAAATAACGATAACCGCCGTTTCCCACAAAACTTATTACTTTTGCGCTTGCGAAAGGGCACAAGGGATAAGAGAAGAAACGGCTGAAGTATCGCCTTCCCGGTAGTCTCATGCTCTACCGACTGAGCTGGGCGGACACTTGCGTGCATTACGCCGGAACTACGTTCTGAGATCTTTTGAATGAACTACTCCCACATCCTTTCCGTGCATATCGTGTAACTCATATAGGTTGTTACCAACAACTTTGTGGACTTGCATTTTCAGAAACTTAGGGCATAGCTTTGCATTCACCCGTTTCGACGCGTCGCTGAGAACGAAATTACGCTTGTATACTAGGTCCCCGACGCGGAACTTTCGGCTGGAGCTACGCAGGTTATAAACCTTTTCATATTTATCGTGAGCTGCGGCTAAGGCCTCTTTCAAATTAGAGTGTAAGATATTCAGCTTATCTTTCCTAGCTAACACCTGCAGATCAGAGTGGTTTAAACCGTCGAGACGTCGAAGCAAATCATAAGTAGAGCCGTGTTCTATCATAGGGTGCCCAAAGAGAGCTTCGTAAGGGGAGACTCCAATGGCGGCGTGCACAGCCGAGCGCAGCGCGCAGCCAATAGCAGGCAGCTGCTCGTCCCATTTGGTATGGTCCGTGGAGAGATACGATCTAATTGCGGCTAGGAGGGACCGATTGACCCTCTCACTGGCATTAGCTTGCGGAGCGTGCGAAGCGGTTCTGATGTGGCGAATTCCAAAGCTGGACAAGAATTTTTCGAACTCTTGACTGGTAAACTGTTTTCCGTTGTCGGAAAGTACGGATTCAGGCACGCCGAAGAGACAAAAGATATGATCACGCATAAACTTGACGGTGTTATCCGTGGTCGATCTCTTGAGGGGCTGCAAGAGCACGAACTTCGTTAGCTGATCCAGTACGATGAGTATATGAGTATTGCCAGCCTTGGAACGCGGGTAGGGCCCTAGGAAGTCGATAAAAATGTGCTGGAATGGACGTTCCACCACGAAGGCCTTTCCCATCGGAGCTCGTAGGACGGTGTTAGGGGCCTTGGATGATTTACATTCTTCGCAAAGGTTTATAAATGCTCTTACTTGCGAGGCCATATTTGGCCAATAATAGCTCTCACGTAGACGGTGCAAAGTTTTGGTTATTCCGCCATGCGAGGCTCGCGGGGGGCAATGGGCTAGGGTAATTAATCGTTCCGTTATCTGTGAGGGGATCCACAGTTTCCAAGTCCTGTCCTCTGGTAGGAGTTGCCCGAAAACGGGCCTGACCTTCTTGTAAACTAAATCGTTGGAGATGGTGAGGTCAGGCAGTTGAGCGCGGTTTCTCTGAACAGTGTCCAACAGGTCGCGATATTCCTTCGAACGAAAACTAGGGTCAGAGAGTTCCACATGTAGCACGCCTGGGGACGGAGCTAAAGGCTTGGACTGGGTCGTATCAACCGCATCCACTCCGTGGATTCGAGAAAGCGCATCGGGAACCACGTTCAAAGAACCTTTCCGATGTTCGATTTCAAAGACGAAGCCTTGCAACTTAAGGCTCCATCGAGCTAACCGGCCATCCAACTCTTTCTGGTTCCTGAGCCAACGCAGGCTCGCGTGGTCAGTGATAATTTTGAAGCTATGCCCTTCCACATAGGCGCGGAACTTCTGCACTCCCATCACGGCGGCAAGGCATTCGCGTTCCGTGACGCTATAGTTTCGTTGTGCAGCATTTAACTTATGCGAATAATAGAATATAGGGCGTTCGGAACCGCTATCATCAAGCTGACACAGGACGCAGCCAATGCCAGTGGCAGAGGCATCGCAGACTATGATGAATTCTTTATTATAATCTGGGTTTACTAAAACGGGGGCGGTGGTTAGCAGGGTCTTCAGTTGGTTGAACGAGGCGAGAGCTTCAGGGCAAAAATGAAATTTTACTCCTTTTTTGAGGGTGTTCGTGAGAGGGGTAGCTACCGCTGCGAAATCCTTCACAAACCTACGGTACCAGCCGGCCATCCCGAGGAATCGACGGACTTGGCGAGGCGAGCTTGGTACGGGGTAGTCGAGGATCGCTGAAACCTTCTCGGGGTCAGTCTTCAGACAGCCTTCTCCTACCACATAACCTAGATACTTCAGCTCCCGGAAACAAAAATGGGACTTTTCCATATTGATCGTCAACCCAGCCTCTCTCAATTTCCTAGCTACAACTGTCAACAACTTCAGATGTTCCTCAAAGGTTCTCGAAACTATTAGCAAGTCATCGAGGTAGACAAACACATTTTCTCTCATTTCGTGAGGTACCACTTTGTCCATCAATCTGCACATACGCTGGGGAGCGTTGCAGAGGCCAAAGGGCATTACTTTGAAATGATAAAGTGGACGACCGGGGACGGTGAAGGCGGTTTTCTCCCTTGACCTTTGCTCCAGCGGTATCTGCCAAAAGGCGTCCTTCAAATCCACACTCGAAATATAGTGTGTATCTGAAAGGCGCCCCAGCAGTCCCTCAATGTGCGGGAGCGGATAGGCATCCTTTTTAGTGACTTGGTTCACCTTCCGAAAGTCCAAGCACAAGCGGTTCTTACCAGGCTTTCGTATAAGTACGACTGGGGAACTCCAAGCGCTTGAACTCTCTTCAATGATCCCCAACTCCAGCATGCGATCCAACTCCTCGTACAATAGGGTTTGTACCGCCGGAGAGACGGGATAATGCCGTTGTTTGACGGGTTCAACGTCTCCGGTGTCAATTACGTGTTCCTCTAAGCTTGTCTGTCCTAAGCCAATAGTGGCGAAGGACGGGAACAAACTCATGGTGTGTCTTAATCTTCTCGCTTCCTCACTAGATAGTTCGCAGAACAGGTCGTTCGTTCGCTGGTCAGATGGCAAGGTCAGCTCAGAAATCAAATGGGGAGCAAGCTGGAATTCATGCCAAAAATCCACCCCTAAATATAGGGCTTGCTTTAGAGACGGTACCAGCAAAAGGGTTACTGGTTTAACACGGCCCTTGTAACCAATGTCCAGGGTGACCTGACCTGTGACGGACTGATGATGCCCATCAGCAGTCTTTACTAACGAACGAATTGGTTTAACGGGCAAGCGTTTTTTCTGAAGGAGCCGACATCCCTCTTCGCCTAGGCAGCTCATGGCCGCCCCACTGTCTAACAATCCTAACATATTTTGTCCCATGATATTCACCGACGCATAAGGGCGTGGATCATAGTCTGGGCTACAGAGGGTGGTGGCGGCAATAGAACGGTAGATGTGCTTCTTTTTATTAAACTTTTCCCGTAGATGGAGTATTCGAGCCGACACAGGGGGAGGTGGGCCTTTGAAGATTCTTTCCCTCGTGGCATAATAGGTCTGAAACCGGTCACGCAAGGTTCTACCTGCGAGGTTATGGGCTTGTACGGGCGGAGGAGTAATTGGTACCTCTCGGTGGAGAATCGTGATCTTATTATCTGCCAAATCTGGTCGAAGGACTGTGGTGTCGCTGGGTGTAGGGCTAGAAATTAGTGAAGGGCCGGGTTTCTCTCCTGCGAACAAGTCACACCGGTGGACGACCTGTTCGTGCGCGGGTTTTCCGAGCAGTTTGAACATTTGGGGGTGGTGGTGTTTTCTTTCCCGCACTTATAACAGAATAAGTTCCTTTGGGGACTTTCACATTCATAGAACGTGTGGCCAACCCGCTTGCAGTTCCAGCAGGTGAGGGTATTAGAACTTCGGCGATTATCCACGCCTTCTACCTGAAAGCTTGCGCTGCTGCAGGAGGGTTCTTCTTCATTAACTACAAACTCGCTAACATGCCGCCTAAAACCAGAAGGTGGAATTGTACGAGTTAGTGGGGTCCTATGGTCGCTGAGATATTTCTCAATCGTGCGACACACGTATACTAATTCGGGTAGGCTACCAGGGTTGAAAGTTATGAGGAGCTCTCCCATACGCTTACAGACGTTTTGCTTGACTATTTCGATCAGCTCGCGATTCGGTTTGGGAATTCTCAACCGGGAGTTTAAGTGCAAAATTTCATTATAAAAATCGTCGAACGGTTCCGAGAGACCTTGACGTCTATCAGACATCTTCCGGAAGAGTTCGGAGTCGGTTTCGAGGCTTCGGAACTGCTCAATGAGGGCGTTTTTCAGAGTGGACCAGGAGACATGAGGGTTGGACTTCAGGTAAACCCAGAACCAATTTTCGGCTGGCCCCTCAACAAATTGATGGAAATTTAGAACAATATCTTCCCATGAGGCTCCATAGCCTTCCTTAACTCGCTGTAAACGGAATAAGAAATCGTCTACCGACATCCGACGGTTATCGAACTTGATACCCCACTTATGAAAATGATGGGCATTCGAGGCTGTCGAGAGAGGGGTTCTAGTCCTTCCCATGACTGATGGAGTTGCGGGCTGGTTTAGAGTCATGTTGCCTAACTGGGCGATAAAGTTGTCCACGTTGTCACTGCGGACATTGGGCGGAGGAACCGTCATGTCAGGCAAGCGAGACGGGATCTGAACAGATGGCACTGGCGGAGGAACAGAGACGTTTGCGGGAGCAGGAGTACGGTTAGGGGTTTGCGAGCGCAGCAGGTCTTGGAAGAGATTAGTTATTTCGGTTCTCGTCGATACCCTATTCTTCTCCAACTCCTCCCTGATCACGCGTAGATCGTCGGTACGACTGAGGCCTACCGTTGCCGTCACAACTTCTTGAACGTATTGGGCCAAATCGACTGCCTCCGGGTTTTCGGCATCCGACTCGACATCAGAGTCGGCTGGTATATTAGAAGGACCTTCCATGTTAGGCGGATCAACTTGGCTGGCATTCGCGAGGCGACTAAGGGCTTCACGGGACGTAGACGGAGCGGGGTTGAGACTGGATGTGCGGGCCTTTGAGCGAGATACTTTTGCGACCGGGCCTAACGATATTCGCGTGTCCTTAGATCTTTTATCCTTCTTGGGACGTAGGAGCCTATCAGACGGCGGACTAGGCTGCGACATCTCCAAATAAGTGAAAGATGCGATAACTGACCTAAGGGACGACCAATCTGGGCACGTGCTAACTGAACCGCTTGATATCTAACCACCACAACAACCAATTTAAAAAAAATAAAAATAAAAAAAACTAATACTAGACTCTTATCTAACTAACGGATTCGTAACCTAAAGTTATACTGGTAAATTAATTGGTAAGACTGAGACAAAAGATTTTCATACAAATTTCGGACGTGTGGACTTCGCTTACAGACTAAGGTGGGATGAGTCAGACACTCCAGAAGCAAGAGAGAGAGAGAGAGAGATGGAATGGGATTCCGTAAGATGGAACAAAGCTACCTTACGTGTTAAATATATATATAGCACATCTTGGCGCAACAGCAACAGACATCAGCGCGGACAGAATCCGATGCTGACCGGACGGAGCGCTAGGAAAGATTTTGGCAGGAGGTTGATATCTGCTATGAGTATGTTTAGTACGCACGAATGGTGCAAGGGTTGAAAGACAGTCGTGCTTAATTTTTTCGATCGGGTGGCAGCTACTTCAGCGTCCCTACAGATCGATACAATCAAAGAAGGTACGAGTGCTTCTGCTACAGACGTAAATCAGGAACAAAATCACTAATCTACCGGTCAGAGCTACCAAACCTTCTATGAGCTAAAGTCTTAAAGGCGCTTAGTAAATCTGCAGACAGTCGATCTACTTACCCTGTCCAAAGGGATGCATAGCTTCAGGCGCAGGTGTAAGGCTAAAGCGATCGAGGGGAGAACGGGTCCGTATATTCTTGCTGGCAGCAAAACGTAATTCTGGGCTACACGCCACGAAATTGAACGGACCGCCAATACAAGATACACTAAAGGAAGAAGCAGAGGGGAAGGGGATAGACCCTGGTGTAAATTCCCACAAAGGACAATTATATCCGAAACCACTTGAGAGCAAGCTCGATCAAAGGTAGCAAAAAAAAAATTAAAAACCACGCAAAAATATGAGTTTGGGTAGGTCAGCTGATCCTGACCTATTCCAATATAATTTGGCATATCGAATTGGATATAGACTGAGAAAACTTGGTCGAGGTCTTGCGTCGAACGTCTCCGACATGGACCTAACGAGAATAACGAACTCAACGGGACATTTCGGGCCCCACGTTGGGCGCCATCCTGTAACGTTAAAAATTTATTTTAGAATTCCACCCACCAGCTAGATAGAAGGTATCCTGAAGCGTTGTACAAATTTTCAACCAGGACCCGAGTTATCCGTGCCATCTTGGCACGTCAAGAGGAAATAAAAATCAAAAAAACCCGAGATCGGATTCATTTTGTTACCAGCTATCTACTGGGTGGTGAACCATATACATATACCAGGTATTTCTATATGGGCCGTGAGTAACACAAGCGAAAGATGACAAACACGGCTGTCTAATAAAAACCTCCTACTCTTCATGACCCCTATGACCTCCGCACTACAGGACCTGCGAGAGGGCAGTCCGGGCCACTAAGTAGGAGGGTGTTCGAGCGAAAAGCAGCGCAGGCATGCTAGTCGGGCTCCGTCCTAAGCTCGTCGGAATGGGGGGTTCTTGCCGCCTACACGCGAACGTTGTTACATTGTTTACATGCCTGTCTCCGGTTGGTGTTCGAGAATTTCTGTTTACTAAAGAGTGGCTCGAAATGTCGGTTTATGAATTTCGTTACGGTCGCGGGATTATATCCTCTCGAAATACCAGTCTGAATCTAACCCACAGAAACTACAAAAGGTATAACGGATCTCTCAATCTTCGCTGGCTCTCTCTTACTGCGTTCCAGAGGGAGGGGGCTAGTTGGGGAGGCTCCCTCGGAAGATAACCCACCCCTATGGTGTCTGGGTAGAGAAGCCCAGACAACCACCTTGGTGACTACGGTCTTCCAAAATATCATGTTGATAGTCACCCCTATTGTATACAATGGGATTCGATTCCCTTTTACACCCTCTCAATCACCATCCTGCGTCTGCCGACGTCATCCACACTTCCAAAATAAATAAATACTTAACCGCGCATCCTGTTTCGCATGGAGATCAGGTAAGGTATACTACCATCGGCCAGCTTATGCCGGATACCTATTTCTGCTATCCTAAAGAAATGTCCGATCGAAATAAGAAGCCAACCAGGTATTCATTTGTATCGGGATTCCCAAAAAGCGATTGGGATAATTTAATTCACAAAGAAAAATATAAAGAATATTACGATAATCTCAGGTTCTTACTACTAAGGGTGGCAACCTAGTACCTAATACAACTCCCGTAGATAAACTACACAAATACAGGAGAACATGAGCTCGGGAGTGGTATAAACGATTCCTTAGGGGAAACTTCAAGGCTTACAGCTAGATCAACACATTGAATTTAATCCTAGGTGAAACTATGGAATTCAACAAATGGAAAGAAAAATTACGAAATTAGAGTAAAATATATATATAATTATAATATCTCCTCTGCCTCGTTGTCGGATCAGTCCGTGGTCTATCGAGATATTCGAAGCGTAGTGAACATAAGGGATGATCACCAGGTAAACAGTATCGCGGAACTAATATACGTAATACCGATCACTTCGTAACCACGAGTGTATTAATATAGTTAATAAGGGCATGTATATACATATATATAATATTCAAAAGATAAGGCGCCAAGTGCGTTTATGACTTACCACGTCTTAAATGCGGGATTAAACCCTTACCCGAATTCCTCTGCAGGGGTAGATGCTGTGCACAACGTCGTCCTGAGGTGTTAGATGAGGGCTACGCGGAGCTAAAGCTAGAGGTGGACGCTTGAAGAATAAAAGTTATCCAAATGGTATATATATATATATATATTAAAAATTACCCCGGTACGAATGGGTTCTCTACCGAAAAGTAGGTGGAGATACGACGCGTCCGTAATTAATTTATAGACCGCGGAGATATGACTGAGGGGGGGGGGGAATATTACTCAAGGGTAATGATTTTTATTTTATATCAAAAAAAATTAGTACTATTAACAAAGAAGAAGAAAAAAAAAGAGAAAAAAAAAAAAAAAAAAAAATAAAAACAAATCGTTTAAAAACTATAATTATAATGAAAAATACAAGAAGAGCAAAACTAATCCTATGGTTGAGTGGAGTAGCCGGGGGGGAGGAACAGCAAGTAAAGATGATGAACGCCGCATGGTCGGTCCTGGCATCGCGTGGTGTCCGGATCATGCCACGTACACGTGGCCACGTTTTACTATTCCCTCTGTGTTGGGGTAGCACTGGATGGGGGGGGGGGGGCCTTTAACGGTCTCTGAATGTTGGTGCACACAATAGTTACTGTTACCGGCGGTGGTATACCGCAAACCGGGGGGGGGGGGTGCAGGCTGGGGGGGGGAATTTTACCCTTCGGGCCTGGTGCTCAAAGCACGTGTTAGACACATTCCCTGTGGGGGTGCAGGGGTTACGGATCGGTGCCTACGATGACACTGATAGTTGGTATGGTGTCAACAGGCGAATTTATAGAACGCACTAAATATCTCTGGGTTCAGTTTTGGGGCAAGATCACTTTCACTTCTCAAGGTGCCGATACAATTGCATGCGGGGGGGATGGGAGGAACACAAAACTAAATGTCACTGGGTGGATCCACAAGACGAGATGCCACGTGAGATGTTACTCCGTGGTGTAAAAATCACTTAAGTTTTTGCAGACCGTTATTGGAGTGCCTTTTTACACGAGATATATATGGTTTGTTTTATTTTTCGTCAAACTTTTGCGCGACACAAATCGACCCCACGACACTGGAGATATATCTGTGATCAACCCCATTTAATTACGAGTTTTTTTTTTTTTTTTTTTTTTTTTTATTTTTGTTATATCGCCAAACGAAGACGAGCACATTTACTAAGTTTTATTTTATTTCTGAACATAATTGTCCACCGCACTACCGCACACCCAAGACGACCAACCGCGCTTGCCCACCGCCCAAAATCAACTCTCTGCTCTCTAACGAGCTGAAGCAAAACTTGCGAATATGCAAAAACATGCAAAAACAAGCACAAGTGACGCGCCAAAGAAATGGAACATACCAGAACAAGGTACCGTAGATGTACGTCTATATGACCTCACGCGACACTCTATACAAAAAAAAAATCCAACAAGAACACTGTACGGTGAAATATGGTGATTCTGCTTCTCAGCCACACAAGAAAGTCCCACTCCATGCGACAAACCAGTTTCCCTACCCCCTTGCCTCTTTCAGAATCGATGATGGTTACCCACAGCCAATGAGCATTTACGACGCAGATTAGTTGTAGGTATACCAACGACGCCAACCGCTTTGTTCACGGTGGATTGCCTTTGAGGTTTGGGGCGAAACTACAGCATTTACCCAATCTTCACACCCTTCTACCACTTTGTAATGATTATAGCACATCTGGCGATCGGTGGTGAACTTGGTAGTGGAGACACCTACCCTTGTTTCCTGGTTCCGAGTAATAGGTGCACCATCGGATATCATTTTATATCCGCAAACAGGTTTCGGAGAACATTATGAAGTCATTGGTGAAACCGTCAGTATTATCTTTGGAATACAAAGGTATTATGCGAATTTGGGTTTGGCAAGATTTGAAAAGAAATAACGATAACCGCCGTTTCCCACACACAAACCATTCGAAGCCTCTATCGCTCATAAGGGAAAATAAAAACAAAAACCAAGCAACTATTTTTAGCTTCAAAAAGACACAATTATCGGGGGACATGCTCACAATTCAACTCACTAGGTCGTTCTCTAATACTTGAATCTTAAAATCGATCTAAACAGTAAATTAAATTATTAACAATTAATAAACCATAAGCAGACAAAGTAAATACAAAAATGTAGAAAATTTGGCCTTCTCTTTTCTATCCAAATTCAACTCAAAACATAAGAAAGAAAGCATCACAATACCACAATTAACTAGAAAGGAAAAACAAATACAATATCCAAAAACTACTACCAGATAAACTAAAAACTAAATTACAAAACTGCTTCCTTACCGACAGAGCTAAAGCTGAATTTAACTCAAAACTGTCCTAGTATAGCCCAAAAAAAAAAAAAACATAAAAAACAGACAACATAGAACCATAGGAACCATAATTGCTAAGTAAAGTTTAAACAAAAAATAAAATAAAACAACTTAATACTTAAGTGCAAAAGTGATATATCTATAGGATTAAGAACAAAAACAGAAAAACCATTTTTATTCACTAAACAAAAATATATAAGAATAAAAGTGAAGAAAAAAAAACATATTTTCTAGAAATACAGACAAATTATGCATAAACATATAAAATACAAAAATAAATATAAACGAAATAGGGAAACAAATTCATGAAATGGAATTTTGAATAAGAGAAAAACGCAAGTGAATTAAAAACAAAAATTAATAGGTAGGCGACTAATTAATAATTAATTGATGAAGAGAAGAAATTCATTTTGTATATCTTTCCAAGTTTTAGTTTAGATCCATTAGAAATATGCAAAACAAAAACTGTTTTCCTAAGCCAGGTTGTTAGTATTAATAATACCAATATTTAGTATTTTTTTTTTTATTATTTAATTGTAAAGTGTGTCATTTTGCCATCACCTATACTCATACTGCCTTCCGATTTCATTTGTATTCGAAAAACCTGTCAAAATATATTCGTTACCTTACTAGGCTATAAAAAAAAGGGGGCTGCAACCACAGAAGTCATTAACTCAGTAGGGATTGGACTACTGATCGATTGGGTATTGTTTGAACAACTTTAATTACAGGGCTCATGCACAGAACTACAAAAACTGGTTTCGTTACCTTTATTGCGGGACGTGACAGCGGTTTTAATTTGGGAAAACGCCGTTGGATTGTACGTTGTTCTAAAATTGTGTAGAAGGTCGTGCCTGCATTCTTTCAAAAATCACTTTGTAAGAGATCTGTTTGTAGCTGGATATTAAGATCAGTTAATCTGTTTTAAAATGATTGCAAAACCTCCATTTTTAAACAAAACTAAAGGTCTAAAATGGATATAAGCCGGTGTCGCCTCATGCGTGAATTTTGTTTTTATTTCACAAGTAAAATCGAAATTGTTCCATCTGTCTGCTGATCGATAAATCGTTCAAACTTTAATCTCGTAGTCGAGATCTGTGCACAGCATTATGCTCCACTTTAGGCAGGTTTTTATGCATGGCCAAATCTTTCCTATGAAGAGATTCTTGTTGGTTTTTTGTTCGAGAAGCAGTGTCTCTTCATTGGGGGAACTTGTAAGGCGTTCTTCAAACTTAAATCTTTACGTTGCTCATCGAAGATTGCAGTTGAAAAGTTTGTACTCAAAACCTTTTGCAAACAGAAAAGCCGTCAACATCCTTTAGACACAAATCTCCTTTGCTAATTGAGCGGTACGGTAGATTACAGCTCAAACTCATTTTAAAAACTTAGCTCCGCATCCCGGATTGATTTTCTTTTTCAACACAGCGCGCATAACCGCAGTGTATAACCCTTAAGAGAAATGCCCGTACCCCATATTGTCAATATTTAGGGATTTCATATATATTATCTTCGAGCACTAATTGTGTCGCTCCTTTTCCACCTTACGTTGATGACTTCTGTATTCAAACAGCCCCACCCATCCGAAGAAATACATCACGAATTCCATTCCTTTTAAAAACAAAAACAAAAACAAAAACAAAAACTTCTAGTTATATTTATACTAGCTGCTCCTAGAAAAGGCACTTTTTTTTAATTAAAACATTTAAAACTATATTTCTAGTCTTCAATTTATATACATTTGTATTTTTTTATTTTATTGGTTAATTTATGAATATTATTGTAAAACAATTAAAAACGAAAACATCAACCTACCTTAAACATCATCAAAAGCAAATGCTAAAAGTACATATTAAAGCATCAAATATGTTAATTATAAAAAGAAAATAATAAAAAAAAAAATGTTATCCTATTGAAAAATTAAGAGAAAAGTGCCTTAGATGAGATAAAAAAAAAATTAAAAATACATTTTAATTCAAAAAATTAATTATAAATACGAATTAAGAAGATAACTTAGAAATCCTTTGCTTTCTGGTTAAATTTAATAACGAAAAAGATCCGCAAGGCAAATGTGTTTTGTATTATGTTTTATTTAAAAAGAGAATGTTATTGTACATTGAGGTTATATTTGTTTTATATTTTGTTTCGTGCAAAATTGAAGAGACAATTTAGTTTAAAAAAAGAAGATTGTAATTTATATAAGTTGAGAGTATGAATATGTAAAAATATAAATATATTTTTCTTTGTTTTGTAATGCCGACCAAAATGGTAATAAAAATAAAAACAAAACTCAATTAAAAAAAGTACACTCGTTGTTTTATTGTGCAGTGGCAGTGGTCTCTCAAAGATGGTGAGTACCTACCTTACTGAATGATTGTTGGACAGTTTTTCTAAAGGCGAATGGGCGGCGAAACATGTATGTGACTTAAATGCATCGACTGCTTGCGTAAAGGTGGCGTGTCATTCACGAAACCACCCTAAAAAAATGACCAACACGCTTGGCACAAATAATCTTTTACTTTCTTCAAATTCACAATGGCAACATTTTTTTATATGAAAAACTTGCAATAGTCACCAACTACAAATATAAAAAGAAACGTTATATGGTAGTAGAAGTATTGGCAAAGCCAAAGAATATTTAATTTCTTGGACTAGGTGTTCACCTAAAAACATAAACCTTTCATAGATGTACCTACTCGCCTCTTTGCTTAATTGCAGTTCCATCCGTTCGTTTATTTCCACCCAAAACTCCATTTCAACTAATGTTCATCCCGTCATCCAAGGCTATCCAAATTGTAGTGCTTGGCCAAACATATTCATTCGATTGTCAAACGATTCCAGATTCCACTTGCTCGCTCTTTTTTTTAAACGTCTATTTGGTCACAAATGTCCCCACCCAGAACCCCCCCCCCCCCCCCCCTCTTAAAATTGCAAAAGCGAATCCAAAATACACTCCAAATGAAACAAACTATTGTTCCATTCCAATCCAAGAAAACAGAAAAAAAATGCGTTTCCATTGTCAACTGATTTTATTTAAATTTTAAACTGTCAAAAATCGCTCGCCTCACGACGACGGTGTCGACGAACGAAAATTTAGAATTTTCATACAAAGATCCCTCTGAGGTACTAGTCGCCCAGAAATATTAGCAGGTATACACTTTCGCAGTAGAAGATTCGCGCCATAATTGAAATGACAGCTGCATGGAAATCTCGACAGAGATGTGCAACTCAAATAGAATGTAGTAGATGGGATAGAAATGTGCAACTCAAACAAAATGTAGTAGATGACGTAGATTGTACATTCTTACAAAAACTGAATGATTTTTTTAGAAATTTTCGTTCAACTTGGAATCGGGGATATTTTTAATCATAGTTTTATGTTTTACTTAGACGTGATTTATACGCTTACCTGCAGAACATTCAATAAAACGCAAGTAAATATGTAGAATTCATTTCAATTCATTTATTTGGAAAACTACACTGTTTCTAGGTAAGTATAAGAGACAAGTTTTTATTTTTACTTCATTTTATATACTTACTTCTCTTTCGGGAAAGGCAATAATACAATTTCTGGAAACAGCCCAGAGATGGTTGAAAAAAGAGATGATAGTTGTAGTTTTGCTCTTAAAATTTTGTAAATTTTAGTCCCTAAAAAGCGAGTTGCAAGGTTTGCTTGTCATGTGTAGGTACTTTGATATTTTTCCAATAGAATTCGCACAATGGACCACACTCTCGGTAATCCTGGTGCGCTGCTCTTGCGAAACAAAATCGACAGAAAAAAGTTTGCAAAAAGACAGCGGAAAATGATTAATAAAAACTTTTAGACAGCTGCTGAGAAACGTAGTTGTAGAGTTTTGTTAATTTAGGAATGGTAATTATGTCGTTAGTAAATAGTGTTAATTGCTCCTCGTTAAGCCCGTATGACACTTAATTTTTTTTAATTTTTTCTGCTTTTAAAATGAAACTAGAGCAGTACGAAAAATTAGAACGAAAATTCCCGATAGGAGTGAGTGCGTACACACCAACTTTACTAATGTAGACACGTCAAAAAAATGTATTAAAAATGTATTCAAACCACATTTTCCAGCTGCTGGTAGCTTTTTTTTGATATTTCAAGATTATTTGAAAATAAATTCTATTGAAAATCTGTTCCTTTGCAAACAATTGCTACCCCTTTCGTAATACACTTTTAGTCTCTTTTACACACCGCTGACTTTTCAACATTATAAAAATGAGGAAAAAATGTAGTGTCATACGGGCTTTAGTCGCTGTAATAATTCTAAGACTTTTCCATGAATGCAAGGTGACACATTCAAGGAATAATTTTCCTTTTAGTACCTTATTCGGCCGTCCAATATAAAAACATAATAAACACGTCGAAATTTAACAAGCTTGTAATATGCCGGACAATAAATTTTGTGGAATAAAAGATCGGGGACATCTAGTAATTGCAATCTAGTACAATTATCCGCTTGAACATCATTTCATCGCAGGAGAGACCATTGGAAACTGAAAAGATAAAGGAAGCATGGTAAATATAAGAATTTGTATTTGAAATGAACAACAACAAAGTAATAGAAAAGATTCAGTCTGTTAAATATTATAGAAAAATGGGTTAACCGTGAAATTAAATCGGGATTATATTTAAGGTATTTTGACTTATTCGATTAAAATTGATCGTGGTGGTGCTGCCAGTGAATGCATTTCTTTGGCCTCTTCTATTAAATGGTCCTCTTGTTGACTAGAAAATGATTCATCTGTCTCTTCTTCAGATACTCCTGCGGTGCCTCAAAACATTAGACGTTTTGTGTTGGTTGTCCCCGTTAAGAATTATTGTGAGCGGTGACATCTACAACGTCTGATGAAGATACACATGAATCATAGTTCCACTTTGTAATTAACCTTTACATTTTAGACAAAATACCACGATTTGCAGTTCTTATGTGTTATGTTGCATCCACGCATTAAAATAAAACCCCCAACGCTTTTGTTTGCAAAATAAATTTGTTCACATCTGTACTCACCCACATCGAGTCAGTTTCCTGGAAGCAATTTGTTTGGTATTGCTTCGTTCTACAGTTGACAATCTGATGGCAATAAACACTTATGTCGTTTTCCATTGGGCAAAAAGAATCGTCCGGAAGAGCCCGGAATCGAAAAATCACTCCTGAAACTCGTTTTCCATTGGTTTCACTCGGGGATCCACTCATTCTGAAATCCAATGGAACAACAAAACTGCTTCTGAAAGAATCCACAAAAGTATTGGTGAAATGCCAAAAAATAATCTACGGCTGCGTCAGCTGACTTGTATAAAACACTTAAATTACACCTGTGTGAGTGCTTCTTGAGTGGATTCTGACTTCAAATCGAGAAGCGAAATTCTCTTCTCAGAATCACCAGAAGAGTATTTTTTGTGCCAATGGAACGGTTTCAGGAGTGATTTTTTCGATTCCGGACTCTCCCGGACGCTTCTTTCTGCCCAATGGAAAAGGACATTAATTCGACTAGATTGGTCTGGATGAGATGTAACCTGAACGCAAAAACTAGATTGGTTGGGAACGTCACTTTTGCTACGTCAGCCACAATTGCAAACTGTCAACTTAGCAACCAGTCACGAATTTCTTGACTAGATTCGTCGGCTATCCTTCCATAAACGTCAACTGAAAGAGCTGCTTATATGACCGATTTCAGCCAATCAAAACCGAGATACATCTAGTCAGACAGCTGTCAGACTTACTAAACTAGATACTTGAACGTCCCCATTCTTAAGATTATAGAAATTTGACAGTAAATGAGTGGGTACTTCAATTGCAACGTAGAGTCGCAAGATCCGGGTAACACACCAACTGTCACACGCTGGAAACAGATGCTCACCAAAGCTCGAATCTTAAAACAGACATTTCTTTAATTTCACGCCTTTAATAAATTAAAATTCACTACAGTATTAATGCGCTAGTGGAGGTTAACACACGTCAGTTCATCTCGCGCTTAATTTTAGATACCTTATCTCC
This sequence comes from Cheilosia variabilis, assembly GCA_951230905.1. Lineage (NCBI taxonomy): Eukaryota > Metazoa > Arthropoda > Insecta > Diptera > Syrphidae > Cheilosia > Cheilosia variabilis. The sequence continues at coordinate 47,691,984 of OX579679.1, forward strand.
GAAGCGCAGAGAAGTGTTCGCAAAATTTCTGATGCAGGATTTAGATGAGGCGATGCGAATATTGTGTTATTGGCAATTGGATTGTACTGTTTTTTTTATTACGGCATTGTCTTGCCTAAAATTTAAACATTTTTTTAAGTTTTCCGCAAAGTAAATTTAGATCTAGAAATGTCGATATTTAGTGCCGATTAAATGGGGACGTTCAAGTATAAGTAAGTCTGACAGCTTTCTGACTAGATGTATCTCGGTTTTGATTGGCTTAGATCGGTCATATGCACAGCTGTTTCTGTTGACGTTTGTGGAAGGGTAGCCGACGAATCTAGTTGAGAAATTCGTGACTGAGTAGGTACTAAAGAACACATGAGAGCAAACTGAAAAGCGAAGAAATCAATTCAACTTAATTGATTTAAATATCTAAATTTACAATTACAGCAATTTTCACGCGAATTAAAAATTGACACTAGTCACTCTCCACATAACACAGTCGCGATCCACAAACCCACGAATGAAAAATTCGTTCGAACCTAACCTTTAGAAATTAAACTGAATCGCGGGTATCTACGACTGAAAAAAGTTTTCATGTGAATGAAATCTCGAAAACTACGAATATTCGCTTGTTCGCAGTTCGCAATTCGCTCTCATATGATACGTTGAAAGTTTGCGTATGTGGCTGACGTTGCACCGGACACTTCTTTCGCGAGCTAAAGTAGTGCAGACTTGTCTGTCATTTGCGGAATATAACTAATTTCTACTTAGGCGTTTTTCTTTCTGAGCTCGAGCATTATGAGCGCGCTCTGAAGCGAGCGTGCTCAGATTGTTCTGAGGTATTTATGACACACACTTGAGCACATAGCTGTCATTTGTTGTAAATATATGTATTGATTGAATATTCATTAATTGTTATTTATTAAATTGGTTAATATTCAGTTCCAGAACAACAAGGTTCGTCCGCCATTTCAACTATTTTGCTTATCCTGTTGTTTTTTCTGTAATATGTGACTGAAAGCGGGTAATCAGCTTTTCACTCAGGATGCTCAGTCAATTTATTCTGAGCTCATAGGGCGCGCTCTGATCGTGCTGTGAAGGAAAGAGGACACACAAATTCTGAGCTCTGATGTATCTGAGCTGAAAAAGAAACACAAACTTTTTGTATTTTTGTAGTTCAGGTTGTGCTCTGAACTAAAAAAGAAAAACGCCTTTAGTACGCATAGGTATCAAACATAATAAATTGTTATACTGAAGTTTGGCGAATCCATACCGAGGCAGAATATCGCTTTACTAAACTACTTAGCTATAGATTTTATCTTTGTACACATTTTTGTAAGGGAGATCAGAATACTAAGCTTTGACATAAAAATTTGAGGAAACTGTGTGTAAACAGTTGATAACTTTCACGCAGCTTATATTTATTCTATTTTTACACTCTAGCAAGTCCCAAGTCCAAGAAAACGTCAACAAATTTGCCACAGGATGCATTCAATGCTGAGTTTTGCACATTCTCTAAGCGATTCATAGCAGTTTACATTTTATGGACTATTTGGATGCTGGCCATTATGCAAATTAAAACGTTGGTCAGCATTTGCTGCAACCCTCTTATTGGTGCAGCAAAAAGCAACTTCGATTAAGAATTTGGAGAGCAAATTGATCCAACAGACAGGGCTTTGTCTTTGAAACAAAATGCATCCTTACAATGAACGAGAAGTACGTTTCTAAACAGGACAGGTCCAATGATCATAAAACTAGGTAAACGCTCATTAGACTTATAAAGGCTGTCAAGATAAAGAAGTAATGGAGACAGACCACAATCCAACAAACTTTTAAACAAGTCGACTTCGTTATCTGGGACAGGTACTTTTTTCGACAGGTAGAGGATAAAATTTACCATCGAGTGCACATTCTGATTTGTAAGAAGCACAGGGTCATGACCGCGAAAGCAAAATTGATCACAATGGCGCAAAAACAGTCAGTGCCGTTGAAGTAACCTGCATGCAACCCAGCCCTCCCAAAAACTGAATTGTGGAATGCAAAATACCAAATAAACTATTTTCTTAAAAAAAGATGTATTCAAAAATCACACAAACAAGTGCTATCAAGGTCTACCTCTCAGATTTCGTCATCGTGTTCGATGAACTTCCATAATCCTAGCCAGGAATTCAAAAATGCAAAGACCGCAACCAACTGATCATCCAAAATTGCTGTCTACCATGGTCACACATATTTTTAGATACCCATTCATCCACCATCACAATTGCTTTCATATTTTAAAACGATACATCTTTTGCAAATGATGCGCAAAACAACACAAGTAATCTTAATCCAACAGCTATTTCCAATAAAGCTCCAATTTATTACCCAACTCCGGTTAACTCTCCTTCACAAAAATCAAAATCCCTGTTATCACAATTTAAACAACAAATTTAGGTAGACATTGGAGACAGAAAGAAAAAATGTCAAGGTCACTTGACCGTGTGTTTAGCATACTTACCGCGGCATACTGAAATTGGCGACCGGTTTGTCTTCTCCGCTTGTCAGCACCATCCCAGTGGATGGTACTGCGCTCGGACACATCCACATCGAGTTGAAGATCCACTTTAGCCGTACCTTATTGTAATGGATGCTTGTAGATTGAGTTCAGCGCGAGCTTTACAACAAATCTTGCTTTGTCAGCCACACCAGTCCGAGATACACGTTTTGTGAAGATGCTGCCACTGCTGCTGTGTCGCTTACGTAACTATCAGCATCGTTGGAGAAAATTTGCGTAACCTTTTTGTATTTAATTTAAAATGTAAAGACACATATACGAAGAATGAAAACCCATAGGAATCAGGTTACCAGCGAAGTTGCGTTTCAATAGAAACGAAAAGTGACGACTGACGAATGAATGGAGAAGGATGAATCAATGAATTGAATTGAATTGGGTTTGCATAATTCGATGGTGTTGAGTGTTAAACGACACCTGAATGTTTTCGATAATTCACAATTATTTTCAAGATTATTTGCGTGTTTATTACGCATGCACCTCGATTAATTACACACGAGCTATGGCGGAATTATTCACTTGATGCGAGTACCTAATCAAAAGTGAAATGCTGTCGCAATAGATCCACATTTGCACTGGCACACCTGGGCGTATACGTATTATTTCTTTTTGTTTCCCGCTCTCGCGCTTGCGTAAGTGAATGTAAACAGATTTGTTTCAGATTGTTGAGTGTAACAGACATTTAATGAAACGCGTAGGGTATACCTATAGATTATTGCACTTCACTGAATATTAAAAATAACTAACTGAAAAGCGGAATGGTGGTCATTCGCCTACAACAAAATTGTTTCAAAGGATGCTTTTTTTTCAGACTTTTCTGTATTTTCAATTGCGACAAACTTTATACTTTCAATAAGGCATTTGAGTTCAGTACATTTGTCGTGAGAACATTTTAAAAGACTACATGGCAAAAAGACAACTGAAACGCTTTTGCCAGTTTAACTGATCACAAACGAAGCTTGGCAGTAAAAAATATTCTTCCCTACAACTAGACTTTGACTCATATTACACAGTAAGTAGAAATAATATGGAGACTATAAAGCCCGGAAAAACGTTGCGCCGTACTTAGAACAAATATTATGCTGACAACTGCAAAATTGGTATGGAAAATATATGTAAAGGGTGTTTCTTTTTTAGAGGTATAGAACTTAAAGTTGGCAGCACTATTTTTACTGGCGGCCATTTTGTGAGCTGTCAAGTGATTTATTTTAAGTTTGGTTTGGCATTTCAACATGAATAGACTGACCCTTGAACAACGCTTCCGAATTGTGCAAATTTATTTTGAAAATCATGGTTCTGTTCGACATACGTATACAATTTTCATAAAATTTTGTTTAGCGATGAAGCTCACTTTTTGTTGAATGGATACGTCAATAAACAAAACTGCCGTATTTGGAGTGATGATAATCCTCAAGTGTATGTTGAGACACCGTTACATCTACAAAAACTGACTGTTTGGTGTGCTTTATGGGTTGGTGGAATAATTGGTCCGAACTTCTTTAAAAACGATGCTGGCCAGAACGTTATAGTCAATGGTGACCGCTATAGAGCCATGATTACTGACTTTTTCGTTCATCAATTGAACATGATGTGCAGGAGCTGTGGTCTCAACAAGACGGCGCAACATGTCACACAGCTCGTGCCACAATTGATTTATTGAAGGAAACGTTTGATAACCGCATAGTTTCGGCCAGAAGATTATCTTTCGAATATGGTAAATTTCTTGTCAATTTACAAAAATCATCTTCGTTTTATTCCATTTCAAAGTTCCTCTAAAAAAAACACCCTTTATTTTGAATTACTACATTTAAAAAATTCGCACTGGTAAGGCCCGTTGTCAAAATAGCAACCAACGAGGAACTGGTGTCGGCACGCAGCACGAGTCGAAAATTCTTTAATTAATGGAGTTTAATAAAATTATATTATTTAAGAATCTGATTTTTTTTTTAGTTTTTCAATTGTGGCGTGGGATATATCAAGACATCACATCCACTGAACCTCTGAATAAATATTAACTCCCCGAATGACATTTAGTGGAGATCCGGCGAAGAGTTACCGTAGCAAACCGTTGCAACTTCGGTTTGGCAAAGCAATTGGGCTCAAAAGTCAAAGCTTATAACTCGAGGGACTAAGTGAATACCAGTTCTGCGTTAGGGCGCCAATTGAAGTGTTGGACGATAAGCAGGAAGATGGAGCTGGGCTCTTCAAAAGAAACATTTTTTGACAGATATTTGTGTGCTCCTGTGTGCGAATGGTCAACGATTGATTGATTTTAAAAACGATATGGAGCTAGTTAGCACAGTAAGTTATTGGAAAGTCTGCTGAATCAATGAAGCAGTGGTTTCAGGTTCGCACTCCAGAACGATACAAATTGCATCTAAGGGTCCACTATCTATTATGACATCCTTGCGACAGTCTGTCCAACAGCCGAGAGCATAACTGTCCTGGAAAAGTTTCTTAATTCAGCCGTCCGGATTTCCCTTTTATTCATCTCTAGAAGGACCTATTGCGCCGTAAGTGAGGCCATTTTTGAGCAAGCCTGTAAACAACTTACAATATATATAATTCCCTAAGTATAAGTTGGAAGACTTCGCAATATTGAAAGACCATCGATCGGTCAATCAGCAGCACACCTGTGCCAACAAAACAAGAGCATTGAAAACTGTCTTCGAATAAGACGCGAAAAGTTCTGTGGGTTGGTGGTAGGAAAGACATACCATGTGGCTTACAGAAGACACGTAGAGGAGCGTTCACGAAGGTAAATATCATCAATTTTCCATTGCAGCCACCCCATCAGTAGAAAGAATCTACCTAGAAAAGTTCAGCGTAGAGTGCGAGTGTAACTACACAAACACCTTGACCATAAAAGCAGAGAAGCAGCGAGCTTGGATGGTTGGTTATTGAAGAGTTTAGACCGTTCCCTACTTTATTGTGATGGTGGAAGGTGGAAAGAGCATTTTGACGCTTGTGTTCGTAAATAAACTACCAAAGCTGTCTTGAGGATCTCCCACATAAAGAGCTGGAATTGAGGTCCCTTTTGGGCATGCGCAGATTTTCAAGCCACACGTAAGAAGCGACGCCAAATCCGGCAACATGCCTTACTAACTTTGATGGACTGTTTACTTATCCCTTGCCGAGCACGGAAGTATGGGACGCGAATAAACCATCTATACAGATGGATCAAAGATGTGCTGTAGAACCGGAGGCTTTTAACCTACGCTGCTATTTTGAAGAGATCGCAGTTTGACACGAGATTCTCCTGGGTTTCTGTGAAAACAGGGGAAAAGAAGGCAATGAGATGACTGACGAACTGGCAGTAAGGGGTCTGCAATAGATCAGGTGGGTTAGTCGATCAAGTCCCCTCTCTAAACGGGTGGGGAATAAGACTCCAATAAAAACCTACAAAATTTAGAAGAGAAAAACAACCTGTTCGCCAATAAGGAAGCTGTGGTCAAAATAAAATAAAAACCTGACCAACAAACTCCTGCAGTTTGACAGAAAGGCGTTACGTACGTTAGATGGCGCTGTGGCAGATCATAACTTCCCGGGGAATCATACATAAAATATGAAATTTTAGAGCGGGAAGCGAAAAGATCCATGAGGGGACTTCCTCTGACTCTGAGTCTTTTTCAGTTGAGAAACAGAACCAAACAATTTTTATGGTTTTAAAAATCTTTACAGGTTTCTGAGGATATCCGGTTGGCTGAGCAAGCAACACACGAGGGCATAGCTAGTCCCAATTACAGATCATCACAACGGAACCACATGAAGTTCAGTTTTCCAATCCGTAAGCCTAACTAAACCTACAACAAATAGAGGGAGTCCCCTACTTCTTAAACGCTTCGCAAGTTCAACTCCTCGATTGATTTCTGATGAAGTTGGCATTTTCAGTTTTAACAGCGGGGCCGAGTGAGACAAAGTCCCAACAAACTTACGGCGATAGCTGTCCATAATGACGTGGGCTCTGAAGACGAATTATTTTGAAACTGTTGCCTGAACCGGTTAAGCATATATCGATAGATAGATATGCAAATCTATTGATGGCCATGATAAACTGCTAAAGCTCAACTAGTTTCACTGAAACGTCACTGGGAGCAGATATGTTAATATACGCCACATATCAACATTAAACATGCGAATTCTTTTTGTGTCGTTGTTCATCTCTTGCAAAAGGCCGTGAAAAATAACTCAAACACAAGCTGAGAAAATGACTCAAAATGCGCGCAATCCTACACAACGGAAATAGGTGCAATTCAAGCCAAGTCTAAGGCTTACAAGAGACCACAATGCAACTCTCTGTTCAGACCTTTTTATCAACGTGTTTGCTCCATTCCCCTGTAACTGTAGTTGTAGCTGACATTTGAACGAAAAAGCTTGTCCACTGACATTTATCACCCACCCCAACCAGTTTGCCAAAAATCCATCTATCCATCTAGTGGAAGCTGTATTTCCACTATTTTGTGTCAAAAAATCAGACCCCCCCTTTAAGCAAAAAGAAAAAAAAACTCGCTGAATCTTGTGGTGCTCCCAACCGAAAACCCCAGAAAACATGATACCCAAGCTCAACAAGTCCACATCAGTCGTAGTTCTACATCTGTGAGATAAACACATCCAACCCGCATTAAAAAGGGTATCCGCGCGCACATACACTTTATTTTAGTCTCGTTTCTGTGTGAACTCTAACGACATTTGCCGACCCTTCCCTCGTAAAGTGTGAAACTATTTAGAGTGACTATAAACATGACAAGGATTTTACTTAACTTTGGACTGTGCTTGGCACTATGCGGAGCCCTAGGTTGGTATTGTTAACTAATTTCATTATTTAGCGGAAAGTTTCAAATTTCCAAAAATACACGGATACACATCTAAATATATAATACAAATTTTGCTGCTGTGAAATATGCGATAAATTTGTTGTCCGTTGATTTTAGTGCTTTCAAGCTTGTTTACACTTTATGCAAAGTGCATTGGAATTTAAGCGCTTGGCCAAAATGGAATATTTTGCCAGGCATGTTGTTCAATTTGACGTGAACTTTAAATTCAAAGTGTGAAATTAATTACCGCGAGTTGGACGATGGGTGGGATGATGGGTGCAGCATCCACAGTTTGATGCAATTATAGAAACAATTGCGAAGTGTTGTGGGGGTGAATTGGGATCGGATTGATGCAAAAATGTCGGCGATTTGTTTTGTGCCTTTATGAGTGAGTTACAGTGTTGGTATTTTTTTTAAAAGTATTTTTGAAGAACTCTGGGAGTTATTGATATAATAGTTCATGTTAGCACGATAGTTTGAGTTTTATTTTTGGAAATTTTCTAAATAAACGTTTGTGTCAATGTGGTACAAACGTTTGTTTTATGGAAGTGTGTTCAAATTCCTCACGTGCATGACGATTAATTTAAAACTAGAGTTCGCCCAGAGCTAGAAACTCTACCATTAAAGTGACCTGGCTTAAACACAACATATTGAAAAACAAATTGCACACAGCATTGCATCTCTGCACAATCTTCCCAACAAAAAATAAGCCAATATTTTGTTCTTAAGGCAGTGCAAGGGGTTCTTAGCTATTTGCCAGTCACTTTGAAAATCAGCGATTCAGTTGAATATTCTACAACTTGATCATTTTTGATCGTAGCTCTTAATATCATCAGCAGATGCAAAAAATCAAAAAGAATAAAAACTAATAGCGCAAGAGATATATAGGACCATAGGAACCTCCTCTCAACCATTCGTTTGTGTAGATTATTATTTTTAAGAGGGTAAGAAATATATTAGTTTTCGGAACTTAGTAGCACTTCACTGAAAAGTTGATTTCTTGACACACTTTCTATTGTGGTATTCGATTGGGCTTCTTTAGATTCGCTTTCAGATTTCAGATTTCGTGTGTCTAATCGAACATCGAACATTATCTTCGCTTGCTCTTTTTTTGTTGATATTCGTGCGATAGGAATATGTGTAACCTCCGGCACTTTTCTAAGCGTTCACTGGTTAAGTTTTATTTCAAATCATTTGAAATTAACTCCCAGATTGATTTGAAAAAATTTGCACATAAATAATTAACTAATATAGATCCATCCGACGCGTTGCGTTTCTTTGAAGTTGAAACAAAGTCCACTAGCTGTCAAACTCAAACGCGCTTGTGTTGGTAAATCTGAAGCAACTCTGAGAAAAAATTTTGATTCGCCAAAGTGCTCCAAAATCGGAAGAAATCGTTTTTTTTTTTTTTGTTCCAATCGAACTGAAAAAGTGACCAAGAACAAACAAAATTGCTCTGAGAGTGTCCAGTCGAATACTACATAAGATTGAAACAATTCTGTTTACATGCATTCAGTGAAATTAGTACTTACTGGGCTGTGTTTATTTGACTACTACGTCTTTTGTTTAGAACTTGGGACTTCTTCTTCTCCATCTTTCACAGTTTTTTATTTATAGAACACTGCAGAGATATGATGTAGTCTTCGATAAATGCACTGAAAAGTAAGACAAATGAATGATTAACTTTGCATAATTCCGTTAAAATATACTTCTTTGAAAAGTTTGTTTTTGAATAAGTAGTTCAAATGAATATTGTGGACAAAAAATGATTTAAATCTCTAAAAATTATTAATTTTAAATACGCAGCGTGTGGCATTTTATTTGTTATTTATGGAGGTCATTACATGGGACAAAATATTAAAAGATGGGGCTCTGTTCCGCGTTCGTTTTCATTCAACCGCGTACGCACTAAGTAAAACTCACCCCATCAAGACTGAATTATCCCAATTGTGAACGAGTAGGTTCTATGTGAAGTAATTTGTTTTAGTTTAGTTTGTAAAATCCACATAATCCCGTGACAAAGTGATCGGGCATATTCGATCCCTGTATTCAATTTTTGCGTACAGTATTCTGAAGCGATTCCTCTCTGATGCTGTAAGATCTTAAGTGATGAATAAATATTTTTCTGAGTTCGGTCCCGTACTTGTCGGAAAAATATATATTAGACTCATATTTCTCTTTCTCAGTGCCATCGAATTTTTTTTTTTTTTTACCATAAGTAGTTCTCCTACTTTTGATATACAAATTTGATAATAAATTTCCAATAAAAAAATAAAAATAAATAGTTCGCACAAAAGGTCCTTTTGGGGACCCCAAAGCCTAGCTTCCTCATAGGTGAGTTTTATTTTTCTTTTGCACAAATGAAATGAACACTTTAAGGGCTGAATAAAGAATCTTAGCGGCGGGTGAAATTTATTTTTCGTGGGCTTTTTTTGAGGCTAATATGCCCTCGTTCAGTAGCCCAGCACACTAACTATTAATCATTTCAGTCTTCACTTTATATATTTTGTACGTCACAATATGCAATTTCTTATAGAAATTTTTGCCATTGTGAGTGAGCCCGAAAAATGATAATTGGTATTGCGGTGAGTCACTGGGTTCACTAAAATTTGAAGTCTAAAGAGAAAACATGTGCATGACGTTATTTTATGATAAATATTCTGACACAAGTGCTTTGCAGTTTATATAACAAATACGTCACAACATACCAAAATAACTAGATTACAATTATTCCTATACATTTCGGTGTCGATAAAGTGTCAAATTTTACAATAGAAACAAGGTATCATGTGACTGTCGCAATCTTGTCCTCTTTTGATTCATGGTAAACTAGTATTGGAATAATGTTAACAACGCAGTTGGAGTGTCTGTACCTTTTTCGTCGTATTAGCTTTGTTTATAAACCCGTATTTCAGCTTTCACGATCGGAATTTTCGTCGCCTAATGAAAAGAAATGAAAGCAACTAGCATGCCTGGCAAAAATGGCTTTTGAACCAAAAGTCGGAAAATATCACTTCTCATATCGGCCGAACCGTATAGCCTCCTTTCTTCTAAAACTAGCCAGACCGCTCATGTTGTATTCATCGTTAGTGTTTTGAAATAGGCTGCCAAATTTAGTATTTCTTGATTCTAAAATACCATCCATCTCAACTGTTTGGGGTCTTTGCCCTCTTGATATACTTATCTTGGCTGTCTGTCGCTTAAAGGCCACGGTTTCCGCTACGAGATGATATTGCGCGAGGAATATTCTAACAATCGTCCAATGTTCCCGAGAATACGATTATGAATAAAATGTAAAGTGGACTCTCCTTCTGGGGCCCTACTCTCTATTTCGTCCCATTCGAAATATCTTTCCCCTTCCGCTACTCTGTAATAATTTCGGAGTTCTAAATACGACATAAGTACATTTCATTTCATTTTCGAAATACAGAGTAGAAAAGGTTCGTTTTCGAAAAATTTTACTTTCGGAACGAGATACAGAGTAGGGCCCCTGCACGGAACTAGGTACCTGCGGATCTATGTCGATCAAATTTACACAGACGACTACAGAAGTAGAAGATCTGGTGCTCAATTCTCGCTGAAAAAAACATGCAATTCGATCGCAAGGCTAAATTTACTTTAAGAAGGGTGTGAACTCCAAGACAAGTTTTATAGGAGATTTTTGGTAGCCCCGAACCTGCGCTGCTCTGATCGGCTATAGAGTTTAGTTCACGAATAAGTTTCTCGTGAACACAGTTGTCAAATAATACACACTAATGTCTAAATTGAACTACAGACGGCGTTTTCGCTTAATAGTACAGGGTGACACAAAGAAAAGAAAGAACTTCTCCATTTGAATATGTAGCACTTATTTTATTAACAGCAAATTTTTATTCTTAAATCGCCTTTTACAGTTTGGCCATATTTTTGGTTCAACCGTCAAAAACGCTTGTCAGATAACAAAGCCGATTTTATATGGCCGGAGTAGTGTTTTGTTCAAATTTTGCTAAATAACGCACAATCCTTTTTTTTTTGTAACAAATACGTTTGAAAATGAGTAGGGGAAAGGTCGGAACAGTGAGACTCTTTTTTTCAAACGGTTATATCTCCGAACGCTTTCGAGCTATCAAAATAATTTTTTTATAAGAACTATCTTATGACAAATTTCTTCTGCATTTTGCCATAAAAAGTTTAGCGAATAAATTAAAAACTATTTCACCATGAGTAGAATTGTTGAAGTAGGTCAAACTGTCTCACTGTTTGACGGGGGTCCAAAAAGTGAGACAACGTAGGGCGAACAGTCAGACAATAAAATAATTCTAATAGAAACTCGTCTTTAAATTGTTTAATCAAAAAAATACATGAGTTTCATTCGTTTAACATAGGTATTATAATTTATGAATTAATAAGATAAACAAAAAATATATTTAGGTATGTAAAATAAAAAAAAATAACGAAAATCACATTTGAGTGTTCATATTATTTTTTAAAAAGGTTTTTAATAAACCGAATTAAATCAATTCAATTTGTTTTTTAATGAAAATTAATAGCAATACAAATAAGATATAAATAAAAGCATTTTCATGATGAATAAAACAAAAAAATTGTAAAATCCAATAAATGACATGTCTCACTGTTCGTCCATTGAATCTGTCTCACTGTTTGATTTTCATAATTTCAAAGAAAAAATTATATAAATAGAAAACTGACAAGGCTTTTTTTTTGTGTATTTAAAGAACATATAGCAACAAGAGAACAACAAAAAAATGACAAAACAAAAACCTGAATATTTGACGTTTCTACACAATTTTTAGGAACATATACGGGAAAATACTGCTGCCCTTGTTTTTAAGCCCATACACGTTGAAAGCACACGCGCAACTTGTTGTAGTTCGGAATATAGAAACAATTGGCGCGGAATAAAAAATAATCGGTACTATCTTCATGTCTGTGCGTGTTTCTGGGAAGCAAAAAAACAGAATGTCTCACTGTTCGGATTGTCTGAGTGTTCCGACCTTTCCCCATACATTTTTTAAAGTATCCAATATATTTTTCCTGAACTTTGAGTTTTATTATAACTTTTTCAGCAATTTTTTGCCAAAGCGACGCTCCAGCCATAAGAAATTTGCTTCGTTTTCCTGGTAGTTATTTTTTGGCAGACACAATGCCTGTCAATATAAAATTTGACATGTCGCTAGTTTTGTAGAATGGCAACTCACGCATTAAGAGGTAAAAAAAATGCAAACAAATAAAATTCGGGAAATGACATTTGAAGGTCACATAGTAGCTGAAGCGAAAATACCTATTTACCAATTCATTCAGCACTATGTACTAATAATTACTCATGTCAAGGTCCTAGTGGGCTTTCTAAAGTGGCCCTGGTGTCACACTAGAATACTTTCACTTAACAAAATTTACATTTACTAAGTAAAATAAAGGTCAACACAGCTCATTACCGGCGGCTTCCATCAGTCTCGCCTGTCATTGCCTCTTGTTCGACCTTTTAACTGATATCTCTAGACCAACGTCATAGCAACACATCCGTATTTGGAAAGACGTTCTCCACAGCCATAAACATTCGCCAAATCCTTTAAAAAGCTAAACTGCTTAAGCCAGTTGGTATGGTAGCCATCTCCATTAAGAAGAATTAATCGGCCACGGCCTAACCAGTCTGAGTAGCCCATAAACCAGTTGAGTAATCTAATTTATTCTTCTCTTGAAATTTTATCGCACCGATACAGTGAAATCCAGAAAGGTTGACTAGTTGTAAAAAGAAGAAAAAAAACTTTAACCTTAAGATGACACAAAGACTCTTACTGAAGACTATTACTGGCTATATCTCTCGTTTCTCGTTGAACGTTACCTTCAGCTGGGAATACCCATCTAGATCTTGGTATGCAACTGCAGACGCTAAAGTCCCCTGATTCAAATTAAATGCTTGTTGTTTGCGTCTTCGAAAAAATTATTATTCCGGTCTGTTGCTGTGGCTTGGATAAGCAAATTTTATTCTAGTGAGTCACACGGATACACTGTCGCGTCTTAAACGAGCAAAATTTAAGTTTTGTACTGCACGTCGGACTTGTTCAATTCATTTCATTAAAACAAAAACAAAAAAACAAATGTGACCTCATATCTCCACACATTCTCTAGCGCATTTTAGGTAAGACAACTGCCAAGCATCTGTATTAACGTGAATATAACTTTTTCTTTTCTTCCAGCCTTCGCAGCATCTGGATGTCCGGATAAGAATGGTCGCTATGCCGTGTCTGGACAGTGCGACGCCTACACCGAATGCATCGATGGTGTGCCAGAGGACAAACTCTGCCCGGATGGTCTACTCTTCAACGATAAAAGTGGGCTCGGCTACCCCTGCGGCTATCCGATCGAAGTGAACTGCGAACAACGTACGAAAACCCAGAACGCACAGCCCACCGACGAGTGCCCACATCAGTTCGGCTACTACCGCATGGGTGATGCCAGTCACTGTGGTCAGTTCATGAACTGTGCCGGCGGTAAAGGATTCATTTTGGATTGCCCCGAGGGCTTGGCCTGGAACTCAGCAACATACCAATGTGACTGGCCCGATCTAGTTGAAGACTGTGACTCGCCAGCGTTCCTGGGTTTCAAGTGTCCCGAGATTGCCAAGTCCGAGCTCCTCGGTCAAGAGGAATACCGATTCTACCCATCACCACAGGATTGTCAGCATTTCTTCCTCTGCATTAATGGACAACCCCGACTGAATAACTGCGGCGAGGGTCAAGGCTTCAATGTCGAAACGAATGCCTGCGATGGTCTGGAGAATATCACGTGTAGTGGCTCGGCCCCACTTAAGTCACAGCCCATTAAGCAAGCATCCAGCAGGGCGGCACCGAAACCACAACAAGGCGGAAGCAGCTTCCAACAGCCGGCTAAGCAGCAAGCACAAAGAGGCGGTGCCTTTGGCAACAGTTACCAACAACCGGCTAAGCCACAGCAACAACCACAAAGGGGCCAACAGCAGAATACCGGAAGTCAAATTTATGGATAAACGTGCGGTTTGTTTCAAAATGAACGCAGGGTAGCTGGCTAATTTGTAAATTGATTCCGTGTTATTTTTATTTGTTTTACATCTAGTCCTGGGAAAGGATATCCAATAAATGCATTTCCTTTGCTTCGAAGATTCTTTTTGTTTTAGTTACGCGTAAAAATTCGTCCAACAATTTTATGGATTCATAGGGATAAAAGAAAAGAAAAAAAACAGAAGTCAGGGGACAGATGAAGACAAAAAGACAAAAGGCAGAGGCTTGTAGTAGCTTCTAGGTTGTCTCTCCTTTTCCGATCGGAGGCATTACGAAAAATGAGAGTCTGTTTGACTCATGTGCCTCTGAATTGGGCGCGTAGCAATAACCCGTCGTTGAAATAGTCAGCGGGCAAAGTTAGCTACCAGTCTTTTCATCACACGAACTGTTTTACATTTGTTCAATGGATTTTAAAAGAAACAGGGGTAAGTGTCTTGCACTACTGAACAGTGGATGCTAAGTCCGCCCAAAAATACAAAGTAGGAATTTTAGGAACCTCACATACGAAAAGTTGCACTCAAAATTTAGTCGAACGGAAATCAGCTTAAGTTTCTTCGCCTTGCTTTCGATTCCATATGTAAGCACCCGAGAACCCAAATAAAAATTGTTTCTTAACAACATATTCCCTTTCGTTGCAGCATGCGCCACTCAGTGCACTGAGAAGAACGCCAGATACGCTGCCGCTGACCAGTGTGACGCCTACACCGAGTGCATCGATGGCGTTGCCAAAGAAAGACTCTGCCCCGATGGCTTGCTCTTCAATCAACGCACCGAAACCGAAGGCGATTGTACGTACACTCCATTTTCGACATGTGTCGAACCAAGAACCCGACTTCAGCCAGCCAATGCCAGCGCTGAGTGCCCACGTCAGTTTGGCTTTTACCGAATCGGTGGCGCTTCACAGTGTGGCCAGTACAAAAACTGCGCTCATGGGGTTGCTTCGCTCACCAAATGCCCCGAAGGGCTGGCATTCAATTCGGATACCTACCAGTGCGACTGGCCCGATCAGGTGTCCGACTGTGACGCTGAAGCATTCTTAGGATTCACATGTCCCGAAGTTGAAAGAACCGAAGATGAGGTCGCAGCCGGGCATGAGGAAGTTCTGCGTTACTACAGCAAACAGGAGAGTAGCTGCAGGCAGTACTTTATCTGCGTGAAGAATCGTCCGAGGTTGTACACTTGTGGCAAGTACCTAGCATTCAACGAGGAGACTGGACTGTGTGACTTCTATACGAATGTGCCAGAGTGTTACAAGAAATTGCGCGATATTACACAAACTCCACAAATTCAGGAGCTTCGAAGGGCGATTCTCGCACATGCTGCTGAGGAGCAGTAGAGAGCATTGTTAGTCAGTTTACGCGAAGTGTTCCTTTCAGAAACTATTGTTTTTTTATAAATCTTGTTTAAAATTTAAGCAGAAAATAAAGAAAATGTTGGTTGGGTTGCAAGTGCAGAGTTTTGTTTGGATATTGATTGGTTTGGAATCCGGCAGGATATTGAACTCTGCTCGGAAACATGTTCATATTTACAGACTTAGCAGGAAAATCATCCCTGTGTCCACGGAACTCCACTCTACAGGGGACACGCAACAAGTGTCAATAAAACTCCAATGTTATGCGTTTTCATGTGTGTTTATTAAATATTTATGCATAATTGATTTCCTTTTTTTTTTGTTCATCCAAATTTTGTTGTATATAATACACAAATTGTTTTGTCAAACATTCCAAAAGTTTTTTGCGCCAAAAAGAAAAAAAAATTATTTTACATTTTTCTTCATCGAGAAAGTTTACCTTTACAGTTAATTTTGTTGTTTTTTTCTTAATTTTCAAATTTATCGAAATTTTGCAAACTTCCATTTTTTTTTTTAATTTTGTTATATTTTTGTTTTTGCGATAAATATTATTAAATCAATTTGTTTGTTGTTTTTTTTTTTGTTATTATAATCACTGAATACTTTTTTTAAGCTCGAATTTTATCAATACATAGATTAAAACTAAACACTAAAAATACTACATAATATTTACTTAATATAATTTAAAAAAATATTTTTGGCTATAAAAAATAAAAATTACATTTTTAACTATATTTTTTATTTTTTCTTTGTTAATTGTCAGTGTTTTTTTTTTTTTTTTCTCATTACTAAGGCGATGCTTCTTTCCAATTATATTTTGTGAAAAAAAGAGGAACATAGGGTTTAAGGTCTCAAACTTGGTGAAAACGGAAAAACAGAAACAGAAACGTCCTCTTTTTCCATTTTGTGTGGTTTAGTCTAGCGCAACAAATTTGCTTTCCGGTTTCGTATTATATTTACAAAGCGTCCAATTTTTTTTTATCAATTTTTATTTAATAAAAATCATTAATAAATTAATATCAGTCTTTTACACTTGAAGTTTTTCAATTATTTTTTTTTCTCTGTTGGTTTGAATATGAGCGGTTGAATTTTGTTGTAATTTTTGTTAAATTTTGTTTAAAAATTTGAAAGTTTATAGCCAAAAATGTTTGCCAAAAATATCATATACAAAATATGAAATTAATTTTGAGTATAATTTAGGAAATTTCGAAAAGAGTTTTTTTTTTCTTAAATAATTTTAAATTCTTAATACTTGTAATTTTTTTGTTTCTTAAAAGAATGAACTGAGTACTTAAATTATTCTTTTTGATAAACTTAGATTAGAATTTCGTTTAATTTAATTAATTTTGTTTTTTTTTTTTTCTTATATTATAATTGGTTTTGTTATTTTTAATGGTTTTCTTTTCTTTAGTTTATTAGTAAGTTGTAATGCACCAGTAGGAAAGTAAATGTTGATATTTAGTTTAATAGTTCTGATTTTTTTTTCTTATACTTTATTACTATTTTTTGTTTTGTTTGTTAAATTTTCTTTAAAAAGTTTCATTATGAATAATCATAAATATGACAATTTGAGGCACTAAAACAGTTTGAAAAATTAATCTATTTCCATTTTATTGTTACAGTAACTGAAGTTTTTTAATTGTTCGTGGGGGTTGGGCCGACAAGTTATCGATCGTTCGCAGAAGTTCGAATGTATTTGTTATTTGAAGTAAGGGATTTGAAAAACTTGCAAGGAGATTCGGGTATGGTAGTAAGGAAAGGGCTGGAAATATTGAAAAAGTTGACAGGAAATCTTGTCTACGAAACTGGGAAAGGCATCCAACTGGAAAACATATTTTAAATGCAAAATTCCGTGAAGTATAATCCACTATTGCCTCGAAATTATTGTATAGTTGTTATAGAACGCGCAGTGGTCGGTGTATTTGACAAAAAAAAAACGGAAGATTTTGGGTTCAATCTGCAGAAAAACCACAATAATTGTGTTTTAGCAGATATGGACGTTATAGGTAAATGGTTAACTACTGAGCGTATGGTTTTAGGTTCGATTAACGGAATAAAAAACAATCTTCTGATTTATATTAGTGATGTACGCTATAGCTTAGTGGTTTGACTATTTAGCGCGAAGTTCCGGGTGGTTTTAGTACTGAGTGCAGGGTTTCAGGTTTAATTCCAGTGGAAAATTACATCATCTGATATAGAATAGAAATATAGAAACACAATCTTCTGATATAAAATCAGTGAATTACGGTATAACTTGAAGATTGAATTATTGAGCGCTGGGTCTCAGGTTTAGTCCTTGGAGGAAAAAGCATTTAATTGTTTAGAAACAGAGATGGAAGCCTTGCTTCGTTAGTCACACGACTGAAGGCGGGGTTCCAGATCTCAAAAATCTCACAATGCTTCCATTCATTGTCACACATCTCGCAAAACATCTGACAAACAAACAGAAGAACTACCGCCGCCATCACGAAATGTTCACGAAGATTGGAGGACAGCACATTCTTAAAGCAAACGGAAACATTGTCAAGGAAATGTAGAAGATCAGCTAAAACAATCGGACTCTATGTAAATCGTTTTGTGCTTGCAAAACTATCCTAACCAAAATAACAAGCAAAAACTTCTGTTCGGTACCTCAAACTTGATGACCCTTCTCCACTGTGTATTTGTCTTAAACATGCATTTTTAGTTCATTGTAAACGATAATTTTTCTCATAATTAAAATCAATATATAATAACTTTTATTATAAACATCCTTCAAACAAGTGTTAATCGAAACTGATCAATTAAAATTGTTTCCAAAGTGGATTTTGAAAAATCAAGACTTTTCAACTTAGGCCGTATACGATAAGAAATCTGAACATTTTTCTTATGGACGTTTTTTCGGTTTATTTGTTTAGGAATATTTTCATTGCAACTGTAGATTAAGTTGTTTTTAGGAGTATTTCTATTTTTTTTTTTCTTATTTTGTCTCATTTTTTACATTTACTATTCATTTATTTAAATATATAAAAAATACCATCTTCCACTGTGAATTGATTTCTTTGTTGTTTGGTTTGTTATTGGGTGGGGCTATATATAATTATTTTTATATAGATTTTTGTTTAATTAATATAAATCTATTTTTTGTTGTCATCTGCATTTTTAGTTCTGTTGTTTTGTTTTTAAAGAAATATTCGTTCATTTCAGTGAAAAGTAATAGTTAAGTTATTTTCATCTTTTGTTTTCTATTTAAATGGTAATTAAGGCAACTGTTGTCTTGTTCGGTAATTTAAAAATTAGTACTATTGTGAAGTTTCGTTTGGTTTATTTCTATATATGTGGTTTTTGCGAGTTTTTGTTTCTGGTAACTATTTTTTTTTTTTTGTTTTGTTTTATATAAGTATAACGATTTTTATTTTTGTTTTATAATTATTTATAATTCTTTATTGCAATATGTATTTTACTCCTAAAAACAACAAAATATTTTTTTTTATTTAGTTTTCATTGGTTTTGCAGATTTTGTTTTTCTTTAAATATTTTTCAAGGCGTCTTTTTCATTTGTATTTGTGTGATTTTTGCTATTTTCTTTACATATGTATTGTGGTAGGAAATTAGGATAGAAGTATATAAGAAATGAAGAAGGTAAGAGATTAAATTATATTGTTTTGTAGATTTTCTAATCCAAAAGTTGTTTGTTTCATTTTCGTTATTGATTTTGTAAAACTATCGAGTGGTAACTGAATTTGTCAATTTAGTATTAATAATATTTTAAAATGGCCTCAACATTTTTTTCTTTTCATTTTTGTTTTGTGTTAAATTTAGATTTATTAAGTCGTAAAGAACAGTTTTAGTTCATAATATATTTATTTTTATTTTCTGTTTTTTCTCATTTTTGTTTAATTTAAAGGTCTGAAAGAATTTTTTTTTTATATTTACACTTAAACGCAAGAAAAACCAAAAGCAAATGTTTTACTAAATAAACTTAACTTATAAGTAAATAAAAAATAATGAATTGAACTAAATAAAGCAACAAAATCGGTGGAGCTGGATTCACTTTGATTGCACTTTCTTAATTGTTTGCACTTGACACCGCAAAAGTTTAGTTGACGAATTTACTCACTAGTTAAAACAATGTTCTTTAAAACGTGCGATCTCAATGAGTCTACCAAGCCTATACTGGCCGTCCAGTAAGAAAATATACACCGTCTTAGAAGGGGCGCAAAAGTGAAAGAGGAACTGGTGAAGACATCGAAGGAACAGACTTGTTGGTTGAAGACGACGCGATCTATCGGTATTGGTTTGTGGGTAAAAACAAAAGAAGAATATTATGAACGCGTAGGTCCGGAAAAAGGCTCCTGAGACACGTGCTGCTAAACTTAAACGAGTTTCAGGGATCAGGTGCCTTTCAGCATTGAATAGGTACATTTACATTGTTCGCACTACAGCGCAGAGTTCTCGTATGCTTGATTGTTTCGGGGTTGGTCCAAGACAGATTTGTTTTGCTCGCGCCCTCAGTCTTAGTGTTTCGTCCAAATATAGCCTACGGTGAGTTTCTTCTTGCCTTTTTCTGCTTGGGTAATAAATGCTACATCTGCTTTATACATTCTGCAAATTGTCGCTGATTGTACAAGATTTGCTTGGTTTCGTAGAAGTTGACGCGCCCGTACCGATACCCATCTGTGAACGACCGGTATTTAGAACTATATCTTCCTTTCCTGTGACGGTTTTGTTGATCAATTGTCACGGCTGTTAGTCTCTTACGAGGAACTTACAAATTGTGATTCAACGCGGGCCTTATGATTTGGTTAACCACAGTTTAGATTCTCTCAGACTGGTAGGAGGTCTTGGACAACCATACAGTTACTCCTTTGGTGAAGGATAACGGAGATCTTTAGGTAATCCTGATATTTATTCGCAAATCTGGATGGTTCAAAAAGAAAAATTGATTTTCTGAACTGTAAGACAGTGGTTTAATTTTGTCTTCAACAGCTGGTTAATGGATCGTTCCCGTAGCGGGCACCATGATCCCAACTGGTGGTCTAACAGCTATTACAATTTATCTATCGAATATATATTGATTCGTACATATGGCTATGTAAATTTTGCTCACATAAAAAGAACTGACTAAAAAAGTGTCAATTAGTTGAATTCAATCGCATATCGAAGGAACAACTTCCCAATGGACAAAGAATAAGATATAGTGAGACTATTTGACAGCGGCTTCAATGCAGATTACATCGGGATTTGAAAGCAACCAAAGAGCCGATTCAGTTAACTAATGTGCAAGTTCAAACTCATGCTTCATCCGGAAATATGTCATTCATGAGCTCGGCATCTGAGCATGAAATTCTTAGTAGAGTCGTGCTCTTCTAGGGAGATTTTACAAAGACCCATATTTTGAGTCCCGTTCCTTAAATTCACGTAGAGTGGGGAAAACATGCGCCATCAGGAGAAAAGATATATCTCATATATGATATATAATTGCTTCATGACACTTCGACATGCTTCCGAATCAGAAGGCAATCTTATAGGTAAGCAACTGATGACTTGATGGTCAGTGGACATCAATGCTTTGTCCGATCCGACTCTAGAGCTACAATGAGGTAGAGAAAAACCCAACGCAAAGCAAACTGCGTATATTATGTTTAAAACAAAGGCTGCTTCTCAGATAAATCATTTGATTACAGCGAATGGTACTGTTGATCGCTCGGTAAACTGCCTAGGCGACTAACTTTATAAGCTCATATTTTAAGTACGAAAACCAAGTGCCGTAAATCACAAGTACCAGATAAAACATATGCAAATCGCAAGCTCTCCAAACGAAAATAAATCAAATGAAATGAAAACAAAAAGTCAACTTTAAATAAAAGTTTTATTTAAAAAAAATTATACAAAAACTTGATTAAACCATATGAAATAATTCAACTTTAAGAAAATTAAACAAATAATTAAAAGTAAACAAAGCATTAAACCAAAGTCGTTGTAAATGAATCTCAGACAATCATCTGAATATAAAGAAAACGTATTTGAAAGTAATGAACAAAATTTTCTAAGAAATTAACAAAAATTCAATTAATTAACAGAATAAAAAGAAACATTCATGCTTAAGGAAACAATTTATGTACTTTGAACTAAGTGAAAACAAAATGAATTCAACAAAATGTTATAAAACGCAAAGAAGTTTCAAATATCTATTTAGGTTTCATTCAGACACGTTATGGAACAAACAATTTTCTTTTTCTTTTGTTCGCTATACCTAATTTTTCTTTTATGAACATTATTTATATTTTTTTCTTATTTTCTTTTAGAAAACAAAATATATATTTATATTTTAATAATAAGAAAGTATAACCACTTAAATCTTAAGTTCTAACAAAAAAAAATTAAAAATCAAATCGAAAGGAAAATGTTTAATTTGAAACAATTTGTGTGTGAATTTAATGGAACTTCCTTTTTTTACCACCACGTTTCTTGCCGGCCTTCTTCTTTCTTTTATTGCTACCGCCTCCGGCTGAACTTGGATCACGACTTATTTCACCGAGAATCTCGTCACCAAGTGTACCTTGAATAAAAGAGTTTTATGGTTAGGAATATGTTGAGGTAGCAAAGTGCGAAATGCAACATGTTAACGGATATCTACTGTTCGGAAAACTGACAAGACAACAGAAAATAACACGGAAACTGAACGAACAATAGATTTCAGTAAAATTCGGGGACGAGGGTGTATCAACGTCAACATCAAAGATACGCAAGAAAAGAAGCCAAACATCATATTCGTCACCGAAACAGAAATTAACCCATTAACGGGTTTGCCTTCGCTATCCCGATACGAACAGCGTCCCCGTTTCCGAAATAAGGGTTATTCTGTGTTTAAACAAACTATTCGTCATTTATCAACGTCGGCTGGATCCAGATTCACCGTCTTACTATCGAAGTTACCATAATACGAGATTGCAGTGTCGTGCGAGGTAGGAAAACAATCACTGAATGCTTTACCATTTGCAACAATTTCACTTCAACTTATTTTGGGAACACTCTGGATCTGTTGCTTATAACAGAGACAGATTACTGCGCAAGCTGTGAGTGGAAGCAACAGATTTTATGTGTGGCATACTACTTTTGCTACTTGGCTGCTACATGTAGCTTGAAAACCTTCTCTGCCAGCCAGATAAGCACTCAACAGAGCACCCCAGCATATAGCCACGAAATCATCAGATTTCTATCGCTGAAACGACTCATAGCGAATTAAGTGCCACATAAACTCTTATGTGACAGTTTATGCCCTAAAAAAAAGTAGCCTATAAGTATTTAAGTAGAACTTAAATCGTAAAGAGTCGTATGAGCAAACGGCCCTTAAGCTTTTAAATCCTTGTTTTTAAAGCTCTCTTATAGTAAGACAAACAATTTATGAGAAGTGAACTGACAACCTAAACAATTCTCCAAAAATATCCATTCACATCACAACAGCGCACAATACCAATCCAACTTACCAAGCGTAGTCAGCTTCCTTTGCCGATGCTTTTCGGCCTTTGTGACAGGTAGACGCGTGAGGTATGCCTCCTCGTATTCCTGTTTCTCTTTTTGTGCTGTAGAAAGAATTTGCTGGGCCCTAGAGCCGGACGAGATCTCAGTTGGTGCATCAAGGTACTCTTCTTTTAAATCTTGCAGCATCGAGGTTCTACAAAAAAAGAAACGTATTCACCAAATTGCAATAACTGCTGTGTGTTGACTACTCACGTCATTGCCCTCTTTTTAGCACGTTCAATCATCTTCTTGTCGCGATCTGCCGGCTTCTCGTCTCCGTCATAGTAGACGGGCTTAATTTTCGGCGGCACATATATACCACTCTTCGCCGCTGTAGCTGCCTTTTTGGGTTTCATCGCTCCCTCGCCAGTTTCCTGCTCTTCGTCGTCTTCTGAGTCCGATTCGGAATCGGCTTCAGATTCACCCTCTTCGTAGTTCGTCAGCATATTCTCCGGATTGGGCTGAAATAAGTCCAATTTCAAAAAAACTTGTACCAAACATGAAAACGTAAAGCCAAGCAGTTAACTCTTCGAACACAAGGCCCCATCCGGAGCTAAAGAGTGAACTTTGGAGTATTTACCTTAAGCATTGAGAAAGATTGTTTTAATGAAAATCACCAAACTTAACAGAACTTAACACGCAACTGAGAAAATTACAATGATTGGGAGCACATGCGGTTGAGAGAAAGCAATATGGACTAGTGGTTGAAAATATATGAATGATGTGTGGGGTGGGTGGTTAGAAAGTGTTTAGAAAATTACAAATGCATAGAATAAGATAGTCAAAGTTTTAATTACCTTATACAGAATGGGATCCGATGAATCTGTGACACCAGTTACAGCGGTTTTAACTAACTTATCAATTTGGTAACGTAACTTATAATCAATCGGGCGGATTTTCTCCAAAACTGTGCGAATTTCAATGAGTCGTTCGATCGATGGATCGCCTTCTATTGTTTCTCCTAGAACAAAAAAAAAACAAACAAATGTTTTAGAATACTGATGGGATTAAAATGTTTTTTTCGACTTACCGGAACACTTTCTTAGGACAACATACGTCAGGTTGATCAAATAATCCAATAACATGTGATATTTAACTTCGAGAAAACTTAGGCCGTATTCTGTAGTCAGTTCACCACGTTTTACCCGCTGTAACATACCCTCAACTAAATCGGTCACTTGTTTCACATTGCTGTTCATTTCGCCGAGAAGCTGGATGGCTTGGGGAATGTCCTGTTGGACGTCGTATTCATCTAATGCCTGCAACGAATAGAATAGACAGAAATTACAATTTAATTTTTTTTTAAATCCGTAAAAATAGAATTGGAGGAAGTGGAGGGTGCTGCATACAAATGGAAGTCTTTGCTAAAAAAATACACTCCAACTGGGATGAGTCGGGGAATTGTTCCTCTGCTAGATGTTTTTGTTGATTTATTTTGTCAAATGGAGCAAATTGACTGAAGTCTGCAATTTAGGTTTGCCGAATTCATCAATTCTGGAATATTGGAGGTGCTTAAGACTTTCTTATACAAGATCAAAAAATAATCAACTGCAGCGAGCGAAGCCTTAAACACTTGAACAGTAGATGGCTGCCCTAAAGTGTAGTTGCTTTGTTGTTGAGTTATATGGGTGGGGCTGCTTGGAGTAGAAGAAAGCACCTCGGCAGGCTTAGAGGAGGCTGGTTGCTCATACAGGGTGTTTTTTTTTAGAGGTATAGAACTTTAGGTTGGCAACACTATTTTAACTGCCGGCCATTTTGTCAGCTGCCGCAGAGACGTCGAACAGTGCGCGCCGAAGAAACAATTGCCGCTGTAGAGCAAAGTGTTGAAGAGGACCCGGATGAATCGATTCGCCACCGTGCACAGCAATTGGAGCTTTGTCCATCAACTTTATGGAAGATTTTGCGCAAAGATCTTAGCTTACACCTTACAAGATCCAGCTTGTGCAACAATTAAAGATGCAATGCGTCGTGATTTTGGTGTATGGGCCGAAAATGAGATTGATATCGATGCTGATTTTCATCGCAAAATTTTGTTCAGTGATGAGGCTCATTTTTGGTTGAATGGCTACGTCAACAAGCAAAATTGCCGCATTTGGAGTGAAGAGAATCCACATGAGACCCTTGAGTCGCCATTACATCCACAAAAACTGACTGTTAGGTGTGCTCTAGGGGCTGGTAGAGTCATTGGGCCATACTTCTTCCGAAATGATGCTGGAGAGTCAGTTACCGTTAATGGAGACCGGTATAGAGCCATGATAGCCGACTATTTTGTTCCCGAATTGGATGGCACGAATGTGGATGAGATGTGGTTCCAACAAGACGGCGCTACATGCCACACAGCGCACGTCACAATCGATTTATTGAAGGAAACATTCGATGAGCGCATAATTTCGCGGAATGGACCTGTCAATTGGCCACCAAGATCGTGTGATTTGACACCATTGGATTATTTTCTTTGGGGATATGTGAAGTCGCTCGCCTACGCCAACAAACCAGAACTGTTAGAGGACTTGGAAGCCAACATTCGTGGCGTTATTGCCGACATACAGCCCCAAATGCTCGAAACAGTGGTTGAAAATTGGACCTCTAGACTTGGCTTTATTCAAAGCAGCCGCGGCGGCCATATGCCCGAAATCATATTTAAACATAAATGACATAAAATTATCTATCCTTCCAATAAAGCCAAATTGATGGACATTAAAACGATTTTTTTGTGTTTTATTTCAATTCGAAGTTCTATACCTCTAAAAAAACACACTTTACAATTTTGAGACCACACTCGAATTCTGTAGGGAAATTGAATGTTTGGGCGAATAGATTTAGGCTTTCAACCGTAATAGTTTCCCGGGGATGGCGATGGGCCCACTATGGTGCCCGGTCTCTTGTGACGAACTCAAAACCTCACTCAACCTAACCTAACCTAACCTATATGGGTGGGGCGGTCAGGTGTGTTGTGTGATATTGCACTGTCGCTAACTATGTGTCATGTGTCCATTGTCTAATTGTGTCAACCCATTATTATGACACTGCTGGCCGCTTTTAGCCCAGATATTCCTCACTAAGCCATCTCTGAAACTTGCTGCCCTCTTTTAAAAAACCCTTCCCTTCAAATGAAAGGTCGTTGACCCAATTTTTACAGTAAAATAAAAACGAACAAAAAGTCCATAAACCAGTAGCAAAAGCTAAAGGAATTAAGTCAAACATTTACAGCCAGAGGTACCTATTCTTCTCTTAATTTCATCTACAAGTCAATGACATCAAGTCTATTCAAAAGTTTGAATCGTACGCACGCTCTCCCCAAATTCAAGCAACTTTTGTACGAATTGTTTAATAGAAAAACGAAACAACCAGAAGTTAACCCTTTGAAATTGCCTGTGTAACCTTGTAACAAAAATCAGTTACATATTGTTCAATTCCCAGAAGTTGGCCTTCCATCAGAGCATTCTACCCCCGCACAATTGGTCCACACTGTTTAAAGAGGGATTTCTCACAATATGCTTGCATTTTCACTTCAACCCCCTTTTCGTCCGCCCCCTCCGCCTACATCCAATCAAAATGAATTTATCCGCATATACGCTGTCCACCATATCGTGCACGTATTCCCTGCTGCCGGACATGCATGGTGCTTAAACAATTCAAGCTTAAATCTTGCAAATAGTACATATTGGAAATGGAAAATATAAACGACAACAAAAATACGTCACATCCTGACTGGAGTTCTACTCCTCAGAGCTCAGCAGCGTAACATATCAAAAGAAAACATCCTTTCAACAATCAACACACAGGAACAGTAGTAGCCAGCAACAACAACAACAACAGCAGCAGCACCTCGCAACACATTGTTTAGCAAGTAGAAAATAAGCAGGAACACGACGACGATGACGACGACGACGACGGCGATGGAGAATAGGCAGGAAAAAAAGGACGAAGAAAATACAGCGGGAGGTGAGGACGATCCGCCGCCGTGATGCTGGGATTTTTAAAGCTTAAGCATTCATGGTGGTTTTTGAAGGAAGTATACCCCCAAAGGGTAGGATATGGTTTGTGCTACGAATTGGTACTACCTCAATCATCTGTGTTGTGTTCTGATGGTGTTTTTTTTTTCTCTCTCTCTTTTTGTTTGTCGTCTTCTATTCTCCGCTTCCATTTCCATTGCCCGCTTGAGGAGGTCAGTGTGTGTGTGCAAGTGTGAGTGAGTGAGGAAGGGGCTGGTGGTATGCGGTGGGTCTATTTTCTACCTTAGCAAATATCTCACTGACGGCCGAATGAACGGATGGACGGATGGACGGATGGATGAAATAGAAACCTTTTTTTCCACGGCCGCCGACGCCGCCAACGTTTCAGAGCAGAGTGTGCTGATGCAGGATGGGGCTGGGGGAGGTATGGTGTGGTGCTTGAATGCTATTTGGTATGGGAAGTTCGTTGGGGGATTCCTAGAGCTAGAGATATGATGGAAGTGATGGTGGCAAACGCTGCTGGCGGCGTCGGATGATGATGATGATGATGAGAGCACACAGTGGAGCATCACGATTTAAAAAAGGACGATGGTACACAGTAAAAGGTGCGAGCAACAATGAAACCAGTGTTAGATTGGGGTAAAGAAGAGAACCATAAAAGCTCCATCGTGATCCATTGAACTGAGCTAACAAAATGCGCCCGGATCGATTTTATATTTCAACAGTTTTGAAAACTCTACGGTTATTTCCCGGACGAAAATAAATCCCAAAAGAGTGAATACTGAGTAGTTGCATAAAGTCATGAAAGCGAATGGCTATCGTACAGCTTGTAATCACTTGAAGTACATTTTTCGGCAGCAGACAATTTGCGAATTTGAGCTGTCAGTTCAAGCGAGTGCAGCTAAAATTTATGTTTATAAATTTCCTAAGATGCAGTCATTTTTTAACCTCCAGCTGGTGGAACGAGTTGGAAGTAAATTGTGAGAAGAAAACTATTAAATCGAAAGCGAATTGAGAACTGTAACTGAGCGAATATGCGGGAGTGTTTTTACTTTTCAACTTCAGCTGCAAGTGCGCGGTTTGTGTTTTTTATTTCTCACAGAAATTTTGGGAATTTAGTTTGGCAGTTTTCACAATAATTGTCGCTGCAAATGAGTTGCTTGTCAATAAAGAAATAGTTCTAAGCTCAAATTTACACGTACTAATTTATTCTCTCAGCTATTTCCGAATTTTATTTGTTTTATTTGTCAGTTTCACTACTGTTGTTGAAACTTGAATTTTGACGTTATTTTCGATCGCTTTAATTCAATCTAGACGCGCAAGATTTTCGCGGAACAGTACGGAACCAATTTTAGGGAAACAAAACTAAAAATATGTTCAAATTCTTTTTTTTTTATACAAATTTCTTGATTTTTGGATAAAATTGGTGTCAAAATATTTAGTTAAGTGTGCAGGTTCATCATGCAGCGTTTGACGTTTCCCGACTGTTTTTTAGCAATTATTAAAAAAGGTTTAATTGAGATTGTCACAATGGAACTTGGTCACATATTTTTAGAGAAAGTTTTCAATATTTTGAGAAGTGAGAATGCGAAAAAAATTTAGTTCGATCTGAGAGTTGTTTGCGTAAGTTTTGACGTTTTTTTCCAAAATTTTGACCAACTTTTCTAATAGAATAGGTATATCAGAAAGTTGCGATATTAATGAACAAATTTTCAAGAGTTTATTTGGACACATTTTTAACAACTATTGCTTCAAATGCCCGTGGACAGAATTTTTGAGAGTTCTTGTGATTTTTTCTGACTTTTCGTGATTGAGCAGAAGAAATTTTACGAATTTGTAAGAACATTTTTCTGGATTTTGTTTGCAAAAGTTCACCGAATGTCATTCGGAAAGATTTTTACAACTAATAGTGAGTGTTCACAAATTCTTAAAAAAAATTTTAAAACTCTTCTGATTGCAAAAGTTTGTCAAACTTTTTTGATAGGAATGGATGTCAGTGAATTTGTTCAAATTCTCATTTGTGTTAGGAAAGTATTTAGGAATGACAGGTTTCAACGAATACAATCGGATGGTTCTTACTTTCTGGGGCCAAATCGCCACATCATTAATTCATGGAATAAATGAAATTTGTCGCGTATTGCTAGCAGCGTTGCCACTTTGCTGCAATAGCAGTAGATATAATAGCACTGCACTTTTTGCAAAAAAATAATCTACTACCACTAAATGTAATCTACTGCACTTTTTTTGTTTGATAAACATTCTCTTAAACAGCTGTACAAAAACCATATATAAAAATAACCCCTGTAAAGAACCTCTGAACGAAGCCAACTTATTGTGGACTTATTGTAAAAAAAAAACATTAAAGTGATGATTAATATAGTTTTTAAGCAATTGATCTTGGTTTTTTTTGTATAACATAAAATCTACCGCGGAAAGATCGTATTTACTGCATTTTTTTAATGATCTACTGCGCTTCTCTTTTATTGAAGTGACAACGCTGATTGCTAGTTCACAAAGGACGCTATTCGAACGCTGTTTTGAGACAACAACAAAATCTCTCAAATGTCGCTGTGACTAAATTTTCACGAATGTGCAATTTTCAGCTTTTTCCTACATTTTGTCAGAAAAAATTATCAATCTGTCAAATCAAACTTACGTTTATTTGTAAAAACTACAAAATGTTCGCTCACCTCTTCGCACAATAATGCTCCGAGTATTTGCTACCCCTCTTAAAAATCTGACACGATTTCAGAGGCTAATTTATGCCTACCATTAACTTGATATCAGCAAAAATACCAAAGTCAATTCTTGGCAACATCATTTTAATACCCACCCATTAAAACGTTGCATTCCCCGCAATGGTCGTGCACACCCAAGCGTTATGCAAATTTCTTTTCAAAAAGAAGGAAAAGAAAAGTTGATTGACTATAAGGACCTTCGTGCAGACGTCCCCGCTTTGGTCGTCGAGTTGAAAACCGGACGTCGTATTCTGAGTTGCGTGATCGGGCTTTAGCAAAAATTAGTTTATTGCGGAAGGGTATAAATTTTGCTCGAAACGAAACGATTGCACGAAGAAGGCAATGAAGAGTCCATAACAAAAAGCGAGTGCTTTCATAGTTAGGTGGGTAAAATGTAATTAAAAAAGAAAGAAAAACACAGGATTTGTTCAGCCCTTAGATTAAGTGCATATAAGGTGTAAGTGTGGGGTATGGTTTGAAGCCTAAATCTGTTCTGCTGTATAACATTTTAACATTTAATAACACGATGTAATGGTGCGTGTTGCAAGTCATGCGAAGGTAGACGTGTTTTGGAAACACCAAGGATATACGCGTAAGATTGTCATGTTGCAAAAAATAATCATTCAAATCAAAGAAAATACGCTCCACGGCTTTTATGCGGATGTAAGATACCAGCAGTTTAGTTCAAATAGTTCTTGAAAGTTGGTGAGGCTAGTGAGCCTCGTTTCTAGGTTCTACATCAAATATACACTTTAGCAGGTACACAACCCCTTTCTAAAGTTTATCCCATAGCTTCCCCGGAAGATGTCGCCACATCTCTATCGGATTTTAATACCAATTTTACACAAATCGTTGCCTTTTTTGTCAGACTTGTAAGAGGACATCAAAGAATGTTTGGCTATTTCCTAGGTCCATCAAAATACCCACAGAAAAACAGAAAATACCTTATAACTGTGGCATGTTCGGCACTTTCGTGAACGAGTTAGATATTCTATTTTAATGACGAAACAAAAATAAAATGTGATTTGCCCTCTAATTGACGAATTGTAACCTACCAAAACACTGACTAGACTTCACTGACACAAAAATTAAGGAACGGCAACCGTGGCTGTTGCCTGTCATACGTGCTGTCAAATATAGAAAGCACACAAAATATACAGCCTTTACGTAGGCTGGATTATATAGGTGTGGGCCATCTTTAATTGCATGCGTCCTTCTGACAGCTGTTGACCTAGTTAAAGGTGGGTAGGGTACAAGTATCCATTATTTTGTGAGTGCTTTCGCACAAGTGATGGTAAATACTAAATATTAGAGAGCGCTTCGTGAAAATGGTTACAGCTTCCCTTTTTCTGTCTGGCCAACGAATTGAGGTAAACCCAAAATCCGACTACAATCTGGTGAGTTGACTTTGTTTGTGCAAGGACAACCAACGTTACCACTTGTACTACATATGTAGTACTGTGCTACATATTTGCTGGATTTTTTAACGCCATCGTTACCCTAAGTACTACATTTCTTAAGATCCGTCTAACCATTTTACTTTTTTACGAACAACATTTCGAATTTTGCCCCTTTTGCTTTTATAACTTTAATAAATAGATTTAAAAACTTGGCATCACTCTAAAGTAAGCGCAAATCTTCAGCTCGCACACAAAGATATCGCAAGGAATGGGAAAACCAATTTTCGTGGGTCGAATGTAGGTCTGACAAACCCTTTTGTCGCGCTTGTCAGAATTCATTTGTTTGCAATACGACTTTGCTTGTTAGACATGAACTCTTACCCATACACGTTTCCAATTATAATAGTGCAAAAAAACTCCAAGTGTGTCCGACTGTTTTAGAAATACATATAACAAATAAAAACAGCATCATATCTAAACTGCGTTCTGAAATTGTTTATTTTGTTTGTTATGTTACTTAGTTTAAATTTCAATAGAAAAAAAAAAGGTACTACATTTTGTTGGCAAACGTATCTACTACATTTTGCTAAAGATTTTAGTGGCAACGCTGATGATAACTGATTTGGTTTCCAAGCTGCTTTGTTTCTATTTGCAAATGACATTGCGCCATTGTAATAACCAGTTTAAGTCTCGATTTTAAATATACAGAAGCTCACAATTGCGAAATTTGTATGGAAAATATAGCACTGTGAACTACTAAAATTTAGAGTCGAAACTAAAAATGTTTATTGGTAACGCCCATTGAAAATAATGCGTCGTAAGTTCAGACCCTACTATATTCTTCGTCCTTGTAAAGGGTGATTTTTTAAGAGGTTTAGAACTTTTTTTAAAAAAAAAACACAAAAAATTCGAAAAAATGAATGAAATATTTATTTGAATCGATAGTTTGAACCTTGCAATTTAATGTTTAAAGATAATTTCATGCAAATGTTGACCGCGGCTGCGTCTCAGGTAGCCCATCCGCTGCGTCCAATTTTGGCATACTCTTTCACACATATCGGCCGGTATCTCACGAATGAATGCATGGATGTTGGCTTCCAGTGCGTCAATCGAAGCGGGCTTGTCCCTATACACATTAGCCTTGGCATACCCCCACAAAAAATAATCTAATGGTGTCAAATCGCACGATCTAGGCGGCCAATTGACCGGCCCGAAACGTGAAATTAACTGTTCACCAAACTCGCCTCGCAATTGCGCCATTGTTTCGCGTGCTGTGTGGCATGTGGCACCGTCTTGTTGAAACCACATATCATGCAAGTCAAGAACTTCCATTTCGGGCAAAAAAAAGTTTGTTATCATCGCTCGGTAGCGTTCACCATTGACAGTAACGCTGCGAATCGCATCATCTTTGAAGAAATATGGCCCAATAATGCCGCCGGCCCATAAACCGCACCAAACAGTGGCTTTTTCGGGATGCATTGGTAGCTGTTGCAATGCTTCTGGCTGATCTTCACTCCAAATGCGGCAATTTTGCTTATTTACGTGCCCATTCAACCAAAAATGAGCCTCATCGCTGAACACAATTTTTCGATAAAAAAGCGGATCCTCGGCCAGCTTTCCAAGAGCCCATTCACCAAAAATTCGGCGTTGTGGTAGGTCGGCTGGCTTTAGTTCTTGCACCAGCTGTATCTTAAAAGGCTTTACGCCCAAATCCTTCCGCAAAATTTTCCACGTAGTGCTGTAACAAAGGCCTAACTGCTGGGAACGGCGCCGAATCGACATTTCGCGGTCTTCTGTCACACTAGCTGATACGGCCGCAATATTTTCTTCACTACGCACAGTACGTAAACGTGTTGGTGGTTTAATGTCCAACAAAGTAAATTTGGTGCGAAATTTGGTCACAATCTTCCGAATAGACTGCTCAGAAGGTCGAGAATGCCGATCATAAAATGGAAGCAGCGCGCGATGAACATTTCGAACCGAGCACGAATTTTGATAGTAAAATTCAATAATTTGCAAGCGTTGTTCATTTGTAAGACGATCCATGGTTAAATTGCAAACCAAACTGAAGCTGTTTGACAGTGACACAAGGTACTAAACACACGTCAGCTGTCAAAACCAGTGTTGCCAAAACCAAACCAGCTAAAAAATCACCCTTTACAATCTTTTAGCACCACTGCTTGGGTCTACTTACAGAGAGGTTTCACGTTAAACCCCCTTAAAAACAAAAGCTGAAACGGTCGTAGATTCTACTGTTTTTTGTTTGACAAACTTTTGCTTGTTTTAACGACTGTCTACTGCAGCAGAGTTCGTGTGTAATGCGACCTTTTTAAAATACACTTTGACGCTGTCTTTCCAGCACTTTTTTACCAAAGGCTGTTCCAAAGAGCATACCTTGTTTGTCAAACAAACTTCATGATAAAATTTCATCTTGTCAGCCACATCAAAGCAAAAGACGGACTCTTACCAAATTGAATTTGACTGTTTGGGCCACTTTCGATTTTCGAACGTGCCACAGTCCATTAGCAGCAGTAGCAGCATCAGCATTTACCCTGGCCGCCGATGATGATGATGATGATGAGACGGGTGACGTACAGGTCGAGGGGGTCTCGTTTGTTGGGTTCTTTTAGATTTAGGTTTTGAGCCGCATGATGACTATGGAATGAATGATCTTGGTGTGCCCGTTCACAGTATGTGTGTAGGTAATACACCGTGTAGACTGCAACACACATCGATCCCCCCTGCGAAACAGTACCACGGACTTTTGATGAGTACCAGGATAGAGGTAGCTCAAATGGTTGCTGGCTGGCTACCAGCCTGATGATGGTTGGCTGACTATAATGTGGGGTACGCTAGTAAAGTTGTCCTTTATTTCTTTTTGATTTCATTTCTGATTTTTTCCCTATTTCGTATATCATCATTTTTTCCTTCCTTTTTTTTTGCCACACACATCGTCGTGCACTTTATCCTCGCTACCCACCCACACTGGGGTGGTTTTTTTTGTGTTTTTTTCTCTTCTCTGTATACTTCCGCTCTACGTCAGTTGGCAGTTTGATTCCTCGTTGTCGTTTCAGTGGGCGGTGGGCGAGAAGGAACACTCCACAATGGGGTTGGGGTGCGAGGAGGAATGACATTTAAAGACATGGAAGAAAAAATTCGCTGCATGATGGTGGTGGGTTATGATGCTCTGTTTTTGGAGGGCAGTCAGCATGATGATTGTCCGCCGACACACACACACACTCACGTATGGATATATATGAACGAAAGGGACACTTTTTGGTCCTTTTTGGATTTCCTCGACTACCCCTGTTTAATTGAAAGTCCCCCCAGCACAGTGAGAAACACGAAACAGAAAAATACGAAACACTGATATATTATTTTTGCTTTATTGACAGTTTTTCGATTTTTTGCGTTTTTTTTTTTTCGATCACGGGCATTGAGACAGGACAACAGTGGCAGCAGCATACCTGTGAATGCATGCATCCTGCGCTCAGCAGTTGTCACACACGGTGTGGTGGCTGAGAATATATAATTTGGGGTACTTTTTTACGAATGCATGCATACATAACCGACAAAGGACGACAAGGTTCAGCGGCGCTCTAGCATACACCCCTTTTTTTTGAGGCTACTCAGCGCTCGTGTTTATGGGTTATAAATTTTTGTTTCATCGCGACTTATTTTGTTTAAAATGGTGGGGCCCTGTTCGACGAGGCCACTACCAGTGCGGTAGTGTTACCCACTCATGCAACGGGAGAAGGATTTTTTTTTCGACACGGGGTAGACAATTATTTTTTTATAATTAAGGGTTGTGCTTCGATACTTTGCCAATCAGGGAAAAAAACATTTTTGTGTTCCATTAAAAAAGAGAGAGAGATCGATTTGGAGATTTTTTTGTACTTCCCTTACCCCCCTCGCTTCCTATTGTTGTTGCTTTGACGTTTTTATGTTAAAAAGGAAGAAAAAAAGAAAACTGTTTGCATTCTTTTTTCTGCAATTTTTTGTGCTGTTTGCTTGTCCTTTTAATGCAGCAAACAACCGTAGACCATAAGGATAGGAGTACAAAACAGTAGAAAAATAAAAATTGGTTGGCAGGCATGGGAAAGAGCAATATCTCTACGGCAGAGCGAAGTGTGGCCCGAATTTCGTTCGTTGGTTCGTTCGTCGACGAAACGATAACGAAAGCCATGAGAACGAGAGAGAACAACTGAAACAACCTGCAGATAGCGCTAGCGGTATACATCTGTAGTAAACAGTAGAAAAGCAGAACAGAGCGAAAAAATCTAAAAAACCAAAAAAAAAAAAAAAAGAAGAATGTAATCTCCGGTTGTATGTTGAGAATGGCAGTGTCGAATTCAGGACAACGGAAGCAAAACAGAGCAAAAATAAATAAAAAAAAAAATACACCAAAAAAGAAATCTGCAAAACAAAAAAAATAAAAATGAATGAAAATAGTTTTGAGTCATAAAAAAATTCTACATATAGGTTGGTTGCGAATACGAGTATGGGCAATGGGCAGGCGGCGGCAGTGGGCTGTTGCCGCTGATGGACATGGAGTTTCGCCTTGTTCGGTTGGTAGGTCGAGGAGCAGAAAAGCTTGTTAAGAGCGCATTTTTTTCGGCACAAAAATGCGATTTTTTTAACTTTTTTTATTCGAAATAAACATCGCAGAAATAATATAATGGCGAATATTTTATGTTTATTTGATGATTTTTTCTTTTGCTTTTGTTATGTTTATTTTCGACTTGGGGCGGTTGGTTATGTATTTCACAAGCGCTGCTTTTATATAGAAAAATAATTATTTAATTTTATTTGGGAAACTACCTTTCAGTGGTGCAATTGGAAAATTGGTTGACAGTACTCGTATGAAGGGGTACAGGTCGGGTGGGATGAGATTATGGTGATGGGGCGGCGTGTGGACGTCATGGGCCGTCCTGGCAATGAGGATTCCAAAACGGAGAGAGAAAGGGTACCCCCGTATTTCTGCATGGAAAATCGATAAAACATATTAATCCTGCACTGTGTGCTAGGTATTGCTGTTTGCTGTATGCCCTGAGGGGATGTACAATTATGATTGGCGTACAGGTACATGTTATGTATGTACGTAGGATAAGCATTTTAAATGCAAGCGAATTAACAATATTAAAATAAGTGAAGCGGCAATGTATAAATGCGATGATTGCCTTCGATGAGATATATAATTTAATCGGAGGGATTACACTCTACCAACGGGCTGATTTTTCATTTGTTTATAGTCTCGGCAAATATAAGTTGATTGCTGGGAATTTTGTCTAAAAAAGTAACAAATTCAATTCAATGACAGCCATTGGCGATTCGTGTGATGCGCTAATAAGTGTGAGATTTGATCAGTGTCTTTTTTTGCGCTGAAGCTACGAGAACTATATACGACTTATACCTACACTGTGGTAATATTTGCAGGGGAACCGAGGTCATTTTCAGCTAGGGCCACACCTGAATCACTTGTGAGAAAACCTCTTGGGAGGTCTACATATAACTTGATGGACAGATGGGTGTTTATAGAGACGGCATTCAGTCGTGCAAAATTGTATAATAGAGCTTTAAACGATGATGATACTGAACAGCTCTTACTGACAGCAATTTAAAAATGGAAAATTCCAAACGAAAAGCTTGCGAAACCACTGAAAAACTCCCAACCACTGATCCCAGATTGAGGGGAAAAGTGAAAATTTGTTCACTCTTTTAATGAAAAGGGGGGAAACGATCCACTAGTTTTTGAAATGGGGAAAATTAAAAAAAAAAAAAACAAAATTAAAACGTATTTTCATTACAAACAAATTCCAAGGTTTACTCGGAACTAAATTTTCATACTTAACATGATAGAAAACCGCACATCAAAAGTCTACGTATATGCAGAAAAATTAAAGGCTGAATTTTAGGTACTTTCTGAATTTTTGTGATAGAATTCAAGAATTTATTTTTATTTTTTAACGAAGTTTCTATGTTATTTTAACTTATTTTTTTTTTGATTTATTTAACTGATCCTTGTTCGATATGAATATTTTTATGTTTAAGTTTATTTTAAACTCGTTAATTATTGTTTTAAAACGACTTGAATTTTATGTTTTTTCATAAAAAAAAATAAATGGTAGCTTGAAAAAAAATGGTAGCTTTACCTTGAAGAAAAAAGCGGCCAAGTGCGAATCGGACTGGCCTATGAAGGGTTCCGTAGCATCAAGTAACATAATATAAAAGATCTTGTAGTTCGTTGTAACTTTGATCGATGTTTTAATAATAGTGTATTTTTTTTAAATTAAGTTATTGATAAGTAAACATTATAATTAGGTACCTAAATGATGGGATTTAGATCTAACTATATGCGAGCCCATATAGGCTGCTACGGAACCTTTTATGGGCGAGTCCGACTTGCAATTGGCCGCTTTTCTTATTTTTATATTTGAGTTGATTGAATGAAAGGTAAATTGCGGTTTACGATTTATGACGTATTAAAAAAACTACTAACTAGATCTCGTTCGGTGGAAGTTTGCATGGTAATGTACGTCATATATTTTTTTTAGTTTTATCATTCTCTTATTTTAGAAGTTACAGAGGTT
Source organism: Cheilosia variabilis (assembly GCA_951230905.1). Lineage (NCBI taxonomy): Eukaryota > Metazoa > Arthropoda > Insecta > Diptera > Syrphidae > Cheilosia > Cheilosia variabilis. Next base: position 47,729,912 of record OX579679.1, read on the forward strand.
GGGACACACATTTTACCACTTTGGAAGTGTCTCTCGCGCAAAATATTCAGTTTAGAAAAAAAATATATTAAAAAACCTCAATATCATTTTTGAAGACCTATCCATAGACACCCCACACGTATGGGTTTGATGAAAATTTTTGAGTTTCAGTTCTAAGTATGGGGAACCCCCAAAATTTATTGTTTTTTTTTCTATTTTTGTATGAAAATCTTATTGCGGTTCACAGAATACATCTACTTACCAAGTTTCAACAGTATAGTTCTTATAGTTTAATTTTGGGCCACCATTTCAAAAGAATGCAGCTGCAATTATGTCTATCTGCCCGAACCATCGAGGTTGCAACTTCCTATATCTATTATCAAACATTTACTCTTGTCTATCCAAAAGAATATTTCAGAACGTTAAGGTCTGATTTACATATTAAACAAAACGTGCACTTGTTAGTACTCACTAATCTGGGCGTTTTCAAGAGTTGGACACAGAGTTACTGCTGGACAATCCCATATTGATGGAAATGGATAAGTGGCAAGTTGATGCCATCAAAAGATCAAATGATTGCAATCTCTACAGGTGGTTGAAAAATACAGAAAAGAACGGCTTGGGCATATTTTCCACAGCACCGCAACTGATGGTATACAGGAGTCCCAGACTCAAGGGGTGACTTCCAATTAAAATATCTATTGGTACCTTTTTTAGTATGTAGGATGGTTTCATTTCCGAAGCTAGTCCGTCAAAAAGAGCTCATGTCGGTTTCAGAGCAAAAAGTAATAGATTTCAGTGTTGTTTGTAATAGTTTATCGAAATTCTTACCTATTTTGACACAAACCTTGTTAAGTACTGAGGAAAAATGTTTAAAAATAACAATTTCAGGAAAGCCACGTAGAGGCTGCGTAAATGTCAACTAAACAACATCGAAGAGGCGTCCTCATAAATACGGCTGCTAGTGCTTAAAATGTACCAACATTTAGTAAGTTTTAAAACCCTTATCTGGAATAGTTGATATATTAAGGCTCAGCGTCAGTGGATGGTGGCCAAACCTTGTTGGAAACTTGATTGGCATAGGGTTTCTCAGGCCATCTGTCAAAATAGAAAAATTCTTAAACTAAAGGCAAATTGCACCACCAGGTAAAAGCCAAAAGACTCAGAATGACAGACATAAGGCGCATATACGCAGATTTTGCAGCGACCTGCAAGCTGAAGAGGAATATTTATTATGTCTAGAAAATTCTGTGGACAATACTTCTTTGAACACATAATAAACAGGTATAGTGTGGTAGGAGAGTCATCATACCCTGTTTAACCTAACCCAACCATACGATGGCGGCGCGAAGAATGAGGTGTATTATGACCGATACAGCAAATGTTTTATTGAGCTTAAGCTGTCAGAAGTTCATTGAAAACTAAATTCCACGACAGTGGAAATGAGTTAGCAGTTCACCTCGAAAAGTTCGGCGGTAAACGAGTTTTTTTTTACAGACCGAAAGATAAAGGTAGGTTTAACAAGTAAAAGTGTTATCATCGGCCTGGCCGATGCTTTGATACCCTCCACTGCATACAACTCATGCAAAGTTTTAGGCAGGTGAGGTGGACGTAATTACATTGAACAACAGACAGAGAGACACATGGGCCTGATATTGATTTTGTATGGGAGGTACCGAACTACTTGACCGACATAGCCCATTTTTAATACCAACTTGACGACAATGGAAAGAAGTTCTCTCACAAAATTTCACTTGCCTAGGTAGATAATTTTCGACGCTTTCGTGCTTTCAACATGTCTTTTTTAATATTGGTTTTGTATGGGAAGTACCAGAACTACTTGACCGACATAGCCCATTTTCAATACCAATCTGACGACGATAAAAAGAAGCCTTTCACCAAATTTCATTCGCCTATGTCAATTTCTTTGGGCGCTATCGTGCTTTCAACAGACAGACATTCAGACAGACAGACAGACAGACGGACATGGCTAACTCGATTCAGAATGTGATCCTGATTCAGAATATATATACTTTATGAGGTCTCCGGTGACTCCTTCTTGGCGTTACAAATGTAATGACAAAATGAATATACCTTCCTGTGGAGGGTATAAAAACAAAACACCATCTCGTGTGGAAGAAGTTATCTGACAAAACGACATTTTGGCTGGCCAATTTTGTGTTCGACTGTATTGTTCACCCATCGATAAATTAATCACAGCTGCTTAAAGGAAGCTTGAACGCAGAACAAGTCGGTCTGGAATTTTTCAGGCCACATAGTCTTCCCCTGTCTTGTGCACTCTGTTCTAAAAGTGTCTTTTAGTGGGTCTTTCGGTGCAGGGAAATAACTTCACAGACAATAACTTCACATGGGAAATAACTTCACTTCGAGTGGGAAATAAATTCACTTTTTTTCATGTGACATTTGTGTTGATTGGACTGTGTCGATGTAGTTGACTGTGTCGATAAAGGCAAGCTCTATATCAAGGAAGACAGAAGAAGAAGTCAATAGTTCTGACTCGATGCCATCATCCCAGCGGAACTTCAGAACGAATTAAACACTGTGAGGGACATTCTGGAAGTTTATACTCGCAGCCGTACAGTGGTGAGAGATAATTTCAAACCCAAAGTAAAAAAGACCTCACACGCTTAAGCTAGGTTATTCTATGGCGAAAATATGTGCCTCGCATCAAGTTTGCAACAAGTCTTTCAAATGGCAGCAAATGTCTGTTCAATAGAAATTAAGAGTTCCCTAACAAAACTCATCTGGGGTTTCGAAAATAATAACAAATGAAAGAAGAATGCTTATTTTTACCTCACACTGGTCTTTTCCAATGCAAAGGGTTCGTATGCTTTTCTACCTTAATAGGGCCTTTTGGAGCTACAGCCTCATGTTTCCTTTGCATAACAATTTGGCGCGCCCTTGAATTTTTAAGCAGGGAAACACTACACATGAATTTCACCATTTAAAACCTTTGTATATGTTGCGCCCTGGGCTACGTCCACCTTAGTCGAATTCCAAAACAAATATTCAAGCTCTGAGTTGATTTTATTTTCTAAAAAATAAACCTTTAATATAGCGAATCCAAAATTTTAAAAAACTTACAAAAACAAAAACTTAACCGACCACGGCAATTACAGAACAAGAAATAAGAAAGACGAATGATTGAAACGTCATTATCGCGCAAACCGAACGGAACCCTCTCAAATACTTTCTGCCACCGTTTACTGGCAACAGTCGGAAACAACAACGGGATCGTTATGAAGTATGTGTGGAAATTGCGAAAGGCAAAAGAGACAGAAAAAGTCTACACAAGTTATGACATTGAATTCAATTTGGTGCTGCCAAATTGGTTCACTTTTACAATAAAAATACTTAGCCTCAATAGAGAGAGGGCAGCTATAAAAAATTACTTTTGTAATTATTAAAATAAAAAATAAAAAAGCAGGAATAATAATTGAAAGTTCTAAAACCGTTCGCTGACAGTATATATATCTAAGTCTAAAACGATGACATCATTGCATGGTTTAAATGTTCAAAAGCAACACTTTTTCGTACATAAAACCAAAAGGCAAAGTTTACAATTTCCGAATATACCGCACCGAATCGACACGATTCCATAAAAAATTATTATCTCTCCACCTGGACGTACTGGAATTCACTTGAATGCACCCCAACATTACATCACAGAGTCATCCATAGAATTTAGTAAACAAATCACTTAAATTCCTCCACGTAACATTTGTGTAAATATTTAACATGCGATAAGAATTCCAAAACAGGTTTTCTTCCCTACACGAAATTGCGCTTGAATATAATACTTCTTTTGTCCTGATCCGTTTACAAGGAAACATGAAGCAACAGCGTATAAACGTAATACGAGGAATCAACGACGTAATGCCCTCTTTAATTTTTGAGCTCTTTAAAGACGAACACGTGCAAGGCATATCCATGTGAATTTAGGGGATGAAACTACAAAATCGTTTATTCTATTTTTTTTTTTTTTTGTTCTGGGGGAGAGTTCAATGCCATCTTCTTTAGAAGTAAATTGACGTAGGTTTTGTGAGTTTTAAGATTTAATGCGTCGTTGGGAGAAATGCGGATTTCGACATAAAAAAAAAATTCCAAGTCCGTTCTGGTTATATCCACTAATCTAATTAGGAACGTACTGTTCTTGTTAAGGAAAGAACGTTTAATCAAGTCCAATTGAGAACTGCGATCGGCCATTTGTCATTATGTCAACAGTAATAAATTGGACTTAACTCTTCGAGTGGTGACATTACTTAACTTGCAATCAAACGAAGTTGGGATAAGTTAAAAGCAGACAGTGACATTGCAATGGAATGCAGGATGAACTAGCATCTGCAGATGGTTGCTATGTGATCGAAGGTTTAATTGGTTAGGGAACAAAGCCTTGTATCCCTATAGGAGGCCTACCCAGTGATACCACATTGAAGGGAATTGGCTCTTCTATAACGAAAAGGGGGAAAACGAGAGTGAAGCTGAAGAAAAGGGAAAACACCAAAAATCTCTGTAAAACTTAAATTCCTTAAAAGTAAAACTGAAACGAGTTTTCATTACAAACTAATTTCAAATCCTACTCAGAATTAAATACTGTTCGTGCTAAATATGAAATAAAAAAGCCCATCTCACCACTAACAACATTTTTTTGTGTATCTGAACGCATTCACTAGATTTGACATTTTTTCTAACAGAACTCATTTCAAATTCACTTAGGGGAAAAAATGTGAACTTTTTCGATTATAGGCGAAAACTATTGTCTTTGCTGATAAAAAAAAAGGGAAAACAGGGGCCACATTCTTTAAGGCGAAACGACCAAACGTTTTCGTGCGCACGAATAATTTCCCCTATGTTGCACAAGAAAATTTCTTCGTGCACACGAAAACGTTTGAACCAGAGACAATACTGAGACTACCAACTCCGGCCGATTTCCCGTTACTTAGCCTACAAGCTATATTTTTATGGAGTGTTCACGTTTGGTGCGCTAGTATTCTTACATAGAAAATCGTATTGATAAATGTCACGAAACTTCAAAAATTCTGCTCACCAACACACACCCAGGAGATATGAGACACTTCCGCTGTGGGCAAAGTTGCTGGCAGAGTTCATAGAATTTTATCCGTTTAATTTGAAATTGTTCGTTACGTGTGGATAATATTTTTTTTTAGGAATAAGTGCACATTTGCTTAAAATGTTCATGAAAAATTAACAATGTAGATTGGTTGAGGGAAAATGAAAACATTTTGAGCAAATTTTCTTCATTATTTAAGAAAAATTTACACACGAAATCGAAGTTAATGATATCCAAAAGCGGAAAATACGCAACCATGTTTGTTCTAATATGTTTCTAGTATAAAGAGCATCAACTTTAGATAGTTTTACTAACCAAACAAATCAAATTATTCGCCTTTTAACAATTTATAATAACTAACCAATGGCGTTCAGTAATGAAAAAATGTGGTATTCCCGAACTCCTTCACATTTCCCCACGGTTGCCGCGGTTGGCAGCATTTATTTTTATAGTTTTTGTGTGTTTTTGCATGTCACACTGATTCTTTTTTGACATAACACCGATAGGAATACAAAATGGCGAATTTGAAAAAAAAATTGAGGGGCCCAGCGGCAAGAGGATTGTGAGTTGGGGGTCTCAGTATGGTTTGTCTATGGTTTGAACGTTTCGCCGTACAGAATGCCGACCCAGTCTTCAAAGTCTGGAAACACTCGGCCTACCACAGACAATAAGAATTCATACGTCAGCGATGTCAAAAGCTAAATATGCGGCACTGACTTGACTACCTGTCACTGAAACAGCTTTGAAGCAACATCAGAAGGTTTTAAACTATTCCCAACCATGCAGTTCGATAAAGCTGCTCACTATCTATACGGGCGCCATTAAAAACCACACAATCTTCGATCAAACAAATGTATGACCGAAACTATCCAAACATTTCATGCGTCGACGGTCGATATCTATCTGTTCGAGGAGGGGAGCGCAAATGTGATTAACAGTCAATGCGTGATTATTTCTCATCATCGCATTCACGCATGCAATCACAATTAATGTCTATCCCACAACTACAACATACAGAGGTCCTCTTCAAGGTACTTCTTTCCGTTTAACCAAATTATACAAAATGTATCAGCTACGAAGGGGGACGGTCTCTCTGGTGAATGGTGTTCCACGTATGTTTTATTTTACGATTGTGAAACGTACCTCTAACTAATGTGCAGCGAACCGAAAAAGTTTCTGCACTAAAACTACTACCGTGAAGAAGATGCGACTTATTACTTTGTCTGCGGGAATATTATTACGTGAAGAGTCTCATCCGTATAAAGTTAATTCTCTGGAATCAAGGCAAGCAAATCAGTACGGTAAGTCACATGACTGCGGCGGTTCTGGTGAGAGTCGCATATGGGAGCAGTCCCCATAAAGATTGGCAATTAGATGACAACGCACTTCTTTTAATTTTACGCTGGAGAAAATGTTTGGGGGCCGACTGTGTTCATTAAAAGCAGTCATTATGCCGGCGTAGCTTAAATGGCTTCGACTTGCTTCTATTTGATCACCCTCAGAGCGTGACATGCGAAAATCAAAAGCATTTGCGTATCGATACGGGCGTTCGAGTAGCCTAATTTGAGAGAGGTGATATTTTATTTTTGAGATAGAAACTTCTAATTTTCATTTTAACAGAAAACTTTTTTAGAATTCCATTCACCGAGGTGTACTGAGACTTCAGACAGTTTTGTCGAAATTCGCCATTTTCTTTTCTTCTTTAGTTTTCATTACGTGTATGTCATTTGGAATTCATTCACAGAGTCAGCCATTTTGTTTTAACACTATTAGGCACAAAGGGAATGGAGGGAACGCATTTTTGACGTTCGGGCACATTTTGGCTTTTAGAAAAACCTTCATTCTCTTCAAAGTTGAGCGTATCGCTGTACTACTTTCGACCTACTTGTATAACGTATAGCTTCCAGATCTAGATAATATGTAAAGAAAAAATTAAGTGAACTCAGACGCTTAAAAGTTGGCAATTATATACAACATCTCAAGATCTAACAATTGTTCCAATATGATCAAATTATCAGGCACAATGGCGAAGAGAAATCCACTTGTCCAGAAAATGCAAGTGACCGTCGAACTTGGGGAGCAGGATCAGAAATTTGGAATACCATCGCGACAGTTCGGAGATGGAAAAAATTGTTAATGGTAATAGGCCCCAAAAACATCTTTCAGGTGAAGCTACACGCTTTTTAGATATGTATTCGAGAGGGTTTACTGACTAATGGTCCATATCCATTCGTACAGTCAAGCAGTTGTCAAAGCTGATAGGGAAATGCTTCAATCGCCTCTAATATCTGGCTCAAGACAAAAGGTTTGCATTTTGAACATCTATAGAGGAAAAGCAAAGCGAAGTATGTGGACAAAAATGCTCCATTGAATTGCTCCGAATAAGCCTGCAAGTATGCAATCATTTGGGATAAAGTCCTTCTAAATGGTTCTTTTGGTGTATGTCTCGACTTTTAGTTTATTTCTACGTTTTCCGAGCACCCACTTAATAGCGAAGATGTAGCTTTTTTGTCACAATAAGGTGAAAACCTTACGTCTAGAATTTAGCTGCTACTTGAAGTGTGAATCTCAGAAGTGCCAAATTGAATGTATTGCTTCCGTGAGAAGGATTATATGGGAGCTGGTCAAAATTCTGCTTTATAAATGTCAGCTTTTCAAATTTAAAGCAATAAAATTCTTCGTTTTTCCAACTAACAAAAATGTAAACTCCAAAAAAAAATAGACATTAAAAACAATTTCAAATCTACAAGAAATTAAAAAGAAAACAATAAAAATTAGATTAAATATTGAAAAAAAAATTTAAAATACAAAAACAATAAGAGGAGATGAAATTTAAAAAGAACAAAAACAAATTGAAAAAAATACAAACTATAAAGAATTTTGACCCCAACCCGGGTTATACTTTACTTTGTTTTACTCAGGGCTCTAATCGCGTAAGCACAAAAAGATCGAACGACATCGTCTCTATTTCGCGTAACAACCAAAAAACGATAATCGTCGGAATGATTGAACGATCATCGTTTTCGGTTGCTTCACGTTACTAATTCAAACGTCAAATACTCTCGTCGAAACGATTCGATTGAACGAAGGCTATTTTGCAATCGTTTAATCGTTTTTGGTGCATTTCTTCAGTTTTAATAAGGTCAAAGAGAAGTATAAAAAAAATATGTAAAGGAAGACACACACTTATTTTTTCGTTGGAAGGGACTCGCTCTTATCGCAGTTGTAAAAAAAATGCATTCCTTACAAAAAAATGTTGATTGCACTTTTTGTTGAATTTCAAATGAATATTATTTATTTGTTTTATAATACAATTAGGAAATAATGCATTCATAAAATTGGATTCATTGAAAATGTGATGATTAATGATGCTTGATTTGTGTTCTACGAAATCAATTGGGCTTTTGGTGGGTTACTGCTCCCTGTTGGGTATCTGTTTGATACCTATGTAGACTTTCACTAAACATTTCACTTCCATGTTGGTTAAATCTGTCTTTATCGCACTACTAGCTGTGTTCGACTTCCTTGATAAAATGTTTACTTTAATCTTGATCTCAGTAGAGGCCTTTTTCCAAACTACCTATCAGTTTTGCATTAAATGCCCAATTTGTTGTCAAAGTTTGTTTATCGTAGTCATGTTCAAACTGTTGAAAAGGAGAGCGATGAACGATTCGATTGAACGATGCGACGATGATGTTATTTGAAGCAAACTAAAAACGATGTCGTTTAGGTCAATCGCTTCGACGATGATCGTTTCATAAATTACGCGATTAGAGCCCAGAACAATTTTCATTAAAACAGCCCTCGTCATAAAGCACTTAAAGTGAGCAATAGCTGCACGGATTGTCTGACGAGTGTATAATGGCTACAAAGGTGCACTTGCAGCTCACCGGTCTGACTTCGGGGTAGCTTTAAGTCATCCAAATATTCGGTCTTCAAAATTACAGAATAGTTAGGCGCCCCAGATAATTATCGAGAAGAGAAAAGAAGGCAAACCAACTCAAACACAAAAAAGTTTGGCAGACCGATTAGCATGCTTACAAATAATTTCGCCATATACTTCAATCAAGTCTTAGTAGCATATATATGTGGGTAACTTGGAAGTAAGCTCCACACGTCTTATTTGTCCAGCTTCTTTGCCAGCATTACACCTAACACCATAAATTGTGCAAAAGCATTTTTTAAGTGTGGAAAGACAGGCAACTATATAAAATAACGCCAGTTAGGTCAAATATTGAATATCAGCTTCCATACACACCCACGAAAACCTCCGTATCGAGTCCCAATTCGAATTAGCTTCTCCTATATGTTGGCATTTTGTTTTTTCGAGTGCGCTTAAGCGAATCGCGGTCGATTCTTTAATTGACATTCACCGCGACGTCAAACATATCATTCTTTATATGCAAGTATCGCTTGGGATTCTCAGACAAGCTTCCCGGCGAAAGCAATCTTCTTCCGGGACACTTGAAGTGAACAAAAAGCGAGTGGCGTGGTTGGCTGCGAAGTAATTACTCATTATATCTGCGAAACTCTTAATAGTAGATTTTGGCAGTGATACGCATGAGTTAAATACTTTCGAAATTGGAGTATAAAAACCATTTCCTGGCTGTGTTCAGTCGATAGAAACACTTGTTGTCCTCCTGATAAATATGTAGAGTGAAAAAGAAAGAAATTAACTGTCAAACACTATGACTGATCGAGCTCAGATTTGATATTAATTGTCAAATTAGATTTAAAAAAAATTGAATTGGATACGTTCAAGTCTCTAGTTTAGGGAGTCTGACTGACAGCTGACAGCTGACTGACTTGATGTGTCTCAGTTGTGATTGGCCTCGATCAGTCACATGAACAGTTTTTTCGGATGACGTTTGTATTGCACTTGGTAAATTCCTTTAAATTGAGCAAATTCAGTTCAAAAATTCACACCTTTATGAACTTTAGGATGCAGATAGCCGGTCATCGGAGTAGGCAGGATCATCGATCGACTTATCACTCATTAATTTTTTTATGCTACAATATCTTATATATTTATTTAAAAATGTCTCCACCGAAGAAAGTGTGTTTAAACTTTAAAGAGTAGTAAACTGCTCGAGCTAAACTAAATTTGATCTGGTCTTCAACTTTTCTCTCCAAACATCAGCTAAAGTCCTAGCTTAATTTTGACGCCGTGGTTAAGTGTCACAGAAAACAGCTGTTCTTTGAAAAAAATTCCTTCAAATATGTAATTCTCTCTTATTTCAACTATGTCTGATTGTAGGTACTTCTCGTCCATGTAATAATTAAAAGAGCTCATCCTTGCATACTTTTCCCGCAACAGAACAACAAAGACACAACAATCTGTCAGAATTTATCTTGAGAAAATGTGCCGACCCATTTAATGGGCACGCTAAATTTTGACAGACACATGAAGTACATTCTGAAACAAAAGTTTGATTATTTAGCTCGTGCTGCGTACCACTCAGCTAAATGGGTTCGCCTAAATTTAGCTCAGCTAAATTTTGGAGAGAATTTTGTATGGCAACGAAAATTTAGCTCGAGCAGCGTACAGAGTAACGTAAAAGAGTTAAATCTGTGAAACCGGCGTTTACATCAACTGTACAAGTGTCCAGCTCTGTACGTAAACGATCAAACCTTGGCAACTTTCCAGTTTATCCATCACTTAGCTCCCGTCTGACAATACGGTCAATCTCAAGGAATTAATAAGTAAATATCGGAAAATCTTTTCTTGCATTTTTTTCTAGTAAAAGGTACGGACATGTCCACAAATTTTCCAAAAGTTGCGGGGCTAAAAGTACCCATCAAGTGTTAATGGAAACCTTCAGAGCGACACAAGATTCGAACCACCAAATCTCGGAAGAGGTACAAGCACGACACAAAGGTTAATCACCAGAAAATTCAATTTCGATTCAGCTCAATTCAATTGCGATCCACCCAGGAGGGACTTTATTGCAATCACTTAACAATAGCCACTATAACAGTTTAGTGGCAAGCATGCCTTCATTCTCGCATGCGAATGTCATCAAAAATGTTTTTCTTTGATGTGTAAATTCAAAGATTTCACAAGCAACTCTCCTGCTGATGGGCGAGCAAATTTTATTGAGAAAGACTTGTGTGTTCTTTCCCCATGGGCTGCTGGTGCACTCCCAAGTCAAAGCCACAATCCTCCTGGCAATTCCACTATATAGCTAGGCTTCGCATACGAGTACTCGTACACACAAAAAAAAAAATAGAAGCCTATTATGTTTTTATATTCTTCTTTGGTTTCATTTTGTGCACTTTAAAAACTACGCAGGAGCAAATAAAAGAAGAAAAAAAAACACAACAACAAGAAACACACAACTAATGGATACATATTTCCTTCTTTTCCTTTTAGTTTTTAATATTCTCGTGCAGTGTATGCGATTATAGAAGCACAAACATACTAAAACTGTTTACATAGATGTAGGTATTTTGCAGCAAAAGATTTGTACGCATTGCATGCTTTTTGTGCATTATACCCTTGGCACTTCCTAATCATTGACACATGAATGAATGCAGTTCTTTATCCTGTAATCTATGTGTGTATATGCTTGTTTGTGTGTGGGTTTATTTACTCTTTGGCTTGGGATCCAAAAGCTTTTCATCGTTTCGGCTTGTTTATTCTGGGAGGCTATTTAAAAATAAAACACAAAAAAAAATCAAAATAAAAATCCCGTTTACGTAATGCTACACAAAACTAATGGGGGTTCTTGGTTCTATTTGAGGAACTGCTACTGTATATTGTATACTTTCGCCTCTATCTAGACGACGAAAATAATGAACTGACATCAGCCAAATGCTTTAAAATTCTTTAACCGGTTTTCGTATCCACGTTCCAGCATTGCACACCTATTCCGAACCAGTCTATTGCTGCAGCAGATTGCAGTCGTCGACGCACATAGGAAAAAGGGAAAAATATCCTCCGCTCAGTGTGCATGGCAAATGTGACATACATATACACCGAACACCCAGTGGCCTTTCCATCAGGACCACTTGACGTGTTCCGTATCCAATAAGGGATTCACAACATTGCATTGCATCGTCTTTTAATGCTGAAGACTTTTTTTTATTTTTTGTTGTCCTTTGTGTGTGTTTCAAAATTTATTGATAAATATCTGAACAGGACAACGACGACGACGACGATGATGTTGATGGTGGCTGGTCTCTTATTTAGCTTTGTGATAATGGCTGCGCAAATTATGACAGCGGCTGTCGAAACACAACTATCGGGGAGGGAGATGAACATTTCAATTATGCTGACCGCAAATCAAACGAGTGGCTTGGGGGTTAATGTGCTGGAGTGCCTTTTGAGTGAGGGTTTTCAGATTATATTCAAGACTTTCTCTGCTGTCGCAAACGTCTGCCAAATATTCGAGAGTAAGGTGCAGCCAAGCAGTGAGCAACAAGCGGCAGAGCGGTTGCTCCTAAAATTTAAAACATATGAAATCGTATGACGGTGGTCAAGTGAGCCGTGAGCGATTAGCGATTTTGTTATAGGCAAAGCGAAGTCACTCAATCGTTCTGTCGCTCGTCCCTCACTGCGTGCCCGAAGCCTAAGATTGTCCTAAGTGAGGTTTTGATTTTAGGCGTCCGGATTCGGCACACATTTTTACAAAAATAAAAAATTAATTATGAATGGATTAGTGAGGAGACTATTTGTATTTTTTTTTTTCACGAATAATAGGGAAAATAACAGAACTATTTTTGGGGTACCACAAGGAGGCCATCTGGGAGCGTTGCTCTTCTTATTCTCGACGAGTAAACTAGAGACAAGGCAGATAATGCTGCATAATATTCGCAAGGTGAGCTTGCAATGAGCGTCTATCGGCTCAGGGAAGTAACAAAAATTGAAACGAGCTAGCGGTCGATTGAGTGACAACAAAGATCGAGTTCAAATTGAGTGATTAAAGTTCGAAGAAGCGGCACCAATCATAGAAAGGACACTAATTTATCAATTTGTAACTTACAGCCATCATGAACTTTAACCTCCATTGGGATTCCATTGTCATTGTCAGTAAAGTAAGAAGCCTATTGGGACTTATAAAACGTTTTTCAAAGGAATTAAAGAGCCCCTAATATCAAGAAACTTCTAAACTGTTCTCTAGTCCAACCTTTTTTGCAATATTGTAGTCCTGTTTGGTAACTACGAATCTGGAATTGCAAGAATTGAAAGCCTTCTTTTTGCATTACGTGTTTTACCTCTTGGAACCTGGAAAGTCGTATTCCCCCAACATAAGTCGATTAAAGTTTCTGAATCTGCAGACCTTTGAAAAACGAAGAGAGATATCAAATTCTTTAGTTTTGTTTTGCGTCTTGACTGGAAACGTCCCCTCCACTTATATTCGTAGTTCTATAAACATAAATATTAGACCTAGGACAACAGGTCTCGATGTAACTATGACTCCATCAATAACCTGAAGAAGGATTTTAATAAGTTCAATCACGTGATGAATTTCAACCTAACAAATTTCAATTTAAGAAAAAATAATGAAAGAAATGTAACATACCTATTGTTAAAAGACTACATTTAATAATTGATTAACTGTGTCTTCTATGTATGTAGAAGTTAAGGAAATAAAATTGAAATATAAACATTGCAGGGCGGTTTTAAAATAAAATTAAAACATAAACATTACAGGGCGACTTGAAAATGGTCCTTGTGAGCTGCTTAATTAAGACTCAAGTTAAGTGATGTTTAACCATATTAACACAAAGGACTTGTGTAAGCCAACACAATCTAAACAAAAGTTTATTCACAAACCAACGTAAAGGTTATCTAAAACTTTGATGAAGAACTTACACGGACGAAAAAATGTATCCTATCTTTTTGTCTGGCCATAGCTTATGAAACATATTTTTTTGTTTTGGATCACTATTTAATAAAGCACCTTTCATAAATGTGGGTTTGGCACTATGGTCTAATAATGAACTCATCAATCAACTGCACATCATGTTAGGACATGATGATAAATTAGTGAATTAAACTGAGTGCAAGAAAGGACATCAACATCTAGGTATTAAAAATGCTGTCCTCATTCATTTCTCTCTCCTACCTTCAATTCCCCTGCCTATTCTACTACCTCTGTTTCACATCACCTTTTTGTTTATTTTCATTATTGTAAATTAAAATTAAGTATTAACAACTGTAAAAGATTTGTATCTTAATTTACAATAATATTTTAAAATATTAAATTGAAATGAATTGAATTAAAAACGAAATAAATAAACAAAGAAGCATTTTTGTGAAATGAGTGAGTGAGCAAAGTCACAAAGTCAAATAAGCTTAAAGATAGTTTATAATAAATGCGTCTCAGCATTGATCCATTGGACAGCTAAATAAATAAAGTGCACGACTGGATCGCGCGAAACTTTCTGTACCAGTTCGGGTTCCTTTCTATAAGTTGACTTTATTGCTCAGCTCAAAGTTATAGGCTTTTTTGTATGTAAATGCCTAAATCGTTGTATAACAATTTAATTAATAGTGGGTATATTGTTATTGTTATCGAGATTAAAATATTTATATGGTTTTCAGATTTAAATAAAATTGAAAGAAGTATTTTTACTTTAAAAGAATATAAATAATTCACCACGCGGGAACATAAAAACCTCTTTTGAAATACTACATGTTATGCAGGCTGTAGGGATGGTAAAACGGCGGGAGCTGTCTCATTCAACAGACGTAGTAAAAGTTTTGGAACAGTGAGATGCATTCGTTTACCGCCAAAGTCTACTTTTTGAACGGATTCTCTGTTCTGTGCGCCTTCCTTAACGTAGCTTCAATGTAGCCCCGTTCGGCTTTATTCCGGACTGGAAGTCAATTTCTACATGGGTCACAAATCAGACAAGATGCGAGCTTGAAAAAACAAACAAATGATTTTCAAAATTGTGTAAGACAAAACTATAGAGTCATAGCTACATTTTAAAAAAAAATCTGGTTCATAAATTGTGTTTTACTGCGTTTTGAAACAACTAGAGGTAGCCCAGTGGTAGAAATTCTACCAAAATAGTCACCTGGCAACAGCAATGCATCCCTGCGCAATCTTCTCAGCAACAAAAAATCAAGCCTACATGTTGTGTTTAAGGCAGTGAAAGTGGTTCTTAATCCCCAAAAGAATTTTCTAAGAAAAATAAACTTTATTTTTTTAAGACACAACTGAATAGTTGGCGCAGTAGGTATGTAAGGACCCGCGGCCTAGCTTCTGACAATCATTCGTTTTGTGCGAGTTTTTTTATTTTTCGATCGAATGGAAGGGATCTACAATTTTATGACAGTTATACTCTCGGATGTTTGTCAGACGTTCGCGAGAGGTGGCGTAGTGGGAAAAATAGCTTTAAGATGGAATTTGAGTTTTTTCGGGAATCGAACCTGGGACTACTCGCTTAGTAGTCCAACACACTAACCACAACTACTCGCAAATAATAATAAAACATCGAAATTTGTCACATATTCTGTGCGAGGAAAACTCGTAAAGTGCGACTGCCTGAAGAGGTACCTACTTTTCAGAGTCTCCGGTAACGACTCAATCGTGAGCTCTTGGGAAGACAAACAAACACTGTGATCGAACAAAACAGATGTTTAGAAAGTTTGAACTAATTTGGACAGAACTGGGGCATCCTCTTCTTTCAATTTAAAGATAATTCTATATCAAAATTTTAACAACACCAGATTCGAGTTTAGTTAGCAGTAAATTTTAATTTGAATTTCAACAATATTTTTATGCATGCCGTAAAAGTATAAACATTGAACATATGTACAGGATAACCCTTCTATTAAACACATTTAAAAAAGAGTTGCGACTGGAATTCCATTTAACCAGGTCCGTCTTCATTCAAAATACAGTAGAGCTACGATAGCTCCTAGTCACGCAACTTTTCAGACAACTTTTGTCGAAACGAGACCTCCAAAACTAGCGACTAAGTAGAGGAAGACGGGGTTAAAAGTATCACTTAAAAATTTACGGGTTCACATCCTCTTAAAATTAAGAGTCGCGTAAAAGAGAAAAATGCTGGGCTTCTCTAAAGCAAACGGCGTGTCGACTTAAGTTTTGTATTTATCGTCAGTCTTAGCCGTACTGTGTGAGGTCCGGAAAATTGGATGATTTGTACCTTTTTTTTTGTTGTATTTTTAGTATTGCATTTCACACTCAAGAAATACAGTGCCGGTCGTTTTTTTTTGCTATGCGTGTATCTTTTGGTGAATTTTCTGTATATGTACAATGTACATATGAGCTTTGTTCGGATTCCAGTTTTTATTTTTGTTTTTTGTGTTTAATTTTATGGTGGGGCTAGTTCTAACATGGAGTGCAGGATGCATCATTTGTCACAGAGGATGCAAGGTTTTACCCAAAGGCAGGTCCAAAAAGGAGAACTCTTTCGCGGGGAGTCATAAAATCAGCCATTTTAAACGATTCTCCGGAGAAACGAGCGTTTCTTGAGAAACAACATAAAAGAAGATGCAGAAAGGTCGCCAGGATCAAATCAAAAAGCAGGTGAAGGAAAAGATGTAAGTTCTTTTAAGTTTTTTCAGCAAGTGAATTGTGATTTAGTTTTTTTTTTTTTATTTATGAGGTTTTTTAATAAAATTTTCTTAAAAGCAGATGAGACAAGTTTTTAAAACTTACCCTCACCTATATTAGAACTTACCCCGTAGCAGACATAAGCTGTAACAGCCCCTCTTTTCTTGCAAAAGGCAATATTTTGCCATCAGCTGAGCAGATTTTTTGGTAAATTTTGTAGCTTCAACATTACTGTCTGTTTTAAAAGTGTTTTTTTTTTTTTTTGCAACATTGCATAATTGTACGAGCAGCACAAATTCAGTCGTAAAGGTCACTTCTAAACCAGGTCTTCCCTACAAAAATTACTAGTTTGACAGCTGCAGTCGCTTCAGTCCAATTCAGTCGCCACAGATGAAATGAGAGCTGATGATGATCGAAAAAAAATTACCGGGAAAATAACTTATTATGGTTATCAAAATTTCAAAAGCGGTGTCGCCAAAACGATCATCGTTAAACCTGATCTACCCACGTAAAATATAACCAAAATCATTCCTCGAAGTAGGACATAAGAGCGCCATAGACACTTCACCTATCAGTGCACTTGAAAGCATCACTTCTCGGAAACTGCTTAAGCTACAGAACAGCCAAACTTTGGAACCCGTATCCTGTCCTGGAAACAAATTTCCAGCAACAAATGATTAACTATGCATAAATAGGATCGCATTAAACGAGCTTCTAAGGAGAGTCGGTTTTTTTCGATTTGAAGCATCGCTATGATGTTGCGTAGCTTTGTGTGCCTCATGCATTCTCCCGAATTAATACCCATTTAAAAAAAGAAGGCAACCATACATGGGTCCCACTGTACCGGCTTCAAAAAAACAATATTTGGGTGTGCAACAATAGCTAATGACTGTCGGTAACTAGAAAGTTGAAACACCTGCAGATGGGTGGGAAACCTTGACACATGGGTGCGGCTATATAAATAAATAGTCGACTTAGGACCCGAGCCCTTGCTTCCAACTGTGAGATTGTACTTTTGAGACAAATATACAAATTTGTCTCGAAAAAAAGTCCTTCAAGTATATTTATGTGATTGTCACTCATCAGTCCATCACAACGAAAGCCACTGCGCCCCCACATAGGTGCAGTTTCCTACCCTCTTCAACCTTAATGTTGGAAAACATTCGCCCTCAAGCTAGGTTAAATATCTTCCCATAAAAGCACTCCCAGATCTATTGAATAGCGATTATTATTCCACCCACCATCAAACATTTACATTTCCCTCTGTCGGTAATGTGCAACTTCTATCCCCTTTGTCGCAGCTATACATGTATGCGAACAGCAAGATTTATTGATCCATAATGCCGCTCCTAAATGGCGTCATCGTACAACTTTGCAAAACACAAAACAAGTTCGTGTCAATTGAATTCTAGAGTGAAACTCCATTACAGTCGAGGCTACAAATGTCACATTATCCCTGCCGATGTATTCGCAAGTGGACAAACTGAGTTTGCTCCCGAGCGCTGCTCATTGCATCACAGTTGACAGTACCAAGTATACCATCAGCGACAGCGGACAAATCTAATTTATTAAATCCCTTAACCAATTTGTAATATCATCCGTGCGAGAGGGGCAACGCGAAGCGGAGGATACAATGACGGCTACGACTCCTACTTCAAATGTGTGTTCCATTAAAAGCACACAGACATCGCGCGCGCACACACTTTGCTGCACATAATCAACGTGCATACGCGCGTCGTCTCCGTCCAATTCAATTGGCTCGTGCATTACAAGCTCCCACAGACACATCTACCCCGTGTATGCATCAGGAAGGAAACCGTCGTCGTCGTAGTCACCACCGCCAACAGCCGCTAGCAATAGACGGGTAAATATGTTCGTTAATTTTTAATGTGAAGGATTGTTGAAAGTACTGTCCAGTCTCTGAAATGCACAGAGAAGACATCTCGTGTGCGACGACAACGACAACGACAACGAGTGGAACGACGCGTGGGCGGCGTTAAACAAGCCAAATTGACCAGAGTTAGCAAACAATTTAAAGTAATTGAGCGCTTAGTAGGTAGTTCCACAAACACAGTCCCAAAAAAAAAAAACGACAACAACAGCCATCTGCGCTCCACCTACCTCAGTCGGGGGGAGGGGATGGGTGAGCATATGGACTTAAATTAAAGACGAACAGCGAACACCCGCCAGCGTGTGCAGTAAAATTTAAATATCGCCGTCAGAGAAGTTTCCTTTCACATATATCAAGGTCAAGGAGGTTGTTATCACCGCACATAAAATTGTGTCGACAGACAAATACTTCTCCACCACCCCACACCTACTTACCGAACAAGCGAACGAGAGCTGACCTGGTAAATTCCTTCCACACCAATATTATCATCATCATCGTCGTCGTTGTCGTCGTTGTCGTCTCGGTCTCGGTCTCGGTCTCCGTCGTCGTCATCATCATCATCATCATCATCATCGTCATCGTAATTATCATCATTGGCTGCCGCCACCACCAACAACCCCCCGACTACCGACTACCACGATTTTAAAAGAGAGATGCCCTAGAGATGGTCTGCAAAACTACTGCTGCATCCTTAACTATCGCCGCTCCTCCTCGTGCACTTCGCCTCCTTCGAGCGCTCCTTGCCGGCAAATACTTTCAATTAAACTTTTACTTTTCAACAAGTGAAACTTTCTAGTCTTGTATGCCCGTTCCCGGCCCGCCATCGCCAGTGCTGACGACGCCTCCGCTGCCTTCCTCAACGTCGTCATAGTCGTCGTAGTCGCCGGCGCCGCTACCACTACTTTTCTATATAAATGTATTCCATTTGAAAGCATTAACCCCGAATGAGCAGGAGCTGTATGGGAAGCAGTGGCCAACGAACAGACGAGTATACACACCGCACACCAAGTTGTACGCCTTTTATTATGATGATGATGATGATAAAAACCAAAAGCCACCCACCACCCCCAAGCTCCTTACTGAGAGAGAGAGACCAAAAAAGCATACCATCATCTGTGCCCCCCCCCCCAGCAGCAGCATCGTCGTCGTCATCATCGTCGTCCACACTACGACGACCACTACCCCATCTCAACAGCACCACGGAGACTACGACTACGACTACGACTACGAATACGAATACGACGACGACGACGACGTCGGAGGATGTCTCGACGAAATTTCCCTGCCACTGCTGATGCCGAGTGAAAAATTCTTGTTCTCGCTTGCATCTTTGTTCAAGGTTAACCTATTGCACTAGTTCCTTCCTTGGGAGGAGGTGAACACGAATGGAAGGAACGAACGAAGGACGAAAGAAGAAATGAAAGCAAAGGAAACGATTTTCCTGAATGGAGAGAACCGAGTACATTTCGGACGCGCCAATGTGGGGTCGGGCTGCTTGGCTATTTGGCTGGCCATGAGAATGGGCGCTACGGTGGACATACTTTATTATTATATGTGCGCTCTCCCTGCTTCCACGAAGGGGCCATGGATTATTTTTCCCGGCAAATTTCGGTAATTTTGTATCTGTGCTATTTTTAGACGAATTGTATGCATGTGTGTGTGTGTGTGTGTTTATCTGTGTGTACGTATGTATATATATATATATATATTGCAAACGGCGTATGCGGGGATGTGTGTTTGTCTTCATTTTAACATTTTTGAGAAGTGAACGACTTCCCCACCACCACGGTTAGAGGAGATCAGTGTCTGGTCTGCTTTAGGTCTGGCGTAGATGATGGTCTTGTGGGGGTTATTGCTCCACATCTCTGAGAGATTGGGTTGAGTTTAAGTTTAAGTTTTTCTCGTGTGGATTTTCGGTTTTTGGCGCTTTAAGTCTTTAAAAAGGTACATGTGCGGAGGGATGCGGTATTGTTTGTTTTTGGGTGGTCCATGGTCATCATGTGTGTGGGAGGGTGGCGTTTGTTTTGGTGTAACTTTGGAGGTTTTTGAACTTGTGTATAGTGGTTTGAATTATCAATGAGTATGTAGGTTAGGTTACGAACGGCATAAGTAACCTTGAACATGTAGTCGTATATATATAGCAAACTGCATGGAGTTGCCCTTGGGAACGAGCAAAGTGTTCTTTAAATTTTTAAAGTTGTACTTGGTAAATGAGTAGATCATTTGGGCAATGAATTTGCGGAATGTTCGTGTCGGTATTCACCGAATATTATCGTGCAGTGTTAGTTTGTTTTTGGGGCAAGGAGAACTTCCGTGATGAACAAGTCGACACAGTGTGATGCACTTTGCATGATAGCCCCGTGTCATGTAGTTAAACTTTGTAAAGGCTATCTTTCTAGACCACAAAAGAAGTGTCTTCGAAAGATCTTCTTTGTGGCAGTGTTGGGCGGATTTAGACCCAAGTTTGGACTTTGCCATTGAGTGCGAAATACAATATCATTCAAATGGCCGCCTCGGGAAGATTCGCAGCATGGAATTCCTTGATGTAATTTTTAACCACTTTCTCGCACATTTCAGGCAGAATCTCGGCCATAACTTGAGTAATGTAGGTTTTTAATGCGTCTAAGGTTCGGCGATTATTGGCGTAGACACGGTCTTTTGCGTAGCCCCACAGAAAAAAATCTAACGGTGTCAAATCGCATGATTTTGGTGGCCAACTGACGTCGCCAAAACGTGACCAGGAAAACGCGACCAGGAAACTACTCACGCAATAAAGCCATAATTGGTCGTGTTGTGTGGCTTGTTGCCCGTCTTTTTGGAACCACATATCGTCCAAGTCATGATCTTTAATCGCCGGTCAAAAAAAAATCGGTTAAATCGAGAAATCGGGAAATTGATAAATTCGGGTCATCAGCAACACTTGTACTTGCAGCAGCAATATTTTCGACTGAGCGTGCACTACGATGATGCACAGGCCTTACGACACCAGTAGCGCTTCAACTCTCCTAAAATTTCTTCACAATTTCACAGATTGCTTGCGTAGTCGGTCGATTATGACGACCATAATCATCGCGTAATGCGCGAAAAGTGGCAACGTTTGAATCACCACTTTTGTAGGAAGTTTTAATAATTTCAATGCTTTGTTTGATTGTTAAGCAATCCATTATAAAATGGCAAACATTCAACTAATATTATGACACTTCCAATGACAGCTGAATTTGACAGGTGTCAAATGCCAGCGCTACCAACTTGAAACCACGAAATGAATGACCCTGTACAAGTTCACCTGCTACTACTTTGAATGAACTGCATTTTAACTTACTTAAAAATGCAATTACCAAAGCTCAGAGAAGAAATAATGAAAGAGCCCATGTCGAGGTGTGTGGTTACGGTTACATATTCCGAAAACGTAAATTTATTTATTTTTTTAAGAAAATTTTAAAATACAAACATTTGTCTCAACATTTTTTTTATTTGAGGCAAACAAAAATTAGAGTGACATTGTACTCAACCCTAGGAACAAATTCCCTGTTGGTTTACGATATTTCCATGTTTAATGGGGTAAAAGCTGTAATTAATAAATTAGAAACGAAATTGTCCAAATTGCTCCAAATCTTGTAAGACCGATCAATATATTATTTCAGACAAATTTAAGACAGTTGAGAGCTTTTTGCTTCTTTGGAAACAGCGTTTCAGACAACATTAAAAATAATCTGCTTAGACTTTGTGTAATCGGAAGAGCAAATAATTCATTTTGGCAATTTACTAAGCATGAGTTGGAGTGAGGATGTTTGAGTTCTTTTTGGAGCGGATGTGGCTTCCCAATCGTCGCATCGGGCCACACTTATCCTTGGACAAACTTCAACAATTCCATGACGTACTTTTCCCGTAAGAGCCTGACCGATAACCTCACGGTTGTGATCCCTCATGATGACGAGTTTGAATGTTTGTAGGACGGGAACCGGACCCTTTTTGCGGCCAGTGTATTTTACAATGTTAATTTTGGTTGTCTTGAGTCCCCGCTGAGACCTATGCAAGCGAAAAGTCAAACAACATGAATGAAACACTTTTAATTCTTTTTTACCACTTTCTGTAATCGTATTTGGATTGACTAAATGAGCATAAAGAAGAAATCCAATGTTGGATGATGCTACCCAAGAATACCATATGACCGATAGTGAAACTGCTTACGACACCTTTGGGTAGAGACGAAAAGCGAAGCACAAACATCTCCTCAGGGAATTACAGAAGCTCACGGCTGATCCGGACAGAGAGATGTCACTCGAGAAATGTGGTTCGAACCTTGTACGAAAAGGTAAAGTTGGGCAGAGTGGTTTAGTGGGAAGTATCTTGTAGCGAGCGGTGTCTGGTTCAGTCCCCGTAAGGAAGGTCTGATAAAGATCCGAA
Source organism: Cheilosia variabilis (assembly GCA_951230905.1). NCBI lineage: Eukaryota > Metazoa > Arthropoda > Insecta > Diptera > Syrphidae > Cheilosia > Cheilosia variabilis. The sequence goes on from OX579679.1 coordinate 47,752,815, forward strand.
TGTATAAGTGTACTGAGAAAGCTTTTCAGATTCAGCATAAGATCGGAAAAACCTTCTCTTCGTCGTAAAATTAAAAATTATCACAAAACGGATATATTTAGTTGTGAAAAGCTAGATAGGGATCTATTGCCCCTATTATAAGACGAACAAGGCAACATTGTAGTAAATCTGTTGTGCAGACTATTAAACCTCGATGAAGACAAAGACAGAGGAATCCCGTCACCCTGAAAAGACTGAACGACTGAACTTGAACCCAGATCAAATAAAGCTGTCATAGCTGAAGGCTTTGGAGGAGGCCTTTTCCAAGATATAGAAGAATATTTGATAGGAAACGTTAGAAAATTATACAAATAGTTGGCGCAACAGTTCCGTATAGGGAACCTAAGCCTATAGCTCCTCACATTCGTTTTGTGTGATTTTTTTTTTTTTTGGGACAAATTGAAGAGATCTACAATTATACGCCGACTCCAAACGGCTAATTGGGAAGGTATTTCATAAAAGTTGTACTTTCTAATGTTTGTGAGACGTTCGCGAGACGTGGCGCAATGGAAAAAAAAGCGGCCAAGTGCAAGTCGGACTCGCCCATGAAGGGTTCAGTAGCAGCAAGTAACATAATATAAAAGTTCTTGTAGTTCGTTGTAACTTTGATCGATGTTTTAATAACAGTGTATTTTTTTTAAATTCAGTTATTGATAAGTAAACATTATAATTAGGTACCTAAATGATGGGATTTAGATCTAACTATATGCGAGCCCATATAGGCTGCTACGGAAGCCTTATTTTATTTTATTTTTATATTTGAGTTGATTGAATGAAAGGTAAATTGCGGTTTACGATTTATTACGTATTAAAAAAAAACTCCTTACTAGATCTCGTTCAAACCAATTTTCGGTGGAAGTTTGCATGGTAATGTACATCATATATTTTGTTTAGTTTTATCATTCTCTTATTTTAGAAGTTACAGGGGGGACACACACATTTAACCACTTTGGAAGTGTCTCTCGCGCAAACTATTCAGTTTAGAAAAAAATAAATTGAAGTGTTTATTTCTTTCATTTGTAGGCATACATGCTGTCGTTGTGAACCCATAGAGCCGATCGTATGTAAAATTGAAAGCTGCTAGGTCGCTCATATTGCGATTTTAGACCGCAAAAGTCTGCCATAGGTTTTATAGGTTAGATATGTCAGAAGGGTATAAGTCATTTCTCTAACAAAAAAAAAAAAACCTACAAGCAAACTCCGGAGGTACAACTGTATCAACTCGGAGAACTTACAGTGGTGCTTTCGTAAGCAGTATTAAATATTGCGAGTCCTAAACTAAATTGGAGGGCACTCAATGCTTAATAGTTCGATAGATATAGATATAGTTAGTTAATTTCTTTCTTGAAAATACCTCTAAGGGGCAGGTAAAAGCCGTCAAAGACGGCCATGAGTATACTGCTATAAGTACACCCCAACACAAATTCAAGCCTGAATGACCAATTCATGAAGACATGAAAGAAAATCTATAACTCCACGCAAATGATGCCCAGCTTAGTGTCCTTTGAAGGCACACTCCTCAGGGATTATAAAACTTCTTGAGGAGTGATTTTCCTTAAATAAATCCATCATCCTCATCCCCCATTAAAATTCAAAAAGTATTTCGTCCCTTCCTACAGACCTCAAAGTGTAATGAGCTAAAGGACATGTCGGTGAGGGGTTTCTTCACCCCTAATGATTGCCACACGTCCCACTTTTCGATAAGACAAGATGTAATGGACGGCAATTTCCAAGAGCTCTACAACCATTTCCAATCCCATTTTGACGTTCTAATTGCCAACTGCCTTGTTATCCTTTAGTTTAATTTATGAACTGTGCTAGGACCTTGCTCAGACGAGGTATTCAAATATTTAAACAGTAATTCTGACCACTTCGGAGTTATTACCAATAACTACTTGCAATAAGAACACCATTAGCAAGGACAATCAAACAAAACTATTGATTTATGGACTAACGGCGAATGGCATAGCTTGCGTGTCAGGAAGAAAAACCCTACCTGATTGATTATAGGGTACGCGAAAGCCTCTATCGTGTCCTGTAATTAATAACATTAGGGAGGGGGTCAGCAATAAATACAAGTTGTGCGCCGATACGTTTCCCTGACGACATTCACCAGCCGATCTATATCTACACGTCCTTTAATTCGATGAATATGTGTTCATAAAAACCATCACGTCAAAGACGTATTTATTCAATTATCGCGCCGAATATCGGCAGTTTGATCTTTACTGTCCGTATATACACATTGAGCAAGTCAACTTGCAAAACGGTGACCATAAAATTAGGTATACGGCAATCAGATTCTTCGACTTGAAGAGTGACATTAGAGGGCAGAGTGTGTACACTGCAATCAAGTGGTGGACAGTTACGGCGAGCGGACTTTATGAATAGTGCATGGCTGTCGCATTAGGGAAAATATGTTTGTCGTGCCAGTAATGCGACATGCAAGGCGATGGTGTTAAGTGCGAAATGGCAAGAAATTTATAATGAATAGCTTTCCGGGCTAAATCGGTCACAATTTCAAACAGACAAATAGACTCGACGATAAGGCGTGTGGATTTATGGCCAGTGACAATTCACAGTCCTTAGTTACCGTAGCTGGGTTGTTTTTCTTTTTTTCATATGGAAATGGGAGTGTTTTCTCTGGAGAAGTGGGAGTGGTTGAAAATTGTGCAACAAGATTACACTGTCATTGTTAAGAAAATCAATTTGAATTTATATTGCATTCGATTAGAGGACGTTCGGGTAGCTCCGGCCCATGCTAATCATTTGAAAGCATGTAATGCCCGTATATGTAGTCGGAGATGCCCCCATCTGTAGGTAGGTCCATGTTACACGACGAATATTCCAAAGTATCACAGGAAGTGTACGTCTATTAGATAAATATCAAACATGTGAATTGTGGCCACCTGCAAGACGTGTGCGAGGGCAATGTGCAGGATGTATCTTTTGGTCTATTGTAAGGATTACTCCTTATATAACAAAATAGGTACATGCGGATATGGTTTGGGTAATGACGGGGCAGAGTGTGTAGGAGTGCACGACAATTGATCCAATAACAAAGGGAATATGTATAATATATTGTTTATGGTATAAGGAATCGATAGAGAGGAATGAAAGGAATGCTGCAGGTATAGTTGGTATATTTATTCAAATATATTTTATATATATGTATATATATAAAGCGAACTGAAAAGATCTATTAGGAGTTCTAAGACAACAAGGAGCATCCTTTCAAGCGCATCAAACAAACAAGGATATTGGGATGCTGTGCTGTAGAATAACAGCCTTGGGAGTAGCAGTTCGCATGGAAGAACACTGCCTGCCTATGGGTATGTGGATGTTGATAATGGTACATAACTGCATCTTTGATGATTTGGCAACGCCCAAGAATTGACGATACACATGAGCATATGGTCGGTATGTGGCCTATATCTTGGTGCGTGTTCTCTTGACGATTTTCGAATGTTATGCAATGGCAGGTGCATAACTCTGCAAGAGGCCCTGCAGGCGCCTATTGCCTTAGGGGGAAAATTTAATTCCACCGCAATAATTGCTGAAACAAGCCGGAAAACTCATTAGTGATCATATTAACAAACAAATGGTAAGCCTAGAAAGGTAGGCGATAAAAGCGAAAATTCACATAAAGTTCGGTTAAAACTTAAAATGAGGATGCGTTCATTTGATTTATTCAATGTTTACACCAGAGACAATATTGAGACCACCAACTTCGGCCGATTTCCCGTTACTTGCCTACAAGCTATATCTTTATGGGTTGGCAAATGCTAAGTGCGCTAGTAACGTAACTTCCAAAATGCCGGTTCACCAACACACTCGCACCTTGCATATGCCACTTCCGCTGTAGGCAATGTTTCTGACAGCGTTCATAGAATTTTATTCGTTAAATTTGAAATTATTCGTTCCGTGTGGATAGAATTTTTTTATGGCAATAAGTGTAAATTTACTTAGAATATTCATGGAAAATTAGCAATTTAGTTGTAGTTGAGGAAAAATAAAAAGATTTTGAGCAAATTTTCTTTATTATTTAAGAAAAATGTACACGCGAAATCGAAGTTAATGATATCAAAAAGCGGAAAATACACAACCATGTTTGTTCTAATATGTTTCTAGTATATAGAACATCTATTTTAGGTAGTTTAATTAACCAAACAAATCAAATTATTAGCATTCAGTAGGTAATATAAAAATGTGGAATTCCCGAACTCTTTCACATTTCAACACGGTTGCCGCGGTTGGCAGCATTTATTTTTGTATGTTTTTGCATGTCACACGGATTCTTTTTTGACATAACACCGATAGGAAAACAAAATGGCGAATTTGAACAAAAAATTGAGGGGGCCAGCGGCAAGAGGATTGTGAGTTGGGGGTCTCAGTATGGTTTGTCTATGGTTTACACTGTCATTTTTTTACATTTCTCACGACTGAAAAGATTGGGTGCGCTGTATATAAACTCGACAGATGACAACCCAAGTAACAATTTGACTTCGGTAAGGTTCAAATTTGTAATTTCTGTAGGCAACAGCTTCGATGGAGCTTCTATAGTCTTTGTTAACCGCAGTTGATCCATTTCGAAGCAATTATTTCGATAAAAACTTCAGTGAGACCTTTACGAAGCATAAACACAGGCTTTATAGAGGGATATTAAATTAACTTTCGATAAAATCTCTATTAGACTTCTGAAAATGTATCTGGAGATGTGTGGAAAGTGAATTGCTTCGATAAGGCTTGTGGTTCGAAGAGCTTCTTTTGAGCTTCTGACCGAAGGCATTATAGAAGCAATCAACTGTCATGCAGTCAACCGCTTGCGATTGGAAGCTATATAGAAGCACTTACGCGTACCTCCTCCTCCTACTTACATATGGAGGCTTTATAGAGGTAAACATTAATTTCATATGAAATGAATCAAAGCTTTCTAAAAATCATCAATTATTTAACCGGGAAAAATGACAAAAAATAAAACACTTACCACAGTGAAAAATATGTCAGTAATGTGATTTTAAATAAACACTTTTCGCCCATAAATAAATTGGGTATCAGTAAATGTCTTGCTTACAACTTCGGTCGAGTAAGCTGCAAGTTTTGCAATAAACTTAATCTTCACGAAACTCTAAAATGTATCAAGTAATTCAGATTTACCACTGCTAAAGCATTATGACGAATTAGCCTAGAGGGTAGTGTACTGGACTATCATGATCGATTTACAGTGCGACGCATGTAAGTAAAATGTAAATTATAACGAGTACGTTATAAATGTAAACTGCATGAAAATTGCAAAAAGTCTTTGAAAAATGTTTATTAATAAGATAAAATAAAGTGCACGACTGGGTCGAACGTAACTTTCTCGTTCATCAAAAGTTTGCTTGGTTGTTTTCTTATTTTATTAAGTAGGTAGGTAAAGATCTGAGAACCGATGCTAGATAAAAGAAATGGGTGCAAATGAAGTGGGAGTTTCTAAATAATTGTGAAAGGAAGTGGCTGCAATTATTTTTTTTTTAAGTGCATTTTCAACAAGGTTGAAAACAGGGTAATATTTGCTAAAATGAAGTTTTGCGTAGCTGTTATTGCATTTTTATCGGAAGTGGGAGAGATTATAACAAAAATTTAGCATAGATATGTGAAAATAGATTGGGAAGTATAAGTAATTAAAAAAAATGATTTTTTTTTTCGAATTTTTTTAGAAAAACTAAGTCCATACGTATCTTATTTCGAAAACTGATTTTATCTTTAATATGTGTTTTGATCAAAATCGTTAGAGCGGTTTTTGTAAAATTTGGCAGCCAAAACAGTTCCACATATTGCAAGGTTTAGTTTGAAAAATACTATTGCTTACCTTTTTAGCTGAAAACCAAGCTGAAATACCAAGGTATGTAAGCATTACCTGGTTTTTAAAGTTTTATCGAAATATAAAATGGTGTTTTCGAGATATGAGCAGTTTTTTTTAAATTAGCGTTTTCGGTGATTCGAATTGACAATTAAGGACGCAATAATTTTGAAAATCAAAATCATGCCGTTTTGAGGTAAACAAGGGAAAACTATATTTTTCAAAAATTACTTTTTTCAAAAATCCATTTGACGATAATACAGAGAAAAACTGAGTTTTCCATTAAGTTAGAAATGACCATTAGAAATGAATTTTTGTTACAATCGTATGGACCGTTTTCGAGATATGCCCAAATTTCAAAAGTACCGTTACTCGATTTTTTAGCGGAAAACTGAGTATGCAGTTATGTTAACCTTACCTACTTAAGCTTAAATATCAATTTTGGTTAAAATCGTTAAAGTCGTATTCGAACAAATCAAAGAGGTATGAAAATTTTATATGGGAAGAACCATTAATATTGAGGTTACCATGCAAAAAATAAAAAACGGCCCCGAACTGTAAGCCCCCAAACTTTAAATCCGAAGTTTGGACGAAGTCCGTTCAGCCGCTTAGGCTGTAGGCCTCGGGACATACAGACAGACAGACAGACGGACAGAATTTTGCGACCCACTTTTTTGAGTTCGCCTATCATCGTAATGTCAGAATTTATTAACATCTCGAGTTCGAAATTTTGTATGAATACAATATCTTTCTGTTACTACGTAATGGAGAAAGTTAAAAAGAAAATGGAAAATTGAAAAATGTAATAAAAAACATATATTTTTCGTGTTTATATTTCAGCCTCTATAAAGCTTCCATAAAGTTTCGGTAAGGCCCTACCAAAGTAATAACCTACTGCTGATAGATGTGAGATGCTTCTTTTGCGAAGCAATAGCCTACAGTGGATGTTAATTGCATTTCCGACGAAGAAGTTGCGTTTTCAGTAAGGTCTTACCAAGCTGCTGAGAAAGTCTTAAACAAGTAAATACCTGCATTAAGGTGCACCAAATGTGTTTCCATTAGGCCTTATGCAGTTGATATTGCGGGAGGTGAAAAAGCTTCGATAGCACCTTACCGAAGTCAAATTGTTACTTGGGAAAGGCCACACGACTGATGTCACGCCCTGAGGATACTCATCAAATGGACAAGGACATACGATGCCAGTCAGGAAAGAACTATATGTACGGACGCGAGATGGAGTGTCAGTAATCAGTATTCCGCACGTGAGTGTGCACTCACTCACAACGCCCTCTTTACGGCTAATGGTCCACTTCGTCCGAGTTGATACCACACCATGCGCGCGTTGCCCTCTTCCTTTTATTGCCTACTGCGGTTGACTATCGCTTTTTCGTTTCACCTAGTTTGGTCCAACGACCTTCCGCTTTTCGATTCATTGGAGTTTCGAACTACTGCCCGACGACCTGTCGCTTTTTCGTTTCTTCGGAGTTTGGCCCGACGATCTTCCACTTTTTCGTTTCCTCGGAGTTTGGCCCGGCAACCTGCCTCTCTTCGATTCATCGGAGTTTGGAACTACTGCCCGACGACCTGTCGCTTTTTCGTTTCCTCGGAGTTTGGCCTGACAACCTGCCTCTCTTCGATTTATCGGAGTTTGGAATTACTGCATGCAAATACAGCCTGTGTCCCGATTTCAATATAGCCAGGGCCAATTAAGTGCTTCAAATCAGTCTCTAAAGAGTCTATACCTGATTGGACAGTCGCTTATCTATTAAGAAAATGGACAAGCACTTCAACATTCAACTGTGCCGGGGCATAGAAATATTCCGTGCTAAAATGACGCAACCTATTCTACCAGTGAAAGGTGGGTATCGGAAAACTTCAACTGAAGTAATTCAGTGGTTAACCAAGCTCCGAAAATATTGATGTTTTGGTGGACTACTTACCACTAGGACAAGTGGGGCCAACTTCTATGAATCCCCTAGATGACAAGGCAGCTAGAAATATTTAGAACACCCTTAATCTAAACCGCCTGAATCTTTTTAGTTGCTAGTTTTGGAGGTCCATAGTTTGGGCGATAGTCGTCTCAAAAGTTATGTGATTAGGGGTCTAGAAAAGCCGCTTCTAATGTTACATGCTTCACAAGGCCCTACATGCGACACTCATGATTTGATGACAGGTGCCGGCAAGGATTTGCAAAGAAACAAATTTCTTACAAAGCGACGCTGAAGGAAGGACTACATAACATTAGAAATCAAGCGAAGAATCACCGTTTCATTGCTTAAGATGACAATTTAGTGGTAAGGTCTTGTAGAGGAACACCAAGAAAACTCCATACAAGACCCTAGTCACCCCAGCCTACTCCAATGCAAATGAAGGAAGGTCGGTGTTAACGCAAAATCATTCGAATGATATTTGGTCCTGTTGAAAAGTGAACTCTAAAAGAAATATAGCTTTATCGGAGCTGGTTAAAAAGTCCAGCACAAGCAGCCTTCGACTGCAACACTGAGCAGTAAAGGTAGATCTCACTTTACGTAACCCACAAATCAAGTGGAAGGCGGCCTCAACCGAATTCAAGTGCGGTACTGCCAAAGACCACACCAGCTACTGAGCCATATCGGTTGAGGCTGAAATCCATTTCAAACAGTAGCGCCACCTATGTAAAAGAGCAAGCAAATGTATGACAATCACAACCGATCAAGTTTCACATGTTTGTTGAGAGCAACACAGCTTGACGCTCTCTTTAACCTTTGACAAACTGGCTTCTTGGCTTCTTGGACTGAGTAAGGGGAATATAGATAAACGGGTCACACATCGTCTTGTGCAAAACTAACTACCTTCGGGGCAAAAATAGGTATTCGAACGCCAGCAGTTCTACCAACAGAACAGCCCCAGCAACTGACTGCAATTCGATGACGACTTCGCGCCACCCAGCCCCTTTTGGAGAAACAGCAAAGCTCCACCGGTGCGGACATAGATCTGTTTGACCAAACGTTAGAATGTGTATCACGCACAAACAAAAAGCGAAACCGACCCAGAGCCCCACTTGTTGTGAGTTCATCCCGAAACCCAACCATGTTAATTGGCCTAGGATACATTAGCCACCCAAAGGGGGTGCATGTCGGCCTTCTATGTTCCGGATGTTAAGTTATAGAGTTAGCCGCCATTTGATGATTTTTGAAAGTCAATCTGAAATACAGATTACTTTGCACCGGTGCAATATTTGATCGATAAACCAACTTTTGTCACAACTCGGTGACTGTACTTGTTTCGAATAGCTCTCGAGGCAACTCGAGGCTTCGCTTTTTTTTACATTTCGGGGAACATTTTTTAAATTGATTCCATTAAAAATGCATTTGGTTTTTTTTATTTTTGGTGATGTTCCTACTTTTATTTTTTTAATTTTTAATGCACTCATCGGTTTAACGTTGCGCGGACGAGTTTTTTTATCTCATTTTTGTTAATTTTATAATTAAAAACGTCCCCGCCCGTAAATCCAGCAATCGACACAACTGTACTTTTATGACCATATATGGATATGTGGAAAATTTTCCCAATATGTACTCCTGGCATATACGTACGAGTGCGAGCACCGAGCACATATATGCATCCACAAAGTAGATAAAATTTTTCTTTTAATTTCTCCTTTTATTAATGCAACCCCCCCAATGGTTCACCATCGCCAATTGCAATTTTCGCAACATGAGCATAATAATGAATCCCCGAAAAAGGACACCACACCACATATACATTCCGCAAGCGAATGCAAAAAATAAAAAGTAAAAAAATTACCAAAAAACAAAGTGTAAAACACATTTTTAAATTAAGCACCACCCTCGAAAAAAAATTCCCAAAAAAAAAAAACAAACACGTTCGTTTGCAGGACACACTTGCTTTTCATTTCATTTTTATTTTTGGCAATTGCTATAGAGCACATTGCTGGTGCATACTCAACTCTTCGCAACCACCAACCATCATCCATGTGATAGCAGCAGCAGCAGCAAAAGTGCTGCATAATTTTTTTGTTGCGCTTGTATTATTTTCTTTAATGAAATGCAGCGCATACAAAACAACAAGATATTGACAATATCAGTCCAGTTGCCCATTCTCGCATATGTGTGGATGTGGGCCCCTTCCCACCCCCACCAATGCATCAGCAGCCCAATCAACAAAACAACAAAACCGAAAGCAGCTCTGCAAAAAAAATTATATATTTTTTATAATAAGAGAAAAAACGGAAATTTTCAAAAATAAAACATATTAACGGGCTGTTTCGGCTGTTTCGATACATAAAACACCCAGCTCTTCATGCAACCCCAACCCTGTCCCAATGGCAGGTCAGGGGGGTGTTTTTTTTTTGTTTTGTATCGGCACAACCCGGAAAAAATTTTCGGCAGTGCCTGGCAAAAGTAGTGGCCCAACAACAGGGGTGCACAAGTATCGACTTTCCCAGTTCACAATTTTTGGACTAAAGAGGACCAACCCCTCGTCTCGTTATCATCCACCACCACCGCGAACTTTTGACAAAAAATAAATAACACCAAAAAAAAAAAGCACACCACTGAGGCACGGTGATTGAATATTGCTGTGGGTAGTAGGCGCAGGTGGCAGAGAGAGAGCTACAGTTATGAACAAAAGTAGAGATACACCCGTTGTGATGGCTCCGCCGCAAAAATATATATATATATATGTTATGTGGCACAAAGCGAAATACAAAAGTGAACAAATGAATTTCAGTCGAAATCAGGTATCAACGATTTTTTCTGCCGTTTTTTCCTCCTGCATTATGCAATAATATTGCAGGTCGTATGCAAAGTGCTTTAGCTTTGAACGCTTATAAAACAACGGGGTGTATACGCAAAAAAGGAAATTAGTGGATTTGGGGGAAAAATAGCTGCGCGTTTTTACTTGGGAGTTGTGAACGAACCACAAATGGCTCTTTAGAGCGTATTCTATATTTAACACCGTCCACCAAGCCGTTGCACACAAAACACAGCGAAATTGTGCCACTGTGAAGCTGTAAATAACAGGGGAACAATCATCTGGCGAGTTGCTTTTAGACGCTCGTCGTTGAAGCGTTTCACATCCGAAATGAACTATCTTGCTTAAAACACAAAGATAAACTATTTGTGACCTAAAATAAGATTAAGGCGGAGACTCAGGGATGGAAAAGTCGATACAATCGTATCGACTTCGATACAAATGAGTTTGCTCGAGTACAAAAGTACAATTCGCCTTAATTCGATACAATTTATCCATCTGTATCTTTCGAATTCTCTTGCAATTTGTAAAGCTTTTCCTAAGAAAACAATTAAAATAATCGAGATGATGATATCTTTATGTCATTTTGGAAGACATAAACAAGAAAATTAATATTCAAAATCACTTCCTAAATTTGCTGAAGTATTTTACATCAGAAGCAGTTATAACAGGAAACTCTACCTCTATATTGAATTTTGTTTTTGAATTTTTTCCTTATGAAAAAAAGAATATTCAACAAATTAACAATGAATAAAGAGCACTTGTCGACTGCTAAATAATTCAGCAATTTGAATATTATTTCATTTCAGAATTTTGAGCTAAGTAAATTCAATTAAAAACGAGTGTAATGAGCTGATGTTTGAAAATATTTACAAAATTGCTCAAGCCTTTTGCGCTATTCCTCACTCATCAGCAAATGTCGAAAGGATTTTTTCTTGCCAGACATTAATAAAGTCCAAATGTCGAAACCGACTTTAAGTCGACACTTGCTGGGCTTTGATTGAAACAAAAAAATTAGAAACTCATCCTGTTCTGAGTTTCAAGTTTAGGGCAATATTTTCAAGATGAATGAGCAAATTGAGAGTATAAAGCCTGAACAGCTCATAGATTAAAAATATAAATATAATGTTTTGTTTATGTTTTTGAAAATAAAATATTTTGAATTCAATTCTGTAATACGAAAAAAAGTTTTCAATACAACTGGCTCCATTTCAGTACGATCTTACAATAGTTTTCAGTACAAATCGAAAATGGCATTTTCCATCCCTGCGGAGACTTAGGACCTCACTGATAATCAATTGTAACCTTGGCACTAAATATATTGTAGGTCACAATGGGTAATTTCGTATGGAAAATTTCACCATTGTGAGTTCGTAAAATCGGCAAGAATAAATGCAAGACAGCGCTCAGTCCAAGAAGAACCGGAGGAAATAGTCCAAAGTTAACATACATTGGACCGTAGACAGTTGCCTACCGTATAAGTCTCTTGGAAGAATACTTCTTCAAGGACCTTGAAGGATTTACCGTTTGCCGATATGAATATCAACTGAATATCACGGAAGTTCCTTGAAAATTTCAAATAATAAAGCGATCTCTGTGCCACCAACGACCTAACCTAAAACAAATCTCTTATTGCGACTGCTAGAATAAAACCAATTGAGAGGAGATTCACAAATGGGGTCATCTTAATTTGCATAAGCTTCCTCCAATTCAGTTGCACTCCGGCCTCGTTAAAAAGAGGTCTGTCCAAGGTATTTCTCATAGCAAAACGCGGCAAAGCCTTCTACATTGCTCCAAAACACTTTGGGTCAATAATCAGGCTTTTCGACTTCTTTTTAAAAGTACCTGGATGTGGCAAAGCCTTACGTCTCTCTGAGGACGGCAGCATACTCCACGCAGGTATAATGGCTATAATGGCGAAGCATCTTCCATTACTTGTCTTCGAAGTTTACGTTCTTTCGCTGGGTTTCGAAATCGACAGTTTTTAAAAAACACCCAACTACCTACCGAGATAAAGAAAATCATTAAGAATCCCTGAAATCGGATAAAAGTGATTTGGAGGAACAAGGAACTATTCGTCTTCTTACTACAAAAAACCACGAAACCTTTTAACAAAGTCAAATGGCCAGGAATTGAGAGACACTTGAGGGAATATCAAGACACCGAAATCACCTGCAAGCCATCGAGCTTTATTTGAAGAAATTGGCAGTAGGAGGCGATAGAGACAGAGGGCCAAAATAAATAATTTGTAGGTCACAATGATTAATAATGGAAAATCGTTCCATTTTTCCAGTTCATTTGTCAATTCATTGATTAGACGAATCTATGGTTACATTTTGTTCTCTGGCTCCTTGTGTGTTGTCTAGGTAATTTATTAAAGAATATATATTTTCACTGTTGAGTACATAAATGTCAAAATCAAATGATGCAGGAATTTTTAAAAAACACAGGGATAATATATTTTTGGTTTATATTATCGAGCGAGACAATAAGCTAATAATTGAGAACAAAACTGAATCAGTACAACAACCATTAAAAATTATTAGCCCATTATTGTGCCTCATCTCAATTTCGTCCACGAATGTCGCAATAATTTTCTCATTTTCGCAGTATTTCCTCAATTTATGAGAACTGACAAAGGACAAAAATGTTGAAAGTATCTAATCGTAGTTCATCCGGCTGAAGTTGGGAACTAGTCTGTCCTCACCTCACCTTCCATAGAATGGCGTGCAATGTATTGTAAACATCCGTCAGTTGAAAACGTTAACTTAACCGAACAGATTTTATTGGTCCGGGCTTCGCTCCATCTTGCGTTATATACGTATAAGTTTATTTATTTTATTATTTGTATTTTTTCCGCACGAGATTGCTCGCAATATTCTACAAAAAGTTGTTGTATAGCAGATACGTCAAAACTAATACCTACGAAGTCGTTACAAAATCTTGAATAAACAAATTCTAGAAAATCATTGGTTAAATCTCGTTAACCGCGCAAAATTGGCTGATTATCGATATCTTGGGTTAACTAACCGAACCACTGATTCTCTGGTTCATATTTGGCTGAAAAAAACAGAGTCGATTATTACCAGCTGGAATAACCGATGATTAAATATTACCAAGATTGAACAAACCGGGCCTAAATATGATTATCAGTATCGCGCTGAGAGGTTAATATTTTCGACAGAAACTGTCAGCCAAGGTATACCCATCTTAAGAGATACTGCAAAGATCCGCGAGCAATTGCCGTTGGAGTCTGTTTTTTAGAAAAACTGTCCTTTTTTAAGTTAAGATATATTCGAAGGAAGCCCTGATCGTTCTACCAATGGAAATAGATTTTGTTTGGACAAACTGGCTCAACTCAAAGCGATTAACTCCAACATAATAAAGGCGAAGTCTGTAAGTCAGCGCCACTAAGAAAAATCAGACGCAGAATTCTTTTGCTGGGTTCCCCGACACTTTGAAGGGCAAGGAAACAAGTCAGCAGATAAGTGGCGGCTCTAAATTGAAAACAGACGATTACATGGGAACTCCTCAAAAAGTGATGGGCACTCCTGTAAAAGTGTAGACCAACAAATTCTTTATAAAGATAGCCTCTGCGCTTTGCAAGGACCTGGGTTATGCCAAAGCATTGCATTAAATAACTTTTATCCGACACGCTGTTGGACCTCTTCCGGCACCCAGCTTCTCGAGTTCAAACGAAGTTTGTGGTTAGGCAGCTCGGTGGTTTATAAAATTACAAAATATAACAGAAATCGGTAGGCATTCCTTGAAGTTCAATAACTTTCTCACACCATTATCGACGGCAGTTCTTTCAAAGATTTATATCCTTGATACCCAAGAAGTTATACAAAGTCTTTAACTGCCGTCCAAATCCCATCAAAATAACCTTTTCTAGAGGCGATGGTCCAACCACTGGAGGTACATCATTCAGGCAGCTCATATAACATGTGATAAAATGACAATTTGTGGGTTACCAGAACAGTTATAAATAAAACATTCGACGGGAACTCACAACGGAAATGCACATTACAGTCTCCCATCAGTGGTTTGTAAAGCACCAATCCACGCTTGGCTACAGTGGAATGATAATAATCTTTATCCGTATGTGCTCATCCAAGATGTTGACCCAATTTGCATTTGTGTCTATTGTTCCCTATCCCAAGGCAGCATCTTTATTGCTTAATTCACTTTGAAAGAGATGAAGCGAGCAAAACGCACACAGAAAGGCTTGCCTTTAATCTAAGCGAATGATCGCGTGAATAAGAAGGGATCTTGGGGCTCTGAACTAGCGGCACGTGAATGAAAATAGACTTGCTTTCGAGGAAAAGTCTTTAACTGCCTTTGACGAGGTTATGCTTGGAGGGTAGTGTTTTTTTTTTTTTAATTTAATTTAGCTATGGCTGCATCCGTTTCGCTGCGTCTTTTAAAACGCTTCTCTTAAAACACTCTTGGTTCTCTCAAATATATAAGAATGTAACCACTAACAACTGACGTCAAGTAAGGATCATAACCTAAAACTTCGTCAAATTTCACAACGAAAAAAGACATTCCCTGATAGATCCTTAGAGAAGTATTAAGCTGAGTGTGGCACGGGGTACTTTATCCACGTTAGCCTAAATCACTTACAGTCAGACAGACAGACAGACAGAATTTTGCGACCCACTTTTTTTAGTTCGCCTATCATCGTAATGTCAGAATTGATAAACATCTCGAGTTCGAAATTTTGTACGAATACAATATCTTTCTGTTACTACGTAATGGAGAAAGTTAAAAAATGTTGCCGGCAAATCGCTGACAAAGGGATAAGTCGATAAAAACTTGATGCCCCAACAATAGAGCTATGAAAAAAAAAATAGCTTCATGTTCTTTTCTACCAAAAAATTACAAAAGAAACCCTTCTTACGAAAAAATGCCATATCTACGAGATACCAGAGTTCGCCGAAGACTAAAGGAACCTGAGCGCAAAATAACAGGGAATATTTTCCAGTATATAGTTGACAATTCAGTGTTGCTCTTAATTAAGGTGTTGTGTAACTATATATCGACTTGCAGGAGAGCCCTTGCTCTGATAAAACCCCGCCCCTCCTGGCAACCACTTAATCTAACTATAAGCCAGCTGCCACTGATGATTGCACTGCACACACCATACACGCATTTGCATAAAACATGCAAATAGGCTCAAATGCACAGCTCTAAGACTCCCACAGAAACTACGACCATCATTTGTGGAAATGAGAATATATACCTACGATTTTGTATCCATATGTATCGGCCAACAACTTGTGCATTAAGAAAATGACAGATACATGAGGCAATGTACACATAATAATGCCCGGGCTGAGTAGCATCTTGGAGAAGTATTGAAGTTTGCACAGTACATGTACATGTATGCCCTCCTTGAACTGTACAAGATTCAATAGGATACCCATGTGTTTCATGCTCATGCTCCTCCATGTCCGCCCACCGATAAACTCCCAACACCATCGCCTGCACACGCAAGGAGCGAGGAGCTACGGCACAAACAAGAAACTGACATGAACCCTCATCCGCAAACCGAAGCCGCTACCCGCAAACCCACTCAACAACCGCAAGATTTATTAGAACTTACCAACTTCCGTTTTCTTCGTTCGTTTCCGATTGAAGATAACGTGCAGTGACTTGAGGGCCATTACCCTACAAAAGTAAATTAGGTTTTTGTTCAATTTCAATCAAAGCCAAGGAGGGTAGCACAAAAAGCGCCTGCATTGCTATATTTGTGCGGGAGGGCAAATGCAATGTAAAATGGATATTACTCGCTTTAGATGAACGCTTCGTATTTTAAGTTGATTTTTGCATCATTTTACATGACTTGCACTTGAGATGAAGGAGAGATGCAGTGAATCGATAAACGCAACAGTACGGTCGTCCGTCGTTGTCTTCATGGTGAGAGTGAAAACCTCCACCAAACAAAAACGGAAAACGAACAAAAAAAACCCATCAACTTTCAGTTAATTGTGCTGTAAGCGCAAACAATCCTGTGACTGGTACCATCAAAACCCCAGTTAATCAGTTGATACACTCGATTCATAGCTATTTTCGTCATATCGTGAGATTCCTCTGCCGCCATTACACAGCGTGAACTTTTAATGTGCGCTCGGTTTGATGTCATGTCGGAGGTCTCTTCTGCCTGACGTTAAACTGACATGCAACGAGACCTATGCCGTCGTGATGATGGTAAATCAGGAGCCTCCCACTTCCAAATTGTTGCACATGGGGTTATATTTTTTTTTTGTTTTATGGGGTTTCCATCCCAAGTTGGTGGATTTGGTTTTTAGAAACAGCCAGGATCGTAAAAGGAGTTGTTATTCTGCGGGAAAGGTTGATTTTACGGTCTGTTCCCTTTTTTTTTTTATTGAGGTTGACGTTGGGTAAATACACACGATACACACACGGCGGGATTTGATTTGTCATTCGGTGGCTACGCCTGAAGTGATACCAAGGAGTTTTGGCATTTTTGGAGCGAGTGGTGTTTTTTTTTTGTCGGAGTTAATGTATTTTGTCCGTCTCTGAAGGTCCAACGTCTGATGAGTGTCAGTGTGGGGTAAATATTCAGTTTGGTGGCACGGAAGAAACCAATGGCCAGACCGTACTGCTGCATTTTCTACTTGCCTTATGCCCAAAACACATGTGCAGAAATTCTGGACGCAGCACAGAATGCAGTGCTGCAAGTAAAACAGATGTACAGAAAATTGTTGGACATGCATTGCATAGGCTAATATGACTGCTGTCATTTGCCGACTAAGCAGCTGATGTGTTTGCAACAAAAACAAACACGATCAGCAAATGTCAAAAGCCGATGATGCCAAATCCAATTTATTTATTTTGTATTGTGGTACGCTCGAATTTCGCAGCAAATTTAGAAATAGAGACATGTTGCAGTGCTGACGTGAGTGCAGAATTTACGTGTACCTATATCCATATAAACATGTGTATTCTAATCTTTCTGTGCAGTGAATTCTGCACATGTGTTTTGGGCATTAGGCAATGAAAGTGGTTCTTAACTATTAGGCTTCGCCTATTTATATATAAATCTCTGACTAAGGAAACTCAATGTGCCTGAAACCAAGTTCAGTCCTGATGATAGTACAATGAGCTAGACATCTCAAAATTGACCCGGCTATACCAATCCGTCAGCATTCCTCCATCCATCGCTTGTGACTAAGATCCCGAGAAACTTAAATTTCTCCACCTGTTTCAATGGGAGAGTGGTATACTGGACAGGCGTTCTGCAGTGGACTATCGCATGACCTTTTATCCCGTGTATCTCCAAAGAACTTTAGCACAGAGGGCAAAAAAGCTATTGAGTCGTGGGTCCTAATATTTTATAAGGCCCAAGAAGGTCCAAGTCATCAGCGAAGGGCTCAGGTCTCCCAATTAGAAACTTAGACTGCGCTGTAACATCCGCTCTATCCAAGTACTTAGAGGAGACAGAACGTACCACTGATGACGTCCAACCCAAACACAGCATAAGCAGTTTCAGTAAAGAGGTCGAACGGCTATCCGAAGAGAACCGTGAACTCAATACTCCTGCTTCTTGCAGTACACTCCTGACTCCTGAGTCTACCTCGAAGGACTCTGCCTCGTAATGGCGTCTGAGTTTATAAAGCATGTGTCGCATAGTCACAAGCAGATATGCCAGATCGTGGGTATTCACCCATTTCGTAAGCATTTTGCATTTCAAAAAAAGCTTAAATGGTGAAGGCCATTGTTTTACATCTCAGAACAAAAAAAGGGCATTTCAAATACTGAATCTGAAGAAAAAGCAGTCGAATGGGGTTTTTCTAACAACGGCATGAGCCAAAAGGGTATTTTTGATAATAGTGGTGGGAAAGTTAGTCCGAAAAGTCTGGCATCACTGTCCCAAGCCATCTCACATACCCTTCTGAGAGTGAATGGTTTCTTGTGCTTTTTCCCGAGCCTGAAGACACCCAACTTACACTCGACCAAACCGCTGCAATGCATTTTCAACACCTTGGCAAAGAATACGACCTTAGTGACTTAAAAGTGATGTACTTTGAATTAGAGTAAGTCTTTTTAACTGATGCCCAGTTTTCCGATCATCAAGACACGAAAGATCCATCGCCCCCGCGTCTTCACCAAAGTTCTTGAGCAATTTAAGCCAGATGCCATCCACAGCGGCTCGTTTTGCTAACCTTTAGCGAGGAATTAGTTTTATAAAGTGATGGGTCTATCATTTTCAGTGAAATAACTCACAGAATTGCTCGCTCCATCTGCGTATATGTCCCTCTCATTGGAAAGTTTACCATCTTTGGATTTGACGCCTGACTGACTATTGCACTTGTTTCCTATAAAACGGCGCGGTTGATCCGCAACAATTTTGCTTACACAGCTATAATCGCCGACAGCTATAAAAAACTTCCTCCCAACATTCAAAGAAATACTTGAAAGGTTTGATCAATTCCTATAATTAACCCCTAAAATAATACTTGTTCGAATAAACACACAATAGAAATAGAGTTTTCTGTACACGGTACTCAATTTTTAAGAATTTAGGTAGAGAGCCCAAGGATTCCTACCACACACAAAAAAAAATTAAACAATAAGAGCGAAAGGTTATTGGGTAGATGAATTGTTTGGATGCGCATTAATTTAAGATTTATGATGGAAAACATTAATCAATAAACCGATCATCTGATGGCTCGCCGGATAGTCATAGTTAGGAATGCAACTTTATTTCCATGATCAGAAACAACATCAGGAGTCAGTCAAATCGCCACCAAAAAAGTGGATAAACAACATCACGCATTCCTAACACGAAAGATTAAAGAGATGCCAAATACTAAATAGCCTGCAGACTGAAAGGGACAAAAGTACCCAACACACAAAAAAAAAGTGACTCGTATCTTGATCGGCCATCTTGTTTCCGTGGTAGGAATTATAAGAAAATTCAGCATGTTGATATTTTTAGAGCGATGGCTTACGCAATTTTGCTTTCCTATAACACAAAATGGCATTCGGAAGTGATAAACGGACAATTATTTATTTATTTCGTATAATTGATTAATGAATTGTTGTCTAAATTTGCTGACACTATTCGACTATGCGCTCTCAGAGCAGTTTTTTTTTTTTTGTTCTAGGTCCCATTTTATATTCTTTTTCTCGTTCGTGTTAGTGTTCGCCTTCCCAATCTTTTTCCGATTTCAGAGTACTTTTGCGAATCTGCAAACACAAGTGCGTTTGAGTTTGACAGCTAGTGGAGTTTGCAAAGCAAAGCATTGCATCGGGTGGATCTATTTTTGGGAATTATTTATACGTACAAGTGTTTAGAAATCAATCTGAATGCAAATTTCGAATGGTTTAATATAAAATTCAACCAGCGAATCGAAAATGCTTAGAAAAGTGTCAAATCGCACGAATATCAAAAAAAAAAAAAACAACAAGTGACGTTTTTCTGTTCGATTAGACACGAGAAATCTGAAATCTGAAGAAGCCCAAATACCGAATACCACATAATTACCTTTCACAGATGGGCTATCTTTTTGGTTCAAACGTCAAAAAAACTTGTAGGATAACAAAGCCGTTTTGTTATGGCCAGAGTAGTGTTTTGTTGAAATATTGCCAAAAAGCGCACAATTCCCATCACTTTAAGCTTCTCTTCATTTACCTAATACATGTGATAAACATCAATTTCATTCAATTCAATTCAATTCTAAAACGTTCTTATTCTGTTTTTTGACTTTATTATAAACTTATTAGTAATTTTTTAACAAAATCATTCTCGAGCCATATAAATTTTGTTTTGTGTTCCTACAAGTTTTTTAGCTGTCACTTGGTTTTTTTCTTCGTCATATTTGACACTGACGTTGTCGCGATCTACCCTATTGTGGGAAAAACATCCACGTCACTTTAGGCGTCTGATTTATGCTCTCATTCTTACGTCTTTATTAGCATTGACTGTGGACAAACGGATCTCTTTGTCCCGTCTCGTACAAAAATGCGTGTGCGTGATGTTGCAAATGCAGTTTTAAGGGAACAGCCCGTAGAATTCGTAGCTTCTGTCGCGTACGCGGTTCAATCAATACAATCGCAATCGCACAAAGTATTTATATACACATTCTCATCAAAAATGACAGAAAAATGTATAAAATTATCAAAATAACGAGTAACGTACAGTTCCTCTCTTGGATTGAAACAGCTCAAAGAAATTCAACTGGCAAGTACTCATAAATTTATGTCAAATGCACAAAATTGACAAGAAACAAAATTTGTCTTAAAAATCAATTGCGCACTAAAATAAAATCTCTGAAAGTAAAGAAAATTCGGCTGTTTTCAAATGTTCTCCCAGAACGTTTCTTATGTTGCACAAAGATAAGTTAAATATTTATTTCTGATATGAATTAGATGTCAAAGATGAAAGTGGCTTAAAGTAGTTCGTAGCCAGTGATACCAACCAAGGCTTTTTCATGCCTTTTAGGCATTATTTCAATAGCTAAGGCTTTAAGGCTAGTTTTTTTTTCCAAAAAGGCATCTTTTTTTTTGATTCAACATACCGACTTCTTATTTTTTTAATGTATGATTTCAAGGACCAAGACTATCTGCTGGACTAAAACTATGTTTGTTTTGTTCAATACTTTGTACCTACCTATTAAGAATTTCTTCTGTGGTTCATAATTTTACTTTTTTATTTTGGAAATAAAAATTGTTTTTGTTTATATTTTTATATTTGTGCTTAATATTTGATTTATTGTTCCAGTTTACCTAAAAAAAAATATTTTAGGCATTATTTTTCTCAAGTAAGGCATTTTTTCGTCCAAATTGGTTGGCAACGCTGTTCGTATATATATATTATATATATATATATATTTTAAAGTAAATTTTCAGCTCTCTGAGAGAGCCGGAAAGTACACGAATAGAGCTAACATTTCTACCAATAAAAATGCTTCCTGTCAACTATACCAACTGTCATCTGTCAGTCGCAATGGGTGCAACGGAGAGAGAAATAGAAAGCAAACCCTCTTTATCCGCTGCTTATTGATCGCCTTCCATAAGCTGCTGTGTATCCTGTCTACCTGTCAGTGGAATACGTTTGCCGCAACAGACGCGAGAGATTGGGCACATTCAAGAATCTAGTTATCTTAAGTCGAGTAGATTGGTCTGGATGAGATGTAACCTGAACGCAAAAACTAGATTGGTTGGGAACTGTCAACTTATAGTACTCAGTCACGAATTTCTTGACTAGATTCGTCGGCCACCCCTCCATAAACGTCAACTGAAACATCTGCTCTCACGACCGATTTCCCCCAATCAGAGCCGAGTTTCATCTAGTGAGAGAGCTGTCAGACTTACTAAACTAGATACTTGAACGTCCCCATTGTATGGGTTGGGCCCTTATCGACCAAACTAAATGTTGAAGAAACACAAAACAGAAGCAAAATACCCTCGTTTCGTATAAGACGCATCGGCTTCAAGACTTCAACTTTAAAGAAAGTCGTCTTTTCAGAGTTTTCCAGTTCCAAGCAAGAAGAAGTTCCGAGCAGGAAGAATAATACGGACACCTGACTACCGGAATTCATGTCATAAATGTTCAAGCCATCACCCAAGTCTGATGAAGAATTAGTGCTTTGATCCGAAATAACTGCAATTCCAACCAGAGAATCTAATGTCGGTGCTGTTCTATCAACAATTATTCTATTAAAATGTTTTTCAATGCCTGGAAATTAGGTTAATCAACGAAAGCGAGGACTAGGCAACAATAAACTAGTGTAATACGACTCCTGGTATATTCCTGTACTCTAAAACTGAATTACCCCATCATTTTTGTAATTTGTTTCTTGGAATAAAGCATTTCCCTATTAGCTGCGTGTAAGCTTAATGGGGAAAAAATGCTGCGAAGTTAAAAAATATATATTATATAGGTATGCCAGTGAAATACCACCAGCAAAAACCAACCCCAATCAAAAACGTATCCCAGACGTTTCTCTTTTTTTGGTGTTACATATTTTTTCTGGCATGTGGAATAGGGAAAGGAAACGCGTATACGTCAACGCGGGTGGTCCAATGTATAGGTATACTGTACATTCATAAGTAGTTAAATCACAGCTTCAATCTCTTAAATTAAATTAAAAAAAAAAAAAACAGGAACGGGAAAGAATGGAGACAAGTAGAGAAAATTCGGATCTTCCTTTATACCAGGTGAGGCAATAGTCATAACCCTATCGGAAGAAGCTATAATTTTTGAAAATGGCGGCAATTGTCAATTCTACTCTTTACTTTATAAGTAAACTGATAGAAAAAACACGTCAACAAGACATGAATCGATATACCTACTCCTTAAGGACGTGGAATAATTGTTCCGAATTTTTTGCGGAACAATTCGTCGGTGTGGTGTGAATTTCGGCGGAGTTTTGCCAGTCATCTGAGTCCGACACTGACACCAACGGAGCAAATTCTACAACGTTTAGCCATTCGCCTAGAAGAGTATGGGACAACACGAGACGCTGCTGAGAATGTCGCAGAGGACCCCGGAGTATCGACCAGACGACGTGTCATGCAATTGGGCTTCAACCGGAGGTCTTCACAGAGAATTTTGGTGAAAGACTTGAAGATGGTTTCGTACTTGGAGACCGCCAAGCGCGAGTAACATACTCTCAAACTATCCTGAATATCCACCATGAGGGGGACAACATTGCATCGAAAACACCGTGAGCTAGATTCAACCTTTCCATACTTCTTTTTGTGGGTTATTTTTAAGGTCACGAGTCTATGTCAACAAGCCTCAGAATCGTGAAGATCTCAATGGGAATATCCATCAAGAATGCGACAAGGCCTATTGCTAGAAATTCTGCCAAAAATGATGGAAAATTCCATAAATCGAGCCCGAATGGTCATCAACTCTGGCGGCGACCACTCAGCAGATATAATTTGTTCGACTAAATAAAAAACAAATTTTAGACATCAAGTAAACATAATCTAAAACCAAAACCAAAATTTTTGATTCATAAAAAAAGATAACAGCCATAGACATCGGGTGACGACTTTTGTACCAACTTGTATTTTTTTATACAAGTTTTTTCTTGAATGGCAAAGGTGGAATAAATTTGCGTACTCGAACAACTTTTCAACAAGAATTCAATTCATCGACTACCACTTTTAAAATTTACAAATTGTTTCAGGAAGATTCCTGTTGTGGCTGATGTGCACCACCTTATGTGATAACAAGGGATTATCTGACAATCTTGTTAGTGATGCAGGGAGAAAGAACCGGCTATTCGTGGAAAGCGGATTCAGAGGGATGATTCTTCTCGCAATATTCCCATCACTAGATAGAAGTGTCATAAACGATTTTATTATCATTGATATCACCTTTTTGCGATCCCAGGCGAGCATATATTCAACATTTTTAAGCCTCAAATTAATAGCAGCATTTTCGGCATGGATGGTTAAATAATGAATACCATTTTTACATGCAGCAGCAGAGATCCTACCAGACTTACCCAAACTATCACCAAACAGTGCCTATAGAAGGTCAGCTAACAGAAGGCGCAAACTAGCAGTAAGTTGGAGACAAAACGCTCAGCGAATCATACCGATCAGGCCCTCCTAGACCTATCAAAGGAAAAAATGCTCAACTACACAAAAACTCTCAGCGAATCATACCGGGTCAGTCCCTCCTAGACCTACCCCAGAAAAAATGCCCAACTACACCAATAAGCGTAAGTTCACCTCATGTGGCATTGGCCTAAAAGTATCAAATCCGTATATTGGTTTGTACTGTATAAATCCCCCTCGTGGTACTCTCACCTCGCACTTTTCCTTTAGGCGATAGAGCAGTCACTTCCGAACATGTACACCTATTTAAAAAAAAAAAAAAAAACGTCTTCTTTCATTTTAACCTGCATTTGAGTTTGCCAGCCCATCACAAAATGTAACCTCTGCCCCTCTCATTTTTTCAGGGTATACCAATCTTCAAAGATGATGACCATCTGCTACCGTCCGATGTGTATTTACGAAAAACAGGATAAAATCTAAGGGTTGGAAGCAGCAAGTGAAAGACATGTGCGTGGTAAGTTTTATTACCTCTGTATGACCGTAAGGTATAACAGGTGAAGAAATTGAAAACGAAATAAGAACAAAATTGATGGCGGCTGTTGTCGTTAGTATTAAGTTGATTTGTAATCCATTGTCAAGTCTCACACTTGGCACAACGATTCAACAACGACAATTTCGCAGGCACTTTGATGTAAGAAGTGTCCCGTCTTAGGATGTAATCTCGCTTTTGGTACTCGTGTGCTTTAGAATCGAGCGGCGAGTCGCCACAGATGTAGGAGTATAATGTTTATGCTGCCAGAAAACACTTGGACTCGTCTGCCACTATTACATATCCGCACTCCAACATACTCATTAAAAATATTGAATCAAATAGCTCAGTGATATACGCACTTTAAAACTTGAACCCTTTTGGGAATGGTTGAAGCGGAGACGATAACAAAAATAATCTCTCCCTGTATGTACTACGAAAGTAGAGTGACTCGGGTTGGTGCTGTATTGAGAAAGAAACTCGTGAAATATTCAGGACACGAAACAAGAACTACACATGAGTTACTTCAATATACTCTTTCTTGCATCCTGCAGACAAATTTTAAAGCGGGAGATGAATTCCCTGTCATATAATAGAAATACTCGATGGGATTTGTGCCCCAAAAAATAAATATACACCAACTGTGTTTGGTCTTTCAAAAATTGGAGTCAATGCTGAAAACTAACGATCTCATTGTCAACTGAACGTAAAATTACCTAAGCAGATGAGTCCATCGACAGGTTAGAGTCCTTTTTTAACAAGCATCGCACTTGCAACGTGCGAAAATAATTGGCGAACAAAATTAAAGCGATGTGTTTGCTGTAGTTTTTTCCTATGGCTTACTTTCTGTGAATTTATTCGTTGGCTAGGCGCAGAACACATAACCTTTCCTACCACCACACCATCCTGCTTTGAATCGGTTCCAGCCCTCTGAATTTCTGACATGCACTCTATTGCTTTTCTTTGGAAAACAAGCGGGTAGTGTTCGGCAGAGGACTGCTCTTTATTAAACACGCAAAAGTCTGATATCTTGGAAATCATTACCTCCTTCCTCACATGCAGGAGTTTTCATTCAAGACAGACCTTCGGAGTTCACAGCAGTTAAAAATCAATTATTCGAATACCCGTCCCAACAACACCCACTCAATCTTCGTTCTGCTGTAGGCCAAAACCATGCGGTTTATCGATTTCACGATAGCTACTGCGTTAGTGGGTTGGGGGGCTTCCTGCAGGCATTCTGTTTGTCCTGGTGGTGGGATAAGTTTTTAGTGTTAATTTACAGAATATTGAAAACGAATGGTGGTGCGGTGGAGAACTTCTTGTGTGAGCATTTCAAGTCATGCCGATTGGGCAACAAAGTAGCAAGTACGAGTACCTAGGACAACATTCTTTCAAAGGTCTCAGCATCCTGATGTCAGTCAACTGAGGTGAATGGTGCTTTAAAATCAAAACACACAAGTGTATCCTCTCGACTTACGTAATTAGAGTCGAATTCGTTTTGGCTATTCGTCGAGAGGACTTTTGCCAGCACAAGCAGCGATTCTCAAAGGAACCTGGTACAATGGGCTTTGGACTTAACTTAAGATTGACCCTCTTGGCTGAAAAGCAAATGTTGGCATAGATTCATTTGCCACGTCAAGCGACTACTTTCGAGAGCAGATTCAGCTAAGCCCCGCCGACTACAGTGCTACACTGCTACCTCACCCACTACAACGAAAAAATATAATTCAAAAGTACATATATACATATAACTGACTAACTAAGTGGTTTTCTGGCCAACTGTATATAAATTTATATCCCAAAACGAACCGAAAAAAATCGTTATAACAACGAGGACATCAAAAAAACATCCATCCACTGCAGAGTACCAGCGAAGAGGGTGGCTTTGGCTTCTATGCTATTTTTGTGTTTTTTCTGTGCTTTCCTATGTGGGGACAGTCGAGGAACAGCAAAAAAAAAACAAAAAAAGGATTCGTGGGACAGCAGTTGGGAAAAAAAGGAAACGACCAAACTCAAACCGTTTGGAGGAGAGTCAGAGTCACACAAAAACAAAAGGCCAATAGAAACAATATGACAAACACAAAATCGATAATACACACAATTCCTCGTCGTTCGTCGTCGGTTCCATTTTCCGTTTTACGGCGATTTTTTTTGTTTTTTTTTTTAGTGTGCTTTCCTCCTAGGTAGGTAGAGAACACACCGAGCGAAGAGGAAACTCCGGAAAATGGGAAACGGTTATCCGCGAAACAGAGGCCTACTTCCCCCCACCATCCGATCCGGGTTCGGGTCCTGTACAAGAATACATCATCCCATTTGAAGAGAGAGCAAGGAGCGGCGGCAGCAGCGGCGTTTCTAACCATTTACACACTCTGGGTCTGGTAGCTGGGCTGTTAAGCTAAACTCTCACTCGCTCTGTTCTGGTAGTACGACCGAATATACCCCACATCGTTTATTTATGAAAAACGCAATAAATCCTGTGAAAGTTGTATAGTGTTGTAGAAACTAAACATTATCCCCGAACGAAGAGGGTGAGGAAAACCACCATCATCCATAGCCCATAGCCCATAGGGTGGAAGGTGGTTGAAATTCCAAATTTTGAGGCCGATTCCGTTCTGGGACATTGCGAATTAAACTGGGAAATAATTAAAATGCGTATTCTGGAGGGTGAGACGGTGGTGTCAGCTTCTAAGGGTTGGTTTTTTAGGCTGATTCGACTTGGGGTTGCCACAATGTAAAATATTGTACACCCTTCCCTTCCCGTTGCGGGACACATTTGAATTTATGCAATATAAATGATGTACTAACTAACTGTATTAGCTTACCTGCACCATTGCTGTGGCTGCGTTTTAAATAGCACTGATTAAAAACTTGTCACACACGCACGTGATTTTCCCGGAAATACACCACACAGAACCGATAAACAAAAAGAAGCCCACTTTCTGGTCCACGATTCTGGAATTTTGAGTGTTTCCCCTCAAACGAAATGTCCAACAAATAACTTTCTAGATGACGATAGGTAACCGCGGAAAACTATGATGCGCAAACTATTCTACACTCTTGAAACTTCTCTAGTATTCACTACACGTGCTCTAATGTTGCTCTTGTGGTGGACACTTTTTTGATATAATTCGCCTTGGATTACAAAATTTTTAAACTCATTTTTGCCCCGGATAGCGCGCGAGTTGTTCTTCGCACGACGTGCAACCTCGTTTTGACAGCAACAACAAATGACAAGTGAAGAGGAAATTTTTTGATGGCTGCCGTTTTTACCGTGGTCTTATTAAGGCAATGCTACAGCGTTCTCAGTTGTGTTTTCACCATAGGATGAAATGTTGCTTTGTAGTTGGGGACTGAACAAAAATAAATAATAATGAGGCGCTTGTAGTTTAATAAAAAAATGTATTTTATTGTACACAGCAATAGGGGCTTAGTTGACTTCATTTTATTTTGTGGACATGATTTACTTATTTAAACAATAGGCTATTTTATTTTCTTTGTCTGTTAAAGAAATTATTATCTTTTGATGTGTTTTAAGTGCAAATATATTTGGTAAGAAGTTTAAGTTGACGGGTTATACCACTTTGTCAGAAATAAGACTGTATCTGTCTATTTTATTTTGCTTTGCTTTACTTTGTTGGGATAAGTGTTCAATAAAACTGTCCGAATATTCAAAGCGGTCAACAGAGTATGTAATGGAAGACGTTGATTTACCATAAAGCTCTCCATTTCTTGAATGAAATCCATTTTTTTCTAACTCGTTGCTACTTTTTATTTTAAATTTCATTTGCTACTTTTCTTTTTTCTCGCGCCTTCCGAGAAATAAAATGTCAATATTATGAAATTGAGTTTTAGCCCGAGTTAAGGTACTTAAGCCGGTCTCCGGAGTGCAGTTTAAATCCAATCGAATTAAACGCTGTCAAGTTTAAAAAACTGTATTAGAAAGAGTGAATAATATGGCCGTTATAAAACAAAATTAACTATGATGAGGTTACTACAATTCTACTTTCTACATTCTTAAATTCACCACGGCGCCGATTTAGCACTTTACAGTTTAAGGGCAACAGTAAACAACTTCTGCGCATTATGAATTGACGTTTGTTTTATTTCCGAAAGATTTGTTTTTTCCCAGTTTGCAATGCAGTAGCAATTGCAATTATTATAGAAATAACTAATTTAAGTGAACAATTTTGTAGAAAATTACTTTAAAACAATGTCGGACAATGAGTACGAAGCATTTGAAATCAACGACTATGATTTGGCGAATGAATTCAATCCGAATCGTCCACGACGGAAGCTGACCAAAAATCAACAAATTTACGGTTTGTATTTTTATCAAATTTCTAACAATTCTAATAAAATCTATGTAACATAAAAACATGGTATACTTACTCGATGTTCTGAAAAATAAGGTTAGACTTGGAACAGAAAAGAGAAAACCTTTTCAAACGTTTCGTCAGTACAACAAAATTTCGTTTTATATGATAAAGCATGGGCCAGCTTTTCTTCAACAAATTCGTTTCTGAAATATTTTTCTGATCCATCTAAGCACAGAAAAAAATGAGTTGAAAGGCTGCACAATGCAGAAATTCACTGCAAGCTAGTAGGTACTTGGAACATATACGTGGTCTGTTTCTATAATTAAGACAAAGTAGACGTGAGTCTAAAAAGTGCCACCACTTGAACCCATATCATTTTCCATTCCATTTACTAAAAACGAGTCATACTCGTGAAGAAACTACACGCTTTCCTTCATCTTCTTAACTAATTGATTCTCTTTAACATATATTTGCAGGAATATGGGCTGACAGTGACAGCGACAACGACAGCGAGGTTGAGATGACTGGTCGGCGCGGCAAAGGTCGCAGTTCTGGACCCGTAAACTTTGTGACCGGTGGCATTCAGCAGTCTGGCAGTTTCAAGAAAGACGAACAAGACAAGGACGACGACAACCCGATCACAGATGAAGGTAGGTGTACAATGAATATTATTTTCTGGTTTTCTTTAAACAGATAAATTCATTGTACTCCTCCAGAGGACGATCGCCCAGCTCACCGGGCCGTCAAAGTGGACGACGCTAACACCCCCAGTAACAGTTCGTCAGAAGAAGAGGTAGCCGCCAAACCCGCACGTATGGGTTTCGGCATGAAGCAGCCGCAAACTTCTTCCAGCAACAAGCCCATGGGTGCATGGGAACAGCACACAAAGGGAATCGGTGCCAAGTTGCTGCTGCAAATGGGCTACAAGCCTGGCAAGGGCTTGGGCAAGGACTTACAGGGTATTGCTCAACCCGTACAAGCACACTTGCGGAAGGGTCGTGGTGCAATTGGTGCTTATGGTCCCGAAACTCCAGCCACAATTGGTGACCAGGTGCAGCATAAACCAATAGAGGACCAAGACATTCGCGAGGCAAAGGAATTCAAAGACAAACTCAACAAATGGAAGCGTGACGACACCAGAAAGGAGACGAAAAAGAATCGCTACTACTACCGCAGCGTTGAGGAGGTGATCGAAAAGGGAAAGAAGTCCTCCAGCGGATTACTGTCGGACAAGCTGAGCAAGAAGCTGGGCAATGTGCCCGTGATTGACATGACTGGCCCAGAGAAACGTGTCCTCAGTGGGTATCATGCGCTGGGACAGACAAAAATCATTGATGAAGATCTGTACGAACACCAGCCCGGAAAGAAACCTACTGGCTTCGCCCTGCCCGAGCTAATGCATAACCTCAATCTAATTGTGAACCTCTGCGAGCAAGATATCATTGCATTGGACAAGACGGAGCGGGAGGCCACCGACAGGCAAGAGGCGCTCGATTATGAGAAAAGGAGTCTAGAGAAAATTGTGCGCTTGGAGAAGGATCACATTGATACACTCGAGAGAGCGCTCGTCCTGGTCGAAGAGCTAACCGCAAATCCAGAAAATTTAAGTCTCGCCCGCGCTGAGAAGATTTTTGTCGAATTACAACGAGATTTCGCCGCAGAGTACAAGGAGTTTGCCTTGGGTGATCTGGCCGCTGGCGTCATAGCTCCCTTGGTCAACAATGAACTGAAATCATGGAAACCACTGGAAGAGCCAACGCGATTCACCGACACCATCAAGAAGTGGAGAACCATTCTGGACATGCACCAGTCTGAGGATCGTAAGAATGTCTTCGATCCGTACTCATCGCTGGTATGGGCTGGTGTCATACCCAGCTTTAGGCTGACCGTGAGTGATTGGAATCCTAAGACGCATCAGAAAATGGCAGCACTTTTGGATAGCTGGGCTCCGCTCTTTCCCACTTGGGTGTTGGACAATGTCCTGGAACAGCTGATTCTGCCGCGACTCATTAGCGGAGTCAAGGAATGGGACCCACTCACAGATACTGTGCCCATACACAACTGGATTTTGCCGTGGAACAATATTTTGGGACACAAAATGGAGGAGTACATATTTCCCACCATCCGCGAGAAGTTGGGTAACGCGCTACAGGCTTGGCTACCCCAAGATCGTTCGGCCAGAGCAATGCTTACGCCATGGAAGGGCGCGTTCGCTGCGGGAGAGATGCAGGCTTTTCTGCTGAAACACATCATTCCCAAGCTACAAATGGCGTTGAGTGAGATGGTGATCAACCCCTTGCAGCAGGATTTGGGTGAGTCTAACTAGATTTTTATTTTGTTTTCCCGCTTCTATTGCACATTACATTTCCTTGCTTTACACTGTACAGCTCGTAGAGCTCCTGGTTTCCGATCCGACTTAGGGGACTTTAACCGTATTTGAAGCCACTTAATTCTGTCTTAAGGTTGACCCTTAATATTGCCCGAAATACTATTAGTCCAGAAAATCCTCTGCACCGATGACCAACATTTTTCTCGAGATGAGTTTTACAGTGGGGCAGTCACAAGCTTAAGTCTAGCTGTAGTATAGGCTTATAGATCTGGTTTTCGAAATAGTTCATTCCTCACCCCACTGCATTGGGGTGAGGAATTTTTCTCTCAAAGCGTTTGAAAAGGTTTTCGTCCGCTCTACACAAAGTTTATGTTTCTGCATTCAGTCGGCTTGTTGTCGCCTAGTGCAACCCAGCACAATGGTGGCGGCACCTTAAAGGTCAAGTCGCACTCTGATCTTAATGCTGCTGATGTATTTAATGAGAGATGACGCGGCTGGTAACATTTCTGGCAGTCGCTTCCGATAGTGCTTTACCACGTGAAATCTCTTTACATCTTCCGTTTGGTGACTTGGTGGATAATCGCATCTGTACATTGGCTATTCGTACAACACCCACTCAATAACCCAAGCTTATTAATGGCTTGGTTCATGTGTTTTATAATCTGTACAATACTTGACTGTCGTAAAATTATCTCATACGACCTGATAGAGGGTCGTTTGACCATCATCGGGTACCGTTTAATGAAGTTCCGTTGTTTCGTGTTTCATTTGACGCGGCTCGTGTGTTATCATGTTTTCAAAAAAGTGTTTCAAACGCGAATGTAAAAGAAAATCATGGACATCTGTTATATGACTGTATTCTATGATTAGACCTTTCCATCATGCGACTACCTCAAAATGTTCTGTATCGAAATTAATTTCATTAAATCCTCATCAACTGCTACTACTAACTCAGCAAGATAACTGCACCCTCATACATCATAAACGCGCAGAAGACATGCGACACTAACTCACCAATGAACCTCCTCCGTTTTAGAATTGTGGAATCAGGTTTGGGAATGGAATGAACTGATACCTCCTCTGCTGATGGGACAAATTCTCGACAAGTGTTTCTTCCCCAAATGGATGCAAGTTCTTGTTCTCTGGCTAAATCAATCGCCAGACTTTGATCAAATCTCTCGATGGTATACCGGATGGAAGACCGTACTCGGTGAGGAATTGCTAAAGCAGCCAATGATCAAGGAGCATCTCCGGCGAGCACTCGAAATGATGCACCGGGCTACTGAAACAGTATCAACATCTCAGTCCGTACCCACTCCAGTGGCACCACCACAGCCACAGCCGGCAGCGTCAAGTAGTTCTTCAACATGTCCCCCGGCGCTGATGGATCTTCAAATAGCGCCACCTACACAGTTGGAATTCAAGGAACTCGTATCGCAAAAATGTGCAGAGCGTGGCGTGATATTCGCACCCATGCCAGGCCGCAGAGAATTTGGAAAACAGGTGAGTGATTCTACAGCGTTGCTTGGTTATAAATTTAAACTTTAATTGTCTTTACAGGTCTATAGAGTTGGGAAGCTATTTTGCTACATCGACCGTAATGTGGTCATGCTGAGTGATGGCAATTTGAAGAGCTGGACGCCGACTTCACTGGGGCTGACAATAGAACGAGCTCTATCTGGATAAGAGCGACTCAGTAAACATTAACTTGGCATACTGCAAGTTGTGCGGACAATCTTGTTCGATTAGAAATGATAATAAATGTGGCTTATCTTTTTTTATTTTGTTTTTTTTTTATTGTTGCGCCCGCTGCTGATCCATTACTTCATTTTCATTCTGTGGTTTGATGTATTGTTGGGTGCAGTACGAACAAAGCAAAGCCTGATTGGCGCCAACATGGCGTAGCTATCGTATTTACCGGCACCGTGAACTGGGGACAGATTCCTTATGAGAATAATCGGTATCGTTTTTCAAACTTTGGTGACCATACTAAGTTTTATTCTGCCCGAATTTTTATCACAACCGTCAGCTTTCAACACATTTTTGGAAAATTAACTGGATAAAGCTCTCAGACTCGTAATTTTTGAACTTCGTCCCTAGTTTTGGAGGTCTATCGTCTCGACGATAATCGTCTGAAAAGGAAGGATCAAATATCAAAAGTATAAAAGCTTATCTCTTCCCCATAGTTGCAACTTATCAATTACTTGTGTTATTTTTTATGTATCCGCATTTGAAAAGCAAGCGACTCAACAACTCACCGATGATGATACGTTTTCCTTATATCGATCAAACTCGGGGGGGTTCCCCTAAGACTTGGATCTACACCTTGGATGCTTTAACTAAATAAGGTTAAGGAATTCAAAATACAAGTGCAATTTCGGAAAGAGTGGTTGGTTGGTTGGTTTAGGTGGTCCTCTGGTGCACTTAGACCAAAATAGGTCAATTGTGCTGTCAATGGGAAGGTCAAGTGGGTGAGTTATAACGCTTCTTGTGACAATTACGAAAATGTAAATGTTCGCCATACTGGCATCGCTAGGCCGGCTGAGAGTTGAAGGAAATCACCTGCTGTGCGGCCTTCCGGATACTGAGGAGATCAGGACAAATGCACTCAGTGTACAATTGTCTCCTCCCACAATATTAATACAGATTGTGGGTACGCGATAATTGAAATGTCGATCATTTTCATACACGTTGGGGTTGCACACAAAAAGAGGACGTGAAGTTTGTTTCAGAAAAAACTGGCCCATCATGAAAATGAGCAGAAGTTCTCACCCCTATTGCGAGTGTCAAATATCAATCTATTGACGATTGACCAATTTGTCAATCAAAACAATTTTTGGTATTGTGTAACTCATTTGATAAAATTTATGGTTATTGAGAATAAATTGACTGTTGTGAATGCGGCATAATATTTGACAGTTGTCAAGAGCGAACAATTGTACCTATTTGTTATTTTACCGAATTCCGTAGAATTTGTTTTTGACGATGATGAACAATCCTCTGCTTATTTGGAAATTTTGAGGAGAAAATTGCCATTTTTGCCATTCGCGCCGTGGAGGACCTAAGCCGTTCAACTCTAATGAAAAAAGCTTCCATTTTTGTTTCAAGATTGTTTTTGAACAAATCCCTTTTGCAATATTCTCATTTTCTACCATTAGTTGAACCAACCGCTCCAATTGTTTGTTATTGCTTACAACTTTTGCCCTAAAACCAAACACTTTCAATATAGGCATATGTTACAATTGCTACAAAAAACATACATTTTTCTTTTGGAGCGTCTGATTTTGTCGTCCACAACAATCCAACTGACTAGACAATTGACATTTATCAAAAAAAATTATCACAATTGACAATCGCAATACCACTTTGCCTTCATTCAAAATGGAAATTTAACACGAGTTGATGACAGTCAATTATTCATTGATAATGGCCGCATTCAAGAATCTAGTCATCTTAAGTCGACTAGATTGGTCTGGAGAAGATGTAACCTGAACGCAAAAACTAGATTGGTCGGGAACGTCACGTTTTCTACGTCAGCCACATATGAGAACTGTCAACTTAGTACTCAGTCACGAATTTCTCGACTAGATTCGTCGGCTACCCCTCCATAAACGTCAACTGAAACATCTGCTCTCACGACCGATTTCCCCCAATCAGAGCCGAGTTTCATCTAGTGAGAGAGCTGTCAGACTTACTAAACTAGATACTTGAACGTCCCCAATAATAGGGGTCTCTGCTTCGATTGCTGTAAAGGTTCTATCTTCTCAGAGACTCAATTTTGTTTTCTTTGTTTGAAGATACTGGGCAGATTCAGATTTACCCTGAACGGTGATGGGTTGGTAACCTCCCTTTTTCTGCGTCCGACACGAAATATACGAAATGTCTTAGTTGTCAGTCGCGAAATTCTTGTCTAGATTTGTCGGTTACCCGTACGTCAACGGAAAAAAACTATTCAAGTGACCAGTCAAGACCAAAACTGAAACACATCAAATCAGAAATTAAGTCAGACTTACTTAACTAGATTGTTAGAAAATATCTCTAGGCGTTTTTCAGCATTGATAACCAGAGACAAATCATACTGAGACATTACACATTAACCTCCTTAACAAAAAGTTAGGGGTCTTATAAATTTAAACAACACTTTTCGAGTGCACTGCCGGGCGCAAACATTGACCTTTCGAGCCGGATAAGTAGCCTTCTGACTTCGTTTTATAGTCCATTTTCTTCGATTCAAGTCTTCTTCCAAAATTGTATTGGGAGATCGATTGAAAAACGTTTATAATCAACAATCAAATGCAACCAATTCATAATTCTTATTTCCTTTATTTTTAATTTGACGTTGACTCTTTTCAACGGCTCCACTACCAATGCCCCTCAATGGTCCCAATGCCATATTTCTGTGCAGATGTCCTTGCATGTTTATACTCGCTTAGTGTGTGTCGTCTACATGCAGCCGTCTTCGCTTGGACGATCGTTCGGCATTACTGTCTATATCAGGATTGGATGCTTGCATGAATTTGCTTACAAGCAATCATTATTTCACGAGAGAACAACGCTGTGGACTAGCTATAGGTTCCCGGTTCTTGGGTTGATTTTACATTGGAGACAACACCGTCAAGTGTTGCTCGCTCACGCGGATGATGCAATTCAACCCTTGGTTTTCTGGTAATAGTCTTGTTTAGATCTTAAAGAACGACTTCCACCTTCTAATGTCTTGCACATCAGATCCTAATCAGCCCGCTTCTGTGGTTGGACGTCCGGTTATTGCGTTTTTAAGTAAACCCTGATGTGCTGTATTTTATAAACCTAAATGTTCTCCAAAGTTTCAAACTACGTAGTACCGTGTCTGACCATTCCAAACAACAATTTAACACAAAGGCTCTGGCGCGATACTAATAATCATATTTATTTAGGGTCCAGGCTAAATTTTTCGAACTCAAAATGGTAAAATTTTCCAAACACAATTATACCTATTGTGACCTACAAAATATTTAATGCGAAGATTAAAAATGGTTAGT
Source organism: Cheilosia variabilis (assembly GCA_951230905.1). Lineage (NCBI taxonomy): Eukaryota > Metazoa > Arthropoda > Insecta > Diptera > Syrphidae > Cheilosia > Cheilosia variabilis. The sequence continues at coordinate 47,789,191 of OX579679.1, forward strand.
AATACCCTCAATAATTAAAACAAAACCACATGACAGCAAATCTAAAATTATTTAGTTCAACAAATTCGCCTATGATTCTCATTTGATCTCCTTCAGTTAGTAATTAAATATCGCAGCACGTAACTGATAAAAAAGCGTTCTTTAAGTCATTGCGCGGTACTAATAATAAAGACATATTTCGCCCTCTGGCTATATTTTACGACATTTTTCATATAAATTTACCATTGTGACCTAGAAAATATTTACGGTGAAGATTAAAAATGATTATTAGTAGGTAAGACCCATTAACATTTTATTAATTTTAAATAAATTTATGAACAAATAATAAATAATTTTTCCATAAATCTGTTGCGGATGTGTAATTGTCAGTGTTCATTGATTCATTATCGAATCACACACATTGATAAGAAAAATTGTCGGCCAATCAACAGTTAATGACAACATCAACATAATCTAAGACCAATCGTGCAAATGCACGGACACAACTGAGTAATGTGGATGGAATATGATTCTATTGTAATAATTAGAGAATATAATTTCGTGTCATTACTGAATATAATGAAGGTCTGGGTTGTCACTGAGACTGAGAGGGAGATGGACTGCACATTGACAGTAGAGTAAAAAAAAATGACGTCGTCATGACAAAAAATCGAAAATGCGGACTGCATCCAAAGAGAGCAACTCTTGGGATGCAGAATGCAGTCCGCGTTTCGATACCCGTTGTGTAGTTAATATTGGTGATTACTAAAAAAAATTTTAAACTTCACATTAAATATTATGTGGGTCACAATAGCTTATTTTATATGGAAAAGTTTGCAGTCTTGGGGTATTGGGCGTTACCAATAATTAGTTAAGCTATATTTTTACAAATTTTTCTATTGTGACCTCCCGTTAATTAGATGTGTAATATGGCGCATTCATCTTAACTCCAATCTGTTGTTGCTTTGTTTTCTTATTTACTACCTCTGCACCAAACTGGGGGACTAGCAATTTCGACCTAATAGATTTGGTGAAGTAGCAGCCAATTGAACAAGTGAATTGTTTGTAAAGCTGAAAAACGAAATCAACCAAAGAAGATAAAATTTGTCTGTTTTTGACAGACGCTACTTAATAAAAATGTACTTAAAAGACATATTTGTACTGTCATTTCAAATGAATATTTTTTTTGAATTTTCCTAACCAATGCAATTTTCCACTGGCAAGATAAGACTCTTTCCCTTTTCTATAAAAAAAATTGTTTTTGATATTACCTGATTTCATCCTCCATCCCAGAGCAAGTTCATGGCGTGAAAAAAACCGTAGTAAACATGAAAATCTGACTTGTAAAAATTGTATAAATCGGGCCTAAGATCTCACATCCGACTGAAAATATGCCAAACGGTATCAAAGGCTTTCTTAATATTCGCTCTCCAGTATAGGGTAATATTATAGTTAATTTGCATATTTACTGAAATGGTGTAACGTAATTGCAAACTCTAACCATTTCTTAAGACGTACTTTGGAAGGGCGTCCAAAGCCAGGTTTTGCCTCAAGATATAAGTGTCATGTGCTTTGAAATTTTGTCTTTTATGATCTTTTCAAAGATTTTACTGGGGCTGCTTAAGCCCGTATGACACAAAATTTTTTTTTGCACTTTTTGTGAATTAAAAATGTATTCAAATCACATTTTTCAACTGCTGGCAGCTTTTTTTTGACATTTCAAGATTATTTGAAAATAAATTCTATTGAAAATTTGCGGTTGCTTTGCAAACAATTGCTACCCCTTTCGTAATACACTTTTAGTCTCTTTTACTCACTGCTGACTTTTCAACATTATAAAAATGAGGAAAAAATGTAGTGTCATACGGACTTTAGGACCTATAACTATCACCCATTTAAGAAGCTTACTCGCTGTTGTTTTTTATACTTTAGTAATTGGCAATTCCTCAAGTAAATATTCAATGCCGTATGTATACATACTCTTTGTTGAGTCAAAGATCACAACATGTCTTACTCAGTATAAATCAAATTGGGCACATTCAAAGCCTTGTTATCTGAAGCCGACTAGATTGGTCTAGACTAGATGAACCTAGAAGGCAAAAACTAGATTGGTCAGTAACGCCACTTTTTCTACGTCACACACAAATACAATCTGTCATCTTAGTACTCAATTACGAAATTCTGGACTAGATTCGTCGGCTCCATAGATCGTCCATAGACGTCAACTGCAGAAACTGTTCACGTGACGAACCAAGCCCAATAAAATTGAAACACATCAGCTCCATTCGCTTACTTTCACGAGCCAAGCACTAAAAATCTGTCAAACTCGAAAAATTGAGCGAAACTCTCTCAGAAAGCTGAAAATATACTCCAAAGTACGTGGATACACTTCGAGCTACTTTGAGCCAAATACATCTTTGAAATCTAATCCATATCACGAATAAATTTATAACTTACCTTTTTGCAACATATGAAACGTTCTAGGAGAACATTCGACCACCACCGAATTTTCTTTATTTTCAGATATTTTATTTTTTTGTACAATAGATTTTTAAAACGGATTTTGAATTTGTTTCCTGTCAATTTTGCGCATTTGACATTTTTATCAGTACTTGATTGAAATTCTCTGAGCTGTTTCGAGCCAAGAGAGGAACTGCTCGTTACTCTTTATTTTGCTAATTTTATCTTTTTCTGTCATTTTTGATGAGTACGCGATCGATTTATATCGATTGCGTTCGATTCAAACCGCATACGCGAACGAACCTATCAAGTGAGACATGTCACAGGCTAATACAAAACTAGATTCTTGAACGTCCCTTTTGACAGTTACCCAAACGCTGAAGGCCACCAGCTACCTACAAACGAACGAGTATTCGCAAGTAGATATTGACAGTCTGTTCCAGTGACATTTATTTATTTATTTTATTTGTTCGTAGGAAACCGTGAACCGAATGAATATTTGCAGACGAATTGCAGTTTTTGAGGTTAAGTTTGAACGGATTTATTATTCGCTGATTTGTGAAGCGCTTATTAATGTTGTGGATTGTGAATAAACTGTTTTTGTTTTATTCGCGGCAAAATGTTTGGAATTCATAATTTCGTAAATTAAATTTTTAACTTGTTTTCCTAATACATTTTGATTCAGTATTTTTCTCTGAAACTGTGTAATTTGCTGTTTGTTTGCATTTCATCACTTCTTTTCTCATACGAATATATTCTTTATTGTGTTTTCTTGTTTATATACCTCAATATATACATAGTTCATGGACTAGCTATACGAACGCGTTTAAATTATTTTTGTATTTTCGCGGTTTAATTTGTATTTTGACAATTCGAAATGTCAACTGAGTATGCAGGCAGGATTTTACTGACTAATTTTATCGGCTATCCCTCCATAAACGTCAACTGTAAAAACTATTCACCCGACCAATGCATATGAAAACTGAAATACATCAAGTCGATCAGCTGTCAGACTTACTGACCTAGAGAAATCCAAAGGTCCTCACAGATAGATTTTATAATTTAGTGGGTAAGTCTTACAGTAATGTGACAGTCACTCTTTTGATAGGCGTAGACCGTAGACCCAGTTTATTATTTGTCTTTTGAGATAGCGTAGTCGACAAGTCTTGCCAACAAATTTGCGCATAAACTATATTTGACATAGCGTTAACGTTTTTCCGAAATTACATGGGCCTTTTAGTAATAATCATTTTTCACCTCCACGTTAAATAATTTGTAGGTCACAATAGGTCATTTCATACAGAAAAACCGCTCATTTTGTGCTTTAAAGTTGCCCATTTTGCATTATTGATAATTAAAACTCCGAAAAATACAATTAAACATCACAACGACACATCTCTATAGATAATAAAATATTATAAATGGCATTTCCTTAATAACGAGTGGAAATGGATGTCTGATAACCTGAGTATTATTTGAACCGACATTATTACTTTTAAGTACTTATAATTGATTTATCTAAATAATATTGTTTTACTACTACTCGTATCTACTGACGATAGAGGTAGTATTGTCCGATAAGCTTGCTGAACTGTTTGCATTTGTCAGATAAGGCAATAATTTTCATTAAATATGACTACCTATTTGTCAGTTTGTTGACAGTTTTGACTAGTAGAATCATTAATATTGTCGGTAGAAAAAGTGAATGATATCTAAGTGCATACTTGGAAATGCGTTGCTCTTTATATACCCATTAGAAATAGTAATTATAAAAGCGACAACGTATATATAACAGCACTTGAAAATAGCACCATGCTTTCCCCGAATTGAATGTATTTTTAGGTTTACTTAAATGCACCGACTCTTATCTTCATAACTAACACACATTCAGCTTTCAAATTTGTAGGTGCAATTTTGATAAATAGTTTTCCTACGATTGATTGTTGGGGGACGTTGTTGTCTATGATTTGGCAGAACATCTAGATCGGTAGCAAAGTATTACTCACTTCCCGTATTTTAATTTTATGTGGTATTCGATTGGTCTTCTCAGATTTAAGATTTTGCGTGCCTAATCAATCGAACATAAAAATCATAAAAACGCGAATTGCTATCTTCTGTGTTGATATTCGTGCGATTTGATTATATTCAGCCTTCGACACTTATCGACTCATTTTTTATTCAAACATAGTACGCTGCTCGAGCTAAACTAAATTTTATCTGATCTCCAACTTTTCTCTCCAAACATCAGCTAAAGTCCTTACTAAATTTTGACATAGAGTACGCCGTGGCTAAGTGTCACAGAAAACAGCTGTTCTTTGAAAAAAATTCCTTCAAAAATGTAATTCTCTCTTATTTCAACTATGTCTGATTCTAGGTACTTCTCGTCAATAATGTAATAATTAAAAGAGGTCATCCTTGCATAATTGTTTGCAACAGAACAACAAATACTCAACGATCTGTCGCAATTTAGCTTGAGAAAATGTGCCGACCCATTAAATGGGCACGCTAAATTTTGACAGACACTTTAAGTACATTCTGAAACAAAAGTTTGATTATTTAGCTCGAGCTGCGTACCACTCGGCTAAAGGGATCCGCTTAGATTTAGCTCAGCTAAATTTTGGAGAGAATTTTGTATGGGAGCTAAAATTTAGCTCGAGCAGCGTACTAAGCTTCATTGTTTAAATTTTATATTAAATCATTCGAAATTTGCGCCCAAATTGTACTTCTGTACACAAATAATTAACAAAAAATAGATTCGCCCGATGCAATGTGTTTCTTTGCAGTTTCAAAAATTTAACAAAAAAAAAGTGTCAGCATCAAACTATTGGTAAATCTCAATCTCGGAAAAGGATCTCTTTTGTTTGTACCAATCGAACATAAAAAGTGACCTAAAGCAAAACGAAGTGCTCTTTTCTGCCCAATCGAATAGCACATTAGAGAGTTGGTGCCCAGACCGCAATGGTCAGTAGACCATTAATAACTCAGCGTCTAGATCAGATATGATGCCCGGCCCGTTGACTGATCAATCCACGCACCATATCAAAGCGAAACTAATTTAATTCATTTAATGACTATAAACACAATCAGACTTTTATCTATTGCATGATTTGATTTGGATGCACTATTCGGTAATGGATTCTGTGACTTTATTGGAATTGCTCAGAGGTATAATGGCGGCCATTTTACCTCACCACCTCTCGAAGTAAGGTAGCATCAATTTGCTGAAACCTCATGATATATTCCTATCATAATAATATCAATCTATGCCACAGCTTTACAAAATATTTTCCATGTAGCAACTGGGGACGTTCAAGAATCTAGTTTCAGCTGACGTTTATGAACGGGTAGGCGACGAATCTAGTCAAGAATTTCGTAACTGACGTTAAATTGACGTTACGGACCTATCTATAGCTTCCGTGCGCGGGCTACATCTGGTTCAGACCAATCGAGTCAACTTTAAATAACAAACTTTTTGAATGTGCCCAATGACAAGTTTATTGGGCTGCTTTGTAATCTGTCAAATTAATACAGATTAGCGAATAGCTTTCAGATTGGCGAAAAAGTACTCTACGTTGAGGATTTAACACTAGATGACTTGAATGGAGATTGGAGACAAACTGACATCTCGCAGAGGTGGTTAGAGGTAGACCAAAACATTGGGTGTATATTCGTACTTTCTTAAGCAAATTATTAAAAATCTTACTGAAATCTGAAAATATAGGTACAACTTCAAAGGACGCATTAAGATTACGAGCTACTTTCGGTAACTTATTTCTTTGACATTTACTATAGTGTAAAAAATAATGCAACAGATATTTTAGGTGTGTTTCGACCACTACCGATTTATTTTTTTACACTTTATTTTTGTGTGCAATTGACTTTTAAGACGGGCTCTGAATTTATTTCTTGTCAACTTTTTGCATTTGACTTATTTATCAGTACTTGCCGGTTGAAAATCTCTGAGCTATTCCGAGCCAATAGAGCAATGGCTCCTTCAGTGATGCCAACTTAGGCTTTTTCATGCCATTTATGCATTATTTTACTAGCTAAGGGATTAAGACTTGTTATACCCTCCACAGGAAGGTATATTCACTTTGTCATTACATTTGTAACGCCAAGAAGGAGACCTCATAAAGTATATATATTCTGAATCAGGATCACATTCTGAATCGATTTAGCATGTCCGTCTGTCTGTCTGTTTGTTGAAAGCACGATAGCGCACAAAGGAATTGACATAGGCGAATGAAAGGACTTATTTTTATTGTCGTCAAGTTGGTATTAAAAATGGGCTATGTCGGTCAAGTAGTTCTGGTACCTCTCATACAAAATTAATATTAGGCTCATGTGTCTCTCTGTCTGTTGTTCAATGTAATTGCGTACTACCTCACTTGCCTAAAACTTTGCATGTAGGGTATAAAAGCATCGGCCAGGCCGATGGTAACACTTTTACTTGTTTTTTTTTTCAAAAAGGCATCTTTTTTTTATTTCAAGTATTTTTAAATTTTTTTTATTCGACATAAGTACTGACATTTTATTTTTTTTAATGAATGGTTTCAAGGACCAAGACAATCTGATGAACTAAAACTAGGTTTGTTTTGTTCAATACTTTCTATCTACTTATGCATTTTGTTCCTATTAAGAACTTCTTCTGTGATTTATAATTTAAGTTTTTTTTTGGAAATAAAAATAATTTTTGTTTATTTTTTTTGTATAGGTATGTTGTGTTTCATTTTTGATTTATTGTTCCAGGTTATCTAAAAAAATTATTTTAGGCACTATTTTATTGAAAAATACATATTTTCTCCCCAAGTTAGGAATTTTTTCGTCAAAATTGGTTGGCAACGCTGGGCTCGTTACTCGTTAATTTGCTTATTTTATCTTTTCCTGTCATTTTTTTAATGAGAACTTGTATAGACCAGTGCTACCGCTCCCAGACTTTGAAGACTGTTTTCTCCTTTTTTTTATCATCAAGAGCATTAGTTTTCCCCTAAATTCGCAAATAAAATTCAATATTTTTCCCCTAATAAAAAAAATGGAAACGTTTTCATTAACAAGCTTAAAATAATCATTGGACATAGAAATATGTATACAGATTATACAATAATTTTCTTTTCTATTAGACATGCAATATTAAAACCAGTGAATGCGTTCAGATTCAGATATACAGAAATTCTTACGTAAACGTTCGATGGGCTGTTTTTTTGTATGTTTAATACGAACAATTCATTCTTTAAAAAAATGTTTGGTAACGAAAATATATTTTAATTTAATTTTTAAACAATCTACGTTTCACAGAGATTTTTGACTATTTCCCCTTTTTGTAAGATTGTCTCTCGATTTCCCCCTTTACATTCAAAAGGTGCTTTTTCCGTCAATCTGGGATCACTGGTAAAAACTTTGTGCAATAGCGACCGATTTGAAGCGTGTACTCGGATGAACCTTTTATGTATTCAACTGTCGGAAAAGTATTTTATAATCCATTGAAGGTGCCACATATTTGTGGAATACCTTCATTCGAAATATAGAAATATCGCAACCATTCGGTTTAGCTAGTGTGTCTGTTAGATTTTATTATGTTTTCGGTCTCCAAAATTTTCAGTGTCAGTATAACGTGTGGTTGAAAAAAAAACACAGATGGCGCACTCGTTACATTTGAAGCTCTACATAGCGTGATTTATGTATTTCTGTAGAGTTTAAGGTAAACCTTATGCCTCTTTTTTATGTCTTAACTCGTAGTTGAGAAAATGCAACCTCCTAGTAAAAATACCCTTAAATTGGAAATATGCATACACATTTTTTTTGTGTAGCACTTTCAAAAATGTTTGAAGCGACCAAAAAATAATATCTACAAATCAACTATTTGCTAATTGGTTACTACAACTCCTACTGCACATGAACGAATATCAATTAGTTTCTCTTTTATCTAATCTGCCAGATATTTTATTGAGTGAATCAATTGCGTCATATACTTTTAAGCAATAGTGTATCACCAACAGACACACGAGTAAGCTTCCGTCCATTGATGCCGCACATACAAGTTATGGCTAACTATTGCTAACACCACTTACTATAGGTTACCCACTACGCCAATAAACGCCGTGGTGCAAGGGTCTCGCTGTGTGCTGTGATGCTTTTTGTGGTGACACGACGGCATAAAAACGGTCAAAATGCGAACATTTAAAAAGTTTAGGGAACCCTTTTTGGTGATAGTGTTCCTTTCGATTTTTTGCTTTTCCGCATTCTACTTAATGGATTCGGATTCAGCGTCAAGTAGTACATTAGTGGCCGAAGTGACTGTGAGTGAAAAAATAATCGCGAAGGAGACTCTCAAATCAATTTTGGGCTGCATTGATAAGCCATTTGAATTGGAGAAAATCCAGGATGGACCCTATTGGATATTGAAGAACTACATTCGGGCGGAACACGGCGCACTGAGCTGTGGCGATAGTATTACGTATACCACGCACGGAGACTACACGTTTTTGGATAATTTACCAGTACTGGTGCCGAGGTGAGATTGGCAGTTGGTTTGAATTTGAATTTGTGTGTATAATTTAAGGGAAAGCACTTTGAAAGTGGAAGATGTACTTATTTAGATTAAGTCGCAAACCGACAAAATTTGACCGCATTCTAGGGAAAAGTTAAAGAGTTTTTTTTTTTTTTTGCTGAGACTCAGTGAAGTCCCGTTTACTTTGCCTTATGACAACATAGCGCAAATGCATGTGTGTTCCGTGAAGTGGGGAACTTCTGATTGAAAATATTTAGCAACATGAACAACGCAAACTGGAAAATGGAAATGGAACCACCAACCACGACTTAAATTCAAAGTACGCGGAACTTAATTAAATGCGCAATACAAATAATCATATTAGTTTAGTATTTATTTATTTTCGCCAATGTGAGTCCCCAAAATTAAGTGAAATGGCGAAATTTTCCCTATAAAATTACCCGTTGTGATCTACAAATGTTTATGTGATATCTCAAACCGTGGTAACCTGTGAGGTTGCCTACAAGTTTTTTTATATTGTGCCTTAGTAGATTAAGAATTTTTGTTTGGCATTGGTGTCAAATGGCTGGACTCCCCTTTTGGCCTGTCTGAGGCCTATGATTTCTCGCCGATATGCGGTACACATGTTTTGTTCTCTACTTTTAACGGCTGAGTTGATAGCTGATATAGTGACAGCGCAGAAAATTTCTGGTAGGCGTTTCTGAGCGCATTCTGACAAGTTTGTTAGCCTTTTCGTAAATGAATATTGAGAAGACCCTAAATCAGCCATTCCTAAAGAAGGATAATCCTTTTCAATTAAAGATACCCATTTTCTTATTGATTGACAAATCTATGCGCTTAAAATTGGATGCCCAACCATAATGGCTTTGATCTTAAATTGAGATTTTAAGTTATATCGAGACTCGTAAAAATCTGCTTTGCATTTTATTTTTTCCTATATTTTAACATTCGCAACATTACCAATTCGGAGAGTGCTCGTTTATTCCATAACCCCGAATATTTTATTTGTTAACCAGTTGCATTCATGAGAGCATTTTAATGTCAAAGTCGATCAAGCGTTTTCAGTTCGCTGAATTAATTAAAAAAAAACCCCGTTGCTTGAGCTTAGACAGAGCTTAAAAGGTGAAACCTTAGTTATGGCCAGCCGAGGCAGCCATTTGAATGAAATTATTTTCCATTATTAACCGGAAGGATTGTACTTTCAAATAAAAAAAAGAAATTTGAGAAAATATTCAGTAGTTTTTTTTTATAGCATTTTCAAAAAAAAAAAAATTATTTGGCGGACCCTGTAGTTACATCATTGAGCAAACAGTACGGTCCACTATTTACAACTATTGCACCCTTCCAATCATCGGAATTTTTTAATAAATAATAAGCACTCCATTTGCAAAATATATATGTTGCATATTTTCCTAACTTTTTTAAAAAGATTCAATTGGGTGTGCTGAAAATTCGTGCTAACTCTGCGGTACTTTACAAAATATAATTTGCTTCCACTTGAAGATAAGAATATGTATTTCCCGTTCTTCGGAATAACTCATTCCATACATGTATACCCAGTTTCTACTCGGAATAATAGCTTCTTTGTGTCCTATAATAAATATATATACTTTCGGTGTTATCGAACCTTCAACATGAATACTACATAAGGACATTGCGCCGTACTAATAACAAATTTTAGTCTGGACTTTAAATTTACGGAAGCTCACAATCGCAAATTTTTTTTAGGTATTTTGATTTACTAAAATTCAAATTTGAAACGAAAAATGTTTGTTGGTAAGGCTCATAATAGAACCAAGCTTTGCAATAATCGCAGCTGTTAAGTCTAGTGGCTTTCCGCGATACTTATAATCATTTTTAGTGTCCAGGCTAAATTTTTCGAACTCACAATGACAATGGCATATTTTGCCATACAAAATTGCATGTGTGAATGCTAAAAATGATTATTAGTTGGGCCCTTTGTCTGTTCTGCTACTTTGCTCTGTCTGGACACCTTCGAATTAGGCTATGCTTTCCCTTTCTCTCCTGCAGGGTCGTCAACTGGTAATCCATCTATATTCATGGCTCTGTTTTGTTCTTCCTGCGACCTGGACGCTGGACCTCTACATCAACATTCGCTTAAAGTACAGACAAATGTAGGTCAGGACAAACTTATACAACCATATGGGATACCAGCGCAAATGGCCGATCCTTTTTTTATGTTAGCAACAACAAGAAACGATTGAAATATTATATTGCGTAAAAAGGCCGGATCTTGCAGCGTTAAAGTGCATTCTGTGCCCAAACTTAGAAGCTTTACCGGCATATCTCATTTTCACACTAGATAACATTTGAACAATTTTATTAGTCACTGTAATAAGCACAAATGTTACTGTTTGCATTTTTTTTTTATCAATGTTAAACGATATTTTGCTGATTAATAGGAAAATCTTTTGTTTTTATTGACTAAAACGTGAGGTTTAAGCTATGGCTCTAATCACATAACTCCGGTCTTCCGCATCTCAAGTGCATGTCCAACGGTAGTGCAATTTATTATACATACAGTACAGCACTCGCATTACGTTTATACCAAAAACTATTGCATTTGATTTATGCATACCAGCAACTCTCTTATTTGGAAGAATATAATAACTTACATTGAAAATATTGTTATAGTTTTTTACAACAACCTTTAAACCTTGGCGGTGGAATTCAATGAATGACATTTCAATGAGCTGATAATATAAAAGTAATTTAAACCTTTTGATGAGTACTTTGATTATTAACCATCAAATTGAATGCTGCTTCAGTAAAAGACCAATAAAAAAAAATGTTTTTATTAACAAAATAGAAACTGTCAAAAATCTATAGTTATCCTAATGGCGTTTTCGATTGAAGAAATTAATTGCCCTTTCTATGAAAAGAGCAAATCTAGAAGTGCTCTTTCGGTGTATTCTATGTTTCATTGAAAAAAAAGTGCACTTCCAGGTCAATTCTTAACTTGACAAAAGTGTCCGCAATATTTTCAGAGAATTGCCCTGAACTCACCAACACATACTTACAAAATGTCAGATTGAAGTGTTTGTTGTGTTATTAGAAACAAATTTTTCGCTATGTGATCCGAAAATATACAATTATGCGTGGACAATGTAAACTTAAATTGAAATATATTGATTTGGCTGTATTTATTACTGCAGAAAACAAAAAAAAGTCAAATTATAGGTTTCTACCACTAATACAAAAGTGCTCCAACGAATTTCATTGAAAAGAGCAATTCTGAATTTCGGGGCAATTCTCTCGGATCTTCAATCGAAAACGCCATAAGTATAGTCGACTTATTGTCTGGACTAGATGTAACCCGGTCGCAAAAACTAGATTGGTCTGGGACGTCACTTTTCCTACGTCAGCCACATATGCGAACTGTCCCCGTAGTACCCAGTCACGAATTTCTTGACTAGATTCGTCGGCAACCCCTCCTTAGGCGTCAACTGAAAAAGCTGTTCATGTGACCGATCTTAGCCAATAAAAGCTGAGATACATCAGGTCTGTTCCTTTACTTTTAAATCTTACGAATTTTTACGAATTTTTACTCAATGCCGTTCCTTAACTCGAAATATTCGTAAAAGACAGCGTCATCGAGAGATTACTACAAAAGCGTTCCCTAACTTTTTCGTAAGTGTCTCTCTCTGTGAGAGAATTTATCCCCACCACTGCCATTTTGACAGTCTTTTCCATTCTTACTACAAAAGTAAAAGAACAGACCTATCAAGTCAGACAGCTGTCAGACTTACTTAATTAGATACTTGAAGGCCCCCATTGCTATCTGGTTACCCTTTATTTTCCAAAACAATATTTTCGCTAATGTCTTCAATAGTATCGACAGCAAAAAAGCGACATCTTGTGGAAAGATGGATTGAAAATCGTTGGCTCTTTTATCTCGAAGTAGTTTATTACCAAACCGATTAAGTGTTCTGGTTTTGGGAGGCTTTTTATTTCATTCGTGCTATTTATTTGAGGTTATGAAGAGTACATTACTCGCCGTTTATGAGCTAGTCCCCAATGAGATTTCTGAAGTTGTGAACAAAGCTAAGGCTTATCAATTTACTTTTTACCACTTAGATTGGCCTTTGCAATAAAATATTTAAAAGAACAAAGCAAGAAATTGCATCCAAATGCGTCATTTTTGTTTAAATAATTTATTTGCTCTAACACCTGGCAGTAGGAGTACTTGTAACATTCATTTCGTACTTTGCAGCTTGACTAGCAATATTGTGCACATATCTGTCGATCTAACCGACTCGGTTCCATGTCGCTTCTATGACAGGTAAAGCTGATTTAGGTTAATGCATGCTTATTGTCATTTGTATTAACAATTGTGTGACTATAGCTTGTATTAATAACTTGAAATGACAATAATTGTTGTAGTGACACACTTCCCTTATGTGCCCTAGTGTGTGTGCATTTTGTTTATCCATCGCTCAGTGGCCTTGGCCAATTTGGAGTGAGACGTCTTATTTATTGCTATCATTTCCAATGACAATAAACCTTCCACCTGCATACCCATGTCGATAATAATGAATGAAAAGCTATTACGAATGATTTGAGCATTTCTATGGAGATGAAATTGATGACCAATTTCTGTTAGTGTTAGGTATACTTGATTAATTGATATTGTAATGACATATGACAGACGTTTCGTCATATTTTTTGACAGAAAATGCCTTTAAATAACTTGTTTCCTACTTTCAGATGGGAAGCCCCAGTCAGCATTGCTCTCTATGCACCCGGCTATGATTTCAACAAAACTTTAGATGCAATTCAATACACTCGCAATTGCTTGCCGGAAAGTGATCTAATTCAGTACTATGTGACATTTCACATCTATTTCACGAACAATCACATGCCCGCTGCAATTCCACTCAATGAAATTGAAGCTCTGCAATGGCCGTACAATTGTTCTCTGCGGCCGCCATACCAGAATGTCAACGAAAGTGCAATGTACAGGCGTGCCCATGATCTTCTATATCCCATCAACGTGGGTCGGAACATTGCCCGCAAAGCTGCCGTAACACACTTGATATTGGCCAGCGACATTGAACTCTATCCAAATCCAGGATTTGTGGATCAATTCTTAGAGATGGTACTTCGCAATTCCAGTGTATTGTATGGAACTCGACCCAGGTAAGCCAGATGTTGAAATATTGTTCTCATTGTTTTATTAAGATCCATTTAAGGGTATTTCCTTTGGTAATATTTGAAGTAGATAAACTTGCGGCGATTCCCGAGACCAAGACAGAACTGCAATCAATGCTGCGCAACAGGACTGCCATATTGTTCCATCAAAGAGTCTGTAAAAACTGTCATGATGTGCCGAATATCACCGAATGGATGTCGGCCAATGAGACCGATCAATTGAACATATTCACGATCGGTAAAAGAAACCTCAAATACAGATACTGGGAACCGTTCTACGTGAGTGACAATCAAGAACCGATGTTTGATGAACGTGTCACGTGGGAGGGACAGAAGAACAAACGTATTCAAGTGAGTTGATTTTTAAATGGTAGTAGATATGCACACCTGGGAAATTGCAACTTGGAAAACTGTTGTAAAGAATTTTCCTCTATGTATATTAGGACCGTTTGAATTTTGGAATAGAAAATGGGAAACGTCAAATCTAAAAAATTGGAAAAAAAAGCCTCCCTATTTCAGGGAACGTACTTCCGTACCCTTTTTGATTATATCTCACAAATAAATAAAAATTACGAGTGTGGCAGAAAATGACAGAAAATGGCAGAAAAAAAAACAAACAGAGAAGCAACTTTATCGGTACGTCAATTGTGGTTGCATTTTACCCGGAAAATAAGTAAAATAACAGCTATTTTAAACAAAGTTTTAAAGTCAAAGCAAATGTCGTTCTCTTAGTTTAAAATTTGTGTGTTAACAAAACTCGGATTAGGGGCGGATTCATGATTACCTGTTTTTTGTTATCAGCGAAAATAAAACAGAACGGATTATTGAAAAGTTTAATTATGGAATTTTGGCAACAGTTGCTTTCGAAAACAAAACAGATAATACAGGGTATTTCAAACTTCATTTCTTTTCAAAAATATTTTCGTGAAACAAATTTAGTATTTTATGTTCAAATATGCAAGATGCAACACATGAACAAGTTCATGTGTTGCGTCTTGAGTTTATATTGGCATATTAAGATGTGTCCAGACCAGCGAAACATTTCAGAAATGTTTATGAAATGTTTCAATTTTATCCTTTTTTGGACTAGAAGAAAATAATGTGGTAGCGAGTAAAGTTTTTATTTTTGTAATTTTGGCCTCGGGAATCACGCGACACGCGATTTAATTCAAGTAATCGTATCAAATGAATCACTTTCTCATTAGGTATCCAAGCTCTTCTGGACATTTTTATTTTATTTAAAAACAAATAATAATCGAAAAACAGCGCTAACTTTCTGCAGGAAAACTTGTAAAACAAAAATTATTTGCCATCACGATTGGGTAACTGTGAATCATTTCATAAATGTTTTTTTGGTGCCCAGACCCAAACCAGCAAAACATTTCTAAGCATTTCATAAAAATTGTTTTGTTTAATAAGTGTTTTAAAAATAAATATGGAACATGTAAGTATTTAATTGTTTATCAAATGTTTGGCTGGTCTGGACATACCTTTATAGAACAAGAAAAAAGAATATAACTCGGAATACGGACAGGGAGTTTATTCGAATGCGAAAAAAAAATCGATTTTTTGTGTTCCATTTTTTAGTCTGGCAACGTCATTGTGTAGCTGTCGTTTACAGGCACACCAACATTTAAAAATAAAACAAGCCACCTAGTCGGAAATAGTAGAAATAATTTTCAGATCATGATTCGTGGTCTCGATGAGAAGCAGGATCATGTGCTGTTGCTGTAAATCGATGATCTATGTGGATCATAGCTGATAATAAATAACAGCTATTATTTCTAAACCGACAATAAAATCCAAGCAAATTCAAAAACTTTTATATTAGATAAATGTAGTCCAGAAATGTTTCTCTGCTTCTTGTGTTGATTGAAGCGAAATCAATAGTTGGAAGATATAAGCACCAATGAAAACAGATTGAAATGATTTATACCGTTAACATAACAGATGTCACAAGTTTTATCTAGGGTTAAACCCTATTTTGAACATATTTTCATATGATCCCGTCTTCGCCTTTCTCCTTACGTATCCCTCGTAAAATAGTAGCGCCTCTGTTGTTTCGAAACATTTTAGAAGTTTGAAGTTGGCTACCTTTTTCCCGAAAGTTACATAAAAAGTCTGTTCCTTTACTTTTAAATCTTACGAATTTTAACTGACTTTAAAGAATTTTTACTCAATGCCGTTCCATAACTCGAAAAATTCGTAAAAAGATGTCATCGAGAGAGCAAGATACTACCCCTCCACTGTGAATGTTACGAATTTTTACTCAACAAATGGGGACGTTAAAGTATCTAGTTTAGTAAGTCTGACAGCTCTCTCACTAGATGTATCTCGGTTTTGATTGGGTCATGAGAGCAGCTGTTTCAGTTGACGTTTATCGAGGGGTAGCCGACAAATCTAGTCAAGAAATTGGTCACTGAGTACTAAGTCGATGGTTCTCATATGTGGCTGACGTAAAAAAAGTGACGTTCCCGATCAATCTAGTTTTTTCGTTCAGGTTACATCTCACCCAGACCAATCTAGTCGACTTAAGATAACTAGATTCTTGAATGTGGCCAATTTCTTGGTTTAAGAATTGGAAAATCTGCCATTCACCTGACAATTAACAGATTATTCGAAATTCTTATTTGGTATACGCGTGTTTTATTTCCCTGAGTATTAAAATAGTATCAATCAACAGGCGGCAAAATAAAATGGAATCAAGATTCTTTTCGAAAGTGCCGACGAAACTCTTCCTCACTGTAAGAAGGACAGTCTCCTCCACGTGATTTGTAATCCAGTGTCGCTTTTTCTTCTTTTGGAATACTCGTAGTTCAATCAGTACGAATTTTTTCCACATACTCGGATTCATCAAAAAGCAGTTCGGTTGTTAATAAATTAGCAAACTCTTCGAGATTATCAGACATTTTAACGACTTTTCGTACCACTTTTTTGAATTTTTGAATTATGTACCCATCTGTCATTTTTCATAGATTGCTACAAAAGCGTTCGCTAACTTTTCCGGAAGTGTCTCTCTCTGTGCCATTTTGACAGTATTATCCATCCTTAATCTTACTACAAAAGTAAAGGAACACACCTAAAATGAGCGAAGAAATCGCTTTCTGTTGCAGTCTCGTTTAATTTACTCGCACGGTTTGTGGTTAATTCTTCGTTTGCAATTAGTTGAATATTTCTCTGGTGAAATTTCTCCCGTTGGGATTTTATTTTTCCCAGACTACATGTTCTTTTTAATATGTTAAAACATTTCTTTTCAGGGTTTCGCAATGTGTTTGTTGGACTATGAGTTTCATGTGCTGAATAACGCGTTTATGATCCACAGCCCGGGCATAAAAGTTTTCAAAAGAAACCTAGTTCGAGAGAAACACGTTCGTGCTATGAACGTGCTGATTAAGAACGAGATTGTACCTGAATACAAAATTTTATATGGAAACCGAAAGGGTTGTACTCCATAAGCGATGTGGTAGGTTAAGTTTTCTACGTTGAAAATCGTATTAACTGCAGCATAGCTTAACTCCACCCTATTCTTTCTTTCTTAAGACTCCACCCAAAATAGCCACTGAGATGATTTAACAAGAGGCCACCGCAATAATACCACTGGTCAGTTCACAAAAGAACCATCATTTCTTCATGCGGCCATCATTCAGAAGTATTTAGACTACGGACAGGAAAGTTGAGAGCGCCCAAGGACGATTTTCTTTCAAAGTTTGCTGACAAAATCGTTTAGGTGCACGGAAGCTGACAGCCTATTTTATATAGCGCTATACTAATAACCAGATTTAGTGTTCTGGCTAGACTTTACGAACTCACAGTGGTGAAATTTTCCATATAAACTAACCCATTGTGACCTACAAAACATTTAGTGTAGTTAAAAATGATTATAAGTAAGGCCCATAGTCTGCCTTCAAAACTAAAGACAAAACTTTAGCTAACAAATCGATATTGCACATTTACACTGAAAGTTATTTATAATATTATTGCGCAGTATTCAGTTAATTTTGTAGATGTTTTTAGTTTTAACTCGTAACTCGTTTTTTTATTAAAGATTTGTTTTACCTCACATTTTTACAGAGATCTTCAATTTTTAAACTTAATCAGAGAACTTCCTTATTAGAAAACTTGAAAGAGAAGTATACATTCGTCTAGCAAGTTCAACTATTTTAGAACCATTAATGTTGGTTTTTAGTTTTTGAGGCTATCAGATCCAATTTCTGAACAGAAGTTTGCAGATGGTAATATACGGTAGATTCACAGTATGCTGAGAATTGAGAAATAACACTTTTTTAGTCTTTAAAACGCCACAGATATCCAACAGTCCGCTGGGAAGTTTAATGATCCGTTCAACGTAGACGATGATTACTACCGTACGACTTGATCAGTTTCAAATGGCACCTAGAACTTAATTTATTCGAATTGGGTGACCTTTGGCAAGTATCGGTCAGTCCAAAACCCAAATAGGGCAACAAAATTAATGAACTCAAATTTGCTGGTCATTAAAAGTTAGTACATTTACAAAGTAGCACACGTCTATTGCCTTAGATGGGTGGGATGCTCCTACTCTCTCTGTTTAACATTTGTGTTCGGGAACGAAGTTTGAAGAAATTTGCAAATAGGTAAGATACTGGATGGTGTGCGAATATGACAGTACCTTTACATTACGCCCTCGACAAAGTAAACAAACTGAAAAGTAAGTGTGTATACGACAACGATCAGGTAATCTGAACAATGACGGCCTCCTTCTCGAAAGCAAGATCGCATACTTTTAAATTTAATTGATAAAGGACTTCTGATAAGATCACTCGTATAATTAAAACCTCTATCAAGCAAAACACCAATAAACTAAGCATAAACAAAAATTGTTCGTGCCATTCTTATTTAGAAATCTCTTTCGACTCTTTCTCATTTCACACGCGTAATCAAAAACAAATCACGTCTTAATGCATTGCATATTGCGAGGGCTTAAATCACAAATGATATCCAACGCGCAGTTCCAAATTTGAGAGCGGCAGCTTACTATCCACAAATAAAATATAAACTACTGCAAGTCGCAAAACAAACGATCCACCAAGAGTGATATCGTCGACACGATCATAATCAACACGATCTACAAAAGAAGTGAGCAACATCAGAGCTATTTGCAATTGCATAACAAATCAGACATTTTCAAATAATATAACCGTTGGCCGACCCCTGTTCGACATGGCTAACCTGTCAACAACAAAACCCACCCACTAAAAATTCGTGAGTCGTAAAAATCCGAATTTCTCCTACAAAAATCACACAAACGTAATAGTCGCCCAGCAATCGTAGCAGGTATACCTACCACGTCGATTGCGCCCAGTTACGCGCCAAAAGCAGACAAAAAAAAGTGACAGCTGACGTGGGAAATTTGCTAGAGTTGTGCTGCTGAAACCGAATGTACTAGATGCCATAGAGTTGTGACTTTTTCGCAAGATGGTTAGTTGGTGTTGGTGAAATATATTTTGTTGGTTTACAAATTAACCGGATTTTAATGAATCGATTGCAGTGTCGACAAGGTCGACAAGACCATTTACGATATTTGGCAAAGAAAGTTCTTTTACATGATGAATGCTAAGCTGTATGTCTTCTTTTATAGTGTTTTTGCGAATAATGGATTTTATTGCCAATCAACCTAAGCTTTATTTAAATTTGTTTAAACAATTTAGATATTTAAGTCAGATTATCATTCAATTAGCAACTGCATCCATCTGAATGCGACGACTCTCTCATTGTTAAGAAGTCTCAAATAAAAACAAATAACGCCATTTTTTTTTTATTTATATAAATGTTTTTATATTCTATTTTTGTTTTTCTGTTACGTATAGCATATAATATGTATATATAGGTTTATATAAAAAAAAAATTTAATTATCATACAAATTATAAAGCAATATTGTTGTTTACAATTTATACTTAAGCGATATATAATTTACAATCTTATTACATATTGTTCTATTTGTATAAATACATACATATTTCGTTTATGAAGAAAACTAACTAATTTTCTCCACTTGGATTATAATTATAATGTAGTAATAATAATTTCTTTTTTAAATATTGCATTAAATATGTTTAACTTTTTTTCATTATTATTATTTATATTTTGATATCTTTTTTGCTTTTCTCGTTTCGTTTCAATTTTTGTTTTATTCTTTCTTTTGCATGGGAGTTTCCTTTCTTTTAAATAAAAAAAGAAATAATACGAATTATCTATAACAATAATAACAGTAGACCTATGCAAAAAGGAAATTATTTCAATTACAAACTAAAGGTACTAAGTAAAAATAAAAATAAAGTAAAAATATTGTAAATCTCTAGATTTGCCGTGAAAACAAATTTAATTTATTTAACTAAACAATTATGAGTGATGCAGGGTCTTGCAAATGTTGAGAGATGTTGTTCTACAAATGTATGCACAAATGTGTATCTATATTAAGAAGAGGTGTTTGCTTGCTGTGGTTCTGATGGAATTGAATTCGTTGAAGTTTGATTTCATAAAGGACCAATACTTACGATGGTATAGGGATTTTAAATGGTCTTCATTTAAATTGAACAGAAGTTGGAATTTGATTTGCAGTTTGACGAGGTTAAATGATGCAAGGTTATCTAATTGAGAAATGGTTCCTAAGCGCACACCAATTTCATTCGCTATGACTGGTTAGTATGGTTTGCGCACTAATGTGTGCGGAAACGGCTATTATATGCGTTTCTTCTTTGGGCTACGCCAATTGCTCTTTCTTTGGAATCCATTCGATCGTTTAGAAGTCAACAAAGTTATTAAAGCGAACAGGAGCTATTTACAAACACTGGAAGGTGCTGACTGGGACACGGTTAAAGAGTCTGACCAAGAGTTCAAGGCGCACTTCAATTAAATCATATCAGCCCTAATCGTAATAAAGAGGTTCGGACACTTTGTAGCGACAAAGACGAATGTACAACACAAACCAGTCAATTTATAAATTGCGTCCAGATTTATGTTTGCTTGGTTAAGTTTATATAAACGCGTTTTGAGCAAAAGATCTATGTCCGAATCGCCGTGAACGACCTGTAATTTCAAGGAACGAATTGATAAAATGATTCCGTCATTTAGGGATAACGCCTTTCGGCCCCCGAATGAGTTGTTAACATTTGCCGCGTGACTCTTGTTTCAACCAAGCAATTGAAGTTGATAAATGACGTAAAACATCACATGTGGAGAAAGGTTTGTTTATACACGGTAGTTATATGCTCGTTGACTGAGTGCCAGGGTTTGCGCACAAACGTGTGCTTAAATAAAAAAAAAAAATTGTTTTTTTTTTCATTCGGACTGCCGGTCAAAAACCTAGAATCAACGACACATAAAGGTCTAGCCTAAACAACGCAAGTTATCATTCAATTGTCCTTTTCTAATGAGAATAATTTTAGAACAATTTCAAATTCATACCTTAAGCTGCATAGATGGAGTAGTCCAACCCATTTCAAACTGCACATCAGTACAAAAACTGTTATTGCCACGACCATTTCCATCAATCACCTCGTTCGTCATTATCACTAAGTTTAGTACCAAACTACTCATAACAATACACAACCTCGTCTCAGCTTAGGCACAAAATGATTACGTTTAAAATAAATTCAAGCCGTCGATAAACAACAAAACACTTTGTTTTTTCGAATACAAAAATTCTAAGAGGTTACTATTATGTTACGTTATGAAAACATTTTCTAAAACAAAAACATATCACATTCAACAAAACGAAAAAAGGTGATATACAACACAGTTTGGCGTCTTCTCTTTCATTGCCTTAGTAAAGTTAACGATGACATTTAGTAGTACAAGCCTCTGGTTTTGATTTTTAAAATTAAGTATTTCTCTTGGGTAAACATAGTTACATATTATACAATTATTAACTGCGGCACGCGCATTGGTGTCATGTTTCTCGCCTTCTTTAGCACTTCCGCACATAGTATAGGAGAAGATATGTTTGCTTTTCTTTTTTTTCTTTTTAATTAAACTTTGAGTTTTGCTTTTTTATTAACTGTTTTGTTTTTGTTTTAATTTAAATTTAGTTGTTCTTTTGCCCTCACTGTTACATAACGATTTTACAAACATAGTTTTTTGTTTTATTTAATTTTAAGTCTAAACAAATTAATAAATTATATCACAATAGAGACACAAACGGAGTTTAGTTAGAATGAAAGTTACAATCTACGATCAGGAATATAATTTTTTTTGTTTTGCACGCACATAAGGAATTTTGAATTTGAAACATGAGCAGAGGGGGACAGAGTTTGTCCCAGAAATAATTAAGAAAAACAATGTAGGTATATAAATGTCAGGGGGGTGAGATACATCCATTTTACAAGTGAATGTTGACGGTGGTGATTTGAGTGTTTTTGAGTAAATGTATATTGAGTTTGTGTAGACGGTGTGTAGCGTTGTTTTGCATGCATGCAGGAAACCAAACCAGATGAAACTTGAACGTTTGAGGGATTTCTCTAATACTAACTATTGCTCAGCGCCTTTTTCTTTCTTTGTACTAGAATATCGTAGAATGGATTATGACTGATTGACTGTGTTAGACGTTTAATCCATTCCTGTTGATCCTCTTCCGTTGCTGCGGACATTCGATAGACGGTGTGTTTGCCTTCAACAACCTGGAAAGAAACCATTTAAACTATAAATGAAGGAGAATAATTAAAACAAAAGAAATAAACTAAGTGGCTAAGTATAGAGTGTATATACACATATATGCTCCGGATATTTTCAACTGTACTTGCATAAGGACAACCCATAACAATCAATGGATAAGTTGTGCTGTTTTCAGAATGCATTGTGATTAACCAAATTCCGCGCAACCCTGTCATATCAGATCGATGACTGACTGGATCGCTGTGTTTGTGTGACTCAATTGATCTGGCTCATGCTGACATTATCAACTTAATCAATCAACCTTTTAAAAACTATACTCCAACATCAAATGAGACAACAAACTGCTCATAACTTGTCACCATCCACAGCGAACTTAAACCACAACTTGGTCTTTCTTTACAGTCAAGCATTTGACAAAACAGTTCTGAGCTTCCAAGAAACAATATTTCTTAGTATTTTGTTCGCTCAACGAAACCCACTCCCTAATAATTCTACTAGAATCTACAAACACCAAGTTGTATACTCACTTTTCCTTCCGAGTCAGTCTTGCATGCCTTAATAATATCAGCTCCACCTGTTGCAAACAGTTCAAAGCAGTGAGGTTTACTTCTGTCATGAATTTCTCTCACCTAAAAGAAACATCAAACAATCAATCATTAACACCCACAGCGCATCCGAAGCACAGTTTGCTACTTACACAGATATTCTCCAGCGGAATAATACCCCTCGGCTCCTTGTCTGTGGTGTACTCAAAATAGTACAAACAATTGTCGTTCAATATGAACCATCGCCGCTTCCAGGACTTGTATCTACCAAATCAAATCGATTAGTTTATAAATATTTAACTGACGCAGCTGAATAACTCACCTCCCACCCTGTTTCCAAAGCCATCCCTCTTTGTCTGGATTGAAGAACGTATGCATTAGATCGTTCCCATCGTCCTGGGGTATTTTAAATGGCTCCGTTCGAATAGATTCATATAAAGATTCTAGTAGTCCTCTAGGAAGATCACCACCGTTATTTATACCACGATTCATTGATATGAATTGCTCCACGGTTGGCTTATCCTTCACCTAAAACATAAACAAAAATGCAAAAATCACATTCGTGTCATTCATGTAACGCGCAGTCCACAACATATCGCTCTTTGGCGGATAAATAAATTTAATAAACGATCGCAAGCGCAACACAACACTGCTGTTGTTATACTTGACCTATTTTTAGCAGAACAAACATAAACAATTGGAAAATGTGCGCGCACAGTGATCCAATGCTTTAGGGTAGGTCTAGTCCAAAAATAGGTTGTGCTGGCTCGTGCGGCAATTGTGGATTTCAATTGGGTTTTTTTTCATCATTTGTTATTATCCGAGCTGGAGCATATGTTGTAATTTGATAGAAACACATGAACTTACCGACGGATTGTGTAGGGATGTGTTGAGCATTATAATTGCAAAGCTGAGAACATAACAGGTATCTGTGTTGGTGAAGATATCTGGGTTCAGCTGACAGTAGCGCTGGGCGAAGCACTCCATCATTCTGTCGATCTTTTGAGCTTCGCCAGGCAATCGAAACGACCATAGAAATTGTCTAAAATAAAATACAAGGTTACAGTGGGTAAATATTAGTTTTTTGAAAGCTTACCTTAAAGCTTGTACTAGGATGAGATTTGTAAAGTCGTGGAGTGCAACGAAAGCCTTTAGCACATCTTCGTTGAGGTCATTCTTTTCGCCCAGATAGTCACCTAAAAAAAATTAACAAATATTGAAATAACAAAATTTGTAACTGCCACTTGGTATCACTGAAAAGTAATGTCGGAGACGAAAGTGAATCTGTCATTCTCTCTCTCTCCATTTTGTTTTGACACAGAATAAAGTCGGAATTGCAAATTGCAAATAGTAAAATCTTTAAATTTCTGAATAATGCCGGGAGATATCACAAAATATTATTTTCGAATTAATTTCAATGCAAGGGAGTAAAACGTTTAATTGAAGCGCTTATTAGGGAGGCATATTGGTCGACCCCGAAAGTTATACTGTGAAGTTGTACTGCTCGTCGCTGTCATAAACGAAGTCTTATATGGACCGTCAGCTCCCGCGCACCTCCGCGATTCCCACCGCTCCTTGAATTTCCTTTATGTGTATAAATGTGAAGCAGTAAAAAAAAAATTCTAAATGGCAGGGCGTAATAAAAGAAAAAAAACTGAACGAACTGTCAGGTTACTATTTTTTTTTTAGTTCACAGCTGAGCTTTGAACGGAGCTCGAGCATTATGAGGGCAGATTGTTCTGAGCATAGACAAACCATAGACAAACCATACTGAGACCCCAAACTCACAATCCTCTTGCCGCTGGCCCCCTCAATTTTTTTTTCAAATTCGCCATTTTGTATTCCTATCGGTGTTATGTCAAAAAAGAATCAGTGTGACATGCAAAAACACACAAAAACTATAAAAATAAATGCTGCCAACCGCGGCAACCGTGGGGAAATGTGAAGGAGTTCGGGAATACCACATTTTTTCATTACTGAACGCCATTGGTTAGTTATTATAAATTGTTAAAAGGCGAATAATTTGATTTGTTTGGTTAGTAAAACTATCTAAAGTTGATGTTCTATATACTAGAAACATATTAGGACAAACATGGTTGCGTATTTTCCGCTTTTGGATATCATTAACTTCTATTTCGTGTGTAAATTTTTCTTAAATAATGAAGAAAATTTGCTCAAAATGTTTTCATTTTCCCTCAACCTACCTACATTGTTAATTTTTGATGAATATTTGAAACAAATGTACACTTATTCCTAAAAAATATATTATTCACACGTAGCGAACAATTTCAAATTAAACGGATACAATTATATGAACTCTGCCAGCAAATTTGCCTACAGCGGAAGTGTCTCATATTTCCTGGGAGTGCGTTGGTGAGCCGGAATTTTATAAGTTTCGTGACATTTGTCAATACGATTTTCTATGTAACAATACTAGCGCACCAAATCGTGACCACTCCGTAAAAATATAGCTTGTAGGCTAAGTAACGGGAAATCGGCCGAAGTTGGTGGTCTCAGTATTGTCTCTGGTTCTGAGGTATTAAATTGGTTAATTTTCAGTTCCAGAACAACACGGTTCGTCCGCCATTTCAACTATTTTGCTTATCCTGTTTTTTTTTTCTGTCAAATGTGACTGGAAGTGTGTTATCAGCTTTTGGCTCAGGATGCTCAGGCAATTTATTCTGAGCTCGTAGAGCGCGCTCTGATGGTGCACTGAACGTAAAAAGAAACACAAATTCTGAGCTCTGATTTATCTGAGCTAAAAAAGAAATACGGATTTTTGTATAACAGCTCAGATTGCACTCTGAACTAAAAAAGAAAAACGCCTTATGTGCAAATGTGTGCTTGCGGCTAATTTACTTAATCATGACACACATTGGGAAAGTATGTTACACGGAAAACAGCTAGAAAACAAATTCTCTTAAGTTGGCTGAGCTGACGGTCTATTTAATACTTAGTTTATGCCATAAATTAAGTCTGAGATGATGGTCTATTTAATACTTGGTTTATGGTTTATCGCTGTATCCTGCCAAGTGAATACTTTCGTGCCGAGGTCCATAAATGTGAGCAGACCTGGTCTAAAACGTGCTTTATAGAACGAGGAGCTGCTTCGGACCGAAGCACATCTTTGCTTTAAATATGTAACTCAACCTTGAGGACGCTGATCTTTCGGATGTTGAATTAGTCGTCCTATTCAAATATTTGACAGAACTTAAGTAGCGATTGCATATTTGTATGCAGTTCAATTCCCTTTCTTTCTGTGATGCTACCAGCCACCTCCATACGTCGACCTCAACTCCTCCAGCGTAACATACCTATTTTTGGCGCGGCAAGTTCGAATAAAACAAACTATAGCCTTAAATGCATACGACCAATGCACCCCTTATTGATACCATCTATATAAGTAAGTTACGAACAAAAAGAACGATCGAAACAAGAAAACTCGCGACTGCAGTTTCCTGTCATTTGCATACAAATCACGAAATAAATCACAAACATCAATGCGAATCTCACTTACCTATTGCAGTTTTGTTAAGTCCCTCGCCTTTGTATAGGAAATGTGCAATATCTTGAGGGTCCATCCGCAGCAGACGATTCTCCACCAAATACTCTATACCTATATAAGAAAAGAGAAGAAATCAAAACTAGAACCCATAAAAAAACAAGAAATAAAATCTCAAACTCCAATTAATCAAAGCATTGAACCGCAAGCGGAAAGAGCTGAAACAACAACGAAAAAAGGGCGCAGGCCGCCGTCGCTCTAAATGACAATCGGATTGACAAGGCCGGAAATTAATCGGCGAAACATAAACGCAAAACTGTGAGCAATAAAGTCACGCACCCCTCCTGCTCGTCGGTTAGATTCGATTGGCACGGTTCACTGATGGAAGAGATTATCAAATTGAACCGTCAATACTTGAACCGCGTTAACGCCCTTCCTTTCCAATTTATATACACAAAAGCCCATTCATTTATGGAGAATGGAGAATGGAGGAGTCGCATATGCGTGCGACAAGGGCAAGCGACACCACACGGCCACTGCTGCAGAAGGCAGACACAATAAGCAATAAAAATGTCGCATTCCACGCATCCACAGGCGCATTGAGAATCCAGAATGAGGCGAAGACGGACACGATCGTAATAAGATATTAGTGCCGCTTTGTGGTTCCAAAAATGGGTGGTGGTACTAGACTTACCCTTCTTCGGGTCCATGTTGAACTTTTTGCGGCCTATCGACATTTGTTTATCTTTGTTGGAATGTTTGCAGTCCTCGGGCACGTCTAGCGCCTCCATTTCCGAGACTACTTCGCACAGTTCATCTTTGATTTGCTGAAATGGAAAAATAAAAATAAATACAGTTCTCGCTTTGAAGTCGAATGATGTACTCGCATCTAGAACGAGAATAATAAATATATGACGCGCTTTCGGAAGTAATTCATTTATCTCATTGCACTCAATTAACTGCAAGTGTAGTTTGGACGTATATGCAACCTTAGTGGGTTAATTATACGTATTCCATGAAACAACGCGCGATATTCTATACAGCGTGGCTGCGCTTTAGTTTGTGCGGGGCTAATTATTATTCCCCGGGTTTGTGACTTATCTTGTTCGGATTGCGTTTTGTTGTCTAATTAAAAATTTGTCTCTCTAGTGGACTAAGGTACAATGACGCAATCATCATACAGCCAGGCATACTCTTGAGCAGTCATCGAGCGTACAGAATATATTCAAGTGAAATTCACTACGCGGTCGATGATTAAAATTTTTTTTTATGGTGATGAATACAAAGTGGGACGAGAGATCTGCGGGGTCTTTCATTTCATCTGGACTTGGTGTAATAAAACCGTTTTTATGACTCTTTAGGGGGTTCTAAAACATTCAATTAGCCTCCTTAGAACGGGTTTTATTGCCAAAGACAAATTGTGTCCTCATTTAAGATGGAGGCGATGTAGTCTAGCGCACTTGGTGGATCGTATTTGACGATAGACTTTCGAAAGATCACTGCGTGGTTGCCACTCGTGCAGAGTGAATTTATGTGCCCCACTAAAAACAGCGGCGAGATTCCCCTATTTGCAGGCATACGCATGTAAGATTGTTCTAGACATCCATCGTCTTTCGGCACAAACTGAAAAACAGGTGTCCAACTGGACAACTCGTCGGGGTGTGAATATTTGGTCGGTTTTGGTCTTGCCGGACCTTCACCCGCACTGGTAGAGGCCAGTCAGATCGATGACAAATGGTTTCAAACGTTCACACTGTTCGGCGGACGCGATCTTATAAGCTAGTTCAAGAAGGCCAATGTCTCTATAGATGGAGGAATTTGGAGGATCTGCCTTTTGCGGACAAACGATGCTGAGGTTCCATCCATCGAGCATACTTTCTTCCGACTAAAAGTTGGTTGAAGCTTTCCACCAAGCCGTCCTCACCCGGTAGATCGTCGCAACAGCAGACTTCCATCCATCGAGCATACTTTCTTCCGACTAAAAGTTGGTTGAAGCTTTCCACCAAGCCGTCCTCACCCGGTAGATCGTCCGCAACAGCAGCCTTCCATCCATCGAGCATACTTTCTTCCGACTAAAAGTTGGTTGAAGCTTTCCACCAAGCCGTCCTCACCCGGTAGATCGTCCGCAACAGCAGCCTTCTTAGACTTGACTTTTGACGTGAAATAAAGAGAAATAATGTTAAATGAAATGTAGGCGCAGTGGCTTTGGTCAGGGTTGCCAGAATTTTGTTTGCTTTAAGCGCCCAAACCTTGGAAAAATGTAGCCCAAAGTCGTTGCCCAGGAAGAAGCCCAAAAATCGTTGAAAATTTTTCCAATTCCTTAAGTATTTTTTTTTTTTTTGTATTTTTCCCACTACCTTCTGCAACTGGCCTTTGTGGCTTGTGTAGCCCAAATTTGTGTTGGGCGGTCATTGAAGAAATTTCCATCGTTTTTTTAAGAAAAAAGATAGTCCAAAATACGACAATGCGCCCAATCTGGTAACACTGGCTTTGGTTAGTGTGATGGGCTACTAAGTGAGGGGTCGCAGGTTCCCGAAAAAAGAACAAATTCCATATTAAGTTTTTTTTCACTGCGCCACCTCTCGCGAATGTCTGACAAAAATCCGAGGGTAGAACTGTCATGAAAGATCTTCTCAATTAGCCATTTGGACTCGGCATGAAATTGTAGTTCCCTTCCATTCGTACCAAAAATGAAAAACTCACACAAAACGAATGGTTGTGAGAAGCAAGGCCTAAGAAGCTGTTGCGCCAAAATATTTTTTTTTTTTAAAGCGAAATTGAAA
Organism: Cheilosia variabilis; assembly: GCA_951230905.1. Lineage (NCBI taxonomy): Eukaryota > Metazoa > Arthropoda > Insecta > Diptera > Syrphidae > Cheilosia > Cheilosia variabilis. The sequence goes on from OX579679.1 coordinate 47,818,790, forward strand.
CAAATTTTTAATTTGACTTTATTCCGTTTAACTTTATTCTGAAAACAAAACAAGACCAATTTTAAATTATTTTACTTTTGAATACCTATGTGCAACCCCCCTGCCAGGGGGTCAATGTTTGCAGGCTTCAAGTCTCTTTAAATGCGTGCGAAACATGAATGCAAACTTTGCATAACAATTTTGAATTTGGCTTTATTTCACGTCACCAATTAAGACATTTCAGACTTGGGGACGGATGGAGAGATATAAGTTTCTTCATCATCAGAAGGCAGCGCATTTACTCGGTCTTTTCAACCCAACCAGTCGAACACCAGATTCTTCCACTTTGTTTCATGTTTTTATAAGTGTTTCTCATTAAATCGCATCATTCACACAACTTTAAGTGACATTTTAAGAGCCGTAACTTCGTTTTATTACTTGCAAGTGCATATACGCAACGAAATGACTCTCCTCTCTAAGAACTGCAATTCTTACCCCGAAGCAAGGTCTTAATTGAAATTTCAGGAATTCTCTGGGTGTTCATCGGGTACAAATAAGTCATTCCCACAATGACCCCCATAAAACTGAGGTCTTTACGCATAAGAAAAAAGACAACTGCAGTTATGACAAATTGACAACTTATTCACGCGGTGTGAATACCCTTCTCGCATAAACCGCACAGAGTTTCCCCAAAAGAATACACACAGTTGAATTCACTTTAAGACTCGTTTGTCGTTGTCTTACACAAATTGACGCATGCAACTTGTGTCATGTGAAAGATAAATAATAATTTGTATGTAGATTTTATGGAATAAAATATGATAGGGGTTGCCTTGTTATCATTCTGGCGAACGACCTCCGTGAAAACCCCATAGCGGTAGTTTGTAAAACTGGTGGACAGTGATGCGGTTTTATTGTCAACCTCGATTATTCATGGTGCTTCCTACTTCTCCAAAGTACTACACCACTTGCGTCACTATACAGAGGAATAATAAAACTACCAACAGAAGTGACATTCCAACTTGAAACGTGTGTTGGAGTGTGGAAATGTCAAGGGTTTTTCTGGGAATCGTACTTGAGCTTCCTCCGCTTCATTTTGTCCACGTTTCAAGTCGACATTGGACATCTTAATTAGTTGCAGCTAGTTAAGCTTCTGCTGGGATTAATTGGCTGTCAGAGCGACCCACCACTGATGAGCGTGGTGTCAATTATTCTTGAAAATCTACTTCGCCTTAGGTACAAAGGTAAGAGCGGACTTTGAATTAAATTCAAGATTAATAAAAAAAAAAAACCACGGCCAGAAACCTTCACTTTGTGTTCTACGACTCCTCCACTCGTTTGCACACGCAAAGACAAAAACATTTCCAAAGAATTGCAATGACTAACAAACAGTCTTATCTCGCCGCTATCGCCGTTGCATAAACAACATTCAAGTCGAAAACAAAACCCGACTTCTTCTTAACCTGAGGTGACAAAAATCATGTTTTTATCTCGAACAGATAGATTGGCAGCATTTTCGCGATAATACCGCTTGACTTTGGAGCTCAACAAGTGAATGAACTTCAACGACAAAAACGGTACGCACTTGAACAAGTGATCGGAAAAATGCAAAACTTACAACAACCACAAGCATTGTTTGTCGCCGCCGTCACGGGTTTACTTAATGACATCATCGACTTGGCGTTCAACAGCCAATAAGACGTAAAACTATATGCATATACACACAACCTCTAAGCAGTGTAAATTTCTACACAATTACCCAGGGTATGCGCGTATCTTCGGCCTTTTGATTCTGGTTTTGTTGTGTGATGCTAATTTGCAACTGCCGCGAATAAAAATAACAACACGACAACAATAATTCCACGAACCAAACTATGAGTCGTGAATTTCGAATGTCAACGCGCCAACAATATTGAACCGAAATAAGATTCGAAGCGAAACTGCGTTTGCTCCTTTTTTCCCGTGTCGCACTTAAAATGCCGAGAATGCTTGGCGAAAGTTTTTATCATTTCTAAAAACAATTTCTATTTTTGGGTTTTCATGTTCCAGCAGCAGCAACAGTGAAGTTGTATAGCTGCCCAGAGTTAGAGATACATTTCGTTTGATTTCGAGTATGCCAAGTGGCCTTTTGAATATTTCATAAACGGACTGAGTTTGCCTGTGATTCAATTTGGTTGAACGGTGTGCTTGGGAATTTCCGATTCGAAACGCGCCCGGTTTGGCATAATTTACTGAAATAGAAACCTTCATAATTTTCGTGTTTACACACATGGACGTGCTGCTGCGCTTTGTGCAATTTTATTTCAATTTGATTGAATTGAATTTAACCAGCCTGTCGGCATGGGTATAAATAGGCTTTAGCGTGTATTTGTGGCAGGGACACGAGAACTTGTGTCAGTACAGACTGGCGGACACACTGGGTGAAAACTTCGTCGGCAAATGGGTTGGAAACAGCCAAGCACTGACCTCCAGTACATCGCGGAACTGATGCCGCTGTGTCTCTGAATACGAAGAATTTGCCAGCGCTGCCATAATCGGTTACGATACGACGATGATTACCAATTGCAACTTACACATAATGCAAAGAGATGCTCGGCAACCCGTTTAAATAAGGCAGTAAAGTCGGATTCGTTGTTTTAGTGATCTCAATGAAGTCTGTGGAAAAGTCTACAGAATCGTAAAAAAAAGGTTAAGAGCTCACCCAACTTGTTCCGGATTGTAAATTCGAACAAAAGTGAAAGTCTCCACAAGAGTGGGCTAAAACCCATGACATAACAAGCGAAAAATGATTGGAATGAAGAATGTGGGCGATAGAAAGGCTGCCTTAAAGCTCGACCGACTTATTTCTGAAGGGCATTTTTTCTAACCCTTTGAAATAGCAAAGACTGCGCTACTGCTAAAAAGAACAAGGTGTCCAAGCGAACCTCTCTTACTTGGACAGTATTGGTAAAATTAAATAAATTCTTGGGTGGATAATTCCCGATGAGCTCGTGCTTATTAAAGGAACTAATTTACACCGGTTTGTAGCGGAATAAAATACCGGACCATCTTATTCAAATTATAAGGAATTATTTTACGAATAGAGCACTCCTTTATTATTCGGGCGAGTATAACTTCAAAGTAGCTGGCGGTGTTTCGCAGGGGTCGGTACTAGATCACTTGCTTTAGAACATTATCTATGACAAAAAATTTTACTCAAGTATTCCAAGGAAAAAGTAATAAAGAGTGGAAAAGTGCAGAAAGGTGGTTTCTAAGCCGTTTTATCAGGTACCTAGGAGTGATTTATTTTCGTCCAACCTTCAAACGCCATCTAGAGGATGCTTGCAGCAAACTTGGAGTGCGCAACTGGAGGGATTTCAGGTCATCAAAATCTTTTAAGACTGATGTGTAACATCGGAGGTGCGAAACAGAATAAAATACTTCTAAGAGCTGAGAATCATTAATCATTATTTTTACAAAAATGTTTATAATGATTAAAATAATTAATATGACCGTGGATATTTAATTGATAATTATTAATTTTTTGATTCGGTTATAGTATTAATTACTAAACAAACATTATTAAACTAAAAATAAATAAAAATTATTGTGGTTCGTTTTTAGACAAAAGCAACAGGAAAAGAAAGGGAAAAAGAAAGAGTAGTGTTGGTGGAGTGATAAAAATACTAGAACTATCAATTGGAACACAAATGCAGGTTTGGTTTGGTAACAGACTTAACTTCATCAAAATTTGATAAATCGTAAATTTTAGAAAAGGGTTTGCAATATTCTGTTTTTTTAAATTTAGTTAAGTTAAGTAGAGCAATTTGGCAACGACGGTGCATAACCTTCCTATGTGTTTAAGTAAGAATAAATTACGAATCGTTACTGCATTTATGAATTAATAGTTGACGCATGGGGCAAGACCATAGACCTATCTATTAACAACCATTGGGTTTCGTAAGTTCCTATTTTTCGGACAAATGCAAGGGACCTACAACTGTATTCTATCTGTGCCTTTCCGGGGATTGTACCTGCAACATCTCCCTAAAAAGTCCACCGCACTGAAACAATTATATAATAATAGCCTTTGAATGAAATTCTTTGTTATGCTATGTTCCCACCAAACGAAACCACGAGGTTTCATACAATTTTCAGAAAAGGTTTCAGAAAACCTCTGAGGTTTTGCCATACATTTTTGAGGTTTCGAAACTTCGGGTTTTCAGCGAAACCTATTTGAAACCCCTCTGAGTTCATCCGTTCTTTAGAGGTTATCAAACCGAACAAGCCTACAGGGTGAACTTTGGTTTATTTCGTGTTCATTTGTGAATGTCAAAATATTAAACGCCAATTGTGACAATCAAACAAATAATAAAAGAATCTGAATCAAAAAAAGAAGTAAGTAATATTTTTAAGAGATATATTTATAAATGCTTTCCTTGATTTCTTCAGAATTAATTTTTAGTAATTCCTCTTTCCTCTTTTGCGTCAACAACCAGCTGTTCTGCCAGCCACTTCAAAATTGACAGATTATGACTTTTTAAGTCACTTCAAATCGGTGGGAACGACTTACAAAGTTTCGGTAAAAGTTAATCAAAACCTCGCAATTTCAATTCGGTGGCATTAGATTAAAATTAATTCGGAAACTATTGGGCCTAGGAATCGGAAATTTCAAAGATCGGCAGGTATTTTGGGTTTTTCATTTTCCCTTGTGAAGGCCATCGTATGGCTCTAGCAAATTATTTCTTTTTTAACACAAGCCTTACTGTTTTTGACTATAACCGCTGCACTGCCACCATTAAATTTTATCTGGTGCACCATATTTCAGCTTTTATTCCTAGTTGTAAATTCTGGATTTTAATCGTAGGTTCAAGTTCTAGTTCTATGGCTTAGTTTTTAGTCTTCGTTATCAAGTAAAAGTCTTTGTTTTTTAGTCTTCGCTATCAAGTGAAAGTCTTTGTTTTTAGTCTTCGTTATCAAGTGAAACAAATGGAGGTGTTGCCCTAGCAAAATTTAAAATGTTGCTTTAATGAAAGAGGTTTTGGAAAGCAATAATTTCCACTTTATTGGCTGTACCCCATTTCACTATACGCGGTCCCGGTTTGGATTTAATGGGATTTTATGAAATGAAATAATTTGTGAAAAAGTTTGTTCGATTAGAAGTGACAAACAAGAGATCATCAATAAATATGTGAAACAGTATCGGAAACAAGTAAGAGCCTTGGGGATCACCAGCATTTATATCTATAGTAAATTGCAGATTTGAAACTGTCTAAAGGAGATGTTTTATATACTAGAAACATATTAGGACAAGCATACAAGAAAATACACAACCGTATTTTCCGCTTTTGGATATCATTGACTTCGATTTCTTGCGCAAAATTTTCTGTAATAATGAAGAAAATTTGCTCAAAATGTTTTTATTTTCCCTCAACCAATCTGAATTGTTGAGTTTTCATGAATACTTTAAGCAAATGTACACTTATTCCTAAAACAAAATATTATTCACATGTAACGAACAATTTCAAATTAAAGGGATAAAATTATATGAACGCTGGCAGCAACTTTGCCCAAAGCGGAAGTGGCATATGCAAGGTGCTAGTGTGTTGGTGAGCCGGAATTTTTGAATTTACGTGACATTTGTCAATACGAGTTTCTATGTAACAATAGTAGCGCACTTAGCATTTGCCACCCCATACAAATATAGCTTGTAGGCAGTTAACAGGAAATCGGCTGAAGTTGGTGGTCTCAATATTGTCTCTGATAGTGGATAGACTTTTTGGAAATTCCTCGTGATATGTCATCAAATCCTGGATTCAGATTCTGTAACACAAAACGATAAAACGTTTTCGTGCGCACGAATGATTTTCCCTATGTTACACAAGCAAATTTCTTCGCGCACACGAAAACGTTTGAACGTTTCGCCTTACAGAATGCCGACCCTGCATTCCCGGCCAAAAGTTTTACAAGAATTTAAAATTTAAAAAAAAAGTAAAATAAAGGTCTTTGATTTCTTAATATTTTGTTAAATTTTTACATATAAATAGTCGAAGGCAAATAGTTAAGAACCATTTCACTGCCTTAAACACAACATATTCGCTTGATTTTTTTTCTTGGGAAGATTGTACGGAGATGCAATGTTGTGTGTTATTTGTTTTGCAATATTTTGTGCAGGTTGAATGGTAGAATTTCCACCGCGAACTCTACTATTTTGTAAGTGGCTAAATTACCACTAATGATAAAAATAACCAAACAACTTATATAAGTCCATGTCAAGCCTGTTTTTTTTTTCTTATTACGAGGCAGAAAATGCCCCACGTTTTATCTGAAAGTTACGATGAACTGAAAATCTGTCGCTTGTTGTAAATACATTCCACTTGTCCCCCCATGACAATATTTACTTTGCAATTGGCGCCATGTTTATCTTTTCGGATCACGTGGTAAATATATAAAAAAAAAAAAAAAAAAAAGTAATTCCATTTGTCTGGCTTTCACAAAACCGTCGATCAGTCCGACTGTATAAGTCGATAAAGCTGGAACCCTGGCATAAGTCCTCAGCAGTCTTAAAATAAAAATAAACAGTCAACGACCTTGATTAATCCTGTCGTGGTCTTACACAAAATTTATTGCTCTACGTGTGCACGTGTCTGAATATAAATATCAGTCGTGAAAGAAGCATACGCGATTGTTGTGGCCATTCGCGCACTCAATCACTGATAGCAATGGGAAATATAAGTGAGATGTGATTTATAAAGTGGTTTAGATAGAGAAAAAGATTGGTCGTCGCCAACGCATTTTTATTTTTAATAAACACTAAACGTTGACCCTGAACGTGAATCGCTTTAAAGAGCTATTCTACCGCTTTTTAGCTGATAGTTGTGCCGTATTTAATTCAAAAAAATCATTTAAGTCTGATCATCATTAGACTCATGGCACAGAGCGTACATGTGAATATAAAAAAATAAAAACGTATAGTGCGGCTTTGGCATTGTAATCAATTTGTCTGTATATAAATATCAACAAGATGATATCATATAGAGAACGTACTTGTATGAATTGCTTACTGAATTCCTTGAAATCTCTCGATGCATTGCTTTATCGCAAAACATCACGCCAATGACACACGTATTTTTCTAATGAATGCGGAGTATAATTTTTCAAAAAACAAATTCCCACTATGGAATTTTTCCTTCCAACTGAATAAATTTGGAAAACAATTTAAGTTGAGGACATTAAACAATAAACTTGTGAGAATTGTGGCAACAGATTATGTGAATGCAAAACTATGTTTTAACCGATACGATCAGGTGTACTTGAATATGGTAATAGAAGCCTTCATGAATTTTTCAGCTACCAGGAATAACAATAGAACCACTTTTCAGAGATTTAATCAAATTGTTTACTAATGATGAATCAAGTTCAATTAAATTGTTAGGTGCTGCATTAATATGATTCGAATGCGAAGGGGTCTTGATGTGGCATCTGCTGTGGGTGGACTATGCCTAAAAGGCAAAACATCTTATGTCAATTTTTTCCACTTTTCAGGAGAGCAATTTTAAACTTATGCAAGGCACTACTGTTGATGGCTTAATCCATTTTAAAACAGTTATAACTTCCTCATTATTTGACATTTTTTCAACTGCTTTGGCTTAAGAAATAGAGTAAGGAGAACACAACTCAAATAACGTTAAACAGCTAAAACAACTTAAGTCGACTTAAGATGTTTTAACTTTTAGGCACAGGAATGATCGCAAACTCTGCGTGGATTTTACAGCAAAGATCTGCGGAATAATAACAATTCCCATATTACTCGTATTCCAACCAAAGTGTTTGTTTACGAATAATTTTTAATTTTTCTCTCAATAATAAATCAATGGCACTTTTGAAATGAATTTATTGCCATAGTATATATTTTGGATATGGAAAGTGCTGGCTGCCACCCAAAGTGTGAATGGTTAAAAATTGTTCAATAGACTGACAGTTTTTGTCAATAGTGATATACGCATTTTTTTTTTTAACTTTCAGGTGTCAAAATATTTAGAAAAGTTTCTGTTTCATAATGCGGCGAAATTATAATAACATTTTACCATTTACATTTTTGCGTAAAGGGTATTATTGCAGTTCCCCTTACTCTGCGGAAAGGTTTTGACATGAGGAATATTTTACAGCTACAGCGATCAAATATGGCTGAATTCCAAAACGCAGTTCTTCTGCATTCCAGCTTAATCAAGCGTTTCAAAACGAAAGCGGATTACTATGATGCAATCATTGACTTATTATATATCGACTGCTAGTGAAATGTCACTTCCATACAATCTATGCCCAGAAAATGACGCCAACATAACTAGGGCTCGTGGTTCTATGCGAAAAATAAGTGAAACAAAATGACAACCATCTTGGATTTCTCCATAGAATGCTAGAGCCACCTATTGGGCGTGAGTGGATTTGCCAAATGAAACGGTTGAAATTCAAATTGTTGCGGCATTGTTTACAATAGATGTCATCTCGAAATTGTGTTAGTTTAAATAATTAATAATAGATGGAACCAACAAAATTTGATTAAAAATTCGTTTTTCATTGCCCCATAAATTGCACAATTTTCGTATATTTATTGCGAATTAGTTTTTTATGTTGTTTTTCATTATTAATTTTAGAAATATAATGAAATAACAGCGTATATTTCAATCACATTTCTGATCAATAAATACTTATGATTGTCAAGAATATCACATTCAAGTACATGAGAATTTAATTCATCATATAAATTGCTTACATCTATATTTCTTAAAGTACTTTTATCTGCAACGAAATGGAAACGTCTGATATGAGTTTCCGATTTATTCCGCTCCGAACCACGAGAGCTAGCGCTTATTTTGGAACCAACGCAAAGTTGTCTACTAGCAGTCCATATATAATAAGTCAATGGATGCAATGTATACTTCTCGAAAACGCATTGTGAACGCATCAACTGCGCAACTAAAAAACAAACAGAGCATCGGTAGTGATTATGATGCAAATGACATTTGACATTTCAGTTTGGGCCGCCAAATAAAATTGATTGATGGCCTGAGTCGTAGGTAAAATAATATATTTTGTAATAATTTGCCAATTTTACTTTGGTTTGCAGTAACAAACGCATAACAAATGCAAAGCAGCGCAAAAGCATTCATAGCCTGGTACCAGAAAAGCAGTGTGAATTCGCAAATGAGCATTTTTTGACGTTTGGTAATTCACAATATGTCAAAAGGCATTCTTAGACGTGAACGTGAAGAATTTTGCATACGGATTTTGCCCTACAATGTCTTAGAGATGAATAGCGAGTTTGCTGGTTGGAGTACTTGGAAGATGATCCTAGTTTTTGTCAATGCAACATATTTTCTCAGGGGGCGCATGTTTTGATGAATGGCTTACAGCGTAGTGCATCCTTAAAAATAAGCTCAATATGGCATGGCACCGTTACCGTCATAGGACCTTATTTCGTTAGAAAAAGCAGTAGCTGTCAATCACGACAACTGTAGACAGAGAATGTCGAAGAAATGTTGCTCTTCCAACAGATGGCGTCACGTATCTGCCCGGATTTGATGAGATCGAAGCACATTTCGAGTCAATATAAAGTTGCGGAAATAATGAATGGTTTAAAAACCAAAAATAAAATTACTGACCTATATCTGTATTCTTCCAACTATTTTCAGAGCTGTGAAGAGCATATTTCTCGGGCTCTTAAATTCCTGTATTGAAGAAAATACTTTGCAGGTACCACCAGTTTACAAGTAAACTTTCAATAACAGATCAAGTTCAGCAGATTTCTGGCTTGATTGAGAAATAAAATTGTCCCTGTCGTATCCTTGGAAATTGCTCAAGCATTTCATAAGGAGGCACGACCGCCTTTAGTGCAAAATAAGACAAACTCTCGCATAGCAGTTACATCAAATCCCAGAACTGTATATCGAAAATAAACTCAAGAATAATATTCGCAAGAATTCCCCAAGGAAGCGTACTGGGGCCACTCTTGTTTTTGTTAAACAGAAAGTCCTGCCGTAGAAACGTTTGTTGGATCCTACTCTAGCTTTTCCACTTTTGAAAACGTTCAGTAATATTTTTGGCTACACCAGCTTGGATCCAAAAGCAAGCAATATTAAATGCACTTTCTTTCAAACGTTTGACAAAGTATAAGCAGACTTTATTTTATTTTAGTCAGTTGAAAATATGTGCAGGAAGAAAATATTTCCACTTTCCACTGTGGTTTATACATTTGGTGCTGTTGTTTGCACAGGGTTGTCATAAACTGTTTACCGCTTCGCATTTAAAAATACTACCCTAGCGAGACATCTCGGCCACTCACCAATAAACAGAAGGGACAAATACAAATTATGCGTGCTCCCAAATCAACCAATTTTGTCTGCACCCAGGAACTATGCTCAGAAAGGTTTTGGATCTAGTCTGCTAAATGCAATTTATGTGAAAAGGGGGACATTTTGAAAATCAAAGTTTCCACCGTTGGTGATCGCAATTCATCTACAACTAACAGTAAAATTTAACTTCTAACTGACAAATCATGGTGGGTTTTGAAGGATGGTGTACAAAATGTACTAGATTTTGACGTTTTCTCGCGACCGGAGAATGTTCTCGGCTGATGAAATGTTGAGTTGCATCGCATGACATGACCAGACCATGGATGAGTTGTATGATGGCTATATACCCATCACCGGAACAGTGTTGTTCGCTTTCTATTTACAAGTATTGCAGTTTCCATTTGATAATGGTCACGGCTAGCAAGATAACATCTCTGCACTTTAATAGCCGCTTAGTTACAGCCAGTAAATCCTCAACTTAAGATCGCACACTCAAATGGAGTAACTAATTCAATTACATAGATGGCTCTCATTATCGACGGGAAATAGTCTACACTTTCGCTCTTGATAATCAGCTGACCAATGACCAACTCGTCATCCGCTATTGTTACCTAGTATCCGGCAATTTGAACGCAACTTTCCAACTTTCTATTCTTTAGCCGAACATAGCATAGATATGTATATACTGTTAACAAAAACCAGCCTAATCTGGTGCAGCAGCATAAATTAAATAATTTTAATAGCTTTTCATGGGTTTCGCTATTAATAACAAACAACAGAAAAAACCGAAAAAAAAATCACTTTCATACCTTTTTACTCCGCATGGAGGAATTCTTCCAATTGTTCCTATTCTGTTGGATAACATTCCGGCAGCTTTGGCACAGCTCATTATTGTTGTTGTTGCACTGTTGCGCCGATAGATTCTCTTTGACGTTGGTCTCGCTTTGTGACGTGGAACTGTCATCGATGTATTTGAAGTCGCTACTGCCCAGCGCGATTGATGAACCCAGCATCGTTGGCGTGGACGACGAACCATCATCGCTGTCATCGAGCACACAGCCGAGGCTGTTGGAACGTTGCGTCTCGATTCTCGACACTATTTCGCCACGATCGTTGAGCAGCAGCTCGACTGGTCGGGTTATTATCACCGTGCGAGTCGTCTTGGTTGTTGTGGTGCGTTGAAACTCGGAACGCTTGTTGTAGACAATCGATTTACTGTCCGTACTTGGCAAACGCCTAATCCGCACATCGCTGCGCTCATCAGACTCTGTCTCGTATGTAAGGCTGTGCTCTCGGCTGAGGATCGACGGCGATGTCGATTGAGGTGATAGTGGTGCTGACAAAGGCGTAGATGGCGGCGTTGGATGTGGATGCTGCTGATGTTTCTTTTGTTGCAGGTGGCAACAGCATTGCGAACACAATTGGCTGACTCTCTTGCCGCTAACAAGACCTCGTCTGTCATCGTCGTCGTCGAGCGTATCGCTGGATGTTGCGGCTGTGATGGTCGTCCCAGTAGAAGACAAGGGCGACGCTGGAAGCGGCTGGATATAAAAGGTGCTCTGCGAGGTGAGGTCAATGCAACTTCTTTGGAATTTCTTGTCGACTTGGATGGACTTGTTCTTGTTGTTCTTTGGCTGACGGCGTAACGATGAGAACCAGTTAGAGACGCTGGGTCTCTTCTGTTGTAATGATGACATTATTACACACAGCTAGCGTTTATTTTCTTTTGCACTTTTTTTTATACTTTTTTTACACTCTTTTTGTGAAGTTTCTCGCACTTATGGTTATGTTTGTTGTTTAGTTAAGAAGGGTGTTTATTTTATTCTTTTTATGATATGCTTCCGAGAAGGAGAGAACACATTGAAATTGTTTTGATTGCGGTTTAATTGAGGTATCAAGACACTGTAATAGGGAAGGGAATTAAAGAAACATGTACACCTTGAGGTTTTGTTGCGACGACGACGCAGAAACAAAATACGCCAGCAAATGATGAAATCTGTTTTTCTTATGACATGAGCCTCGAGATCTCTGGCGAGTATTTTTGTAAGATTGGTTTGGGGTTACACTTTTGGATGCAGACGGTTGGTATCTACATTCACATCGCTTTCAGTGCATAACACAAACACAGTTGTGAGGCGCAACTTAATGTTGCACATGAAAACATGACACCGCATATATAGTGTTGCTTCGCACAACATACTCGATACTCGTAATTACGAAATATAAATAAAGCTTGGACTGTGTTTCGACTCAAATTTATGAGCAAATCAGTCTTAATTGGATGTAGATGACTTTCTATGGAAGATATTAGCAACAGCACTTCATTGCTAAAAGTCGCTCTTCACATCATCAGTGGGAAACGAACTGTGCTGTCAAATGTCATCCATGTGAAGGGCTTTAGTACAAATAAGTTCTATCTCCTTACTGAAACTAGTTACTCTCGAATAGATTTAGTATAGAAAAATATTATCGCACACAGATTTTGTCTAAATTCTAAAAACTAAATTCGCGCAACTTGGATCTATATTGTTGTGTCGCCAATTTACTACTTATCTGGCGCCACTTCCAAGTTGGCGGCGAGCTCTCTAATTTACAAAAAAAATGTCTTCTTCTATTACATTAATTTTTCAGTACTCGTTCGAGTAATGAACAGCTGACATGAGTATGCAAGTGAAAACTCAGTATGGCGCCACCTGGTGGAATTTGATGGTTGTAAGGAAATTGGGCATTGGGAGCAGTGTTGTTAGCACTCTCTCTTCATTTATCCGAAGCTTGGTCATTTTTCCCTTTTTTCCCTTTTTTCCCTTTTCACCATACTCAAAATGCCTTTTAAAAACCCACGATACTTTTTTGCGTACAATTTCAGTTTTTAAAAGTAAAATTAATACAAATTAATACACGGAAAAAAAATCACGTTAAATTAACCTTTAGTATTTTTTTTTTTTTTTTTTTTTTTTTTTTTTTTTTTTTTTTGTAGTAGGAAGGTGGAAATCTTGCATGAGACACCAATGGTCCGACGTCCATTGATAGTGCCGGATTCCTACCGGCTAAAACCACCTCCCTTCTCGAACAGGCCGATTTGTTTCCCCCGCGGAACCGCCGTAAGGTATTACTTCGCGGGGGTCGGTATAAAGACTTAGCTTGTTGCTCAATTGTTGGAACTACTATTAGCTTTCCGTTGGCGTTCTAAGCGTCTAAGGTCGCTGAGTATACGCACCGCCACGTTACTTACAATGGTCCAGTTTTCGTCATTCTGAAGCATATAGTTTACGATGTTATCGGGAGTGGGCCACTCCCCAAATTGGTCCCGTAGACAGATCCTCTCGGTTTCGTACCGTTGGCAATAAAAAAACACGTGTTCCGCGTTTTCAGAAACATTTTCGCAATGCGGACAATTTGGGCTGGTTTCATGTCCGCGTTTAAAAAGATATTCTCTGTAACAGCCATGACCCGTCAAGAACTGAGTCAGATAGAAGTTTGTTTCACCATGTTTCCGTTTAATCCATACGTCAATTACTGGTATCAGCCTGTGCGTCCATCTTCCCTTCAACGCTTCATTCCATTGTTGTTGCCAGGTTGCTATACTCAGACTCCTTTCGTATTTTCTTTTGTCGTTATCTACCCGACCATTTCGGACTCGCTCGATTTTTAATTTTACCATTTCTTCAGCAAGTATATCGATAGGTAACATTGAAGATACGACAAGTATGGCATCGTTCGAAACTGTTCGAAACGCGCAGGCGACTCTTAATGCTCCAAGACGGTGGACGGATTTGGCTCCCCTCACGTAAGACTTAACTTTCGTTGCACTTGACCATAATTCTACCGCATACATGAGAATAGAACTGGCAGTTTCTGCAAGCAGTAGTCTCTTTGTTTGTTTCGGGCCCCCGATGTTACTCATCAGCCTAGAAAGCGCGCTAACAGTTTTTGATGACTTTTTGCATACATATTCAAGATGGTGTTTAAAGCTCAGGCGAGCGTCTATAATTACTCCGAGGTACTTAATAAACGGTTGAGAAACTACTTCATGCTCTCCTACTCTAAGCGTTATCGTTTCCCGAACTTTCCTACTCGTAATAAGTACTGCTTCCGTTTTGTGGTCGGCGAGTTTCAAACCTGCACTAGATAGCCATCTACGTACATTTGCAACTGTCTCATTACAGAGAAGTTCCACTTCTTCTATTGTTTTGGCCACAACTACCACGGCTATGTCGTCTGCGAAGCCGATAATTGACGCTTCTCTTGGAATCGGTAGACGCAGAATTTCGTCATACATAACGTTCCACAGCAAGGGGCCTAGAACTGAACCTTGTGGTACACCGCCCGTTACTTCATACTCTTTTATTCCCTCATCAGAGTCGTAGAGAAGAACTCTATTCGAAAAGTAACTAATTATAATCTTACGAAGATAGTTCGGTATTCCAATCCGGTATAGACAGAGCATGATACGTTCCCAATTCGCCGAATTGAACGCGTTTTTTACATCAAGCGTTATAACGGCGCAGTATTTTTTGGATCCTCCTTTCCAACGCTTTCCTTCTATAGCGGCTCGGGCTCTCGTTATTACCGCATTGATTGCATCTACCGTAGATCTTGATCTACGAAAGCCGTATTGATGTTCCGAGAGGCCTCCCGCCGTTTCAATTGCTGGCTGGAGCCTGTTGTAAATAATTCGCTCGAGAATTTTACCAATCGTGTCTAGTAAACAAATAGGACGATAGGAGGATGTTTCGTTTGGGTTACAATTTCCTTTCGGCAGTAGGACAAGTCTTTGGCGCTTCCAAGGTTCAGGAAAAATGCCCTCCTGAAGACACGCGTTGAACATTTGGGTAAATAAATCCGGTCGTGTTTTAATTGCTATTTTTAGGGCTCTATTTGGTATACCGTCCAGTCCCGGTGCCTTTCTATCGCGTACCTTCTTACAAGCTTCGGATAATTCTTCGCGTGTTACGACGGGTATGGGCGCAGTTTCGTGTATACTTTGACTGCCGAGCTCTGTGCCTTCTTGCCGAGGAAATAGAGTCTCGACTATTTGTTGTAACAAAACTGGGCACGTCGGTGATTGCATACGAGGACCTTTTAGCCTCATCGATACGATTTGATAGGCTTTACCCCAGACGTCGTTGTTGAGTTCTTCGCAGAGATTCCTAAAACAGAGGCGCTTGCTAGACTTGATAGCTTTTTTAAAACGGGTTCTCGCTTCTCGGTGTGCGTTTCGTGCAAGTTGAATTTGATGGTTATCGGTGTATCGTATCCTGGAACGCTGGTAAGTTCGTCGCGTTCGATGACACAACGATCTGAGTTCTGCAATCTCAGGGGTCCACCAATATACTGGAGGTCGATGCTTTCCTGTTCCCAACCTGGACATTGATGTATTACACGCGTTGACTACCAGCCGTGATACCTGTGTTACAAATTCCCCTGCATTTCTGGCTTCAACTATCGCCTCACTGACGACGAAGCTTAGGAGATCTTCATCTAGCGTGCTCACATTCCATTTAGATCGCTTCAGCGTCATTAGGTTATGACGGTTTACTAGTACAGTGTTGGCTCTGAATAAAATGGCGTTGTGGTCGCTATGCGTGTAATGGTCGCTCACACGCCAGTTAGCATTTCGTAGCAGGATGCTACTTGCGAATGTAAGATCGATGATAGATCCCGATCTAGCTGTGCTAAAAGTGTTAATACTTCCGCTGTTAGCTAAAATGATGTCCAAACAAGAGAAAGCTTCTAATAGAACAGTCCCTCTACGATTCGTATACGAACTGCCCCATTCCGATGCCCATGCGTTAAAATCCCCTGCTATTATGACGGGACTCTTACCGGTAGCATCAGCAACTAGTCTATCTAAAACTCTCTCGAAAATGTCGATAGTAGCGCTAGGTGGTATATAGCAGCTGTATATATAAATGCCGTTTATCTTAACCCATATAAAGAAGTCCTCGGGCACCTCTGTGTATTCCTGAATGGAGGCGTCTCCACAAACCCAAATTGCAGACGTTTTTGTCGTGTCGGTAACCCAGTTGTTTCCAGATAGGTTCCTATATTGCTCACAGATAATCGCTACATCAATTTTCCGTTCACGAATAGTTTGCTGCAGGAGGTCCTGGGCCGCTTCACAATGATTTAGATTGAGCTGTAGTATATTCATATTTTTTTCGAAGAAGTTTCTATCGCTTTCTTGTATTCTGGACATCTCCTACTACCAGTAATATGTCCAGACTCGACATTTTTAACTTCACAAAGTAGACATTTTGGTCTGGCTTTGCAGTCCTTCAACTTGTGGCCATTTGCTCCGCACCTGATACACAGACCCGATCGGTCGTTAGAACTTTTGCACGCTCTCGCGAAGTGTCCGAACTCAAGGCATCTAAAGCAACGCTTAAGTACAGTTTTTTCTCGTATTCGGCAGTAGACCCAACCGATTCGCACTTTCCCTATTCTCAGCATCCTCTTCGCAATTTCCGCTGGTACGCTTATGGTGGCTGTTTGCGTTCCACCATATGCTTTCCTCACGTTCTTAATCATTGCGGCCTTGAATTCGAAATCCATTTGATCTGTTAGAGCGGAACAGATCTCCTCTTTTGACGTCACTTCGTCTATATCCTTGCATTCTAGCAAGGCCTCTTGAGTGAGTGACCAAACTTCACCGTTTTCTCCCAGGGCGTCTTTGATTTTTTCCTTATAGACTGCGGTTGTGGGATTTGCGGCTTTATTTAGCGACAGTAAGAGGTCCCCGCTTGCAGTTTTCCGGATTCGACTCACATTCGTTCCTACTTCCTTAAGTGTAGGATCAGCCTTCAATTTCCTGAGTAGGTCCGCGTATGATAGTTCGCCGGTCTTTTTAATGACTATAGCATCCGGACGCTGTGGTTTTTTTGCATCTTTGATATGCTTCTTGTTGACAACCCTCACCCATTCTTGCGCCGACTTAGTGTCTAGATTTGGTGTCGGTTGCGGTGTACTCTTCTTGCCTGTTTGTTTCTGCTGTTCTAAAACTTGTTTAGACGGAACTAATATATTGTTACCGCTTGTTTTTTTTGGCGAATTCACCTTAGTCTTTTTCGAAGCAGGGGCCTTAGATGTTTGCTCCTCTGACCGGTTACCGTTTACATCCACCTCCCTGTTTCTCTTAACAGGTCGGAGAGGCGATCTGTTCTTATTGATCGCTGGTATTTCCTTATTTCGGCTCGTGTTTTTTCCGGTCGGGACTATATCCGTTTGCGAGGATGCTGTCACTTGAGATTTTTCCGCATTACGGCTAAGGATCTTTATCTGCTCACGGAGAACAGATATCTCATTCCGTAAATCAGCGACTTCGGATTCCGCCTCCCGGAAAACTGACTTTATGAGAGTGCCCATTTTCTTAATTTCTCCATGAACGTTATGCTTGTCCCTGTAGAAATCAATTAGACCGTCAATTTTCATTCCAAGTTGTAGCATTTTATTTCTCTCATGTTTGTCA
The DNA here is from genome assembly GCA_951230905.1 of Cheilosia variabilis. Classification (NCBI taxonomy): domain Eukaryota; kingdom Metazoa; phylum Arthropoda; class Insecta; order Diptera; family Syrphidae; genus Cheilosia; species Cheilosia variabilis. Next base: position 47,836,568 of record OX579679.1, read on the forward strand.
CTGCTATTCAGTGCGCGGTGAGCAATAACATTCGCTTTTGTCGCATCAGTTTTTTCCGATGACGTCGATTCAGAATGCGAACGCATATTGTCCCGCAAGGAAGTCGCTTTAGTTGGTGAACGCGCAACCCGAGTGCTCCTTCTAAACGGATCGGCAGCCGTATCCGCTTCCTTGTTCTCGTTCCTTGTAACATTCATGGCTACAGCATCCAAGTTTGCCAATACTGTAGCTGGTGCATTCGCACTATTCTTTTCCATTAGTATAAAAACCGCAGTTTGTAACACTGCTATGATTATTTTTTGGTACTACAAAATTTTGATAAAAGACGATTTACATGAGCTGTTTTTTATGGATATTTGTTGTGTTGGTAATCAGGTGAAATACAGGTGTTTTGATAGAATTTCACCCAAAATTTATAGTCTGAATGTTTTTTTTGTCAGATTTCTGTAATTTCCACGATTTTGTGCTTTATCCCTTTATCCCACGGAAGGCTTTTCGGACATCGAAATTCCCACAAAAAGGGATAAATCCCACGATATAACAACACTGATTGGGGGCCATTTTGAATATTCGACTACCAGACGCCATAAACAAAAGACGGTTGCTGTCTTAAATTAAAACGCGTTTGAAATATTCAAAATTCCTTCAATTTTGTTGACAGACAAGTGGGACAAACTGAAGGACATTTTAGAGGTAGGTCAACTATAATAGCCGCTTTTTATTATGGTTGTTGTAAACAGTGAAAATCATCTATATAGATGATGTGGGTAAAATAAAAAGCGCACAATATTCGCAAATGCAAAGCATCGGTGCATAGACCACTTTGAGATAGTACCAGTGGTTATTATTATGCCCTAAGAAAGAAATCGAAAAACAAAACTTTGAACGTTGTGCGCCTTAAAGGAACTAACGAAAAAATTACACCCTAAATGCGCCCGCAAGTTTGTTACCATATATACTGAGTTCAAATTTGGTAAGTCTTGGTAATAGCCCATTAAATGTAGGCGTAGCAAAAAGCGGCATAGCCTACAGGCTTCTCGGAGCACTAGGAAGCGTTCCAAAAAATTTTATCGAAATCTGTCCAGTAAATCAGTCGATTTAGTTCAAATATCCTGGGGTCGAATCGCCACATCCGTGAAAGAACTATATAAGTTCACGGAATTATGCAGGTTATACACACGAAACACGAAACAAAAACATTTTCCGTCACGTATTGCTCGGAAGACACAATTCGACTCTTGAAGTTCTCTCATCTGCCTATATTTGCAGTTGATTAAGCTCAACCCTTAGTGACGATGACTCACGAAGTTGTGAGGCTAAATTATCAAACGACAGCAGCACCGTTTCAAATGTTTGACTATACAGGGCGCGTGTTATTAAAATGGTTCATTGGGAATTCATGGTTGCCACTATTATTAAAAAAAAAAATTCCTGACTTTCTCTGACCAGTTTTGAAGTTTTCGCTGACCAAATTTTGCAAATATACCTACCAAAAAAAAACAACGCATTTAAACACTAGTCCTTGAGATCAATAAGTTATATAAGTTTATTTATTTGTTTGAAACAAATGGGAGTTGTTAAGGCGCATTGATTCTTATATTTTTTTGCGTAAACGTGTGGGTAGACTTCAGAGCTCACTTTAATAATTTTAATAAATACACAGTGAATTTTCCCTGACTGTTTTCAAAATTCCCTGACTTTCCCTGACATTCCCTTACCAAATTTTCGTTCCCTGACTATCCCTAACTTTCCAGTCCAGTGGCAACCATGGAATTGTTATTGACCAATCTTCACAACTGTCAAATATGAACTAACAAACTCAAGTCAAAACACATTCACAGCCAGCAGAGAACGCTCATTTTTGAACTATACTTCGCTCGTGACCTACTCAAGTTAAGCTCCAACGCCATGCAGGATTCGTAAAGAGTTGGTTCTAATCAGGGCCTCTGATCATACGAGAGAATAAAAGAAAATGTGTGGGAAGATAAGTGAAAACAGACGACTTGTCCATTGAACGCTACATCGTAGACATTTTGGCGATTTTGAATGATGGAGTTCTGGAGTTTATCCATTTCGACATAGCATTTATTTAAGTGGAAGATTAAAAATGTTTATGAGTAAGGTCATCCGATTTGAAGCAAAACGTTGGCTTCAGCCCTTCCAACCCAAGTATACAAGGGTGTTTAAGGCAGTAAATATAGAATCTTCTCTATGAGAACCTATGTAACAGACAGCCAGAAAATAAAGTGAACTATGCAAACGTTACTATTCCCACTTTGCTTGGTTTGGTTAAAAGTAGTATGAGGGGGACTTTCCCGTAAAGCACGTCACATAAACTGTCCCATTGCGATCACTTGGCCCCCAGTTGAATTTAAAAAGTCGCGGGGAAACACATTTCCACTTTTTCGATGTTCCTGATGCAGTTTCCAAGGAGAAGTTAAGACTTTCCTCTGAAAGTTGAAAGCACTATTTTTCCAGGAAATTTGCTATGATTTCGCTATTCGCAGCGGCACAGTGCGCCTTTAGTTTGAAGGTCACCGCAGATGAATTCACCTCTCAAGACGCGAAGAAAGGCTTTCAGCAAAAATCAGATGCAAACGGTCCATAATCTAGGAATAACTTTTTGCGAAGAATATGGCCATGCCCCCTGGATGTTTGGTGGACGTTTAAGTGATGTTATGTTAGGTGAGGTTAAACTACGTTTCCGTGTTAGTGAAGTAGAATATACCCATTTTCATCCCCTTGTTCGGCTTCAGTTCAATTTTTGTTATCCTTTATATATTGATCTCCCTATGGATGTACAACGTAACTATCAACAAGTAATACTGCACGCATCGAATTTAACGAGTAAAAAACGTGGCCACGAATATGGAGGTCAAGATCCAATTACTTCAAACTCATCAAGTGGCTATCCTCTTTGCAAGGAAACGCACGAAATATGCCGCCAGGTATTTAATTCCATTCACCAAAAAGTCAAAAACGACAGCCTACAGAGAGAAACTCATCGAATCTGTATAGAAAGGAACAGGTTTTTTTTTAAATGAACAATGACCAACAATAGAATGCAACTCACGTCGACTTTTGTGTTGAGCTCAGTAATGTGCATTGCACAAGCCATCCACAACTTTGAAACAATTGAAAATCTTTTAATAACATTAAGAGACTATTTAAAAACAATTTTCATCCTAACGACCAGTTAATTTGTCCTCACTAATTCCTATTATATACCGCTAATTATCGCTCGCTTTGATCGAACGCCGACTTCTGTAATGAATCTTCACTGTATATACCTTCAGTCATAAGGCAAATAATAATTGTCAATGCAATATCCCTGGACGGCACTCTCATCAATGACACGAGAAACCACAAATATGTGTGTTTCAATGGTTTCCTTCTTTCTTTCTTTATTCGATTGTTTACTCGATTCACAGTCGCATTTAGTTTCCCCCCGTCGTCGTCTATCCTTGTGTACATATTTGCCGTATTAACTCGATGATATATCGAAGGAAAGGAAACCCGCCGACATTCCCATGGAATTGTTTTTCACCATCAACTAATACTGCAGCGGAGAAGACGTCGCCTCGATCGATTTTGTTGCATTGGACGAAGCATTAGTTTTATGTGCAAAAAAAAAACCGGATAATCGCATTAAGTTACCTTGCGAGAGTAACATAAGCCGCCGCTGTCGGGGTAGAATGTCATTCGAATTATCATAAAATAATAATACACTTTCACTCAGTGTGGCGTTTGGCACAACTGGTTTTCGGACCGCTTGTCAGACAAAAGGCGTTTTATATTATGCTCAAATGATCTATATAGATCATTCGAGCATAATAAAAAAGGCCTAAAGAACAACTAAAGTGGCAGCTCTTTTACTTCCGTCAGTATGGGGGATACATCTTGTTTTATGCTGCTACTCATGCAAGGCCAACGGCATTGTTGACGTCGGTTCTAATGATCTGTTCAATTTGATTTGAAATGTCAACAGATGCTCGCGTGACACGTGGCCAATTCGCAAAATTGACCTCGTGAGAAGCGCCTCGTTAGCACTATTTTCTTAAAAAAACAAAACACGCAGTTTGTTTATATATATGCTCTTTCAATATTCACCACTACGGGTATAGTTTGTTTATACATAAAACAAATAAGTAAAAGACCAGTTCCTTACGAATTCGCCTCGGGTTAATCAATTTGTACACATTTTCGATTTATTTTTAGACGTAAACAACTAATTTTCAGTATTTTTTTGAATTTTTTTATTTGTTTTTTTTTTTTTTTTTTTGTAGAGGAATTCCCACATACCTACTTTCTGTTTCGGCGTTTTTTTATTTCGCTGACAGATCTAGGATAACAAACTTGACACATGAAATACAAACAAAAAACTGATCACCGTTGTGTCGGACCGAGGAGAGATACAGAAGGTATATAAACCAAACAGTAATAATAGGTAGAAGAATTTGTTTGTTTTTTTTCTTATTGGCTAAAAATGTAAGTGGCCTGGTTGGTAATTTAGAAGGTGTCGGTCGACCGAAACCGATCATGTGTGAAACATGTGCGTGTCGCTGCAAATACACATGTGACAGTCAACGCGCATTCGTTTTGAATTTGTTTATTTAGTAACAATAGATCGGTATGGAGTAATGACCAGACAATTGACATATGGTTGAGTCATGAAGCTCATATGGAACATGATTGCTGTGGCACTTAGGTAAAAATGTTATTTTTTTTATTGTGCAATGTCTAAAATGGCACACTCTGTGGCGATCATTTTTGTACCTAAATGAAGTCATGCCCATGCATAATGCATTGGGAGGAGAATTCTTTGCAATTTGTCACGCAGGCGATGATTTAGTAACAGCACTGACATAACAACACAGCGAGTGCGAACAAAAACTGACATTTGCGCGGCACTGTCTGAGCTGTCAAAAGTGGAAACACAAACAAATGGAATGAGTGGTAGCCGCAGTCGGAGTCGTAATGGTTGGCTAATTTTTAACTTTTGTGTGCGGCTGTTTGACAGCTGGCACAAATCAAACAAACACAAAAAATTAAGCTGTTCCCGAAAGGGTGGTCTTTTGGAAACTGGGCCACAAGCAGTTAAAGAATATAAGCAGCGGAATGGATAAGTGTTGTGAAATTGATAAAATTTGTTGACTTAATGTCAAAAACGGCATCATTGTGGGTACGGCTTAAGAGTTCGCATTTAGTGATCCTTCGAGTTCGGCTTTGGCTGTGAATTGCATTCAGACAGTTTAGATGAATATTGTTTGAAGTTTCGTGTTGTATTTTTTACTATGATGTTGGTTTCCCTATCAGAGCGACAATTTTTTTGCGAAAATATTAAAAAAATATTTTTTTACGGGTGTCTAAACGAGTTAAAGGGCGATTCTCCCATCGATATTTTCCGTCAATCAATTTAGCTGAAACATGCATCGCTGGGGATACTTAAAAGAACTCTTCTTCCGGAAGACTCAAAGCGAAGAAAATGGGTGGTTGGTTGTGAGGTTGTTAAATGTGTGGTTATGTTTTGAGCTCTGTTAAACAGATTAGGGCGAACCTGGGAGAAGTTTTCCACGATGTAATAACTATCAATTCTAAACGACGCATTATTTTCATTCGGCATGTGTCAGAACAGCAAGAAAATCGTAACGAAAAAAATACGTTCAAATTCGAGAAACTTGACGGCTTACAAAATATGCACTAGCGCTGAAACTAGGGTTTCAAATCGTATAAAGCCGTTTATTTTTAGAAAACCAAGGCTTTGTATATTTCAGAATAAAATGTTGACGCCTATTCTGAATTTCGAATCGAAAACTATTCAATTTTATTGGATCAATATTCTTTGTTTCTGTAGGATGAACATTTTTTGCTAGTGCGAATCCAATCGTGGGAAGTGTCAAATTGGGGTTCAACAAAACTTTGTTTCGAAACAAAATGTTTAAAACATACTCGCAATAAAATAAATGCAGAAGCAAATTATCTTTGACTTTTAAAACTACGATTCGTGTAACTTCGAAAATGAAATTCAACATTCGAAAACTAACTACTTTCCAGCGAAGTTCAGGGTTCATTCAAGAAACGTTTTACATTCGAGAAACGTTTGATTTAAATGAATCTCCGAATTAGAGTTGTTATTTAACATGTTTGCAATATATGTTCATATGTCTTTACCAATTATGACATAAGTCTGCGAAAATTTAAGCACAATCAGAATGTATGACCGGAGTCTACGTGTTAAGATTTAACAAAATTTTCAATGCAATAAATTGAGTCATTCATTTGTTGTGCTGTAAACGGTTGAAGACTTTTGTAACAAGTTTATTTCCATCCTTAAAATTGTACATTTGTGACATTTCAATTGTGAAGTGAAGTTACACCTGACATCTGACGCATGCGAATCGATTCGCAAATGCAAAATGTTTTCTCCTATATATACATGAAGGAGGGAATTTTAAGATTACAATATGAACAAGATTTGTGATATAAGTTTTGACATTCAATATTCTGACGTAAGGCGAAATGACACAATCCTTAAAATAAACTAGACACGTAGTAGGTCTTTTCCTTTACTTTTGTAGTAAGAATGGAAAAGACTGTCAAAATGGCAGTGGTGGGTATAAATTGTCAAAATGGCAGTGGTGGGGATAAATTCTCTCACAGAGAGAGACACTTACGAAGAAGTTAGGGAACGCTTTTTTTAGTAATCTATGAAAATTACTGGTACATAATTTAAAAAATTCAAAAATTCAAAAAAGTCGTACGAAAAGTCGTTAAACTGTCTGATAAACTCGAATAATTTGCTAATTTATTAACAATCGAACTGCTTTTTGATGAATCCGAGTATGTGGAAGAATTTGTACGATTTGTAAGCATTCGAGAAGAGGAAAAAGCGACACTACACTAAAAATTATGTGGAGGAGATTGGCCTTCTTACAGAGAGGAAGAATTTCGTCGCTAATTTCGAAAAGAATTCAATTTTATTTTGCCGCCTCTTGATACTATTTTAATACGCTGGAAAATAAAACATGTACAAACGTATACCAAATAGGAATTTCGAATCATCTGTTAATTGTCAGGTGACTGAAAATCACGAATGATTTACAATTCTTACACCAAACAAATTTGTTGAGTAAAAATACGTAACATTCTCAGTGGAGGGGAAATATCTTGCATCTCTTTTACGAATTTTTCGAACGGCATTGAGTAAAATTTTTGACTAATTCTTACGAATTTTTACTCAATGCCGTTCCATAACTCGAAAAACTCGTAAGAATTAGTAAAAATTCGTAAGATTTAAAAGTAAAGGAACAGACCTAGTATTTGACAGCATAAATGTCATAAATTTGCAACTTTCTCGATTGATATGCTCCTTTTTCATATGTTTCTTTTAGAGAAATTAGTTGATTGGTTTATACAAAAGCAAATATTAGTAAGATGGTTCGTACAGTGGCTATTTTTCTCCCATGTGCGAATTCATGGGGAAAAAATTAAACCCAAACCAAGTTGCCTTTATCACTTTTGCACAAAAAACACAAATTGGATCAAATATTTTGACTTATCCGATTTTTTGAAGGCGTGATAGGTTCTGAAAGAATGAATTGAGAAGATTTCAATTTAATTGTTATACTCGTCTGTGTATATTAAATGTTCAAAATCACCACCAGTCATTTACAACGATATTCTAGTCGAAGTGCGACCCAGAAAGTAAACTGATCTGTCAATCATGCATTGTTTACTTTAAAAAAAAGTATGCAAAGGCTGCCCTCGGGTTCTTCAAACAGTCCTTCAAATAAGAAAAGTCGAGATACAAATTAATTTAAGACAATAAATGATAATTTGCAGAAATGACAACTTTCAGTGTCTCATTGTGTCAAGTGAAAATGTAAATAAAAAACGATCCAGCGGCGCCATAAAGTGTGATAAGTTTATTTCGGTCATCCGAATTTAGCTTAGTATCCGGACCACAAATAATTTAGATGTGAACAAAACTATAAGTAATTTCGGAAGCGGCAAAGTATCACAAATATACATAAACTAGATTGTAATAGATTCAAATCACCGCGACCACAAGTGGGCGTAGTGTGATACTCCCACCATACGGTAAATCTCAGCAGAAACTGTTCCAATAGAACAATTTGTCGGTAGACAGCGACATATATTTGCTGTTCTTTGTTAAAAAAAAATCCACTGTCTATAAAGAGTGGCGCGGTCGAACATTCGTGCGGTAACTTCGCCTTTTCAATTCGGACCGACTGGAGATGGTGTTTAGGTATCTGATTAAGAGGACCTGCTTGTCGATGTTGAAGATAGTTTTTAGCAAACAAATTGAAGTGGCTACAAGGTGGCGCCATCCAAGTAGCATTATCTTTCTAATGCGTCCTAAAAATAAGCTATTCCGGTCGTTGGGATAGCCAGCTCGAAAAACTGAAAATGTGCGACTGTTTTAGAGAGATTTTGTGGCCAGGCTTTTGTCAAAAGAAACAACCCTACCTTAGAGCTTAAACTCAATGGGAGATGAATTTTAAACTTCCGTCCTATAAATCAATCAGCTACACTTTCAACCCTGTTTGCGTAAAAATTTCGCCAAATCTATTTATGTCAATGTTTACACTGTAAACATCACGACACGATTCGAAACTCCTTAAGTTTACACACAATCTTATTCGGATGTTTGATTTGGAAATTGATTCATCGCATTTAGCACAAGAAAACAACATTTCGTCTCATTTGCATTCCAGCGATATTGCCGCACTTTTATCTGAGGAATATACATACAAAAAAAAACCCAAGAGCTCTAACAACATTTTATGGCAAACAGTCTTCCATTCGAATGTACAGAGCGATAAAACACTTCCTGTGCGGGCGCGATTTCGAGTGAAAAAATGTCTTATCTGAGAAACAAAACTTCTGGCGGTTTCCTCACCAGCAACGATTGTGTTGTACAACAACTTGTACTCTGGGTTCAACAATATTCTCTAGTTTTCAAGCTACGAAGGAGCACTGCGCAGCGCACTTAATGTGTCTGATTTCGAGTGTTTGTGCCAGTGGACACAGCACTTCTCATAGCTGCGCTATCGTGTTGTAGGCTTAACGATAAAGGTCATTCGCATTGTGGCGGGCAAAAGTCATTTCTCATTCGTTCTGATCTGGAAATGACGCAAGCTTTTCAACCTTTTTTTTCTGTTTTTATGAGACAAACACAAATTTTATAGCACAGCTTGGATCAGCAATAAAACACAAGACTGAATAACGAAACAGATTTAAATAACTTTTGATGGCGAAGTGTTGACTCTCCGCTTGTTGTTTACGTTTGGCAAAAATAGAAGACACTGATAACTCAGAGAAATGATAATGAAAGCAAAGCAGAGAATGAATAATTTGTTTTTGTGTTTTTTTTTTCTTAGCAAACAATCAGCGCTTAATCAAAAATTCTATTTAACTGAACGACGACCACTTGACGATCGACACATATGGAAATCGAATTCAATGGTCACCGATCTCACTCTTTGATTGATTAAAGTTGAACAATTACCTCAACAGAGGGGGTATTGGAATTGAATTTGTCGACGACGACGTAGAAATTCGGTCTAAGGTCAAGGATGAGCTTACACTGTTTTGTTTTGTTTTGTTTTGTATGATTTGATGAGACTTTGGAGTTGTTGTTTTAGTTTGCTGCTGTGAATTTACATTTCTCAGGCTATAGAGAGGTCAGCGACGGCTCGACGGTAATTGTGTTACAATAATGGGGACGGCCGGCGCCACTTTATTCGGGTCGATCAATTTTCTAGCCACTTGACTTGCGACATTTGCTGGACAAAAACAAGTTCATTGGTTGGAAAACGAGTTATAGCTTAGCTAGTTGGAACAGCAAATAATGGTGCTGTATTGGTGCCACCATCAACTTGAGTTGTTGGCCATCACTGAATATTGCAGAAGCAACTTCAGTGGGATGACGACCGGACTATTAGGGCGCGCTGCAATTGGAAAGAAAACTTTGGAACCTATGAATTAATGAAGAAAACTGAAGGAGGTAACACAAATAAAGGCGCGCCGTCGAATATGGACGAAGAAAGCTGCGATCGGCCTATATAGAGAAATGACTTCGTTGCTGCAACGGACTGCCTTTCAAGATGTTAGAAAGACTTATAATTTCTGTCATTATAAGAAAACCAGGAAAACAAACTGTCACATTAAGCTGCAGTGAAAATTGGCCGAGTTCACCAGTGGGTTAGTGATAAGCCTGCTAGACAGCTGAGCGAGAGGTCTAAAGTTGAACACCCGGAAAACATGGAGAACATAGAAACTATATGCCTTTAGGTTTTTAACACTTGTTTTTCAAACATCTAGTAAACATTGAAGAGCCTTAAACTGTAGGTTCTGCCCATAAGAACTTGCACAATCGAATGGCTGTGAAAAGTTGGGCCTAGTGTCCTATAATTGAGCTGCAGCTCCCAATTTATTTGTTAAATTTATTTAACAACTGATGAACCTTTAGTTTATGCAGTGTGTTAGGTTAGATTCCTGTTTGGACATATTCAAGGCATATTTAGAGCAAAATAATGGATCAATTTTGATATCACATGAGGGTGGTAGCCCTACTCACTCTAGTCTTGCGAATAATGCGTTATTGAGATACCAGAAGTTGCCCAGCGCGATACCTTATTTAGATTTGGAAGGCAGTTCACGGGCGTCTCGACCCTTTTCGCTGGTTTCTGCTGATCATTTTGAAAGAAATGCAAGGAAACCACGTATCCAATCGGCTGAATTGAGGTTTTTTTCTTTCTTTTCTTTTTTCTAGTAATTTGCGAGAGTTGCAGGAACGGGAACAAGTTAAGAGCCCTCCCTCTGCAGTTTATCATACTACTATTACCTTGATTTTGTCGTATAAAATAAAAGTAGGTACCTATGTTTAGTTTAAAGTGTGTCGTGACTAAGCCAAGGTAACTTCCTGACCTATAAAACTGTATTAATTGTCTGTTCATACGACGCATGTTTGAATAAAATGAATTGTCGGCACTCAAAATGAGAATCCGATTTTCAGCTAAAAACTGAAAACTGTCGTCAGGGACGGAAAAGTCGATACAAATGAGTTTGCTCGAGTACAAAAGTACAATTTGCTTTAATTCGGTACAATTTATCCATCTGTATCTTTCGAATTCTCTTGCAATTTGTAAAGCTTTTCCTAAGAAAACATTTAAAATAATCGAGATGATGATATCTTTATGTCATTTTGGAGGACATAAACAAAAAAAATTAATATTCAAAATTCCTTCCTAAATTTGCTGTATCAGGAAAATCTAATTTTATATTGAATTTTGTTTTTGAATTTTGTCCTAATGAAAAAAAGAATATTCAACAAATTAACAATGAACATAGAGCACTTGCCGACTGCTAAATAATTCAGCAATTTAAATATTACTCAATTTCAGAATTTTGGGCTGAAGTAAATACAATTAAAAACGAGTCTTATGAGCGAATGTTTGAAAATATTTATAAAATTGCTCAAGCCGTACTCGATATTCCTCACTCATCAGCAAATGTCGAAAGGATTTTTTTTTTTTTCCAGACATTAATAAAGTCCAAATGTCGAAACCGACTTCAAGTCGACACTTGCCGGGCTTTGACTGAAACAAACTATTTGATTAGAAACTCATCCTGTTCTGAGTTTCAAGTTCAGGGCAATATTTTCAAGATGAATGAGCAAATTGAGAGTATAAAGCCTGCAGAGCTCATAGATAAAAAATTTAAACTATTTTTTTCTAGGTATGTATAGTTTTGCTATGAAGTCATTAATGTTTTGTTAATTTATTTTTGTTTATTTTTTTGAAAATAAAATATTTTGAATTCAATTCTGTATACGAAAAAAAGTTTTCAATACAACTGGCTCCATTTCAGTACGATCTTACAACAGTTTTCAGTACAAATCGAAAATTGCATTTTCCATCCCTGACTGTCACCCGTTTCTAATTTATATAGAGAAGAGCCCTTGCAATTTGTGAATGCTCTCTTCGACGGGGAACAAGCAAATTAAATTGGCACGAGGACATTGTAATTTATATTGACTGTCAATATCATGATTAGATCCGCAATTGGCACCCCTAGTCCTTTTTTTTCAAACTAAGTAATATAATTATGTGACCGATATCTGTTGAATTTCACTGCAGGGACACCCTGCAGGCGGCCATTTATTTCATGTTATACCATGCGTCGCACATTGAATAGAAAATATTGAATGTGCGAAACAATATTTCCAATAGGGGCGTTTTTAAGTGCACTCTATTCCTGGTGTCATTTGGGTATTCGCTCTGCCTACAAGATATGTGATTTGTAAACATTTCTCCAGCACAAACAAATACAGTATGTGATCCTTAATAACATGTGTGCGGGTTGTCGGCAGGCAATTGTGTTACAATATAACGTTAGCATGCGTGCCGTCCGACAAATGTTTTATATTTGCACGCGCAGTTTAGCTCATAATAAAACTCGAATGCCTAAATTGTCCTTCGTGATGGTGTGGTCAGTTATCCGAATTGCCTCACTGTGTAGTATGTCATATGGCAAGGCAATTAGTGTTGTGAATGGAAGAGAACGACTCGTATATTTAAAGTGACGTGCGTGCAAACTAAACACGTGAGTTTAGGATACTTATTGGGGTATATTAATTATAAATGCATCGCATGCAACCCTCACCCTGGGGATGAATGACCCCACAAACGCACCCCGGAATATGAAATTAATTTAATTATGACTTGCAAAAATGCGTTTCTTAAGGTCTCGGTTGTTTCCGTGCACGAAAAATGTACTAAATCCACTTGAGTGTAATTAAGGAAAAACAAAACATGGCAAGGGTGCAATTAACGGCGTTATTACATTTTCAGGGGTCGGGTAGTTTACATTAGCTTTTGGTGTTAGAGGGGAGGGAACCTATTTTTCAATTTACATAAATATTTCCAGTAACATCGCGTGAGGAAGTCTGCAAACTTGAAGAAGTTTCATTTAGAAAAATTAAAAAAGAAAAACGCTTTGAGTGGAATTTGGCAAAGAATTCCGAAGGCATTCAGCTACAACCCACAACCACCATTTTTTAAATAATGAAGAAGTGATGTCAAAAATAGCTCTTATGATTAAGGCTTGAATTAACTCGAAGATATGGAAATACAAGTACACAAGTTAGGTGTCAAATCAATAGACGAGCTAAAGGGTTTTCAGGGTTCCATAGCCAAATGGAAAAAACGGATCCCTTATGGATTCGTCATGTCTGTCTGTCTGTCCGTCCGTACGTCACAGACACTTTTTTCCGAAACTATAAGAACTATACTGTTGAAACTTGGTAAGTAGATGTATTCTGTGAACCGCATTAAGATTTTCACACAAAAATAGAAGGAAAAAACAGCAATAAATTTTACTTAGAACTGAAACTAAAAAATGTTTTTTCATCAAACCCATACGTGTGGGGTATCTATGGATAGGTCTTCAAAAATTATATTGAGGTTTCTAATATAATTTGTTTCTAAACTGAATAGTTTGCGCGAGAGGCACTTCCAAAGTGGTAAAATGTGTGTCCCCCCTGTGTGAAACCCTTATGGGCGAGTCCGACTCGCACTTGACCGCTTTTTTAATTGGAACGGGTCGATGTTGGCAGCCTGAGACGCCCATGTTGCTTTGGTGGCGTCTGTCTAATCTGGTCATAGTGCGATTTTAACCCGCTCGACTTTTTCTTGTAGGGTTTCCTGAAGTTGCAACTCTAAGACAATAAGCCGCAATCGACCGATGGCCTTAAAGCCAACACAAACAATGCATTCGCTCAAATTCAGCCGGATCTAGAGGGCAGAGTCATTAAAAATTCGACCACTATGATCCGTGCCAGCGTGAGAAGGTCATTTAAATGATGTTATATTCCATTAATAATGGCATACATGAAGAAATAATTTCGTTCATACCTAACTCATTGCTGGTTTTATTCCATTTCAACATCGACCCGTCCTCCGAAAAGCCCTTAATATACCTATGTTTATTCAATAATGCCGAGCTTATAAATTACACAAAAGTGAATGCCGGCATTAACCGCTCATTCGCGGATAAGAGCAATTCAGCAATTTGGGCGTATACCCTTTGTGCATTTAAACAGACGCATTCCCTTACGTTCTTATTTTGTGTGATCAGGTCAAATGTTTCGCACTCGCGGGGCCTTACTAATAATCGTTTCTAACCTTCGCACTAAATATTTTGTAGGTTATCTAATTTTATATTGAAAATTTTGCCATTTTGAGTTCTAAAATTTAGCCGGAACACTAAATATGATTATAAGTACCGCGCAAACACTTTCCATGTAAAATCATCCATTGTGAATCAGAAAATGTTTAAATCTTTAAATGAAGCGGAAGCTTAAACAGAAACATATTTCCAAAAGATGTGGATGTGTAAATGTTGTGATCCTTATCATTGCTGAAATGGCACATGTATGGACAGAGGACTTTTGAGGGCAAAGTAAGTACCAATAGGAGATGCGCCGTACTAATAACAAATTTTAGTCGCGACTTTAAATTTACGGAAGCTCACAATTGCGAAATTTGTATGGAAAATATACCCACAGTAAACTAATAAAATTTTGAGTCGAAACCAAGTTTGTTTGTTGGTAAGGCTCGATATTTATTGGATAATTAAATCCCTCTTTCCTTATACAGTCTCTACAGTTCTTGCAGCAAAGACGTCGTCCTTTGAATACGGCACAAGCCTGAGTGGCTCATAGATTGGAAATTGGGTAATGATTGCACTCGAGGACGCTGTTACCAATCACAGTGGTACATTTGGATGTTGAAAATGCTCGGCAAAGCTTAATGTGAATAAAAAAAGTTAATTTAAAAAACCAAAAAACCCGACTTACGGCAAAAAAAAAGAATTAAAAATATATGAACAAGACGCATTTAAGTACCTATACCTAACTAATTGACAATCGAAGACTATATACCTAAACAGTCTAACAAATATATGTATGAGTATTGAGTACCCCCCGACTGCCAAATAGGGAGTTAAATGCGTCTTCTTCATATATTTTTAATTCTTCTTTTTTTTGCAGTAAGTCGGGTTTTTTTGTTTTTTAAATTAACCTTTTCTTATTTTTATCTTTTTAGCCAATGACACTCCGGGGAAGAATACGAATATTATGATACCTCACTCTTCAAAATCGGTCAAGCCGTTTAGGCTACAGGGCGTCCCGTAGGAACGTACATTGGATACGCGCGAAACACATCACCCTCCCTGTGTCCAGTCGGGTAAAAAGAGGGTTACCGTTGAGGATTTTAAAAATAAAAAAAAAGCCTACAAGAAAAACCTACGATCAAAATTTCATTTACCTATACCTGGGCCGTGGTATTTCGCAATAAAATGTAGCCAGTTACACAGATCTCCCGCAATTCAGAAACAAAATTTTTAAAGTAGCCAAAAAACAATTTACAGGGGGACAAACGGATGATATTTTGCGACTCTCGCACAAAAATCCAATTAAAACTTTCCGATTTTTTTAGTGACTTGCAGGTTGAAGCATTTACTTTGCTTTTATTAGCATTACGGTGTGACTAATTTTTTTTTAAGATTTTACTGGAAAACATCGTTTTTAGTCACCGTTTTCAGCAAAGTATGAAATAAATTCTATTCCGATTACCCAATGCCTTCTATCTTGTCCGCCTCCGAAAACACTCTGTCTACACATGTGCTAAAATTTCAAACCTACAAATCTCTCGCTATTGGGTTTTCTTTATCGGCTACAACAAAAGACCTGTGATTACTTATCAGCTCTTGACCGTTTGTTGAAAAGTCTTAGATACTGTCACTCATAACTATATTAGGTCTGTCAAACAGCAAATCATAAAGCTGTAAATTCTTCTTTTTTTCGTCACCTGGGTGATAAGCTATTGTGTGGCTGGGAACCAATTACCAATGTAAATATATTCGCCAATAGTTTCCAAACGAATAACTAAACCAATTGAGAACGAAATTCCCTCACGCAAAATCATTTGGCAATGACGCACCCATACCAGGCGCAAAACTGAATCTAAGAAAATCCAAGGCTGCTCTAATGGGGTGAATTACTTTTGATTATCCAAAGTTGGCCTACTTATAGAGCACCATCCCATGCAAAGCCTTTATTTAGATAAACAAAAAACAAAACAATTTGAATCTTTTTACGAGCGTATTTTCACACAACCATCCCTTTGCAAACGAATTGATTGATAAAGTAGTCTGTTCTCAGTCACTGTGCAAATAGAAAAACGAACGTCACATTTTGCGTCACCATTTGTTATTCGCTTCAGTAAATGCTGCTGACACCTCATCAATGTTGACAATTAGTTCCGGGCTTGTTCTTTCAACGATATTATACCAGGGAGTTGTCATAGTTGTTGTTCGAAATTGACGTATTTTCTACAGAAAATTTCGTATTTGTGTCTGAGTTTACATTGACAGCATATCCATAGGTGGTTTTCTTGTCAGCGATTTTTATAGGTGACGTGACGTAGGACGTAGGAGTAGATACATCTATTTGGCAAAATAATATCCAAAACAATGGAAACCTTTTATGCGTTTGATAGGCATCGAGTGCGTGAACACCTTTTGGGTTTGGGTATCCGATTGTTTATCTAATCCCTTGTTTGTATTTATCTTTTTTGTTGTGAATTTTGAAAGAATACGCTATACACACATGCGTAAAGAATTTGCGTTCTAGGTAATATTTTCTGGATATTAAAGGAGAAAGTGGGTTAGAACGACCAAGTTTGGTTATTAATACGAGAAGAGAGCGTATGCACAGGCAAGGCCTAAAAAAAAGACTTGTAGTGGCTTCAGTGACGAACGCTATTATCAGTAATTTTTTATCACAGAGCTAATAAAAGATTTAAGGAATTTCCGAAACGATTTGCTTGACTTTTCGCAGACTGTGATGGTATCATAGTGTAAACTGTTACCACTGTGAGGGGTAACAGTTTACATTTTGGCCTGTATCCTATTCGAAAGACAACCCGCAATACTGATATTCATTTTAAGTGTCCTGGGGCCCTACTATGAAACTCGATTCTAAAGTGAAACTGTTCGAATTCGCAAAATCCCAACTCTGTAAGTTATGTGTAGTTATGAAAGCGAAATTCAAACAGCTCTAGTACTGCCAACTTTTTTTTCTTTTTTTTTCGTACAAAATTGGTACTACCTTTTCCGAAAGTTAATGTCAAATTCGTTCGTGTTCGCAAACAATCATTCTACATCAAATGTGCTTGCGGAGAAGGTCGATTTAAGAAGTTTTTTTTCTCAGAATGTAAGTATAAATAAATTTTATAAATTAATAATTCATGAATATTTCATAGTAATGTGTATAATGTTTGCTTTATTTTTTGTCCCAGGGAATCATCTTAAAGTCCAAACACAAAAGTGTCACAGTTTGAAAAGGTGCAATATATGACCCGGCATCCAGATTTGTTCAAGGGGTATTTAAAAACAGCCTTTATAATGTTGGGAACAAAAGTTTGTTTTTTTTTTAATTTTTTCCGTTGAAATATTGCTCAACAAGTACATAATCGAAAGGCGGTAGTTTTTAACAAAGCTGAATAAAGTTAGTTTAGTTTATTTTATTTTTGGATTAAAAATGCCTTTAAATAAATACTGAATAGAAAAACTTTGTCTTGCCAAGCTCCATTATGTTAGATTTATCTCTAATCCGCCTTTGTTCAACTTGTTGAATTTGTTCCGGATTTCCTTCAGACTCCAACCTAATTGCGACACAGTCCATCTTTATTTATTATTATTTAATTGTTTCACGATCAATTTTTTGGGAAATGCCAAACATAGTGCGAGACTCGTTTGGGTTATATCAAACATAGCAAGAATCGTTCGAAAATCGAAAATTTGTTGGCAAATAGTTTGGCATTACCGGCATTCGATTCTACTTTCATAGAGAGTACCATTTGAAAGTAGAATCGCAAATATCTTTCGAATAGAATCAATAGTAGAATCGAGTTTCATAGTAGGGCCCCTGGCTAAATTTTTCGAACTCACAACGGCATAATTTTCCATACAAAATTGCATATTGTGACCTAGAAAAAATTTGATGTGAAGGTTAAAAATGATTATTAGTAAGGCCGATATTAAAAGGCCAGTGTAACGGTCTAGGTGCTTCACTCGACGCAACTTCAACATAGCATAACATAAAAAAACCGTATGAATGAGTTGCAACGACCCTTAAGTTTTTTTTTTTTTTTCTTGCCCAATTCTACCACAAAACTACATCTTTCTGTTTTATGGGCTTGCTATTGCAAGTAGATATTTTACAAAACAAAGCTGCCATGTCCGCCCGCATAAACGAACACCTTGTTTCCTATATAGGTCTGACAGAATTTTGTCAATGGCCATGACCTAAAGGTTGGGTATATGGACCGAATGGGCCGGCTCAGGATACGGATCAAGGGTCTCCAGCACAAATAATGTGGGACTAAAAGGTGTGGCTATGCATAATCCTCTACGAACTTATGGCCTTTCTACAAACCTGCGAATAAGTTCAACTGGAATAAGGTCTTAACGAGCTTTGATATATGTATCACTGTGTAACCACTTTAAAAGTACGATTGAAGCATTACTGGGGAAACATTTCCTCAAGCCCTGGTTACTTATAGACAGCGAAGCTATTATTGACCCAAGAAACCCTGTTCTAAATTGAATGTCATTTTATAGAGTAAATAGCGGTTCAAACGTGGCACACGTTGGTGCCCAAGTCTATAGGCATCGGTGAGGCAAGTGAGGAATTGAGGCGTCCTTTAGATTTGACACTTCGGCGGGACCTGTCCACATTCTGTCTGTTCGTGGGATGAACGAAGGTTTACAGGGTTCTTTTGTCCAAATTCTACTAAGCCAGGCCTAAAAATACTCAATGCTGTTTCTTCCATCGAAAAGTTTATGAAGGTATGGCGCAAATAGGAGATAAGGACGTTCAGATCGACATATACATAAGCCGGCCTGGTTACTGCGAGAAAAGTTCTGTAAACTTTTCAAAAGCTATGCACGTTAAATATTTGAACAACTTTTCTATTCCCTTCGGTTTAAGATCAACAACGATTATCCGTGATCGCTTTCGCACCCACCCTGGATAAAAGAGGCGTATTTCTTTTATTCATGTCCGGTTCCACCCACTAAACGATTTTTATTAAACAAAATACAACAAATCAATTTAAGGAAGAGCCACATTTCAATCATCTTGCAGTATAAACAAACCGTAAGCCGCACAATCTGATCGCAAAGAGCAGAAATGTAATCAAAAGTGTGGGTTTGATTAAGTTGTTCTCTGATTACACCGCGTCATTCATTTCCGAGTGTATATTCCACTGAAATTTGAATTTTCGTTTGGAATTCGTAGAAACATGTGTTTTACACTCTTCCCTCTGATTTTATGGTTTGATTACAACCCACGCGTTTCCAGATTTCTTTCGTTATATCCATTGACAAACAAATGCGGCTTCGCTCCTGTTTTGGGTCATTGTGCTCTTTATGCAGCGCACCTACATAGTCATTATATTCGAAGGAATAGAGAAGACGTCTAATCCTTTCCAACAACAACAAAAAAAGTAGAAGAAGAAAATGCTACCGTATACGAAAGTGTTCTTGAAATAGATTGGTCGTGCGAGTTAAGTACCCTCAAGGGTGTAATTTTTGTAGATGCTTTGTCTGGATTTGAAGTCACAGCGTTTTTCAGTGTGAGTGCATTGATTTGTTTTTTTTGTTCCTTTTTGGTGTATCGGCTTTGATTGATGACCAAAAAAAGGAAAAAAGCTATTTTTCATTTATCTTTACCTTGTTGGGTGGGTCGGAGAGGCGAGCTACATCATATAGTGAGTGGAGATGAAATGAACTGCTCAAAGGGTGTCATTAGAACATGACATTTGCGTGTCATCGCTGACAGTAGTTTTGAAAAGCACAGAGATGAGTGTGGTTAGGCTGTGTATACAGTTTTTTTTTTTTTTTCTCTGAGATGCAGAGAGTGTTGTAGTGTAGAAAGGTGGGACAGAGCTATGGGTACAAGGAAATTGGAAGCTAATGCAGTTTTGTTTACTAATTAAAGTGTTCAACCACAGAAGTCCGTGTACAAAAGGTTTACTGACAAATGTTTATTTTGATTGACTGACTGAATTCGGATAAATGAATTATTAATAATTAATTCAAATTCGATTTGACAGTTTATTTACTTATTTGAGTGATTTAGTAGAACAGATCTAGTACAAATATGTTAGTGAGATATTCCGACAAATGGATATATATGAAAACGTTTTATCCGACTACCGTTGACAGTGCGGATAGTTAGAAAAGAAGCCACAAATTTAGAAGTTACCTTTCACCAACCAACGACGCCGAATTTCTTGCCGCTCTTTTGACATTTATCTTCAGTAAGGTTTGCCATTTCATGATGGGAAGATATACGAGCCAACAACGAGTCGAAATTATTAAAATTTACTACCGAAATTCGGAGTCAGTGGCCTCAACGTTACGAGCGCTAAAGAAGTGCCCGTAGTGTCGAGAATATTGCTGCCGCTGAGGCTTCAGTTGAAGAAAGCCCAAATGTGTCTCTCACACGTCGTTCTCAATCGATGGGCATCTCTGTGACGTCGTTGTGGCGAATTTTGCGAAAAGATATTGGCCTACATCCTTACAAGATTCAATTGACGCAAGAGCTGAAGCCGCTTGACCACCAGAAGCGTCGTATGTTCGTGAATTCGGCTGAGCAACACCTTGAAAATGATTCGGATTTTCATCGAAAAATCATCTTCAACGATGAGGCTCATTTCTGGCTGAATGGCTTCGTCAATAAAACAAAATATGCGGTATTGGTCAGGCAGCAATCCACACGTACTCCATGAGTCATCATTGCATCCCGAAAAAATTACGGTTTGGTGTGGTTTATGGGCCGGCGGCGTCATTGGGCCGTACTTCTTCCGTGATGATCAAGACCGGCACGTTACTGTGAATGGGAATCGCTACCGTTCAATGATAACCGAATATTTTTGGCCCCAATTGGATGATATGTACTTGGAGGACATGTGGTTCCAACAGGACGGCGCCACAAGCCACAAGCCACACAGCGAATGTCACAATCAATTTATTTGAAACCAAGTTTGGAGAACGTGTTATCTCACGAAATGGTCCAGTTGCTTGGCCGCCTCGGTCGTGCGATTTGACGCCGTTAGATTATTTCCTGTGGGGCTACGTCAAGTCTATGGTCTATGCCAACAAGCCAGCGACGATTGATGAACTTCGTACGAATATCGAACATGAAATTACAGCAGTTTTGGCCGATTTATGCTTGAAAACCGTCGAAAATTAGGTTCAGCGTCTGGACTTCTGCAAGCGTGCCCGTGGTGGCCGTGCAAAAGAAATCGAGTTCCATACATAATGGAATCGAACGTACAGGAATAAAGAATTTCATTGATATCCAAAAGTTTATTTAAATAAACTTTTATTTAAATAAACTTTTGTAGCGCTCTTATTGAAAAACCCTTTACAAAGCATGCGAAAACTAATATTTTGCCAAGAGAAGAGCGTTTGCTAATAATGTGTATATCACTTTGGATAAAAACATCGAACAAACTACTCATAGGCGCAATGACTTGGACTACTAAGCGAGAGGTCCCAGGTTCGAATCCCGAAAAAACCCAAATTCCAACTTATGGTTTTTTTTCCCGCTGCGCCACCTCTCGCGAACGTCTGACAAACATCCGAGAGTATAACTGTCATGAAGGAGCTTCTCAATTAGCCATTTGGATTCGGCATAAAATTGTAGATCCCTTCCATTCATCCCAAAAATGAAAAACTCACACAAAACGAATGGTTGTGAGAAGCTAGGCCTAGAGTTCCTACAGACCTGTAGCGCCAACTATTTATTTTTTAAGACTACTCGCTTCATCAAAGCAGAGTACTAGGTAACTTTAAATTGTATTCCAAGAACTGGAGCCTTAATTTCCGTTTATCCGTTTATAACTTCCTCTAATAAATAAAACTAAATGAAATAGCAATGAATATGGCGCCTTTTCTACTCGTCTACATCACTCCGATAAACGCATCAACTGCAAAATGATCATTTTGGACAATACAATCACAATGGATTGTATTGTCCAAATGGTGTGACATTACAGTTGACTCGTTTATCCGAACGAAATCGATTACAAAGCTGACCACATCGAATTATGTGGTATTTCGCCTATCGGACAGCAGCAGTTTTCGGATAAATGGACTTTCAACTTTATCCTAGAAGTGCAATAGCGCTAATTACTACCACCCCATCCTCAAGTTTTTGATGCCTCCGAATGCGACGTTCGTTTATCCGGCTCAAGTAAACCCCCCGGAAATACCCTCGGATAAGCAACGGATTGACTATTTCTACAGTTTATTTGTTCATCCGAGTGATGCAGAAACTTAAATTTCGTAGATTACATTGAGTTTTGAGTTTTAAGATTCATATTTCCCTTATCCGCCTGTAGTAGTTACCTCGGATAAATTAAAACCAGCCCGAAAATCGTCTGCTTACTTGTTCTTAATAATGACATTTCAGCGGCCAGAAAAACCCGATTGGGTGAGCAGCTGTTTTGAACCTTGATTTCCTAATCCTTCTCCCGATTGAAACGAAATATACTGTCGCACATTTTCGCATTGTCCTACTTGTATGGCTTTAATGGCACCCAAGTAACTAGACGTCCATTTCAATGACAACTAAGACCCACTGACTGAAGAAGCGCTACAACTTTTTATTTATTTAGCAAAGATTTACAAAGTCGTCTGCATTAATCTTAAACACACCCTCCGTCTGCGTTCTCGCACACATGCAATCATCACCGGATAATCCCATTCATAAAACAAAATGATCCAAGCACACATATTAAACTACCCACGTACTTGCAGCACGCATTTCCATTTCCATTCCTCCACCCGAATCGAAATTAGTTTACAAGTCACCACCACGTCACGTACACCGTACACAGATCTATCTCTTTCATTTCGTTTCGAATTACAACAACTGCCGTCGATTGGTTTAGTGTCTCCCAATGGAAGGAGAAAAAAAAAACGAAACAAATTTACACAGTTCAGAGATCACAAATTCACACACAGTGATCCTCGTTTTGTCATCCAATTAAGTATCTCAAAGGCACTCATCTGACTGACATTTCCAAGCAGCCGACTGCAAGCAAAGTCGACTACGAATGAGCCATTTAACGTGATCGCATAAATTCCAAACGAAACGCGCAAGTGTTTTACACATTTATCCGTCGCAGAGTACGAGTGTCGTCTATCTTTCTATAGCGGGGACAGGCGCGCTCCCGCGTTTCTTTATAGCATGTGTCATCAATGAAGTGTCTTCCATAATTCATACAAGTTAATGGCTGGCCAACTATATACCGAGCGAGGGGCGACTCGATCTTGTAAAATACTATAATTTATTGTCTCAATTTGTAAGTCGTATGTGCTGGGACGCTCTTTACTCGTACCTCCCCCAAAACAGGACGACTAAATTTAAATATTCGTACAGTGTACTTAGTGAATTTACAACTCCATTGACCTCACACACTATATACACCTATAGTGCACGCAAAAACACCGAGAATGGATACGCCCGACGACGATGGCGGCGAATTCCTGTAAAACTCATGTCTGACTCTGTTTAATGCGGGAACTCTGAGCGGAATACATAAGCGAAAGAGAGTAGCTAATGCCATTACCAGCAAAACGAATAATGCTCAGGGATTCGTTTTGTTTCATTTGCACACAGCACGAGCAGGCTGCTATCGAAACGAGACCAGGAATGCGGGCCCGATATGAAACGAAACCAAAAATTATTTCCCCAGCCCTGGGAATTATGCGAATGGGTGTCGTAGTAGCGGCGCATTTAAGTTAATGTTTTGTGTGCGTTCCGCTATAAATAATTTCCAATTTATATTCGTTGGCATCAAATAAAAATAGATTTCGATCGCCCACTGGGCACTACAACTTTATGACTAGCAAACACGTTTCGTTGTCCTTAATTGTTAAGTTTAAAAGTAGGTATACCCTCTCAAAGGTTACGACAAAAGTTCAGTGGTCTCTTCCCGCATTTGCACATTTGCGAAATGCCAACGCTTTCCCTTTTTTGTTTGTGCTAAAGCCACTTACGCTCAGCAGACGTTCATTTTCACAATCGCTATCTGTGGGTACGCGCGTCCTACTTCTTAAGGAAGAATGCCAGTGACGTGACACGGCATTTCACATGTACCTACACATGACCGCCCATTTTTCTTATAGAGTTTCAGGTTAAGCCTGACGACGCACAATGCACAAAGCCTGCATGTACACGGGCAGCCAAAAGCGAGGGACCATTAATTCCCACATAATGGGGCAGATTAAAATGTAACCTCTTTATCGGGTTTGGCGACTGTTATCTCTGGAGTTAAGTTCCGCGAGAACAAACAAACGAACTGCAAAATAAAAACGAGACAACGTCTACGGATTGTGCATGTAGATTAAGCCCCTGCTCCGCGTCGCATGCCATTATTATTATTATTCAATGCTTTGCAGAGTTAATTGCGTTTTGGAATTCGTTCCCCATTTTGACAGGGTGCCGTTGCCTATCTGGAGGGACAGAGAGTCATATATAGCACTTGACCCTTTTGCCACTAATTGCAACTCAATGTACATGCAAGCGACGACGATTAATTAATCTTCTCCCTTCCTCTTTGCGGGGAAGTCTGCTTTCAAAGTGCTTACGCTTTGGGGATGGCGTGGCGTAATTGCGCATATTGTAAGCAACGCTTTTAACCTCTTTTTCTGTTGGTTTAAAGGGAACATCTGTTGTAAGGTAAGGCCTCTGACACCATTAGTATGGACTGGAATGTGAGCGAGGAAGCGAATGCGTTCTTGATTTCTCTTATCCGGTTTGGATAAGACGGCAGAGGCGAAGACTACTTTCGCAGCATATCCGGATAACTTATGAGAGTGGAGTAGGTATAGGGAAGCACCATTTCAGGAATTGTCATGATGATTTGTGATTTAAAATAAAAATATGTGTAATAGTTATCCGAGAAGTTTTTTTAGGTAAAAATTTTAATTCGAATATTCTACGGGATTACCCGAAAAGTTTTTGGCCAAAAAACGCTTTGTCTTGAAGGTCGTACAAATTTGCTTTTAATTCATTTATCCGAGGTGCTTTTACGACACTTGGATAAGGCTGTAGAAGCAAAGAAGCTCATTTGGATACTTCGACCGCTTATCGGGACAGTGGAAGTAAAGTAGGTTGGACAAACAAAATTCGTATTTGATCACCTAAAGGGTTGTTTATGAATCTGAACTAATTACAAAAAAAAAAGTTCAACCGCTTATCCGAAGACGTATATTCTGCTTATATAATGTCCTCGGATTTGAAAAGCCATATCCGTGAATGCGGATGAGTCAGTCAAATACTAGAAAAAGATGCAGACATGAATGCTTATGGACCCGCTTAGATTCGCAAAAAAAAAATACGTCCGTAAACTGGTGGTTTGGCAACGCAAAGTTTTTTTGTTATAACAAGGCATTTTTTTCATTCAGATGATAGGTGTTAAGTGAACACAAACAGAAACACCTATTCAGATTGTTATAAACCAATAGTAAGCAGAAAAAGGGTCGATCGATAAAATTGAGGATGCAAGTAGTTTATGAACAAACCCGTGGCATCAATGAAGTCTTATATTTGTTTTGTTTAACGAACGATATTCAACTTCCAAAGGGACACTTTCTTAAAATTGTAACCTTATTCGTAGGTACTTTGTAAATTTTAATACTTTATGAAGTTATCCGGAAGTTCTATAAATGCAATATTTATACAAAAACGAGCAAGACCTCACAAAAATATTAATACAAAAACAAGTAAAAGTGTTATCATCGGCCTGGCCGATGCTTTGATACCCTCCACTGCATACAAGTCATGCAAAGTTTTAGGCATGTGAGGTAGTACGTAATTACATTGAACAACAGACAGAGAGACACATGGGCCTAATATTGATTTTGTATGGGAGGTACCAGAACTACTTGACCGACATAGCCCATTTTTAATACCATATCGTCTCACAAAATTTCACTTGCCTAGGTAGATTCTTTTCGACGCTATCGTGCTTTCAACATGTGTTTTCTAATATTGGTTTTGTATGGGAGGTAGCAGAACTACTTGATCGACATAGTCCATTTTTAATACCAACCTAACGACGATAAAAAGAAGTCCTTTCACCAACTTTCATTCGTCTATGTCAATTCCTTTGGACGCTATCGTGCTTTCAACAGACAGACAGACAGACAGACGGACATGGCTAAATCGATTCAGAATGTGATCCTGATTCAGAATATATATACTTTATGAGGTTTCCGGTGACTCCCTCCTGTGGAGGGTATAACAAGATAATTGAGTTTTGTGTTTTATTAACTTATCCGGTTTTATAAACGAAAATGGTACATATTTCGACTCGATTGTCCAAATAAATTAAACTTATTACTAAGGTACGTTATTTTAAATATTTAAAAATTAAAAAAAAAAGCTGCAGACATAATTAAAAGCTATGCGAACCTGTGGTTGAATTACAGCGTCCGTGATCGAGTGCTACGTGACTGAATTTTTTATTGTTTTGCATGTGGAATTCACAAAATTCAGTGACGTATTGCTCGCTCAACTTATCCGATAAAAGAAAAGCTGACGAATTCATGGATATATTCGAATGATATGAGTACAAAAATTTGGCAAGAAATAAACCATATTTGTGTTGATTAGCGTGGCACTGAATTGCACTTATCCGGAAGTGAGTAAACCCTCCTATAAACTAGAAATGCAGCACACCGTACGAGGATAAACCAATAAAGCGCTGGTTAGCTTCAAGGAATTCTAAAGTCGCATATAGAACTAGTGATTGAGAATAAGAGAACAATAATGGATAACGTTTTTTCCGTCTTATCCGAGTTAGGCAAAGTTTTCTCTGACTCTTTTATAACTCTTTCGGGCTAATGACAGGTTAAATAAAAGGATGGGCTTACAACCACCCCTCATGTAAGCGACAATAAAATTTACCATTTTTTCTCTACTTCAAAGTCAACTTATCTTTGTTCTTGCTTGCATTTAAATGTCTCATTGGACGAAACAATTCAAATGTTTGCACATTTACACAAATGTTGATATACCACAAATCTTCCAACGACTTCTAAACAAAATTTGCCAACACATTCTCCTAGCGTTTTGTTCAGCTAATAAATTAAATCATTTATTTAACACCTCTTGCGTCTTCGCCACATGTGTTTTTGAGAGACATGTAATGGGCCCGCATCTGGTCAGTACATTGGCACAAATGGCACTCTGCCAATAGCGATAATAAAAGGACCAAGCCATGCCAGGAAGCGATTAAAGAAAATCTGTAAACACTGCTTCAAGTTACACAGCAGCACATACTCGTATACTAGAGGGAGGAAGGTGAATGCAAAACTCATACGCAGAACATTTATTACAAAACCACTTAAAATACTTCTTCAGTATGACCTCAGATATGCAGAGTGAATCATTCACACAAAGAAATCCGAAGATGCAACGCCACAAGGAATTTCCTCCATCGGTATTTACTTATGTGCACTCAGAAGTGAGAGTCGAAGTCGCATCGTTAGGCAAGTTGTGGAGAGAATGTATACACAGATATGGCGTTGTGATTAATTGCCATACGTGTTCTACAGCAGCAACATCAACAGAAACATGTTCGAGTCCTAGAGTGCAATCTTTCAGACTGGCGTCGCTATATGAAGTGTAATGATCGACTGTATATACCTTGAAGCTATAACTTTAAAGCGCATTTTTGGTTAAGTAAAACTATAATCGCTTAGTTCCAGATTGCCTAGGCGGCACGGCCCAGACTTGTCACATATCCTTAAGTGTCCTTTGAAAGTGAAATTTTTATAATTAAATTTAGAAGTTCAATGATCGAAAGCTAAGTCTTCAAATTTGCGCAGAGAATTGAAGTGGAAATCGCTTGATCTCATCAAGCATTTGGCTCGGATAAGCAAAGAATAGGAACGGTTGCTACGAGTTTAACGCGTTCCCCTAAAACAATCAGGGCCGTTTGCTGATACGACTCATAGCGCATTAAGGGCCACATAAGCTCTTATGTGACAGTTTATGCCCTAAAATAGCCTATAAGTATTTAAGTAGAACTTAAATCGTTAAGAGTCGTATGAGCAAACGGCCCTCAGTCTTAGATAATAACAACAAGTATCGGATTATCCGCGGTGAGCCAACTAAGCTAGAAAAAAATAAATAGGGGGCGCAACAGTTCCGTAGGGACCCTATAGGTCCAGCATCTCACAACCATTCGAACCTGAGACCCCTAGCTTAGCAGTCCAACACACTAACGACTAAGCCACTGATTAAAAAATCCATCGTTTGTCTTACAAAAGAACAACAAATTTGTGCCACAAAAAGAACAACAGCACCTATCAAACTGGCACGTTATACGAGCGCCTTTCCGGAGAGAAACATTTAACAAATAAACTGTCACAAAATATGGGAGCGCTCCAATTTGTACGGCGAGTGACAGCACAACTTCCAATGCGTTAAATTAATTTTTAGCTAGGAAATATAATTTTTTGGGAAAATACAACTTCCACTCGATTGGGTAAATGCTTTGACTCTTTGACTATCATTACCTTATGATTTAAATTTGCTATAAAAAACATAATTTTTGAGTTGCAACATGAACCCAAATTTTGTCATCATATAGGGGTTTCTGAAACAACACATGAGAAAACTCATAGACGAATTCTTAGTATACAAAGCTTCTCAATTCAGCATCGCAAAATTGTAGTTCTTTTCCACTCGTGGATAAAATGAAATCCAAAATTGGTACGGCTGCAAGTATTTAGCTACGTCTAGGGTAATTTACGGAATCAACGTGAGCCGGTTGGGAAAAATTTGTGTGTTGAAGGAGGAAAGTTAGACGATACGCTCTTGGGATAAGTTGGATGCCAGTTCGAATAGAGATTTGTCATCCGATAAAGCTTTTAGCACGTATTGTGTTTCAGAAACTCTGCACAAACGACACAATCCGATCATAGGCCAGTCAGTTTCGACAAATGATTTGGTCCGGCAAATGGCCCAAACCGGATAACCTTTTGTTAAGGTAGCTAAAAAACGTTTATCTTTTTCTTATACTACTAATTTGTCGGTCTAGTTTGGTTATCGTTTCGAGAATTGTTATCTGATCTGATATGGAGCATCGTGAACTGGTGGGTCTTTTAAGATAAAAAGTGGTTCAACTTCAATACAACAAAAACATTTAAGACACTGATCTTGGTACAAAAAAAAAATATTAAAATGCTTTGTCTTGATCACTGATCAATATACCCGAGCGAGGTTCATTGCAAAATTTTAACGAAATTTTTAATCGAAACATAAGTTCAATGAGCACAAAATGTAAAACCAGGGCAACCATTTTTTCTAAAAACAGCTGGAGATTTCTCTAGTCTACGCTTTTGGAAGTAAGGCCCTAAAACTGTCATTAAAACTTGCTATTAAAGCTTCAACCTTTTGAAGCTCTCGTTTGCAATTCTTAAAATAAAGTGCACGACTGAGTCGAACGTAACTTTCTCGTTCATCAAAAGTATTAATGTTAATGGAGTGGGAGTATTGTGTATGATCCGAGTTGTTGGACATATATTTTTAGTGTGCATATTCAATATGGTTGAAAAAAAAAAATCCATTTTACGATAATACAGAGAAAAACTGAGATTTCCATTAAGTTAGAAATGACCTTAGAAATGAATTTTTGTTACAATCGTATGGACCGTTTTCGAGATATGTCCAAATTTCAAAAGTACCGTTATTCGATTTTTTAGCGGAAAAATGAGTAAGCAGTTATGTTTACCTCACCTACATAAGCTTAAATATCAATTTTTGTGTTAATCGTTAGAGCCGTTTTCGAACAAATCAAACTGGTATGAACATTTTGTATGGGAAGTACCATTAATATTGAGGTTACCGTGCAAAAAAAAAACGGCCCCGAACTGTAAGCCCCCAAACATTAAATCCGAAGTTTGATCGAAATCCGTTCAGCCGCTTAGGCTTGTAGGCCTCGGGACATACAGACAGACAGACGGACAGAATTTTGCGACCCACTTTTTTGAGTTCGCCTATCATCGTAATGTCAGAATGGATTAACATCTCGAATTCGAAATTTTGTACGAATATATGTAATATCTTTCTCTTACTACGTAATGGAGAAAGTTAAAAATCAAAGTAATTATTCGGGCGAGTGCAAGATATCTCACAAGCAGCCTTTGGAAGCTTCCTCTGTACACGTTTGCCTCTGCGGGAATAATTTTCCGGGAGCTGTTGCAAATATTTCTCAAACTTCAAGATGCCTTGGTTGGTAAGAGTAAGTAAGCATTCGCTCTTAACTTAGAAATTCAATGGGCCCGTTGCAGAATTATACTGTTTGTTTGATTTTTGTGTTCGCTTCTTTGGCGAACTTTAAAGTTTCGAGTAGTATACGATCTTCTAGCAATCAAAACAAAACGCATCAAACTTGTGCGCTCATTTTTTGCAATTCGGAGAGCTCTGTGGAAGGAGTTATAGAAACGGTTTAATGTCGTCAAGAACTATTTAAAAAACAGAAGTTGCCCCGTCGCTATGAATGATCGACAGTAACCGAAAATGAGCAATATCAGTGGTTTCCCTCAGAATATGCTGCCGGTTAAAGCAACGAAATAGACAAAGAGCAAGTAGTAAACGATCCCTGCCACGAATGCCTGCACAGTTTGTTTAACAATACGATCTTTGATCGTTCATAGGACGGCTTTACAATGCAAACGGAGTAACCCTGAGAATATGGCGAAAAATCGTTCAGGACTTGCCTCCAAATTTTTCTCTAATTGTCGTTGATGGAACAATGATTGCATTATCCGCTAATTCCACATGCAAAATAGATCCAAGACACACTCCAACGTGGTCCCAGTAGTTAGTGTGTTGAACTACTCAGATTCGATCTCCGGGTAAAAGCAATTTCTTCTTTTTCACTGACGCAGGTCTGATAAACCTCCGAGATTATCTATAACTGTCCTAGGAAAGCTTCTCCATTCAGCCGTTCTGACTCGGCACAAAATTGTAATCGTCCCCAAATAATAACCTCACATAAACAAATGATTGAGCGATACGCACCCGATGCAACTTTTTATTTTTTCAAGACCTTGAACCAGCTGCATATATACAGTGTCTGGGAACGACCAGATAACTTTGACCTGACTACACAAAAACAAAACCACTCACCAGACCACCAGTTCTACTGGCAATACCCCATTGTGGTATTTCTTCAAAAAGAAAACAACTATAGGTAGCAGTTATCAACGATTTATGTCAGACAAAACAACTCACGTTGCACCGCACTTGACCTGCGACTTGAATAGTAACCACAAGGAAATTCCACGCCTGAGAAATAAAATGTTCCCACATCCATGCAGTCCTACAGTGGTCGGCTGTATGTATACTTTGGTATCACATGACTGAGGAGCACTCAGCACAATTTCTGTACTTTTCCTCCTTCGTATATTCAAGTAAAATGAAAATCAAGGGACGCGATAATGCTCCTAAAAAATACAATTATTTTGTCAAAGTACTTCGCCCCACCCAAGGCGAGGAGTTTATCGTTTCGAACTTCGAAGCCATATGCTACCGTTCCCTCAATTTAATTTTTACTGTAAATATGCACTTTAGCTTCACCTTTCCTGCCATAGGACCACAGGTGTATATCCAAATCCAATTAACATTTCACAATGACGCCCTGGGAAAACAACAAGTTAATGGCGTCGCCGCTTACCGCCATTACCTCCAAGCGATTATAATTAATGCCAATTACAAGCTTTATTAAAAAGGGAATAGAAAAACCCAAAATCAAAGAAAAACTGAAAAAAAAAAAAAAAAAAACATTTCGCATAGTCAATCAGTTTTCTAGGAAAACATTAAACCGGAAACAAAATCAACAATGCAAAGAGTGTCATAGACAGGGCTTCAAGTGATTAACCCGGGGTAGCCGGAGTCGCCGACCGAATGCCAAAGCATTCATTCGTCATAAGAAAAACATTTGTCATCGGATGTATTTTTAATTCTCTCGTTTCCATGTCGTCGGTATTTTTATTCTCTGTTGTATGTTGTATCAGTATGAATGGAATTTTCTGCCTATTATTGTGTACAGTGAAGAGTGGATGGTTTTTTTTTTTTTTTTATAACAATTTGATTTGGATAGTTGGTATACATGCTTTGGTAACTCTCGGGATAAGTTAACTTTGTACGAGATCCGGGTGGAGAAATGATTTGCGATCCGTAACCAGTTGTGGTGGCTTCCGGATTAAAGTTTGTTTTGCTAAACTTGAATGGATAACGTTCTAGCTAATTGCTGGAGCTAAACAAGATTAATTATGTGCGGTGTTGCGGTATACATACGAGTATACGGGTTTCACTCAATGGAGATTTTAAATAATTGGAAAAATTCGCACATATTTCTTTCTTCAATAGGACGCTAATGCGAGAATTGTGTTGAGTAGAATACTGGCGTGGGAAGTCGTGGAAGAGTGACCTTCAAAGCTACGAATTTCGAATGTTTATACTGAACCAAACGTTTTGGTTATCAGTTTAGTTTGACTTGTTAAATAAAACCGGCTACGTTGTTGATTATATCAAATGAATAAATTCATCTATCCTATTAAGAGGAAAGCATGTTTTATTCACTATTCTGGATATCATTGTCAAGGATAAAATCACTTATCCGAGGCTTTTAAAGTCACCTAAATAAGGAGTATGATTAGGCGAACTATAAGCGCCATCTGTAGGAAGAAAATTAGAAGTAAGAACGCTCATTAAAATTCTCGGATAATTCCACATTCTGTCGTTAATAAACCGAAAGGCTTTACTTTCGTTTGATTGATATCCGCCTTGTACGCTAAGTCCGCAGAAGTGAAATTCAAAGGGGATTACCGTAAACTAAATTCTGTGTTTGGATTCTACCCAGATAAGAATGGAATAAACAATTTCGCCAAAATTAGCTCATTAAGTATAAATAAGACGCTGATAAGTAAATTGAATGAAAAGTGACGGGAGATAGCCTATAAAAATAGGTCACACTAAGCGTAGTATGGGACTCATGTACGTGATCATGTCGACCGCATAATGCCAATCCAATCCTGTATGATTGTGAGATATGAACCGATGCGCTCACACAGGAGAAGTAGAGATAGAAGAGGGCCGTAGTATAGAGACAAAGGGCCCTCAGAAAAGCAAGCTACGAAAAGTGTCGGAATCAGACGTTCTCGTAGATGACATCCGTCCTTCTTCTAGGGACAGGGAGGAAGTACGCCGAGAAGAAGACAGCATAAGTGGAAATGGCCACTGCAGAGCCAAAGGAGCTTAAGCTTAACAAACAAGAGTGTGGCAAAGACGATGGAGTTGCGAAACTCTACAGGGAAACAGCAGGGAAAGCTGCATATATGACAGATCTCCAGAGTATGATGCTTACCACAGCTTTTCTGTCTTTAGCAGATGGACAGCAGTGATAAAGGGAGATAAAGGCGCAACTATACCCGCACATAAGACTTATAAAAGCCTCACAGCAACATAACTTCCCAAGAGACAAAAACCGTCTTAGGCCACGGAATCTCAAGACAATGTCCTCATACGGACTTCAAAACTGAACCAACTTGATGTTTAGAAAAGGGCAGTTGAAGGGTGCAATCAATAAACGTTCTTACTTCTAGCTTACTTTTTAATCGGTTTAAGGGCATTAACGAGTCCCGGATAAAAGATATAAATCTTCAGGAAGTTATCCGATTTGAAAATTTAAGTTAGAAACGTACATCTACGGTTAAACTTTTTATTTAAATTGTACACTAACGTTGCATAATTTTGATAAGCGTTTAAACAACTAACATATAGATTTAGGCGAATTTGTCAGTCCCGGATAACAAGTAGGTATAGGTATAAACAACTAACTTATCCTAGTCTATTATATTTTGTAAAAACATTGGACGATTGGAATACGGGAAATAACTCCTTACTAATCGATTTAGGCACACTTATAAGTCCCGGATAACAACTATATGTCCTTACAATGTTATCCAATTTAAAATTGAAGAAAAAAACACATATCCGGGAATCCCCCAATCTATTAAAATTTGTACCAATGTTGAGCGAATTGAATAAGCGATCTTTCGCCTTACAAACCACTTTAGGCAAGTTTCCAAGGCTCGGATAACGAATGTGGCCATGGAGAATGTCGTCTCAATTGATATTAAGAATGGTTCAATGGTCGTGTTTCTCCATAGAATAAGTGTAGCGACTAACATCTAGGTGACAATATGTGTTATCCGGTAGGATCTGCAACTGTCTTTGCCATTGAAGGTGTAAAATTGAGGCAATAGAAAAGAGTTGGGTTCAATACCAACGTTGAAAGGTCTGGAGAGACATTATTGTATGGAATTATCACAGATCGATTGCTTTTGCGGGTACGATTTCAAATTGTAATAGACCTTACCTGCCGATTTAGAGTCTTCGGCGAAAATCGGCATTTATCGAGGATCCACTTAAGCATTCTAGACCCTCGACCTTCTTATTGGATAAACAGGACATTGAAAAATTATTGAGTCAAAGTCCTTACTTATCCAAATAGCCTTATTACCCTCCCTGCCCTCCTAACCTTACTAACAAACAGATTTGGTTTTCGTTGGATGAACTAATAACCATATTTATCCTTTCCCCCGGATAACTATTTCTGAATAATTTGTGTCCAAAATTTTAAATGATTTCATCCTCAATATATCCAATTTGTAAAACATCAACTTATCCATCCAGCCTTCACTGTACACAAACGTCCCATTCGAACAAACCCTACTATGACTTACAAAAACGTCACAGGTCGACTTGATTGACAGTTAATGCTAAAACAAAAAAATCAACAATTTCAAATTTCATCAATACAATACAATGCTGCAGCAGAAACAAATCGTCGCGTCGCGCAGCGTCGTTGCCAATGTTGATGCTGTTGTAGTAGTTTTTATTTTGTGTAGCTTTGTTGTCGCGATATCACCGCTTGGAGCCACTTTTTTGCATTTTATTTATCTTTATGACTCTTTCTTGATATTGTTGGCGTTTTTTCTTCTTCTTTTTTTTTGTATTCCTGTGGTTCACTCGTAATTGAATGCAAAGAATTTTAAATCACTCTACACTCCGACACAGTATTAAATGGTAATTCTCAAATTCAAACACACACTCGAGAGAGAGAGGTATAAATGGTAATTTGCATTTGGTTTCTATTTTATTTTTTTTTATTCAAATTGACACTCCACTCCTATTTATCTTTATCCGTGTACAAATGGGATCGTGTGTGCTGTGCTGACTGTTTGGCGCTGTGATGTTGTTAGCCCCAATGCAATTTTAATGAAGTGAATATACTCGTACAATTTTGTAGAAGACGAAGACACTGGCTATGGCAACAAAAAAACGGTCACTCGACGACGCAATGCACTATCGAATTGCATGAGTAATTTTTTTTTTTTTTACTTTTGTATTCTTATTACACAAAGAGGTTTACACTTTACCGTTTGGCACATTACGTAAAAGGGAAATGTGGACAAATGGCACTCGAACTAGAACTAGACCAGCTATGCTTCTAGATTGAACCGAACGCCACAAAAACACACGAGAGAAAGAGATTAAATCCAATTTAACTGAGCACAACAGAAAGTTAAATATTTTTCAAGCGTTTTTTTTAAATATTTTATTTTTACTATCAACAACGATTGTGGTATTTGTGCGCGCGATAAGCGGATAATAATTCGTATTTTATTGACCGCACGGCAGGAAATATTCTCTAAGCTAATGTGAACCTCCGCCACCGTCCGTTACGACACATTGCACACACAGTAGATTCCACTAGCTCAGACTAAACACTGACTGACTGAAGTGTGATGATTCTTTTTTGGCCAGACAACCAAGGAATATACACACAAGAGGAATGATAAAGTGGATATATTGTGGATAGATATTGCGCTCGGTGTGTGCCTCTGCACACACAGTGTTTACGAACGGCGTTTTCGTTCCCACTACTTGTGGCTGTGGGTTGGTGTAGTTGTAGTATGGTAGTGTTTCTATTGTTGTGTCGGGGTGTCTGCTGACAAAAGAGCAAGAACGAGCGAGAATGCTGAAGACAATTTATTTTTATGACCTTCCCCCTACTCATTACTCAGTCTCCTCAGTCCACAGTCAACAACAGTATGGAGCTGAATAAAGAGCAGCAGTGGCGAACACTGATAGAAGAGAGGAGGACAGAGAACCCAGTACTCAGACCGATCGATATGGGAAATAGACGGCCATGATGGGAGTTCCCTGGTCTAATGGATCTTGGCAGCGGCTACACTACACGTGGTGGCATGAGTGGGTAATAAAATTACAAAATCATCTCATGGGAGGAATATACTGTTTTGTAATTTCATGCACAAGAGTAACAAGAGGACGTAATTTTTGGTTGAAGATGAAATTGGATTTCGTTAGCACGTTTCAAGGTTAAGACAAAGAACAACCGCAATGTGTTTTGGGTGGCAATTTATATTAATCGATTTATTTGGGGCAGTGGAAAAACTTGATTTGAAACTGGTGAATGGGTATAGTATAGTTGAAGGTGGTGGTGGTACTGTTTAGCATTTATTAGGCGACACAAAGGGTCATATATATATTTATGACCGTTACAACGTGACTTCTTCAACTTCAAAAGTCATATCGCAGGTAAGATTAGATCAGACTGCATGTCAACTGGTTTGACAGTTCTCGCTGTTGAGATTCGATCATGGATTTACTACTGTGTGTGCAAAATTGGCATGCGGTGTATTCATACCTTAACTCTTCTAAATCTCATGCTGGCAATAAAAGAAAAAGATGATAAAAGAGACCTTCCTTCGAATTAACGATAACGGTGTATGCAGGTAAACATGATTTTGACTAAGTACGAATTTTTGCTAATAATAAGAAGTTGATGAAGGCAACCGCTCGGGGCCGAATAAAAGTACGTACTGCGTCAGTGGAATCAGTTTACAACTTTGTTCTTGTTGCAAGGGATTTACAAAAAACCCTCATTTTGCATGTGACAGAAGTGCAAGGGCTTTACAAACAACCCTCATACTGCACGGGACAGAAGTGTACAGCGATGAGCACTCGAGTAGGTAAGAGATTGCGATTCCTTTGCTGGATATTTGCTTATATTTATAAAAGAAGTGGGATGCGCTGTGACCTTAAGATATATAACCAGGACAAGTCGGGGTGTCTGAAATTATATATTGTACTAGCGACTCTTTGGAGAGAAGTAGGAGTCGACAAAAGACATGATCCATGAATGCTGGGCCAAGAGACAGGGTATTCCATATGAAAAGAACGATTCTGAGCTAGAGCATGGAAACAGCCTCATCACCTACCTCTGTAAAATTAAATAACTTAGTTTTGTTAAATTTGCAATTGTTAAACAGCTAATTTTGCTAAATAAAAATAAGTCAATCAATCAATAAAGGAATAGGTAAAATGATTTTCTCGACGCAGTTTACAAGAACGGCCTTTGGAAGTTAAACAATAAAGAAATTGCGCGGGACCGCCATCGATTAATAGTGACGCGACTGTCCAAGGCTACTGTTGATGTTTGAAGATCCCCAAGGCAAACCGGAAATGGTCAAACTTGATAAAACACCGACAGACTCTAAAGCGTCTTTCAATGCGCTAACAATTAACGGACTATCTTTTGTAATGAGTGCGAAAAATATAGAGCTTAGCTGAAGTCTCAAAATAAAAATTTATAAAAAATGATTTGTGGGTGTGTGACAAGGGCTAGATTATTTATTTTTAGATTGTGTACTGTAGAGTTCCTAGAAGGGATATTTCCACTTTGTTTAAAAAATGTTCTTAAAACTTTAAAGACAGGTGCCTAAGCGGTAGGATTTGCATATCACAAAAAAGAACTTAACTGTTTGTGAAGCGATTCTTACCTCATGATGCGTATTAAATGCTTCTGGGCAATCAAGAGCGACCCGAAAGTGTTCATATAAGAACCTCCCCAGCATATTATTCCGTATTGTAGTTCCGAATCAACAAGTCCATAATAATTCGTTGATAAAACATCACGTGAACAATATGGTCTTGTAAGATAAATCTTTCTTGTTACAATCTTGTTACATGTAAGATTTAACTATTGGAAAATTAACCTTACATACTTAAATGAATCGACAGAATCTACTTTAAAGCAGTTGCTTGAACAAAGGTTAGTACTTCTCTTCCACAAATATGCAGCGGTAAGCTAAATTTTGTGCAGTCATAGGAATGATAGAAGATATGAAAATCCTTTAAATAGCATCCTGATAGCTAAAAATGCATCATTTTAGTTTTCTCACTTATGACTAACTTTTGAACAGCAAACCAGATTCTAAGCATATGTAGATCCTCATTAATACTTGCTATGCAATCAAAACATGACGTTTTAGAATAGGTAAAAGCTATATCATCAGCTATATGATTTCCATTGAAATTTTGATGAAATAGGGAGTTAACATAAATAAGAAACGATAATAGACCCAAAACTCAAAACAGATCCTTGTGGGACTCCATTTCTTAACACAAGTGATGTACTAAAAACTAC
This sequence comes from Cheilosia variabilis, assembly GCA_951230905.1. Lineage (NCBI taxonomy): Eukaryota > Metazoa > Arthropoda > Insecta > Diptera > Syrphidae > Cheilosia > Cheilosia variabilis. Next base: position 47,875,270 of record OX579679.1, read on the forward strand.
ATCAACTAATACTCTGTTTTCTATCCACGAAATACGATCTGAGCCACTCATAAATTGATCCCCTGAAACCTGCTTTATAGAGCTTGCATAAGAGCAATTCGTGGTCTACCGAAATCGAATATCGAATGCTTTAGTCATATCGATGAATAGAGCTATAGTTGATTGATTTTTTATACCCTCCACAGGAAGATATATTCACTTTGTCATTACATTTGTAACGCCAAGAAGGAGTCACCGGAGACCTAATAAAGTATATACATATATTCTGAATCAGGATCACATTCTGAATCGATTTAGCCATGTCCGTCTGTCTGTCTCTCTTGAAAGCACATTAACGCCCAAAGGAATTGACATAGGCGAATGAAATTTGGTGAAAGGACGTCTTTTTATCGTCGTCAGGTTGGTATTGAAAATGGGCTATGTCTGTCAAGTAGTTCTGTCAGTGGAGGGTATCAAAGCATCGGCCAGGCCGATGATAACACTTTTGCTTGTTTTTATTACCTTTTTTAACAAGAGGAATTACCTCTGTAGGTTTAAGATCTAAAAAAAGACGGCAGGTTGGCCCTCCATTGCATGAGTGCGTGTTCAAAATTTGTTCCAGCTGCAGCTGCAGAGTCCATTGTACTCGGGCCGTACACAAGCTGTCCGCTTAGGAGAGCTGCACTTAATAATGGTGGTCTGATTCAAATATCTCTCGAAATAATAATGGGAGAGTTCACTGTATACACCTACTCTTGATATCGTTTTTGTTAAATTACAGGAAAAATAAATTACCAAGATCTCTGAGGATATCAGCACATGGCGGAAGAAGCAGGGTTGAGTACATATATCCCATGAAGACAAAAGTTGAACAACATATGTAAATAAAACATGACAAGCCCAACTTCATCAATGTTCTGTCTACAGATGCATTGAAAGCAACTATGCAACAGCATAGCTTCGGGCAACAACTGATCATGCCCGAAAAGCTGATGTCAAAAACAATCGCAAAAAAGCTGCAAAAATTAGAAAAGGCAGAAGGAAAAGAAACTTAAACTCAAAGTCAACTTCGAAACTAACTCAATCGCTCGAGTCTGCTTAAAACATGACAACATTAAAGTTATAATAACTGTCTGCGCCAATTTGACGGTAGGGACATGTCTACCCTTTTTCAGATGAAGTAAAATCTCACTTCAGGCAATTAGTCTTAGAATAAATATACCACTGACACTTACGAAATGCCCTCTCGCAACAAACATTGACTTTCGGTTCGACATACCTACATCAATTGGAAATCGTTCTCGTAATTACTTAAATACGAGCCAAAACGAGAAATGAGGATATTACTTTCATTATTGCTTGCCATTACTGTTATTACCTAAAATTGATGAACAGTCAGGAAACAAACAAAAGCACGTCTGGTGTCAAAACAGAACAATACGCAGCCCACATCGTTAAGTTTTTCTTTTCCTCGTCTTGTCTACGACTAACTACTCGGAACCCTCGACAACTATTAATGAGCCAAATAAGACAAAAGTTCCAACTGGGTAGCCATATGCGTATACAAACCAGAAGTAAACGCAGCTGTAAGTCACGCAATCCCCTGGGACATTAATTCACGTTCTATTTCCGAAAATAGCTGAAAGACACTAGATATTGATTTTGGACATTGACAGTAGCAATCGTTGTAACTAGAAACATTTGGTGCGTGGATTTTATTATTTTGTTAAAGCCAGTTCTGAGTTCTAATAGGTAAATGGCATTAAGGACATTTAAAGAGGAAAAATTAGTTACAAAGGCCAATACAATGACCTTAAGGGTATTTGTGGGCAAACTTGGATTTGAATGTTTCTATTTAAACTAGGCACATGGGAGTTTTTGGGGAACTACTTAAAATCTTTCTTGATGCTTCAAATGTGTGGTCAGCACAATGGGGACAGCGACTGAGGTGAGACGGTCGGAAATACGTTTTAGAATGAATGGAAAATCGGCCCCAGCGTTCCTTACAGCGCTTCAAAATTATCTATCCAGAGTTGAATACAAAAATATGCAATCATTCTACAGGAGTTTGATGTTCACACTAGGGGAGGCGCAACAATATTTGCGAGGAAAGAACATAACAAAAGTCACTTGTAAATGTATCGATTGCGACAGCTGATAGTTACCACTCATTCGTCAATGCATGCAATTCCTGACAGAAGAACAGTTGAGTTCCTTCCGATCGGCATCAAATGTCAAACCCAAAGGCCACTATTAAGCCGATTGGTGCTTCTGGCCTTCCCAAAATGTCATATTGTTTCATCAATCCCTCCCCCATTTTAATTTTCTTCTGCTTCTAAAGTAGGTGTGAGTTGTTTTCAGAGTTTCTTAAAAACTGGAATCACAGTTTCGTAGCCGAGTCAGGTAACAATTAACTTGCGTGCCTTTTTGATGAGGAATATTTAATGCTACAGATCTGTCAATTCTGTCTTTCCATTTGGTAGATATCTCGTCCTTGTCTCTTACGGCCTATTTTCAGATGAAATTCATAATCCACATGAGAATGGTCTTCCGATTAGAGAAGACTTCCTAAATTTGCAACTAGCCTGCTTTGATCCAGTGGCTGTGCAGCTGACCCTATGTCCGAGACAAAGATTTACTCCTACTTTAATAGCTTTAATTTAAAGTCAACTTTGTGTCCCTAATCACTGGGATTATTCGCCTTCAAGGACTATCACCGTTTATCTACCGTAAGACTGAGATTGTTGAATCTCTGAGAATGGAAAAAGAGAGCCCATTACAACATAGAATTGCAAAAGAGGAAATGATAAATCTATACAAATACAGTACTGGTCCCAAGGGCATTACGAATTATCCTTACGGGCGACTGCACACACTTTATGCGACGAAAAAACATCTTCCCCACTTAAGCACATTACAAACCCTAAAAAAGTTTTAAAAAGCTTCCAAATGAGTTTTATTTGAGGCGCTTTAAGCAGTTCAAAACGAAATCCGTCAAGATCAGTTGTAGCGTATGTTAGCCAAGGTCCATCGACCATAGTGATTGTATAAATTTATGGTAGGTATGCATCGGCAAAATCTTTGGTATTTTTAAGATCGCTCCTGGCTTTAAATCAAAGTCCATAGGTTTGCTTATCAATTTGCGAATTAATTATAATTTTTTTTGAAGTGGGCGTTTAATTATTTGATCTCAATCATTTGCAACTGAGTTTTGGTTATGCAAATGGATTCGGATTCGATTTGTTCACCCACTATGGGCTACTTCCTATAGTCTCATTGTTCGTTCACCTATTTATAATTATGAAAGCAAACCCAACCATTTATTCAAGTAGCACAATAACCTAACCACCCCCTCCCTTTTTCAATGACCACCAAAATGCCAAGGAAAACAACGGAATTCGACTCCAACTCTAAACAAATAAAAGTGTAGACAACTAATTTAATTACCACTAGACTTCCACTATAACGACAACGGCCGACGACAGCAAACAAGCAGAATAATAACAAAAACAAAGAGAGGCGAGAAATCTCCATTAGCCCATTGTGTGACTCCAATGTACACGTCTACTACCTGCCTACCGGCCATAGTTTGGTGACTTTTACTACGTTCATTGCACTTCGCAACCGCATAGTGATGGTGATACTTAAGTGACACCCCAGTCCGTTGACCCAAAACTTCAGTTATATTGATTTCCCCCTTTAAAGGAGGGTCATTCTGACTACAGGATACACTAAGTTGATTGAAACTTCACCTTAAATCATATGAACACTCAAGAAGCATTTTACACATAACATTACTCACCACCATGCTGATACGAAATGGTTGCCTTCGCTTTGGAACAAAAGAGCACGTACACAAATTAGAAGACAAAAATAGAGGACAAAGTGATCATGATTATGATTACGATGCTTTTTGGTTTGTTCGTGCTGAGGCAACTGTTTCTCTGGCTAACGGCGCCAAGCATGGTTGTGCAGCATGCTGTCATACTAGTATTATCGAATTTAATATGTCATTGACCTACTGCGCTCTAAATTTAAACCTACCAAAGATGCGAACACACTCCCAACACGGAAGGTCGTTGCGACAATGGATAAATAGGAATCGTTTGACTCACCTGAATTTCAAGTAAAAGTTCCTGCTTTCGCCTTTTTAATTCAATCAGCAGCTTCTGTTGTTCCGGAGTAAGTTCTGAAATATAACGAGAAAACAAGCAAAATATGAAACACTGATGAGGAAAAAAAAACCGAACAAGTGGAGGAGTAGAATTCAACTAAACCCAAATCGTTGTCGGTCAACTATAGCAACTATTGTAGACGCACAGAAAAACTTTTTTAATTGAATAATGAGCGGAAGGTAACAATTCATATTTTGGACATCACACACAATAGTAATAGTAAACAACAGTTAATGCTTGATGACGAATCAATTTGTTTGGTTGGGTACATTTTGTTATTAGTTTCAATTGTAGTTCGCACTTTCACTCCGAGGAGCTTTTATTGGGAGTTTCATTGGAGTTTTTTACAGTCAAGCTTGTATTTTAGTTAATGTTTAACTCATTAAAATCAATTTAATTGCACAAACACCGAATTTATTGGACATAAAGCGATTTCCAAGAATCTCACAAAACTAACCTGGGGTTGCAAATTCACCTCGGCCATTCGACTTTGCAATCGCACCATACGACCGATTATCCATTGTACTAATCATAGTTACTAACGAATTTTATTTACGCGCACACACAATTTTAATAGAACATATTTTATTTGATATTCTAAACAATAAACACACGAATAATAAAATTTATTTCTCTCTCTCTGTATACAAAACACTGCCCTAGACGGCCATTTTGGAATTCTTTCTATCGGAGAAAAATATAGGTGTCACTTTTCGAGCTCGAAATTCGATTATGTTTGCTTGGGCGATGTTATTGTTTGGTTAACGTTAAGGCGGTAACAGAATCAGAAATCTCATTAATTCTGATTGGTATCTTAAATCGCAACCATTGGGTTTTTCTTTTTTTCTTAAAAAAAACATGCTAATTGAATTTAAATTTCAACTTACATTATCAATTACACATATTTAACGAACTACATGAGTATATTTATATTTTTCGCGTAGTTCACATTGTTCAAAAATACGAATTTCACGATTTCAAAATGAGAGATTTGTAAAATTTTTAATAGAAAATACGATTTTCAAGAGAGATATACAGTGGAAGTCGCTTATAACGACCTCGCTTATAACGACCAGTCGCTTATAACGTCCATTTTCCTTTCATTTGGTTAGTTTCATTATATTTTAAGCTATTCTACCTTCGGATATAACGTCGTCGTATATAACGACACGTCGGATATAACGAACAATTTTCGGAAAAATATCAATCATTGTCGTCGGTTATAACGACGGAATGGGAGAAAATGAAAAAAATAACCCGCACGTGTATCTGAATATTTCTTGTTTATTCTTGTAATTTTACAAAGGAACAGGCTAACAGTTTGTTGGGTCGCCGACGATCGGTCTACATTATCGAAGAAAACTCCACAGCTCCTAAAGCCTTGGAAGCAATAAAAGCTATTCAATTGTTGCGGACTTTTGTCGCTTTTAATGAGTCTAATACAATAAAAAGTCTTTCTTCTTTAAAAGCAGATTTTAACTCTACGTATAAAAAACAAACAAAAATATTTTTTTCCGAAACTCTTAAATAAAATAAAAATTAATGTGAATTAATTTAATTTAAAAATAAAATGAATTCCTTTCGTTCGTAAATGTTTTTTTTATTTTTCCTGAATATTTGTGGAAGGCAGTCGGATATAGCGTCCGCCGGTTATAGCGACCTTATTTCCTCGGTCCCTTCACCGTCGTTATAACCGACTTCTACTGTATAAGAAAATGTCACTTCAACCAAATCCTGTTTCATTATGCTGATATGGTATAAACTTCTAACACAAGTCTCATAAATACCCAATTAAAGCTGTGGTATTTAAAAATATATTTTAATTGTATTGACGAATTTAATGAACAAATAGATACTTATTATTATTAAAAAATATGAACGCCAAAAATGTAAAAGCCTTTTTTAAAAAATATATAGTAGTCTTAAATCAATGTATGGTCGAATACTCATGTTATTGTTATAATTTGCCATGAACTGCAACTCTAAAAGAAGATAGTTAAATAAAAACATATTCGAACACTAGCAATTTCATAATTAATCCTTTATACCTGTATATGCAAGTTTGATTCGGGTTTCCATAATTCGACATCACTTTTATTTTGCAATATCTGTAACTATTTACATTATCCAAGTAAAACGTCTGTGCTCTTTGGTTCAAGGAGTTATTATATTGAAACGATCCCAAACGTATTTCCTCTTCTGCTTTTAATTCGTTCAGACCCTACTTAAAATTGTTTAGCATTCGTGTGCGCAAAAGTTAATTGGAATTTTCTTACATAAATAATAAAATCCTTGGGAGCATTTGATATATCCCCACTTAAGGATACTGATGCCGGTATATGTTCCACTGTGATAGATCGAATAGAAATCTGAAAATGCATATCGACAGTGAACCTAAATGGATTTCTCTTATTCTAGAAGGGGGTAGCTACTGAAACACACAAGTCAACAAATCAACTGCATATGGCCCCAACGCGATCAATATTACACAAAAATCGACGCAACGCTTTAACGCACACATAACATACCTCATGCGATAACTTAATCGTAAAGACGGACTTATCGCCTTTGAATGCATAACAAGACCCTAGCTGCATTGAAGGTTCCAAGATATACCTCGGGAAATTTGATTTATATCGACCTATAAAAGTCCTCACAAACAAATTTACTGAATGAAAAGGAACATCCTCAACATATTCTATTGTGGCACCTAAAAGAAAAAAAATTTAATTACTCGCAAATACTTAACAAGTACACAGGTTAACTCCCTACCAAACGATTCTAATGCAAAGTTAGGTTCCTCTTCTGTGGTAACTTGCAAATTGTGCTGTGTCTTCTTATAGATTCCACAACTACTTCTTAAATCAATAGACTCGAGGCTCTTCTTAACCGCGACCAATTCATCCCACAGACCTTGGGTACGTTTCTTCACATAACTATCTATTTTTGGCAGCAGTGTATCTCCTGGATTCCGACCCAAAAGCACTTTCTATAATTGTTGAATGGTTTGTTGGATAGTCGTCCTTGGCAGCTTACCTTATTTCTTACCGCTATCTCCTCCACCTCAAACTGCAGACGTTCTACCTTATTGATCGACGCGAAATGGGTAGACACGAGGGAATATACAAATACTGTGATCAAGATTGCCGTTATCACGTAACAAACACAGATTCTAGCTGGATAACTCATTTCAGATAAATAAATATAAATAGAAATAAATTAGTTTGAAACATTTTAGCTGTCAATAATATTTATTATTCGCAGTCAGTACCGAAATCAAATGTTCCTTAAAATTTTGAAGAATGGCAAAGTGTTTTTGTTTAGTTATTAAGTAGGTGAATAAAATAAAATATATTAGGCGGAGCTGGAGTCCTCTAGGACTCTTTAAATATATTCTTCAGGTCATTCCGAACAAATATGACAAATATATTGTGTTTCATTGAACTACATGTACCTACACTATTTTGACAAATCTTGGTTTGACGTGTTGTTTCGAAAGAATAACTTCTGAATTACCAGCACATCTCAGCGGTTCGAACTATAGTTACTTAAACTACATCATTAAGTAAATGTAAAACCCGCTTGGTAACTAGCAAAGCAACATGTCAAATTATTGTGAAACTCTAACCCCCGTATTAACAAGTGCACAAGTTAGTTAGCTGTTAAACGTCAGATAGCATACAATAATTATACGTAACTGCTAAGTAACGAGGTGATAACTTTTACGCAGTGTTTATTAATACGGGGCAAAATAATTAAATCTACATACCTACTATTTGTGACACCGTATGCGTGTTTTTATTATATGGGTTTCACGTGAGTTTGACCTGCCGCTTGTAGCGGTCAATGCGGGTAACGTTTTTTTTTTGTTAGAAGTTTAAAAAGGTAAACCATGATTTGCCGGTAATTAAAGAGAAGAAGAGAGAAGACTTCCAGTTTTTGCATACAACAAAAAGCGGATGCTTTAATTGTCGGTTTATGGCGTATACTTTCAACCCACGCAAACTATCCCTTTTTACAAAAATCCTGCTTATTATAACACAGAATATACCACAATCTCCCTGAAGGCATCAACTTTCACACCCATTCACAATTGCAACAGCCACCATTTTCACATTGTGAACACAGAGAATAAACATCAAAAAGAAGAAATGAAAAAATAAACCAAAAACTGTCAGCTGTGGGAAGAAAAGAAAAAACCAAAAGAAAAATCCAATTTTCTCCGTCTTTCCCAAACGAAACGAGAGAGAATTTATAAAAAAGTGCGTTTCCTCTTCTGCAGTGTTTTTGTATCCCGAAAAATTTTAAGCGAAAAACAATTCGTGAAATCTCCGAATTTATCTAAATGGACTGGCGTAGACAGTGAATAATTCGCTTCCTCCTCTAGTGAATAATGTAAGAAGAACCCGACACAACCAAAACTCATTCGAAGAAGAAAAACCGAAAAGCAAAAAAAAATCGTTTCTTCGGTCCCCGTCCCCATAGTGGCATCAATGGAGACGACGGAGAAGAAAATTGAATTTGGTCATAGCCACCCGCCGCCCTGGCTGGACAAGGCTAAATGCAATAATAACAACATCTTTGCAGACAAAGAGAACTTCTGTGCGGCAGAAGGTGGTGATGCCAAGTCGGGCAAGTATCAGTGCCACAGACAACCACAGCAGGTAGCAGTCATAGATCTTCCAACGGCTGAGAGTGCCGCCGGTGACGAAGCTGGCGGCGGTAGTGGTGGTGTGGGTGGGTTACAAACTCCCCAGACAGAAGCAACAAATGGCACAAGTTTCAATGACGACGAGGATGAGATGCTTAGCACGGCTCTGGCAGCACATTCGCCACCAAACTCAAACCGTACATCGGTTAACAATTCCACTGACAATCTGTCGTATAACAGTGACAATTATTACGTGGATGAGCTGATTGTCCTCCAGAACACTCTCTCCGACGATGAGGTCTCGTTGAATTCAGACGATTGCATTTACGCATATCGTGGAGGAGCAGAGTTTGACATTGCACTAGAAACGCGCAACAACAATGTTGAGGATGAAACGGATTTCCTTGAAATGGACTTTGATCCGGACCCCTCCTCAGAGGTGGATCCCTCGATGGAGCTTCGCTCACTGCAATACCCGCCATCGATTTTTCTTAGTAATTCCATGGGCGGTGGTTCTGTCAGTGTGGGTGGTGGCGCACCTATTCCCGAGCGGCAGCTTTTCAGTTCGCCTATTGAAGATGGAGAGGCAGCACTATGTCACCGTTGTCCGACAAACAAGGACTTTGCAAATCTCTCGCTCAATCTTACTCAAATCCAATCCACTTCCGTGGACGCAGATGAAGATCGCACATCCCCAGCAACAGTATCCTGCACGATAGATGATTCAAAATCGAAGGTAACCGGCGCCAAGCCAAAGCGCATCACAGAGCGAAGCATTTCCATGACAAAAAACCGTAAAACTCAGTTTTTGTACTCGAAGATGAGCAAGGCTGGCGGTACTACCACATCGCTCTGCTCGGCGGGCAGTTTGGATGAACGAGGCGGATCGGCTGGCTTTCCGCCACTGCACAGCGCCAATGCGTATACGCGGCGAGATCTCTCTGACGAGACATGTTTGGACTGCTTGGAAAAGGAATTCCTAGCGAACACCATTGGCAAACCTATCGAGTGGTCGGACTGTCCAAAGTGCAAGAACAAACGCACACACCACCATCTAATGGCTTTCGGACATTGCAATAGCAGCGGCAGCAGCCGCAGCAGTAGTAGCAACACCGGAAAGTGTATAAGCAGCAGCAGCAGTGTGCTGTGTTGCAAACCGCCCTCGTCATCATTGAGCTTCGATTTGAATGATTTGATGCCAACAGCACGAGAGAAGGCCGCCGATGTCGACGTGATCGTGAGAAGTGCCAGTGGGGGAGCTGATGATGGTACTTTAGCTGACAGTGGCGATCAGGAGATAGACGCTGACGAGGATGAAAAGCTGACGCACAAGAACTACCAAAGAAGATCGTCGTGTGATATTGTAGATGGGGCTAAGGTGAGTGCGGTGATGGTCTGACTCTTCTGGGCTAATTTGTATTTATCTTTGCAGCGCTTAAAAAGGACTGATAAAGGAGTGGCGACATTTTCAACTCTGAATGTAGACGAGAGTACGCTAGTGCAGGCACTGGTAGGTCACACATTTTAAACGATTAAGCGAGCTGGTATTGTAACAAAAACACCATGTTTGGCCACTCCCATTTCGTGTTTAAACAAGGCGGATGTTGTGTTTAATAGATTTTTTAGTTAATTAGTATTTGATACTAACCAACTTTAACATAGATGCAAACTCTCGGTTTGTAAAGAACACGCTACTTTTCATATTATTTTATCAGATAATTACATTCGCACTGCTTGGATGGTGGTAATGAAGGCACAAGCTGTTCGGAGGCACGTTGCCATTATTCAATTTGCTTGCATCGTAAACAGTTAATTAAATCTTATCCAACGCTTTACGTTTTATCATCACAATCGCGGCATCCTGTTTACACTGCACTAACGAACAACTAATACATATTCCCCTTCCGTATATTTATGACCCTTATATAATAAATTTTCACTTTTCTAGGACAAACTAAAAATCGCATACAACAAAGAGCTTATAGTATCGCATTTCCAAGCAAGTCCACCAGAATTCAAAAACATAAAACAATTCATTCTTCATCAGTCGAAGAAGAACTGCAATCATCCAAAGTTGAAGAAGCTCATAGAACGTGCCTGCAATGGCACTGTGACCGTGGAATATCAGCCAGTAAGTTTAAAAACCTACCCACGTCATTTTGATCGAATTTACTTATACCTTCTCTTTGTCTGTGTCTTCCTTATTAGGATGAACAAATTTTACACACAGAAACTGTTCAAGTTCACGTTGCTGACATTCTGCACCAGTGGACAAGGAAAAATAATCTCGAATTACTCAAACAACTAGATAAGCGATTCATTGATAGCAATATTTTGGGTAAGTTGTTGAAATGAATTTAAAATGGCTCTGCAGTAGCTAATTGGATTCTTTTTAGGAAAAATAATTTACCTTATCAGACAAGCACAGCAAAGAAATAACGCAAAACCACTTGCAGAGTTTATTTCAATCCCGCAGTATTATAAGTCTGGATACATTTCTGTTGTAACCAAAAATTAAAACAAAAATCAGATGTTAAACTGTCTACCTAGTAGTAAAAATGGTAAATAAAATAAAAAACAAAACTCTTTCCTAGAATAGATTGGAATACATTTGATTTAGCAACGTTTGGCGAATCTTTTCCGGTCTGTACATTCTGCTCTTTTGGATAACTAGTTAGTTCTTTGAAGCGTCGCAAAACGGTGAGTACATTACTCACTTGTATTATGATTGGAGGAAGTCCTTGTTAGACTTAGCCAATAAGAAAGAGTTCATCACAATTTAGATTTAGACATCTTCCTAGCACATTCTTAGACTCCCACTCGACTGTTCTACTCCAGGTTTGATTGAAGCAAACTTGTTAATTGCTTCAATAAATAGAAACGCAATTCATGCATTTGGAGCTGACGTGAACATAAAATGGTTTGTCAATGTCAATGGTGCTGATCGTTCATATTAACTGTATGAAAACCTAAGTCTTAGACTCCGCGTCAGAAGCATGAGCTTAGCATTACTAAACCAGACGCTCCGCTCGGAATCGAACGGCTTGAATAAAATGAATACATATGTCTAAAATGTTCGCGTATGATTGCAGCGGCTCCTGGTTTTGCAAACGCCTGCTTTACCTGCTTAGTGAGTATTGTATTCATCTACTGCGTCTTCCTATAGTCTAACTAAAGAGCTCAGAATCCACCTAATAGGCGAAGATAAAGGACTTACTACCAATAGAATTGAAAAGCCAACACTTGTGATAATATACCATAGCTTGTTTTTATTTCAACTGATTTCTGTTTCCTATTACATTTGCCTATAATCACTACCTCCGCCTGCTGCCACTACGTTGGTGGTGGATAACGCTGACGGCCATAGGGAGGTGGATAATAACTCCCACCTGGAGGACCAATATGCTGCGGAGGCGGTACCGGCCTGTGCGAAGGGAGGGGTGGTGGGGGTGCAGCTCCACCATAGTGCGATGGAATTGGCTGCGCCGACATTGGAAACTGTGTCTGATACATAGGTGGTGGCGGCAATGGTGGAGGAGCCGTTGTTGGCGGAAGCTGTCCTGGCATTTGACTTGAATAGTGCGGTGGGCCATGCGAGTACATTTGCATGTAGTTCTCCGTATACATATACTGCATTGGCTCCGGCGGTGGTTGCAGTGGTTTAATCGATGAAGTACTTGGGATGCTGTTCACCTCCTTCTTCTCGTCTGGTTTGGTATAGGATAGCGATTGCATAGCGTTTTTAACTGATGCCAAAGCTGCAGGTGATCCATCGCGTAACGCTGATGCTGGTCCGGTTTGAGGTATACTCGTTGGTGATTCTGCACGACTAGGTGGCTTCTGCGGTGGACTATTCGCTTCACTGTTCGCCTGACTTGGTTGATACAGGTCCAGCACCTGATGACAGATGTCTTCCAGAATTTCCATAGTTACATCAGAAACAAACATGTCCCACCATCGCAAGTGACTCTGCTGGCGACCCACCCAGTCGACGACGGTGAATTTACTTAGTTTACTTGCTAAATGAATCAGAGCCACAGCTATAATCTCTGGTTCCCATTGCAAACACACAACTGTGCTCAGCGAGTCGTTGACAAAGTTCCATGCCATCTGGACCATTTTCTGTAACTTGGCCTGATCCCCTTTGATGCATTTCGCGTACTTTAGGAGAAAGTTATACGGATGCTCAACTTGAAGATCAAATTTGATTGTCTGCAGTAAAATGCGTTCCAGTGTCATAACCTCCTCCTTTGGATCGTCACCAAATGAATAGAATTGTGTATCAGTTAATAGAGCTCGTGCCGTCTTAATAATGTCGCGGCATTTTTTGGGTGTCTCTTCAACTTTTCCAGCTAGCAATAGACAACAACATGCAGTCACATACCTTGGGAAGCTCCTGAACGAGTGAAACATGTAGAAACGATGAAAATACACTACACCCGTAGCCATTGTATTATGACCCAATCCCATTTGTGTGCCACAGCTCATGATGAAGCGAGCGCCCTCCTTTCGATAGCGACGCTCCGTCTCGAATGAGATCCCATCCTGAATGGACGGTGTCACTTTGAGGTCCTTCTTATCATAATACCAACAAGGCATTTCGGCTGAATCCGGTAGGAGGTATATGCATTCCTTCATTAATATTCCCTTATAGCGATTTTGTGTGGATTTTTAGTATTTTACCTGCTCTTCTATTAAACGACGATGATGCAACTAAAAGTTGGGTGAAAATTTGCAGATTTAATTGAAAAAAGTGTGAATAAACACGCACTTTATCGAGGAAATGCACTAAAAACGACTTTGACACGAAGGAGAATCTGTCACAACTGTCAAAATCAGTGGTATGGCAAATGGCAAGGTATGGATGACATTTCGATTTTGCAGGTTTTAACTAGTTTGGCCGTTGGCGCTGCAGGGTAGCTGATTTTACAATTGATTCCTAGATGGCTTTTGTGGGACGTTCTTGGAAATTATTTGAAATAGGTACCTACATAAGTATGTTAAGTAGATTTGAAGAAATATAATTTGTGATATATGATTGTCGGAGCGATAGAATTATTATTAGTTGATCCCCAAAACAAACATTTATTGAGGTTGAGGTAGAATTTGAGATTTCAAAAATAATTCCACATGAACATGGAAAGCCGTTTCGAAATAAAGCTCTATTTGATTTGCTTTGAGAGAATGGAGATAAAACCAACGTTATTGTTGGTGTTTTGATTACACAATTCTTTAAACTGCCTAAATATATTCCAATTCGCGTTTCGAATGATAAATAATAGTCCGATAGTGCAATGCAATGCAATTCAAGTTACTCACTTACGTTTAAAGCCTTTTTGTTTTAATTGTTTTTTTATGCTGTTTCTTTTATAATAAATTTAACTTTTTCACTTCACAAAACACACATTTTAATTGTACGGACAAAAAAACCACTGTTTACTGTCAAAAATAACAGAATTTCGACGCAGTTCAGGGAATCAGTCAACCAGCTGTATATGTAGGGATGCGTTCAAAAGTTAAACCAAATCGCTTAAACGTTTGTATTGGAATTCAAATGTATATTTCCTTAACAGAACAGATCAAGCATTTAAATTAATTTCGACGGTATATATATCCATCCACGCACATCGTCACTTTTTTCGGAGGTTATGCTAGTGTTTTTTTTTACAAGTTTCAGTTCGAATCGAATACAATTTATGACTATGAAATTTCGAACAAATAGGTAATGACAATAGAAACCAAAAAGATAATTTATTGGAAAATAGGGCGACATATTCAGTGTGTATCTTGGTAACATAAAGAGAGGATGCTCGCAGAGGGTGTCTTCTCAACTCCCCTGTGGAACATTGTTGTGTTCTGTCTCTTTATTCAGGACACTGTCTTCTGAGAACGATGAACTACTATGTTTCTCAAACTTGGAACTCTTTAAAACACATCTCGTCTGTAAAATGTAAACTTTATTAAAAATAAGGGCACATAATATATTTATTTTCATTACTGTTGTACAGTTAATGCAATGAACAAATATCTGAAAGTACATACAATAAAGGAAGAGAATTACATAGGAAAAGAAACAAAAACAAATGGGGGAAACGCGTAACTTCGATTCAAATCTCTTTTCTATTTATGTATACGTATATAAATTTTAATTTCTTCTTCAAAAAGAAACGACTTAAACATAATTTATGCGTATAAATTATATCTACAAAGAGGACCAACAAAATAAAAAGAATACTTGCATGTAATATAAGGGGTTTGACAAGAAACAAATAAAATATGAAATACCTAATCGGATCGGAGTCGGGTTAATTATAAAAATACAAATCGAGATAATATAATATAATATATAAACATAATCATAATTTGTTGTTTAATACGTATTAAAAAATATATATAAACTTTCGCATATAGTGTTGTAAATTATTAAGGCACATAATATCTTTCAATTTTATAGATTGCTCTTATAGTTGCATTTTGATCACCGTTTGTAGATGTATTCACGAACATTGCTTTGCACACCCGTTTTTTTTTTTTTTATTATTACTATCTACTTAAATAATCTCGTAAATAATGTAATTGTTTTGTTTCACTGTTTATCTTATGGGCATATTTTTCTTGTGTGGTTAGTTGAATGAATACCGAATGTTGAATACTTAAAATTTACATTCTAATCGTTCGTGTTGTAATAATACGTGTTCTATGTCTATTTAAGAAAAAAAAAAATGTATTCCGATGGATGGTTTCAATGTTAATCGTTAGTAGCTGCTCAAGCCTAAATCTAGATTAATCTGGTTCGTTTCAAGTAGGTTATAAGTAATGCGTAGATGAATTTATATTGCGCCAAAGACGGTATTATACTATCACGTTGGTGTCGCAGTTGTCCGATGACCCTTGGAATATCTAGATCCTAAAAATAAATAATTAGCAACAACAAAATTAATGCATGTTTGGCTGGCCTGACCGCAGCAACCTCATTGCGATCGAACAATTCGCTTACCTCGTTATGATCCAAAGTATACAACAGAAGATCAGCCGTCAACGTAACACCCGAACGTCCACCGCCTTCCAAGCAATGTATGAGTACCGGTGGGTTTGTATTGTGACCAGGTGGCACCTCGTTAATTGATGCCATTCTCACGGAGTTCAGCTCCTCCAGAAAGTCCAAAAAGTGATTCACTTCGCGGGGACAATTCTGCTCAGCCCAATCGGTGTAATTCAAGTGCCAAACGGATCTGTAACGTCTTGATTGTACATGGTACAAGCGTAGCTTACTCGTAATACATCGATCAGTTTTCTGCGAGAATTCCTGATAAACTTGAAACTGCAAGAGAACTAATTATTCAATCATGGAGAAGCTAAACCCTGGGGTTATTCACCTGTCCAAACTCCAGTCTCTGATTGGAATCGGGTGGAATATAGTTCAAGTCCTCAGACAGCTGAACAATTAGGTAAACATCAGCCTCCCATACGCACTGCCAGAACATTTTCTTTGTTAGCTCAACCTGGGGACTCTGAGCGACGATGTAGAACCGTTGTTTTGTTCCCACTGTTGCCTGGAAGGATACAAAATGTACAACAAGCGGTGGGCATATGGAAAGTCAGAACTTACAGAAATATGCGACGCATTCACATAACCATGTCGATTTTCCATTGTCGGTGTGATTCGTACTCGATTGTCATCGTATGGCAAAAAGTTCGGATCTGAGTTTTTTCTCATGTTTTCATCTAGAAGCGCGCACTCGTAGCGCGCACTTTCTCGTCGTTTTGGTATTCGTTCAAACTCCATAAACAGCTGCGAGTCGTTCAGTTTTGCATCCAAAATTTGACACTGCAAGGAGAAGCACAAACACGTAACGTAAAATTATAGTCTCGTTTAAAGCGCCCTACTTACCAACTTGTCCTTGCTGTACGTAGCAGATATCGGTTGAAGTCTGGGCAGTCCTGTTGACCATCGATGCCGCAAGTTCATTTCCTCCTGTGACAGCTCTACCTTTACTTGATTTTTACTCTTGTCCCTGCCCAAAGTGGCACTCTTACGTTCCTTGTCCGCCGAATTCTTACTTCTACTGAGGATGTTCCACTTCCGCTTTTTCCGTTTTTCCTTGGTGCCGCTACTGGCCATCGAGCTGTTGACAGAATCTAGCGTAGTGTTCAGTGTTGTCTGAGTGGAGTTCATATATGAAGACGAATGCGAAGTGTTGGAGTGTTCGTCGTTGAAGTGTTTCGATGGATGCGGCAGGACGTCCGATGTCGTCTTCATTAAATTTGTCTTGCGCGGTAGTTCTATTGGTGACGACGAAGATATGATTTCGCGATGTGGAGCGATCAGCAGCGAAGGAGCTGGCGGTTTATGCAGGTTCATCTGCAAAAGAGCATCATTGGTGGCCTCCAGTTGAGCGATCGCACCATTATTGACACTACCAGTGTGCAAACGCTGCATGTTGAGTGTGATTCCATCGATTTCAGAGTTCAATTGTGCGATTGGCGTGCCCTGATGAATCCCACCGGGAGCCGACTGAATACTAGACGTCCGATTACGCATTTCGGTGCTTGCGTTCTCCGAGGTGTAGCAATGCGGCAGAGGAACGTTCTCGTAAATGGGCTCAATGGACCCATTCATGGCTGACCTCTGGAGGCCACCTACGCCGTTGGACTCTTGGAACTTCGGCGGACGATAAATTTGTTGCGGTGACGTCGGTAGCAAGGGTGGAGGAGGTGGTTGCTGCGTGGGCGGTGGTAGAGGTAGCACTAAAGACGGCTGCTCCTCGATCATGTTGAGGTTTTCAAACGTTCCATGCGGCGGCAAATACGGTTGCGAGTGGCCAATATGATTCATATACGGATAATGGATGGGTTGATACTGAGTATTGAGCAGATTCCTGTTGGACACCAGATCAGGACTAGACCCGGAAACGTAAGAACGATAACCTAACACTGTACGGTGACTGGAGACTGCCAAGTCGGGCGTCGATGTGGAACTTAATCGATTTGCCGGGTACGGTGGCGGCGGTTTAACGCGCATCATTTGCAGCCGCTGTGCCAAATCTATGTTTGTGTACACGTTGTTTGGACTCATGTGGTTCTGCATCGTTTGAGCTGTTTGCGTTACATCGGGATATCGGTGGGGCGCCAGATGATGCAGGATGTTCTCTGTGGCGGACATGTTATGGACATCTGGCTGACTGCCCGAATAGAAGTTCGAGTCGGCCATTAGCATGGCACCGGACGAGGTAACGCGAACAGCGCCTGTTGCAGCCATAGTCTGGTGGTTAATGTTGTGGATCTCATTAGCACTCGCGCGATACTTCTGCTGCATGGCGGTTTCATAGTCGGGAGCAGGCCTATACGTCGGCAGCATCGCCTTGAGACGCTCTCGCTCCTGGGAGAAGTTGTTGTTACTGAGATCCAAACAGGAAGTGCTCTGAATGCGATTGTCAAGCGGATCTACCACCATATTGGTAAAACTGCAATTCGTTGACGAGGCATATTCCTGGGGGATGTTGGCCCAACTTTGGTTAGGTGTGCGTGCCTGCTGATGGCTGCTTGTCGCCAAAGAGATGTTGGACGACATTATCGAATTCTGCACGCCAACCCCTGGGCCGACCATCTGGAACTCTGGCGTGTAAATCGCTCTTTGCTGCTCTAAAAGCAAGTCCTCACGACTGTCTCCGAAATCTTGAACAAAGTTCTGTATGGACTCTGGATGATGGCCACCATTCTCGCTGTCCGCCTCGTCGTCAATGTAGCTTTTGAAGAATATATGCTGGGTGACACACAGCTTCCAGATGTATCGCGAAGTATCTACATCTGGGAGCGTGAACGATGCCACATTGTATGTGACCTCATCCTTTTTCTGTTGGATGTTTATCGAACGCTTTGCATTGACCACCATGAGGAAATCCTTCCACGGATAGTACTGCCTTCCGATCTGAGAGTTCACAACAATTCCATTGATGGTCAGACCCAGCTGAATGTCATTACCCAGTGAATCCTTTGCCGAGAACCGCTCCTCGCCATAACCATCCAACTGCTGACAGCATTTTATGTACATTTCCTCTGCCTGACTCTGACTGAGATGTTGAATGCTTGGATTCAGCTGCTGAACTTCGTCAATTAAACTCTCATCCAGCCCTTCGTGCATAAGGCTCTTTGGCAGTATCAACCGCGTTCTTAGGTAGTCCTTTGTGTGTTTGTCCCGTTGATAGCTGTCGTATTCGGCCTGTCGGCAATACAGAGCCAGCAGTATGGCTGTTCGAACGTCGCATGCAATTCGTTCCTCCACCACGTCGTTTTTCAGCTGCAGGAAGTAGTAGTAGCGTGACACTTCATCGCTGAGATGTTTTACTCCGGTCGTCACATAGTGCAGTACTCGTAGAAATATCTTCGGGCCGGCTGCGTATTTCTCTAGCTGCCTACTCAGCGGACGATCCAGATCGATCCATTTCAGTTCATCCTCTTTGCCTTTAACTACATAGCGAAGACCGAATAATTCCGGCTGACTGATGGACAGGCGTTGGCAAACATTATCCAGACACTCCTGTCCTTTGCTTTCTGAACTTAGCGTGCAATCGACTGTTGTTGATGTGTCTGGGGGCAAAGAAAAAAATATTTTGAATTCGAATTATTGTAGGGCGTGTTTTTTGATAAGAGCACCAAACTAGAAAATAGACGTTGGAGAGAAATGGCCTGTGGAATATGGCCGAAAGAAGAGTGGACTGTAGTTACACCCTTGCAACATCTGATCACACGTCGCTCAAGGAAATTATCAACTTTCTCAACTTAAAGCAACACAAATGAGTAGAAAAGCGAGAATGTTCGGAAGTTACTATTTCTCCGGAGCTTATCTCTACAAATGCGGTCAAATGCAGCTGGACAAAAAGATGATGACATCGATTTGACGTCATGTCGATTCTCAGGCATCAGTCAATATTTGGTCAAAAGGTCAGCGTGTCGGTTTCGACTAGTTGGACTTAGATCTATATTTTACTTGCTGACTTCTGGCACGCATCGTTTATATTAAGAAAGTTAGGTTAACTAGGCTAAGGGGCAGGGAGATTACGAATTTGCGCAAGTCATATGAAACCTTGCCAGAAATCTCTTTAAGGTATAAAAGAAGTTTCTGCCTTTGTTTATAGGCAGGATTCTCTCGGATTTTTTTTTTCTTTTTGGATACAGTAGACTCCCACAATTTCAATATTTTGATCCCAATTGCCTGTTTAAGACTACAGATCTCTACTAAGTTCAAGGAAATATTCGTGTTCTTGCCATTCCAATCCATTCGGGATGAAACCCCTGGTTCAAAAAAAGAACAATGGTTTGCATCAAAATCGGAAGCGGCAAGCTTTACGACCAAAATATAAGGAAAGAACATAAAAACGTTTGAAAGTAGATGGGCATGACTTCGTAACGAGCATGTAAAAACATACATCAGAGGTACCTACCTACAATTTTTCAAAAGACTACATTTATGTTGGTGATGACATTTATCACCAGAAAGCGGCCGGCCGTCTTTCAGTAAATGAAAATGCATTGATTCAACTTGTGGTGATTGCAAAATACAAGTCATTCCATACATAAATCGAGTTAACTAGGCTTAATTGTTATGTGCATATGCCTATGTATTTCCGTTCTATTTGCTGGCAAAGTCTCAAAAAAATTCAAAATTAAAATACCTGTGGAAAGCTGTTTCAGTGTAGTAAAGCAATAAAATGCGCCACCAACGCAAAAAAAAAAAAACACCGTCAACTTCCAATAATAAATAATAAACAAACGAAAAGCAAGCAATTTGCACAGAACACTTTTTTATCCCACAGCAAAATAGGAAAAGAGTTCGTGAAGCTGCTAGTGGTTGTCTTTTGCTTTCTTGGAAATACAAATCTGTTTTGAATATTAAATGATACGCCACCGAGGCATTCAGTTTAGCCGGCTTTTGGTTTGGTCGGAACAAGTGACATGACCACTGCGTCAAAATAGAAGGACGGAACGCAGTGGGAGGGGTCTTCAAATGGATGAATCAGTTGAATACTAATGGACACAGCATGACGTTTGATGAGCGAAAAACACTGAAAATATTGGATCTATTGATCACTAGATTGACAGCAGCAACAAGCAAAACGTAAGCCAGAGGCAGTGCAGAACACACACGCAGGTGAAATAGGGAAAGAAAGAAAACAACAACGACGTACACACACATCTGAACTGAATCTGCTGGCGAGGCGACAATGATAAGAGTACAAGGCACACAGGTAGCCAGAGCAGCAGCCGACGTACATTGCGGCAGCACCACCAAAAGATCGGCACTACACAGGTTTACCTGATAGATCGCACCGTGGCGGTAGACCCGATCTTTGTGTTGTGTGCGTACGTTTAAAGATAATGGTGGGGGAGGGGTGTTCGACTCATTCGCATGGAATGTTGTTAACGCCATTGGGGCAGGAGTGGGGCGAACGCGGAAAATGAGCTGCTGCGTTCGGTCGGGTGGAAGGTGAAGAAGAAGAACGTGTGCCCTGATAAGGCTAGCCGCCCCTGGAATTCTCTTCTCTATACTCTATCTAAACTAATCAGACGATTGACTAATTTGGATAACACTCGACACTCGAGGTGTTATCTAATTAAGTTCTTATTTTTTTACATAAGAATTTTGTTGATTTTACTTACCCAGGAGATGGTGAACCGATATGACAAAGAGACTCTTCGAAGTAACATTATAGTGTCGCGACTTTTTCAAAAACTTTAATGGCATTCTTTACTTTTCTTTGGGAGTTTCGTTTTTTTTCCAATTAGTATTGTTGAAGCATTGATTGATACACTTTATATACAAAGGAGGAACGGCATTTATACAGGACGACAACAAGAACGTCACAAGTGCAGTGCAAAATTCACAAGGAAAATGCAAGTGAATTGGAAATTCCACAAGAAAAAAAAGTGTAGAACTGCACCAAAAAAAAAATTTCTCGAAACAGGAACCTGAGTATTTTATGGCAAATTGAGTGGTGCTTCTTTGCTTCTGCTTAATGGAGTTTTATTTTAAACACATGAACACATTCCGATTCTAGTTTTCGTAGAACTTCTCGAGAGAAATAAGTCACCTCTTAAGATTATTTTTGGGTAAATAAAGTGAAATTTTTAGAAATTAGTGTAAAAAAAAAAATATGAGAGGAAGAATGCGACGACGGAGAAAATGACAGAAGCGCGACATCCAAACTATTTGTGGTAGGGTCACGGTGAATGATTTGGGAACAAGTAAGGGTTTTCTAGTTGGATGTAGATGGCGATAGGAAAGCAATTGCGAAAATGTATGCCTACGTTCATAGGTGTATTTTCTTGGGTTGGAAATTTAATTAAATTATTGCGTTTAGATATTACAAAAATAAAAAGCCTGATTCCATCAGACGATGCTAATCCGGTTGTCAAGAGAAAACACATCAGATAAAACACTTATTAAAGCTCTTGTAACTATATAGTAAATAGTAAAAGCTGAAGATAACGCACTTGTTAAATCGATGCATACGAACATTTAAATCAAACTTTAAATTCACCCAACACCAATATCAAAACAACGAATCCCTAAATCAGTCACGTAAGATCTATCTATTGCTCAGTTATCTGCATAAAGCTATGAAAAACGTTGAAAAAAGCAACAAATAAATAAACGTTCTGGTAGCCGCTAAAAGCGACTTATTTAGTTAAATGAGGCACTTGACTGAATGCACCCATCTTGTCAGAAACCGAATTTCGGAAAACTTTCCGCCTGTCACAGAGCAGAGCCTTCATAAATTTGCGACAAAACTCACAAAAACAATGGCCGAGTCTGTAATTCCTGAAGATAAAAATCTGCACGATATATTTCTGAATGGATGGGACCTATTCGAAGAACTGGAAAAAACATTTCTACCGTTTTCCGGTCTTGAGTATCAGGTAAGTTCTTTTGAGTATTTCCTAACACGAACCCAAAATTTTAGCGACAAAATCTACTTACATTTTCAGCGAAAAGTTAAGGATTCCATCGGCTTCTTTGAGAACAGCACAAAGATTGTCAATCAAGTATCGATGTTTAGCACAAACGAACTCATCGATGAAGTTCCAACAGAGCATCTGCAATATCTTCTCTTGCCATTCTTTCTGGCTAAATTGAGTGCCAAGCTAAGTGACTCGGACCGAATGAGAGTTCTAGAATGTGCTGAAATTTATTACAAGTGAGTTGTGCTGAAAATAGGCACCGCCTGGTTTATAATACCCAAGTGAATTCCTTATAGCGACTTTCTTCAGCGTTGTGCTGATTATGGACTGACTGAGGCCCCTAAGAGCACAGAAACGGCTTTAGAAGAAAGCAATGGCAGCCCGCAGGATGAGCTGGCAAGTCTTGTGCGTGCAGCGCACTCAAGAAATGATAAAATCGCCCAATTTCGTCAGAAAAAGGAGCTAGATGAACAAATAAAACTTCTTCATGAAGCTGTGCGTAATAATTCCGTCGACGATGAGGTAAAACGTGATTTCTTTCTCAAATTTATGAATAGAAGCGTGATTGAATCCCGTGAAGAATTGGACAGCCTAAAGCTAGAGAAGCAAATGGTTCAAATGCGAGCAACACAGATCTCATCGAGGCCGGCTCGAAACCCAGCTCCAGTTAGGCCACCGATGAAGCCATTTATTATTACCCGCGATAACACACAGAAAGCAGTTTTCGGTATGGGCTACCCCAGCTTGCCAGTGATGACTGTCGGAGAGTTTTACCATCAGCGCGTCCATGACGGCATCTTTCCGGACGAAGATCAGGTCGCAGAGATGAATAAGCAACAGATGTTGGCCAGAACGGCCAATCCTGACGACAAGGAGGACGAAGAAAAGGCAGCCAACGAAGTCCTGGCCGAAAATGATGATCCCGAGTATTTGGAGCGACAGCGTCACATGGACGAATACAAAGACGTGGTGCGAAGAGGCGACGGCAATCGCCACAACCGTAGTTAGATTTAAGGCTAAAACAAAAACTTATTTAATTCTCATGGTATGCCAGTAGTTTTTTTATTTAATAAAACAAAACTGTAAGATCCTTACAACCTACCGATAAATAAAAGCATGCTTACCCAAAACGCGATTGAGTCTTTATATGCGCATATCCTTTTGAGAGAGTATTCTATTCAAAGTCAGCACTAAAAAAAGGAATAAATAACAACAACAGGTAAATGCAAGCGTAAAGCATCGCATTTGAGCTTTTACGATTAGCTGGTCATCATCAACTGAATTGCGTCGACAATTTCCTCAGGTAGATCCAATGGTTTGTCGTTCAGTTGGCCAGTTTCTTTGCACATTATGTAAATTTCATTGACAGTCTTATCGGGATTGGCTGGATCCACACTGGAAACAAACGCCAGTGTTCCATTTGCCAGTTCGCTGAGAATCAGTTTGATTGATGTTTCATTTATGTCAGAACTTTCCGACTTGATTGAATCCGTAGTATCTGCGGATGCTATAGACGGATCTAAGATGTCATTGATTTCTCGCTCCAGCACTTCATTCTCGTCAATGGGCTTTGACGACCGTGACGATGGCGCTTGTGATTGTGACGCAGGTGTCCGCTTCTTTCGTTTGTCTGGAGTGACGCCAATGCAATCGACCTTGCGTTTGGAAAGTTTGGCCTTAGTAATGTTTTCGTTTTGATAGATTTCATCGCCCGACACGAGAATACGCGACGATGAACTGGCTGCGTTTCTTAACTATAAAACAAAAGAAGATAATTATTCAAAGGAAATTACAAATAGTCAATAAAATTTGCACACATATTTTTGCACTTATATTATTGAAAATTGCTTTACATCATTAGATGTGCAATGCTGTAAAAGGTAGGAGAATCTGGCCTCGGCTCTGGTGGCAGAAAAATAATTGCGACAAAAATTTACCTAACAATTTTATTTCCATAAAACACCTAGTACCTAGGAAAATGGGGAATAGTGAAAAACCGTTACCGTAGGTAAGAGTTACCATTTCGGTTTTAAGGGTGCATCAAAGATGTTCAAAAATGCCACCCACTCCTAAGATCACATGTTAAATAATTCAAAATCAAATATGAAATCAGAGCGAGGTGGCATATTCAAAGTAACATATGAACGCATTTTGAAATATTGTTTTTCATAATTTTGATTTTGACATAAAAACAAAGTACTGGCACCACTGTTATAAGTCACAATAAACAGATTTGCAAACAACCTCAAGAAGAAATGAAAAGAAAGATGGCGTTCTGTCAGTTTTTTCACGCGATTTGCCTCATTCTCTTCCATTCCCATTCGTCCCCCCCCAGCAAAACGTTTTCATCGGTCGAACTTCCCGAATATAAAACAAAATAAACTTCTTGAATTCATTTTCAACTCACAAAGAATATTTAATTTCATATATCTTGCAAAATGTCCATTGGAGTTCCAATTAAAGTGTTACACGAGGCCGAGGGCCATATTGTGACATGTGAAACAATCACCGGCGAAGTTTACCGCGGCAAGCTGATCGAAGCCGAGGATAATATGAATTGCCAGCTAACGCAAATAACTGTGACCTACCGGGATGGACGCACAACCAATTTGGAAAATGTCTATATTCGTGGGTCGAAGATCAGGTTTTTGATTTTACCCGATATGCTAAAGAACGCCCCGATGTTTAAAAAACAGTCTGGCAAAGGTGGGACGGCCGGGCGAGGAAAATCGGCTATACTAAGGGCGCAAGGCTTATGTGAGAAAATTGACATTCTCCAAATTTGTTTCTTTGTTAATTGATTTTATTTCAGCAAGAGGAAGAGGTCGTGGTGCGGCTGGTGTGAGGGCCGCTCAACCGTCTGGTCGCGGCTCATGGCAGGGCGGAGCTCCGTCGGCAGGAAGAGGTCGTGGTGGTTTATAAGAAACGAAATGTAGTTTTTACAAAGCTCTATAAGTAACACAAATACAAAGGCATTTTAATTTAGATAAAATTGGGTTTTTGTTTCCTCTTCATTTTATCCTACACCCGAGATCCTTGGAGGGATAGACAGGTCTTTTTAGAACGAATGAAAGATTCATCTTTGAGGTCCCCAATCTTCGTCTCTAAAGAGTAACAATAGAAACAATGAACTGAGTTGTAAATGAACGTGTGGTTAGCATCCTGGGAATGGTTAAAAATGTCTAGTCAACGTGCAGTAGAAAGAAGTCTTAAAATGCACCAAAACAAATGAAAAGGAGCAATTGGGCAAAAGTAGAACCCGAATGTAGAATAACGAGAATCAGCTCTGTCACCCAAAGCCAGTGGGTAGAACATTACACATGTCGAATTTACAAAAGGCGTCCAGAATATTATTTGCAACCAAACTGAGATTTTCTAATTACCTTCTTGATTTGCTTAGCTTCCTTGGCCTTGATCGCTTCCCACTTGCGATCTTGCACCTGCCTCTCCTCTTCTTCGGTGTCCAGTTGTGCCTTCAAGTCGTGTATATTAAACGTTCCCGGATATAGCAGCGCCTTGTTGATCAAATTCAAATTGCATCGTTCCTCCTTTTTGAACTTGAGCTTGAGATCTCTACGAGTGCGATTAGGAAACAATGTCAGCATTAGCGAAAAATCCGTTCCGACAGTTTGCAGGCATCGGTAGAATTTGATTGTCTCCTCAGGTAACCAGTCTCTTGTGCGCTTTTGCTTCCTATAAAATCCCTCGCTTCCAGTATTTTCATCGTGATATACCAAACTGGAGTTCGCCAGCACTTTACGTGCCTCCAGTTCGGCAGTTGTCTCTATTTCTAAGCTCTTTTCGTCGATCATCATTTCACCATTGGATCCGAGTTTCAATTGCGGCACTGGCATTGCGGTGGCTTCTGTTTCGGATGGATCATCAACCTTTTCAGATTCTGCTGATTCGGTTGTATTTTCAGAATCAGCCACAGTTTGGAGAGCTCCCGGTGTCTTCTGCTCCATGGGGTTGGTAGTTGGATTATAATAGATCAAGTCGAACATTTTCAGTGCAGATTTGTCGGGCGCTTTGCCATTGAAACGTTGGTACTCTCGTCTGTTTATATTGCGATGGTCGTCAGCTGGATTCCTTCGAGACGATCCTCTTGAGTCAGAAATTGTAGAACAACCCGATTCAGTTCGTATTCGGCCAAGAGTGCCAGCTGCCATTTTTCTCATAAGAAAAGAATTCGGTCCATCTGATGAGGTACTGTTTGAGCTCCTTTGGCGCGTTCCGCCTCCGATAGATGTTTCAGAGTCTTCTGTGTGCGGTGACGGACTTGTTCCTACAAAACTGTTCCGTCGTTGCCCAAATATCGGCGTTGGCCTGATCCGTTGACGAGATTTGGTCGGAGACATTGGGAAGCCGGGCGATTTTTGCAAGTCCATGTGCAGAATGTTGTCTTCGAAATCGGAAACAGTATTCTCGTCAATAGGAACCACATCGGAGGGTCGCTTATACTCAGGATTCTGTGGATACTTGAAAGCATCTTTGAAGGGTTCGATAAAAGTGCTCTCAGAAGATCCATGCAAAGTTTCATGACTTTCTGCTGGTGCATATGTATGTAGAGGAATAAGAGATTCCTCGGTCTCATTAATAACTTTAACTGGGTGTAACACAGGCTCCTCTTCAACTGGCTGTAGCACAGATTCCTTTGCAACTGGCTGTAACACAGACTCCTCCTCAGCTGACTGTAACACAGACTCCTGCTCAGCTGGCTGTAGCACAGACTCCTCCTCAATTGGCTGTAACACACACTCTTCCTCAACTGGCTGCAACACGGGCTTCTCGTCAACTGGTTCTACCTTCTGAACCGAATCAAATTCATTGATAACTTTCTTGGCTTCGAAAACTTCAGCGGACGATTTTGGTTTACGTTTCGATGCTAAGGCAAGGTTGGCAGATGCCTTGATTCTTGGTCGTCGTGTTGACATGATTGATGTTGGTTCTCCTAGATTTCCTATTGGAGAGGGAAATTATCAAATGACTTAATATGTATTGGTTGTGCTCTTTATTTACACTTAGAAAGTTAACAATCCATCAAGCGTCACATTGAAAATTTCAAGTTTTCTTAGCGATTAATGATTATAATCGGTGATAGTTTGCTGCAAATATTTGCCCTATGTGCTACCATTCCAGATTTATGTCCACGACCACGAGTGAAATTTTTCGATTTGTTTTGACGTTTTGTATATAGCGCTTA
This sequence comes from Cheilosia variabilis, assembly GCA_951230905.1. Lineage (NCBI taxonomy): Eukaryota > Metazoa > Arthropoda > Insecta > Diptera > Syrphidae > Cheilosia > Cheilosia variabilis. Next base: position 47,903,237 of record OX579679.1, read on the forward strand.
TAGCCGATACATCCACCGCAAAATCCTAAGCCCCGAAACGCCAGGAATCGCGGACTTGCACTCCAGGGTCGGCAATCTGTAAGGCGAAACGATCAAACGTTTTCGTGCGCACGAATGATTTGCCCTATGTTCCACAAGCAAATTTCTTCGTGCAAACGAAATGCCGACCCAGAATCGGGCCCTAATGGCGAAAATTCACGAAAATTACGAAAAATTGCAAAACCGAGATTTCCCAAACTGACGCGATAATAAATTATAAGTTTTACTTAACTTTGGCTGAGATATGACGTTTGATTTGAGCCGCACAAGAAAAAAAAATCGAAAATGGATCATTTTTTATGAATTCCTACCTCTGTCGGTGTAGGTGTTGGAGTCTCAGAGTCAGTAGTCAGATTTCTAATTGAGCATATCTAAGGCCATTTATGTCAATTGTGAAGGGATATTTAAGGACCATAGGCCGTGCAAATTTTGACAGATAACTTCATTATTTGTTTTTCCTTAATGTCACCATAATTTGAGAAGCCTGAGCCTGATAGGAAAATATATATTCGTAAGTATCTAGCCTTGAAATCTTACTATTTTTGACATCAATCGGTGCAAGTATGTCAAAATAGATTCGCATTTATTTTAGCTCATCTCTACGGCGCTTCGCCTTCATTAACGCGTTCCCAAAAATAAAAATTACCTATTTAATTTTTCTTCATATAGATTTGGCATCATTGTACGAAATACAATTCCTGTGAAGAAGGAGAAGAACTGTAAATTGCACAGTATGCCGGTTCAGTCACTCCTCCTTGTGGAAAAATGAAATCCGTCACAGTCATTCGCGCTGCATCATTCGTTCACACATATAAGATCATTAAAAACAGCAGGTTCGATCAAAGGGGCTTTTTACCACTCTTTAAGAATATTTCTCGCAATAATTGTAAGCAAACTCTTATTCATTCCCAATCTTCTATAACATTATTTACTAAACAAGTATTTTCTAAAGCTACCCAAAAGGGAAAACTATCAGCTTCAGTAGATACAATGGTCGCCAATCAGAAGTTTGACTATCCCGTCGCACGAAAGGACGATACAATCCAAGATGATTTCCACGGTACCAAAGTAAGAAAAACCCGTGACCTAGTTCCCAAACATCAGATTGAACAGGTTTAATTGTTTAAGGTGCAAGACGCCTATCGCTGGCTGGAGGATCCCGATGCAGCAGAGACCCAAGCCTACGTGGAAGAACAGAATAAAATAAGTCAACCATTTCTAGAGAACTGTGATCAGTGGCAAAAGTTCAACACCAAGTTGACAAAGCTGTGGAACTTTCCCAAGTTTGGAGTCCCAGCTAAGCATGGAGCATTTTATTATTTCTACAAGAACTCCGGTCTCCAAAACCATAGGTAAGGCGCTGGTAAATCTTAAATTTATTAAACAAACAATTATTATATTGTGCTACACCTGCGACTTGATGTTATCTAAAAGAGTAATGAAACTATTAGTTTTAAATCTGTTATCGTTCGCTGTAATTTTGTGGTGCTAGGTAGGTACTTGGTTGGATACATTTTTAGTGTGGTATTATGACTGTATTTCGCAAATTTTATTGTTTTACGTGTTTTTCGTTTCGGCTTGAAAGGCATCTGAGTCAGATTCAATCTTTTCATGGGAGAGACATTTTGTGTTAATTTATTTATAGATTTTCATTCGTAAACAACACACAAAGCAATCATCTTTTTTATAGCGGAAACAAACACTGAAACAGGGCTATATTTCCATAATAAGCGTATGTACTATGTCGCCGCTAGAATTGAGCGAATTAACTCTAAAGAATGTTGTTGTGGGACACCTACGACCTACCTGCATGAATAGACGTTCAAGTTGCTGGTGCAATTGAATTTGGAGCATGTTTTTGAAACGTACTCGTAGAAGAAATATTCACAAATTATTTGAAGAGCCCGAACGGCAAAATTCAAAATAAGTTGTACGCTTGGTATTCGGCTGTCTACTGTTTCATGTGCAATCATTTTTCTGTACTCAACTCTTAACTCTCATGCCCTCATTCGTACTTTATATAATAGATTCGAAGGCAACGCTTAAAAATACCAATACGTATTGGTTCGTTTTTGGCACAAATGGGAGGTTCATATGATTTTTAGTTGAGTTGTATTAAGTGAGATGTCGTGGCAGCTGTGCCCCCAACTCTATTTTTGATAGCATACCACTAAAAAGCTTTAATTATCATCACAATTCTCCTTACAGCGTCTTGTATCAGCAGGAAACTCTGACGAGCGAGGCAAAAGTTTTCTTAGATCCTAACGCGTTGTCCGATGATGGTACAACAGCCTTATCCCAAGCTTCTTTCTCAGAAGATGGTAATTTGTTCGCATACGGTCTCAGCGAAAGTGGTTCCGATTGGATTAAAATCAAAATCCGCGACGTGAAAAGCGGCAAAGATTTCGCTGAAACACTTGAAAAGGTTAAATTCTCGTCAATGGAATGGACAAAGGACAACAAAGGCATCTTCTATGGCGTAAGTAGTTTTATTTCTACATGCGAACTACATATATAACCGTAACCACGAAATTCGCTTTATGACAGCGTTACCCCGATCAAGCGGGTAAAACAGACGGCTCAGAGACACAGCAAAATGAAAACCAAAAACTATACTACCACCGTATTGGTGAGCCGCAGAATCAAGACGTGCTCGTCGCTGAATTCCCCGAAGAGCCATCATGGAGAGCGTGAGTTTCCGAGTTCTCCTATAATATGCTACTATTAATAATGCTTTGTTGTTCTTTTTTGGGTATTTCTGTAGAAGCTGTAGAGTAACGGATTGTGGGAAATATCTGATTCTATTGATCGTCAAGGATTGTCGGGATAACATTGTCTTCTATGCTGATTTGGAAAAGGCTGGAGAGATCAAATCCAAGCTGGAAATTCATAAAATCGTCACGAAATTTGAGTCGGATTACGATGTATGTAGGACGGGAGTATCCTGTTGGGAATTTCCTTATTAAATGTAAATTTTACAGTACATCACCAACACTGGATCTAAGGTATATTTCCGGACAAACAAAAACGCGCCCAACTACCGAGTGATTGCGATTGATTTGCAGAATCCAGCTGAAGAAAATTGGACTACATTAATCAAGGTAATGAAGGTGTTTTGATAGATAGTTCATCTGAGACATTACTTGTCTTGTCGTGGTTTGCAGGAACATGAGAAGGACGTCCTGGACAGAGTGATGTGTGTGAATGGTGATAAACTGATGCTGGAATATATACGTGACGTTAAGGTAAGTGAGGTTTTAGTTTTGCTTTGACATAGGGGTTGGGTCAGGAATTACATGCATGCATTGTTTGCACATGTCCCATAGAGGATCCTAAGCTTTTCACAATCATTCGTTTGTGTGAGACCAATTCTTGGGCCGAATGGGAGACGACTACAATTTTATGCCGAATCCGAACGGCTGAATTGAGAAACTTTGTCGAGACAGTTACACATATTCTCTTATTTGTGTCAGATGTTTTATTCACCTCGGTGCCGTGGCATGGCGACATTGTTTACTATAGAATTTAATATTGAAAACCATTTTAAGAAGTTGCTGGACAGTTTAGCTAGAAAAATTTTGTTGTACGGACGAGAAAGAAGAAACCATTCATCACTTTTTCCTTCGACTCTGTTCCAAAAACAAAACTCCATCTCTGAACTTTCAAAAGCAACAATCGAAACATCTTCTTAACTACAGATATTAGGTCTCTTGAGCTTTATTGGACGCGCAAACTCATTCACCGATTAGGGGAAAACACTTTCTCCTCGAACCATAGGTGCGCAAATGAGAGGTCTTTGGCTAAAGGCCACTTTAACCCAAGCAAACCCAGTATGTCAAAAAAGTTCATCCAAAAATGTCCAAAATTATCCACTTAAACAACAACTTTATATTTTTTAGAGTGCCCTGCAAGCGCATTCCCTTGAAACCGGTGATCTGATACGTACATTCGATATAGACATCGGCACCATTGGCAGCATTTCGGGTGAAAAGAAGTATTCGGAAATATTCTATCATTTCACCTCGTTTCTGACGCCGGGAACAATCTACCACTTTGACTTTGCCAAACCAAACGAGGAACCAAAAATATTCCGTGAAATCACTCTCAATCTAGAGGGTTTCGATAAGAACGACTACAAAGTCGAACAAGTATTTTACAGCAGTAAAGACGCCACAAAAGTTCCCATGTTTATCATTCGAAAGAACAAAGAAACCGTCACACCACGCCCGTGCCTTCTCTATGGCTATGGTGGATTCAACATCAGTTTGCAGCCATCGTTTGGGATAACTGGTCTGTTGTTCATCGACGCCTTCGACGGTGTGCTCGCCTATCCCAATCTGCGTGGTGGTGGCGAATATGGTGAGAACTGGCATAATGCCGGTCGCCTGCTAAACAAACAGAACGTGTTTGATGATTTCCAAGCGTCCGCGGAATATTTGATAAACAACAACTACACAAGCAAAGACCGTATTGTGATTCAAGGAGGTTCCAATGGGGGCCTGTTGGTTGGTGCGTGTATCAATCAGCGTCCGGATTTGTTTGGTGCTGCTGTTGCGCAAGTTGGGTAAGTTCGTAGCTAGCCTGGCTAGGGGTGGAATAACATTGAAAATTCATGTATTTCACACAGCGTAATGGATATGTTGCGGTTCCATAAGTTCACCATTGGCCATGCTTGGTGCTCGGACTATGGCAATCCATCAGAAAAGGAGCACTTCGATAACCTGTACAAGTATTCACCGGTTCACAATGTGCACAGTCCCAAAAATGGTAACTATTTCAAATGCATTTATCTGAGTCGGGGATTTTTAACATTTTCTGGCACCAATTGCAGCTAACGAAGAGTATCCCTCCACATTAATTCTAACTGCCGATCACGATGATCGCGTTAGTCCTCTGCATTCGCTGAAATTTGCTGCCGCTCTACAAGAAGCCGTACGTGGCTCGGAATTCCAGAAGAAACCAATTTTGCTGCGTGTCTACAGCAAGGCTGGCCATGGAGCCGGCAAACCAACCTCCAAACGTATTGAGGAAGCCACTGATATTTTGACTTTTATGTACAAGAGTCTTAATGTCGATGTGGTCAATCTGTGAGCGGAGTCCGTAGTTTAGAAGCAGTTACAAATGGAAGCAACAAATATTACAAGTTACAGCATTTCTGCCATATTTTAATATATATACCTAAATCACCTTTTTTTTTTTTTGTATAATTGAAAAAAATATTGAAGTGTTACAAAAATGAAAAACAATAAACTAATCTCGCTTTAAAAACAGTTTCTTTGTAAATGTCCTAGTGATAGATCATAGTTTGACATACTGGTCTGGTCAGTACCTACATTTGTATTAGGAGCGTAGATAAGACGCATTCATGTGTGATATGTAAGTTGCGACGTTGACTTGTATTCGATCACTGCATGAGGATGCTCAATTCGACGTTTAAGGCAGACAACACACGACTGGAGATTGGCGCAGACTTTCCTTATGCATAACGTTCCAAAGCAAGGGGCCTAGGACCGAGTATTGGCATGTCTGCTGTTTTGATTACTGGATTGAGCCCATTGTTAAAACACTAAACAGACAATAAGAGAATTGTTCCTTTGGATCCGCTTTTCGTTTCGGCAGTAGGTCTAGTATTTCCACGGCTCAGGAAAAATTCCCTGCTAAAGACATGCGTAGTAGTGACTTAGTAGAAGCTCTATTTGGAAAACGGTGCAGTCTCGGAGATATTCTGCCGTGTACCTTCTTCCATGGTTAGAATAGTTAGGTTAGGGTGCGAGGCCACGGCGAGTGCTGCGCACTGAGGCCGAGGTAGACCCGTTGTGATTTCACAGAAAATATTGAGCACTAGAGGCGGTTGATGCTTATATTAGCAAATTTCTTTTTTAGACTGCGGTAGTAGAACTCGCAGCGTTTTTTAGCGACAACATCACAGCTTGGAAGTCCATGGAGTTTAAAACAACACAAAGCCTGTCAATTGGTAGGCAAATTTCAAACAGAAAACAAAGAGTTACACTGTAACCCACTAAGAAACTCACCTTCACATCAACGCCAAGAAAATTGAGAACAAAAAAAAACTTCACTTTAAACGCTCATTTATTAAGCAAATAATAGGTTAAACAAATGTGCACAAGCTTAACTTTGTTAGCTGATATATATATATATATAATATAATAATAAACAAAAAATATCGCTCTCTCAGCAAAAATTTCGTACAGTTTGACCGTTTATACGGATTTGTGTGACATTTCTTGATTCTTCATGGTTATGCTCAACACATCATCGATAATCATCTCGGCTATCTGCCAAGCAATCTCTTCTTGTATCTTATCCTCTGGAATGTTGACAAGTTTTCTAACAACACTTTTGATTGTACTACTGCCCAAAGACCAATTCTTCGAAGCCGGACATATGTCAAAGTCCCTTTCGTAGCGGCCCAGTGAGTTGACGCGACCAAACTTCAGCCCATTGGACTGATGTCGCTGCCATAGCATGTCGGGATTCACGAAATGCCTCGAATCGATGTGCATGTCCTGCGAGCTAGTACTTGTTGAAACGGAGCTCTTCTGGGTGTGATTGCTGTGGCTCTCCATGGCCAACAGCGTATTGTGCTGTGAGATGAAATGCTTTCGCAGATCCTTTGTGTTTTTGTTTGTGCAATCTGACATGGTTTTGCGGTGCTTGGTGATCTTCTGCTGTGTCTGTTGTTGGTTACCAACATCAGGACGCTGCTTGTGATCACTGAGTTTTGATTGTAGCTCGTTCAAGTATTTCGAGTAGAGTTGAGATTCGATGAAACTTGAAAAGAACTCCTTCTCCAAGTAGGTTTCGATAATTTTTAGTGGCCTGTCGAAGCAGCGGCTTATCTTCGCGTTTGGCTCATTGCTGCAGATGCATTCCTCCACGATGCTGCGTATTCGATCCGAGATTCTCAGTGGATAGTCGGCTTGTAGGGAAAAGTACTTTTCGTAGAGTATCATTGCATCCGACTGACATTCGTTGCGGTTGAAACCGGAAATGGAATTGCTTTCGTAGTGTCTGCGAAAATTAATGGCAGCCATCCAGAAGTCCAGACAGTTCCGCTGGTTCTCTTGCTCTAAGTACTCCATAAAGTAGAATAGAGCCGACTCGCTGTATAATATGTCGATTAGAGTCATCTCAGAGCTGCTAAGCAACTCAATGCAATACTTGCAGTACAGGTCACTTTGCAGGAAGTCATACAAATATTCGTGCTCGAGCTTGTCCAGCACATACTGTTGGGCGTGTTCAAATAGGTTTGTGGGAATCTTGTGTGAGTGACAGGACTGACCGTCGGAACAGAGAGCGAGTGAAATCTCCGACAGAATGCCTACAGGCAGCGGGACATATTGTTCTGCGCTCGGCATGAAGTACTTCTTGTAGATACAAATCGCATCAGTAGTCTGACAGGTGTGCTTCGAGCTGGAGGACGTTGTGCTCTCCGAGCGGTCCAGTTGACGTTTGTTCTTCTCGGCATATATTTGACTCTTTTCGTCGTCAGTCAATGACTTTCGCATAGACATGTCGTAGAGAGCTTTTGAACCAGGCACAGAGGTGTTGCTATCTTTTGGGGAGTCATCGCCAACCGAGTGCTGACTTTGAATCGAAATCGCGTCACTGTTGATGAATTCATCGGAAACAGCCGCACAAGAGCAGCAGTCCTCACTCGGCACATCCAGTGATTTTGATGTTGGCCCAATTTCAGAAGCCACTTTAAAGTTTTGAGTGTCTAAGTAGAATTTGATTAGTGGAAGAGCCTTTTTCGCCTCCAAAAACTGTACGAAATAGATTAGGCAATTTTTTTCGTTGACGATGGCATTGAGATTCATAGAGAGGCGTGAATTGCATTCAAAAACAGCATCTTCGTCGTTCGTGTCGTAGAATTCATCGATATTGATTGAATCATCACAGGAACTAGTCGATGGACACAGGGAATGTCGTTTCGAATCGCTACTTCCCGACTGCGCCGAACGTTCGCTTGATGTGCGACCAGACCTCTTGAAGTATTTAAACATTTCGAGGATTATTTCGATAGGCTTACATCCGAAGTGTGCAGCTGCTTCGGTGCACTCATTACACGAGATTTAGTAGTTTCTCTTACTGTTACAAGAGGTGGCCACATAGACGAATATTAAATGATGCCACAAATCCGGGTTCTGTGCTGATTTTTTTGCTTTGTTTTATCAACAAACACACTCGCAATAGTTATATCACGCCGACGGCGCACATAAATGAGTTTATTTTGTATTAATTAAACGTTTTTTCCTTTTGAAGAAATTTCTCCCTGCTTAAACCATCAACAAACTACGTACATATCAAAAATCAGCTGCTTCTGACATTTTTGCACTAGACCGAGGATGAGATATGGATGCGTTCAGTTGGCGCAGTCGGTAAGATTAAGTGCTGACACTTTCTATTTAGCGCTTTATTAAAATGTTTACAGAGGTACTAGAGACAGGTATAGGTAGGTATTTAGCTCATTCGTGCTTTTGATACCATAAACTAATTTATTACTTATTTTGTGTTTGATACTTTGTCTGGTGTGTTTTGACATAACGTGTCCGAGTCTGTAACGTAAGACAGATCTACCGTGAATGCACCTTGGACGTTACTGGGTACAGTGGGTATTGGTGTTTTGGAAAACTGAGAGGTGTGTGATATGTTTGATAGGAAAATTAAAAATTGCATCTAAAGACTTTTTTCCACTGACAGCGTCATCCGAGAATGTAACTGTCCTGAAACAGCTTCTTAATTCAGCCGTTCAGACTCGGCTTGAAAGTGTTGGTCCGATTCATCATTCTTTCCAAAAAAAAAAGAATAAAAACTGACACAAACTAATGGCTTTGAGAAGCTAGGCTGAGTGACATATATATGATTCTGTTGCGCCAACTATTTATTCAGGTATTTATGGTATTTATTTTATATAAGTAGGTACCTTGGACACGTTATTCTCGATTGGGAGCATCAGGAAAAGACCTGTCTTGTTGGGGAGGCTGTCAAATAATGGTTAAATACAGTTGCTATGTCTTAAAAAAGAGACAAATGGGTTCTGAAGCTCTGCGAATGTGCGAAAAACTCTTTATGTTAGGTGTAGCACTATCACTATTTGCTCATTGTTATTCCACGTAGATTTATAGTAAAGGGACTAAATAGCTCCATCTTATTCCACAGTATTTATCCTCGTTATAATCAATTTACTAATCTGAACTGGCAGAATCAGACGGCTAAGTGTCAACACTCCCCTTCGTCATGTCTATGCTATGCCTAGTGCACATTCGTAACTTCCTACGTTCAATAGTTTTTGACTTATTTCCCAACATTTCACCCAACTAGAGTTGGTTTGTTCCGGATCTGTATAGTTCCTTGAGCTATGTCCTATGTCGGAAAGAGATCCTCGTTTTCCGTAAACTGGGTCCTAGCATGTCCAACCTTGTTTGATATATTTCCTATTTCACATAGATAAGTGAATGTGAATGAAACTATCTATACGATAATACAGAAATACGAGTAGCACACATATATACGAGTATCTTAAACACATGGCAAAATTTGCTCGTCAATTATCAATGGACAAGAACCGTGTGTGCGTATTCTTGTGCCTCACATGACGTACATAACATGTACATGATATGGTTATATGTTAACATTCTCTTGTTCAATCATTTCCATTCTTTTATCTTTAACGCATAAATGATATGGCTTAATTGTACAAAATACTTCCGCGGACATGTTTTCGGGTACTAGTTCCATTTCAAAAACGAAACGTTGGACAACTCTATTCCCAACGAATGGCATGCACGAATCACCTGGGGCCAGATTCTGTAAGGCGAAACGCTTAAACGTTTTCGTGCGCACCTTACAGAATGCCGACCCTGCTGATAGGTTGTGCTCGGGCATCCAGCAATGTTTACTCATTCAAAATATTTTAAAGAACAGCTTATAACCACCAAGCAGCTACCAAGCCGTCAACAAGTTATTGTTTTTGCATACCCACCAACCTGAGAAAAATAACCAACACCTCATTGAAAAACATCGAGATACTCAAATACACTCAAAAACCAATTTTTATTTGATTTCATCTGTTTTATAAAACACGGGAATAATGTATTCCGTTCGCTCTCTCTCTCTCTCATTCCCGTTCCTCTTCTGAATTGCGAGTTCACTTCTCCTCTGGTTGTTTGAAGACGAATGTCAAGTTGCACTTGCCGCAATAGTGACGATCCTCGTGGGCAGCCATGAAGACACCAGCGCCACAGTTCTCACCGGGACATTCACGTCGCAGACGGTGAATCTTGCCGTTCTCATCAACCTATGCAAACAAAAGAATTTCAAATTACTTGTCATGTGGTATCACAGCGGGCAACACTGCGTCGATTTCAATGTAAGCTCAAGATCAACAAGACTCAAGAATTCCTGTAGATCGTTCATTGTCTGTGGTCTTTTGCGCTCAACTAACCTTATAGTATTTCAGCACGGCTAGTTTGACCTTCTTCCTCTTGTGCTTGATCTTCTTGGGGGTCGAGTAATTCTTCTTCTTGCGTTTCTTGGCACCACCACGAAGGCGAAGCACCAAGTGCAATGTCGATTCCTTCTGAATGTTATAGTCGGACAAAGTGCGTCCATCTTCCAGTTGCTTGCCAGCGAAAATCAATCGCTGTTGATCTGGAGGAATTCCCTCTTTGTCTTGAATCTTGGCTTTAACATTTTCGATGGTATCTGACGGTTCAACCTCGAGGGTGATGGTCTTGCCCGTTAGGGTCTTGACGAAAATCTGCATCTTGGATGTGTCAGACGGTTACCTGGAAAGACAGAAGAGGCGAATATTTAGCAAACGAGTTACAAAACAAATTTGTGTTGAAAAAAGAAGACAAAACACGAGATGTATGTTTACGTTCACATTTTATTTTGTACCACCATCACATTCTTATTCATTAACATCTAGAAGCTTAAACTAAGAGCACAGCATTGATGACGCCATCGTTCTCTGGATTGTTTGTCACCTGGGCGTATTTACCCCAGACAACTTTGCCAGTTTGCGTCACCAGACCCAGCTCCGAGATATTCACCTCAATCACGGTACCCTTTGTGATGACTCCTAGCGACGTGAACATTGGTGAACTGGGGTTCTTTTTAACTCCAATGATTGGCAGGTGAAAAGTTGCCTTCAGCTCGGGATGTGTGACATGGGCATTCTTGAAGCGTAGCGCCATTGGACGTATGAATCTCTCGAACTTTGGTGGTTTTCTCGTAAAGTTTTCCCCGACGAATGTAACTTTGGTGACCATTCGCTTCCATGCCTTGCGCTTGGTTTTGCCACTCTTGAGAACTTTGAACACTTCCGCGTCAGATTGAGCGCGAACCTTGGGTATTGGGACGTCCCATTTGCCGGCTTTTTCCTTTCGCTTCTGCTTAATCATGTTTGATAGAACCTTAGCGCTGGATTGGATACCACGATCCAGCAGATAGTGAGGCAAAGCGCCATCTTCGACCTTCTCTTCCTGCTTCTTGACTTTCTTCTCTTCGTGAGCCTTGATTTTCTTCTTCATTTGGATCTTCTCGTTGCGGCGCTCCTTGTTGAAGAGCTTGGCCTTGATACCCCTCAACTTCCTGGCCTTGCGTGCGCGGTCTTTGGGCAGACGTGCCTCCTTCTTGCGTTTACGTTCCTCATAATCTAGCCGCCGACCGTATAGTTTACGGTGGCGCTCCATATACTCGTTCTGCGGCATTCTGAGTGTTGTTCTTGTCGATCTTAGCGGGGAGTTCTAGAACGAAGAGAAAAACAAAATATCCATCAATGACCCTCCTTCAGGCAGGACGTCTATCTGTTTCAGAAACTAGCTACTTCCATTTGTTTCCACGCATTAGACTATTTTCTGAGGGCGACAGCGTCCTGCTTTACTCACCAAAAGAAATTAATACACTAGGAAACTAAATTTAAAGTTCTTTTGACGGATTTGTCCATTAGCACATGCGGTTAATAGTGAAACCGTAAAATACACGAAAAATTCCGATGGAATTCACTTAAAACTAAGAGCCCGTTTCAGATAATTTCAAATAGAATCGTTTTACGTTGTTTTCAATACTCTTTAAACATTTTAAAAAGCAATTTTACGTAAAATTTACAACAGCAAAAATGAACCCACCTTGATCGACACACAGCACGATGAAAAAAGAAAGATGGATGGAGATGTGGCCGCGAACAGGATATGAAAAAATCAATGATGGCTGTTCTAAAATGTCTTCTGCACGAAAGAGTAGTGCCATACTTTCTTTTTGTGTGACAGACAGATGGCGGTATAATAAGAAACACGTTCAGGACCAATACAAGACACAAATTTGAACAAAAATAGGAAACTAGTTATATATATAATTCTCTTATACGCAATTGATCGAATGATAGTAGGCCAGCGCAAAGATGGACTGATAAGACTCAACCTAAAATCGGTTTATTTTCGTTGAATGGATTTGTAATTATCGTGGTACGAATGCTACCAGGATTTGGAAAGGCCGATTTAAGAAAAAAAAAATATTTTTGTGGGTCAATTGTTAGTTGTTTAATTTCGCCTTATAGGAATATTAATAAGGAATTAGAATAAGGTGTATTTTTTTTTTAGCACACGATTTTATTCTGCTTTGACAAATTTTGGAATACATTTGGGCATAATTCAAAATTGTTCTCTTTCACGTTCGCAAATATCGTGGGATATATATATGCGAGTATACCCACATAAAGCAAAAACAAGCCGTTATAAATTATAATATTATGAAAATGTCAGAGAAAAGAAATAAAGGAAAACTATAAAACTTGGCACCACTTCACAAAATCACATCTCTTCTTCTTTCCATTCCTCTAATCAACTGTCATTTGGAAATCAAAAAAAAAATTACGTTTAATTTGTTTGGTTGGATTTTACTGTTTAGCAGAATAAAAACATTTCATGGAATTCTAGTTCATATCTTATTAGTTACGCTTCAAAATAATAATTTGTTAAACATACTTAAAAGATTTGTTCTTCGAATGGATCCCGACGATCAGCCTTCAACTTCAAAAAAATACTTGTGTATGAAGTTCCCGCTACTTTTAAACATTTGATAAGAAATATTTATTTTCGTTTATAGCTCAACTCCGCACCAGCAAACCAGAAGCAACCGCCATGTATCCGGCAACTTTTGAGCAATTTAAAAAATACACAAAAGTGGAGGAATATGTTATAAAGGAAATGAAAAATGCTGGGCCAGATATATTCAAAATAAACTATAAAATAAGACACAAGTATTATCCTATTGTGTATAAAAAATTCTATTCAAATGAGGCAACAAGAAAACAGATGTTTCAAAACGGATTCGAACTGAAACCTATGCCTAAATTTCTAAAAGACAAAGTATTGATGATGCCAACAGGCGATGGTAAGTTCAAATGGATAATTGGACCACTCGTATAACTTTGTCCATTCAGTATTAGTAAACCCGACAAATGACAAAATGTGTCCTTAAGTTGTTTCATTTGGTTACATTATGTACCTTTGTTTAATTTTTAGTTGAGTTAACAGTTGCAGACAAGTCTAATAGCAATAAGGGCACTTCAAGTTTATCTAAACGAATTGAACAAATAAACAGAAAACATAGTCCCACATCTGAAAAAGAAAACTGTCACACAAAAGTTCTGAAAAGTCCAACAAAGGATACACCGAAATCAGACAGACCTAAGGAGAAACACGTTAATGTTGAGACGCGGAAAATTACAACATTCTTCAGCGCAGTCAAGTCACCTGCAAGCAAAATCTCCGAACCAGATGAACGGAAACGAAAAAATGATCTTAGGTCAGCAAGTGCAGAACCCAAGGTTAAACGTTTAAGAAAAGCCCTTCCAAAAAACAAAACCAATCCGAAAAGAGTACAAAACATCTCCGAAGACAAGAAAAAACCACAACCAACAAGAGCCGACACCGCAAAGTTGAATAAATTCCCCTCGGACCTGATCAGCGATGACGGTTCATCAAACATTCAAATCATGGTCGAAGTTCCTGCACCAATAAACACTGAGTTAAGTTCAGCGATGATCACTCCTAAGCTGCCACCAACTGCAAAAGAACCAAACCGTAAAGTAGAACCAACAAACACTCATAGAATAACAGGAACAACAAATCGCAATAAGCGACAGGCCACCAAAAGTCAGCCTAGAAATCGTGGGGTTCCAACTGTTTATTCCAGCGATGACTCAGACGTAGAATCAAGTAATTTGATTGATGATCCAGGGTCACCAGACTCCGACGTAGTTAGAGTTTGTGAAGATATCTGTCTGATACCTGAAAAGTCACCACTTCCGCGGCGCAATAGAATGGAGAACTATGAGCACCATTCGTTGAGTCCGCAAAAGAAAAATCCGCAGAATGATGCAGATGCGGGCATGTCGTTGTTCAACCTATCCGAACGTAGTTCTCCCATATTTGTAAGTTTTCTTCTGCAAAATGTAATCATTCTATTAAAAAACAAAATTAATTCACAGAACCTTTCGTCGGTCGTTGGGGTAGAAGGAATTGCGGAGTTTGAGGGCAACGTCGCAGCAAAGGAAATCGAATTTCCGCGAGAAGATTTCATAAGTGTTGACAGGCTAGAGGCGATACGAACGCATTCCGTGAACGTTAGAGCATATATAAAGCATCTACTGAACTTAGAAATAGAAAAAACAAGGGAAAAGGTGAGTTGTATTGCAAAGAAGCTACCTCACAGATCGATAAAACTGTGCATCTTGTACTCGCTTCTTAACTAGATTCCATAATTCAATAAAATGGTTGCTTTTAATTTATTCCCTTACGTGGTTTTGAAGCACCAGTTCAGCGGTCAGATTTTGTAAGGCGAAAATGTTGAAACATGTGTGCACGAATGATTCGCTCCAAGTTGCAGAAGTAAATCGTTTGGGCACACGAAAACGTTTAAACGTTTCGCCTTACAGAATGCCGGCCCAGGTCTACAATAATTCTACAAATTCTTGTTACTCCATTTCTAGGCTTCACAAGTATCATCGAGATCAAAAGTTGTGTCAGCCTTCTTGCAAATGTCGTTTGACGAATACAAGTGCTTAGTAAATGCGAACAGGTTGTTGCACTATGGAAAACTAGCCGACAATGTCACCGCAAGTCTTAAGAAACAATACGAAGCAATAGTGAACAAGAAGAAACCATGGCTCAAGGGGGTGTATGTGAAACTCCCAACATTGATAACATTTTTGCAATCAAAGGGAATCTCACAGCCGATTCAATTGCAGCACATTCCACCACGGATTTTAAGTTTCATAGACGTCATGGCGAATACAAATTTAAAAGAATATGTTAGCTTTAGGCGCGACGAACCCCCAGACAGCTACAAACGTTTGCTGCATCTATGTAAGGAAGAATATCGAAAGTGCTGTGAAGACGGTATATGGAGTGATGGAATTCACTTCA
Organism: Cheilosia variabilis; assembly: GCA_951230905.1. Lineage (NCBI taxonomy): Eukaryota > Metazoa > Arthropoda > Insecta > Diptera > Syrphidae > Cheilosia > Cheilosia variabilis. Next base: position 47,918,731 of record OX579679.1, read on the forward strand.
ACGACAGTTCGGACGCGGTAAGTGTTGCTGCTGATTATTATTTTCGAATTGTTTACAACATGAAATTGTTCTTGTACTAAATAACAGATCGAAGCGGAATCAATTCCTCTGCTAAATGTGGATACATCTCAAGGGGAAGTTGATACGGGAGTGTGTTGTGGGGAGGGCAAAAGTTCTGCTCAACCTAAAGTGGGCTTGCAGCTTGAACAAGTGCCATACGCATCGGCAGTAGATCCACAGATGGTTGAAGATAAGTCGGAACAGCCTGAGAAGAGTAAGCCTAACTCTCCACTGAAAAAGAAGAAGAAGCGAATGATCATCTCGTATCAAAATGACCAGCTAATCGAAGATTACTTGGATGCCATGTTCGAGGACTCAGATTGCGAATTAGAGGACACACAGTGCCCTGCTATATCAGATCGTGATTCTCATGCCGACACTCCGACGCTGGTGGCAGACATAGATAAGCTCACAGACCCGAATAAAGAGCCAGCTATTGCTGCAGTACCTACCGAAGCTTTAATACTCGCCTCCCCGAAAAGATCGGTGGGCCTAGAACAAATTACTGAAGAGACTAACATGCCTTCATTCTCGGGCAATGCAGTTGCTCTAAAGGAATCAGACAAAGTAGGGGAAGACGTTAATGTACCTGCTGAAATGACTGCCGCTGCTGAATTGACTGCCCCTACTGAAGTGGCTGCCCCTGCTGAAATGGTAGTCCCTGAACCACTATCTGCATTATCAGAGGAATCAGTGGGCATAACAATACCCGATACCCCCGATTCCGCTGGAGAACTTTTAAGCGACATTATTCATCCGAAATATTCACAAAACAAGTCAGCAGATCTTATACCCCCATCACCGAATCTTTTCCAATCGAGTGGTGAAAGCCACATTAATTGTACCCAGTCCCAGGATATAAACGCACAGCCTACGGAGACAGTATACGTTCCATGTAAACACAGCCTGGCCTACAGTATGACCTACAACACAGAGCAGATCAATTTAACTGTATGTGTAAATCCGAGTGATAGCGAAGATCCGTTTGTTGAAACAAATAACAATCAAGAAGACAATATGCTGACACAACTGCCATCGTTGGATCCTGGTTTAGTTGTGAAACAAGGTGAGTTGTAGAGAATAAGTTTGATGTGGTGAATATGTGTCAATTGGGAAATGAATTTGTTCATTTCTACGAACATGAATTTCTAGAGTAGAGCCACTAAGGTTGCAATCGGCTTTCATTCGTGCTAAAAGTACACCGGTGAAAAATAGAGAAAAGGTTTTAGAAAAACATAGAGCTGGATGCAATCAGCAAAGCAAACCGTTTACTGTAGTATGAATTGCTTTATATGCTCAATCTACAGGTCAACAGAAGTACATAACTCAAAAGTGTACTTAACTTTCTTAGCATCATGCTCGTAGAGCTGAGACTTGAGTAACTCGACTAATAGGAGACTACGTGGATAGCTGCATCCAGTTGCGCACGACATGTTGGTTAGGTTCGCTTTCCTAGCTTAGGTATTTATTATCATCAGCTGCTGCGTTAGCAGATTTGAAGATTCTCTGTGTCTTTGTCTGTGTCTTGATGTCTTTACGCGCTATATATTCCGGCCATCTCAGCTGATTTATTTTAATCTTTCTGACTGGTACTATACGGCTCGTAGAGTTCGCTTTTTTTGTCCAAAGTTCGTCCGTGCAAACGGGATCGAAAATCAATTATGAAAGTTTAGTTTACGGTGCATTTTTGAGGCGGTGAAAGCTTGTGATTTCGAAAGTAAGTTGTAAGTTCTATGCGATGTAAAGAGGTGCTCCTGTGTCAATGTCATTTTTCTGGTTAAAAAATCTCGATGGTTCGTATCTTTTTAAAATGACTGGTTTAATGTTTTAGAGTGTGTAAGCCTGCGGCTCCGTATATGCCACCGGAAAACGTTCAGTGTTTCATATATGAAAGTGAATCATTGCTAATAGAACGCCAACAATTATTTCTAGCCAAACACTATGTTTGAAATTATAGCAATTTTTGAAAAAGACTTTGTGTCTTTGTGCACTCAGACTTCAATTGCGGTTCAGCACGGAAGTCTGAGTGCACGGGGGCAGATTATTGCTGTCCACCATCGAACCTTCGCCGCTCGGCTCACAAGCAATCGAATCGCTTTGCCGACTTGATCAAGCAATAAACACCGTAATCGAGAAGTGAAGCTGCTATAACACCACACCCTTTAATATATTTCTGCCATCAAATCAAGATCCCTCGACGTCGAAGTAAGTATAGCAGAACGTTTCTTTTGTATGTTAAAAATTCATGTTTTGAATGAATGAATGATGCCCATTTGTTTGTTTGTCCAATACCCGATGACCCTGTTGCGAATTTATTTCGAAAATAATCAATCTAATGCTTTTGTGAAATTGTCTTCTTTCTTTCAGAACTCCTTTCCCAGCGTGATATTATTAGCAAAGCCTGGAATAACTCATGCGACGATAGCTTGGAAATTATAGACGTACCTCCGCCCGAGCCATATGTAATCGAGGATTCTCCAGATATGACACAACTACTAAATATACTTACAAGTCTAGCGACGAACCACGACGAAACAGAGCTTAGTACAACAGCAAATCAGTTGAATTATAATAACGAGCATTATGAACCTCTGATCGCACAAGAAGTGACAGTTGAAACAGCCGTAGAAAGTGAAGGAGTGGCAGAAGAATTCGAATCAGAATTGCCTGAAACTAAAGTGTTTCTACCTCTTCCACGGAATATAGGTTAGTACGAAAAACGAAAAACAGGTGATTGGCGTACTTTAATAAGCATTTCCCGAGAATTTGGTGTGACATCAAAATTGAGCAGAATATTCCATACAGAGAGTTCTCCAATATCAACCAGTTACTGTAACTAAACCCATTCCCAATCTGCCATTCGAAAAGCATATTTAATACGCCATATTTCTTCGTTGATGTTATACTTATGGCGTTTTCGATTGAAGAAAAGAATTGCCCCTTTCTATGAAAAGAGCAAATCTAGAAGGGCTCTTTCGATGTATTCTATGTTTCATTGAAAAAAAAGTGCACTTCCAGGTCAATTCTTAACACGACAGAAATGTCCGGAATATTTTTACAGAATTGCCCTGAACTCACCAACCCATAGTAACAAAATGTCAGATTGAAGTGTTTGTTATGTTATTAGAAACAAATTTGTTGCTATGTGATCCAAGAATATACAATTATGCGTGCAAAATGTAAACTTAAATTGAAATAAATTGCTTTGGCTGTATTTATTACTGCAGAAAACAAAAAAAAGTAGCAACAGAAAACCAAAACTCTCATATGGTGTCTACCACTATTACAAAAGTGCTCCAACGAATTTCATTGAAAAGAGCAATTCTGCATTTCGGGGCAATTCTCTCGGATCTTCAATCGAAAACGCCATTAATCTATGTTAAGTTGTAGCACATTCTTCTCGTGTCAGTTCTCTTTTGGGCGTTAAACGAAGTGACAGTTGCTTTTGTCGCATCGATTCCACGAGCGTGTATTGTTCCTTTCGAAAGTCCCTAAAACTAGGAAGCCAATACGAGATGAATATCCCATTTGCTTCCCCTTCTTAAGTTTAAACCCGTGCTTAATCATTTCCGGTAATCTTTATGCGCTTGAATTTGCTTCAAAGTTCGCCATCTGCCAGCCTACTGGGACAGTATATCTCTAAAACCAACGATCGCAGCTTTATCTGACATATTTTCAAAATTGTTCACTTCATTTCAGGAGTCTCTTCTCAGCACACTGTTCCCGAAGAAGATATAAGTGATTTCACTAACAGCGTGGAAATTATAGACGTACCCCCATCCGAGCCTATTGTTATTGATGACGAAGAAACGGCACCAGAACTGCTGGATATGCTACTAAGAAGGCCAACAAAAACCACTAATCCTAATCGCGATGACGTCAATCTGAACCCATGCGATCCATCCTTTAGCTGCCTGGAAAATTTTGCACAAGCCCAGCACTTTCCGTCGCATTTAAGCTTCACACAAGGTCAATCGAATGCTCAACAGTGCCATGACGTGTTTTCGAGTCCACAACGAGAGGAATCTGAAAATGTAGGATCGCCTCAAGTAGAACCCGAACTCGCCGTTGTGGCGTCGAGTGTTATTGATGAGCAGTTAAAAAAGGAGGGAACAGACATAACTATTAATGCCACAGACGAAATCTTAACCAGTGGATCATCACAATCAGTCAGTCACGTATCAATTGCTCCGCAAAATGTTCCCTCGGATATCGATTTCACACAGAGCGGGTGCAATGATCGCTCAAAGGAGTCCCACGGCCGAGGAGTTTCTCAAACTGTTGAATCTGATGATGATGAATCGGCGGTTTTTGTCTACGTTGCTCTAAGCAGTGATGATACTGAAGACACTTTGAAAGGAGACCAACCGGTTGTGGCATCCGCCATGAAAATTGTACGTTCCGAAGCCGATATACCAGTAGAGGCTGGATCAGGAGGATATGTTCCTGTGGATCGAACTATACACGTGGATTCATCAGCTAATGTTGAGGAAGCAGCTAGCAGTAGTATTCAGAGCCAAAATCTATACTCACAGACGCCCTTGAATCGTGAAATTTTGCAGGCCTTGGAACTAGCGACCTACTGTGAAGAAGAAATTTCATCTGCACCCAATGAAGGTACCTGTTTGCAAGAGCAGGGCGTTGACGCTGCGCCAGAGAGTGATCCGAAATCTGCAAAGGACGACGGCAATTATAAACCAAGCGAGGGCGAGTTGATTGAAGTCGATGAAAATGAAAACAATTGCAAGGGAGTTTCAACAGGGAATAAAATATTAGGAAAACCACAGGAAAGTTTTCTTTCCGCAGATCAGCCGAAGGAAGACAGTGAAGATTTAATTCGTCAAGAGTCCGAGCATTGTCCGGACCAGCTCAGAAACGTCGAGTCATCTGAAACTATCCCTCAATGCAATATTTCTGTAGCTGCAACTACTACAAATGCAACACCTGCGTCCTTTACTTCTGCAGACGAGTCACAAGTTGTGGAGCCAGCTAAAGCTTCTTCGGAAGCACCGGCAATCGATCAACTTAATCCAAGTCTGTCGATGGAAGTTGAAAAACCGCAACATGCAGAGGATTGCGGAAGTACTGCGCCTTCTCTTAATAAAACAGATGCGTTTACAAAATATCTTCCAGAAGCTGAGCGTTATGAATCTCTGCCGGCTGAAGATGAGACCAGTGAAGACCATCCACCAAAAGTTCTTGCGAATGCATTTGTTAAAGATCTGCAAGATGTTGATGCGGCTACAAAATTTCTACCAGAAGCTGAGCGTTATCAATATCAGCATGCTGAAGATGAGACGAAGGCAGACGAACCACTAAGAGTAGCTATCAATGCATGTGTTGGAGATCCACAAGAGACGGTCTCGTGCAGACAAACCCAGCAGAACCATGTTCCCTACACTGTATCAGTTAAGTCGAAGATGCTTCCTGAAAATGCAAAAGCCAGTACAACTTTTGAAAATCAACTTAAAAATGTTAGGATATCCAGAGGTACCCATCGAAGGCACGTTTCGAAAAACGATGCGCAGAAAGACGAAATAGCGAGTGCTTCAGGCAACAAACAGCCAATGTCTTCAGAACATGACCGGCAAACTGGACAATCGCAGCAAACCCATATTTTTGCAGACAAGTCAACTTCTAAGGAATCGCGAAATAGAACCGACTTTGAGGAGACTAAGCCTGCAAATTGGCATGATGCGGGGACAATCAGAGATGTCTCAAAAAATGTTATGCTATCTAGTGCTTCAGAGTGTAGTTTGCCGACGGATGTGTTCGCATTTGCTTCCCAACAGATCGAACCAATGGAAATCAACGATGAAGATGGTGCGCCGGATACATTTTGTGATATTTGTCCTTTAGCCGATTACCTTGAAGTAACTGTGTCAACAACCGTCAATCAACATTCCAGTTCGGCCACTAACAGTCAAATCTCAGGACATAATCTTGAAATTGTTTCTACTGCTGTGGACAAGAGCTGCAGTCCTCAGACACTTCAAGATCCACCTCACGCTATAACCGCAATCGAACAAGATCCACAAATTCCTGCAGGCAGTACTACTATCTCTAATATCATATCACCCAGTATGAAATTACAGCCAACACTTGCGAAATTACAGCCAACACTTGACAATGTCGCGAGTGAAAGCGGAAAAGCAACAGTCGTCAACCAAATTCCATCAAACGTCGTCCAACAGACTGAATCATCAATCAAGCCACAATTAATTTGTACCGAAACCGAAGCGAAAACCACAACAGAGAAGAACTTCACATTTCCAGCACTACTCCCAATCGGTATAATTTCTAATGACAGACCGGACGAGATTATCGAAGGTGAAACTGTCTTAGACGATGCCGATGATGAAGACGTCGTAGTACCTTTCCTGATAAAAGCTCGATTCCTCAAATCGCTTCCCTTCAAAATGCTATCGCAAACCCAAGTGCAGCTACATTGGGAGCGCTCTCAGTTCTTGGGGATCGAGGTGAAATTTGAAACCAAATTGAACGACAATATAGACACTTTTGTGGAACCTGTCCAAGTGGCTCTTGAAGAAGAAGCAATAATTCAAAATAGTGAGGTTACTGCTGTGGTGGCCGCAAACACACAAAACCTGCAGAAAACACAGATAAAAGCACCTGCACCAGAGACTAAAGACCCAAAAGTGTGTAGAATCAGCGCTGCCAAGAATATGAGCTTAAGGAACCGACAAACCCTGCAGAAATCCGACATTTCATCAACTTTGTCTGTGCCTGAATCAACAACAGTAAGCAGATCTAGAGCCGAATCAATGCTGCCCAAAATGGTGAGAGTAGATAGAGAATCAACAATTTCAGCCCAATCAAAATCCACCCAACCCCCGCCCAAGCGAAAGCCAAGTCCAACTTCCAAAAAGAAAGCAACACCCAAAAAATCCACAAAAAAGCCTGATCCCGAATTGGTTCCACAAAAAGTCCATTCTTTCCGATCACTCCCCATGGGAGCTGTCAAAAAACCCCCTTCCAGTGAAACACCCACCACCCGTGCACCTCTAACGACAGTCGAAGAAATCGACTTCTTCATCGAAGATGCATCCCAAGTGATCGCCTGCTCCAACACGGCATCACAACTCCTCGCGACCGACTGCACCTACTTTGAGAACTCAAAGCTGCTTCACAACATCGATGAATACTGTGCACTGCAACCTAGCACCAGCAAACAACCAGCACCGGATCGAACTAACCCCAAGGTAAACACATTAAATCCTCCAACAATTCTGTCTGATGGGATCACGGCTCGGAAAGTCTGGAAAGTGCATCTCCAATGGATGACGCAAAGAAAAATTATAGTTGAAACAAGATTCATTACAGGTGGACGCTGGCTGTCATCGTGTGATGAATCCGCAAAGTTGATGTTTCATTTTTCGCCCACCACTTGGTCACACATATTCCGAGTGTTGAAAGAAATCGATCACTATGAGTACAGACGAATGGCAGCAAAGGAGAGAAAGCATTGTCCGGTGGTTACACCGCTGCATAGGGTGCTTCGGTTTCTATTTGATACTGCGCCGCAGATTGTGAATGTTCGTTTGACCAACGACACACACAGTCCGTTTACGATGTGTGAGAAGTCAACCCCTCTGTATAGAAAGCCGTTTCAATGTCTAACAAAGGGGATACCAGCGAGCGTCTTAAATCGAATGCAAGCCCTAAAGCGGGATCTGCACGCTGCTAATGAATAGCGAGACCTATTCCGGGCCATGTTCCTTGCAACAGACTTGATACACTTAAAATGCCAAAATCCGAATTATCCTGAAGGACTAACTGAAATATAATTTTTGTTTCTTCTTTGCAGACATAGCTGGAGTGAGATTCTGATGTAGATTTTGTTGATTAGTATTTAGTTACAGTAATAAATTGAATTTATATTTAACCATGTTTCTTCATTTTATATTTATAAGCAATTTCTAAGCGAACGCAAAGAATTGTCAGCACTTTGGAAAATACTTAGATAGCTATCGAGTGGATAGGAATGGTGTGGTGACAGTTGCCACAGCTTCACTTAGACCATTCGTTGAGTTAAGAGACAATGAATAATAGTTGTGTACTAGAATCACAGTCGATGAAATGTAGAAATGTGGGGACACCTTTTTCAAACTTTACGAGCTGTAAAGACATGTGTAGCTAACGGATAAAAAATGCTCCGTCTTCGAGTCTAACAGGAACAAGGCAGTCGAAGAAGACCTCTTCTTAGGTGGTTAGAATAAGTAGACGGTGACCTCAACCAACTTGGAGTGCGTAACTGGAGGTCTTTAAATAAATACCTCGATAACTAGAGAGGCGTATTGGTTGTGGTCTAGATCCAGCCCGGACAGATTCTCTAACAAGTGAGTAGGTCTCAGTAACACTGTGCACTCTGTAGTAACACCACGGTGTCTAAATTTGGTGCACAAAACGGTTTTGTGGAAGACTGCGGTTATTTCATAATTCAACACCAGGGCCCTATTTCACCAACCACTTTTCACTTTGAACTTTGCAATTTTGCAAAAAAAATAATTCCTGCAAAGTACAAGTGCGATGTGTTTCACTAAAAATGCAAAGTTCTCACGACCTTGCATTTTGCACTTTTTCAGACTTTTTTGCAAGGTGAAAAGTATATCTAAGTGTTTCACCAATTAGAAAAATAACTGCATTTACAATCGTATTTTGTAAATTTGCAAAGTGAAAAACATACCTATGCGTGTATGTTCTCCCACGTTGATTGTTCTCTGTTTACTTCCAGGTTATGTAGAACGCAGTAGGCTAAAAGATTTTACTTGCAAAGAGTGCTTCGAAACGGTTCATTATATATTTTTTGAATCATATCACCAACTATTCACAACAAAAGCACAACTGCAAATGTTTTTTTTTCTTTGCATATTATTGACAAACTTTTCACGATTTTAAATGTAAAGTGCAAATCTAATTTGTTTGGTGAAACGAAATGGACGAATTCTTTGCAAATTGACAAAACTTGGCAAAAACCCAACCTGAGAGCATGTCTTCCTATGATGCAGTGTCCCGTGATGACACCTACTAAGGTGTTTACCATGGGTCTTTTCAGTGCAGTAAGATTTATTGAGCGCTTGAGATCCAGCCGAGGCCAGATCTGTTTCAAGGTGTGGCACGTTATACAATTAGACCACCTGCGATTCGTAACGCTTATCGTGTTTTGCTTAATTAGGAGCTTGCATGTAGCAAGAGGCATGTAGAGATTCTCCTTTTCCGGTAGAAAGCAATGGATATAACTTTGGAGGAATTATTTTCTTAATCGTCTTCCTCATCATCTGGAAACTACGAATCACCGAAACTACTCCATTTGTATCTACAACAGGGGAAACATTTTTCAAGTCGATATCCATAGTTGATTTTTCCAAAATCGAATGCAATTTGAACAGCTGATATTGCTGTCAAATAAAATAAAATAGTAAAATCCATTTACAAAAGCAGATCAATTTCGTTGCATGTTCCATGGGCCGCGTGAAATCTGAGATCTGAAAAAGATTTTTGGTGGTCCCAATGGAAAACGACATAAGTTTCGTCTCGAGAGAGTATTCTTTGTAACAAAGTGGTTTCTAATGTCTGATACAACTTTGTGCTGATGTTGTCTTAGTATATTTTTATGTCGAGGCACTTTTGAACTAGATCTTCCTCTCACCAACTAATTGGCACGCAATTATCTATATTAAACAAGAAACAAAAAAATATGTTCATGCGTTCTACCACACCCGTAGAATATAATAAATTCGCTTTCCCCATATTGTGTTAAAGAATTGAATTAATGAAACTGACACGCCTATTACCTACACCCAGGGTGACACAAGCCACACACCAACAGCAGCGTTAAAGTCGTTAAATTAAATCCGCTTCCTCATGAACATCATAGTCCTCCCGTCCCGGTCGCGATGGCGATGCTATTCCTTCTCATTGATTCTATTAATCCTGTGATTTGTAATAATCGATTTTCTATTACCCATTCCCCCTCGGGCTCTTTACGGCTTTGCCCGCCTCGCGTTGTCTTGCTCTCCGTCTTCGACTAGGTAACAAAAGGCAACATTTCCTTATGCACATTCGAACATAATCCGCGAGATAGTGCCATACTGGCAATCCCCTCTAGTCCTGGGGGAATTTTTATGTCTGCGGCAGAAGAAAACAAATTCTCTGCAATAAAAAATAATCAAAGATCTGCAACCCCTGTGAGACCACCGCGGAACACTACCATCTACCAAGGTACACTAACAAACCAAAAAAAAAAAAAAGTTCCACGCCGACCCCTCGGCGATGTGTCGCATTCACTTCTGGTGCTTGGGCTTGGTGGTGTTTTTATTTTTACTTTCATGTTACAAGAGCATAACGGAAATGTTAATGCACACAAAAACTAACTCCCCTGTAATCCCATCGTAACACCTATGGGAATTCCACATCGAAATCGCAAATTCAGAGTCAAAGCGGAGCCCACCTCTGTTGAACTTTGAACTGCACATGATTTTGGGTTCCCTTCATTTTTCACTCACTTTCTGTATACCTAGTGCTAGCGACAAGCATATTCTCTCGCAAACACTACCCCCTCGGGAGGAACTATTTTCAATATGGAAAAATAAAAAAACAAAACCGTTACAGTGTATAGTAAAAAGGCAAATATACAAAACACGAGCTAGGATAGGAGGTTGAAGGGGACGAGAAAATAGAAAACAGAAACTAAAAACTGTTTAAACACCCTCGTGCATGGGGGGGTGAATACTGTGTAGCACTTTACGTCGACACACACGCCCCTACGGCACAAGTGCGTTTTTTGTTCAGTGGGGCCCTGAAATCCAAATGGGTGTGGATTGTGGAAACCGAGGAATAATATTTGCCACTTAGAGTGTATTGGCCCTGGGGTGATAGAATCCGAAAGAACATCAAGTTGGAGCATGCATCAAAGTTGATTTTTTAGTTAGAAGACTTTTTAAATCGTGGGGCATGGCTTGGGGAAGATATAGTTGAAAAGAGCAACTAGTGTAGTGGATTCAAATAAATAGATGGCGTTGCAATCTGTTGTTTGAACAACATCTATAAAATTGTATTTTTGTCCTGATTTCGCTATTAGAAGGGGCTTAGGTGGAATATATTTCTAGCTAAAAAGGACCCAGTGAATTGAGATCAATCGTACTCTCGAGGGGTTAGGTTATGTTAGTGAAATACTCAACCTTAAGAAGCACACAAAAATAACCAAAATGAAGTTTCAATGTCAAACAGGGTCATTCATTTCGTGGTTTCAAGTTGGTAGCGCTGACATTTGACACCTGTCAAACTCAGCTGTCATTTGAAGTACAGTGCGGTTCACTTGTTTAGGCGCAACAACTTTTTTTTTATAAATTTTAATTTTTTCCTTCGTGTTTGTTATAATTACAAAGCAAATGCATTTATCAGAGCGAATATTTAGTTCTCAATGGAAAAAACAAAAATGTATGCTTGGTGAGAGACAGTTACCGGTTATTTTGTGCTCTTTCTTCTCAACAGCAGCAATTTTTTGGTTCACTTGATAAGACGCACCTGCAAAATGTTCGCAAAAATCAAATATAAAGGATTCTTTTTAAATTTTTTTGGGTTTATTGCTATTTTTTTCGAAATTTCTCCTATGTAAAACATTTACATCGAAAATTCAACTTTTTTAAGAATCATACAAATTTTCCAAATTCTCCAAAGGAATCTGCGACCAGGTAGCTTTGATTGCGGCAATCAGTTCCTCACAGCTTTCATGCTTACCTCCTTCATAAATAAAATAAAAAGGTCGTCATAATCGACCGACTACGCAAGCAATCGGTAAAATTGTGAAGAAATTTGAAGAGAGTGGAAGCGTTGCTGATGTCGTAAGGTAAGGACTCATCGAAATGCACGCTCAGTCGATATTGCTGCTGCAAGTGCAAGTGTTGCTGATGATCCTAATTTATCGATTGATTTATCGATTAAACCGATTTTTTTTGCCGGCGATTGAAGATCATGACTTGGACAATATGTGGTTCCAACAAGACGGGGCAACAAGCCACACAATATGACCAATTATGGCTTTATTGCGTGAGAAGTTTCCTGGTCACGTAACTTCAGGTTTTGGCGGAGTCTATTGGCCACCAAGATCCTGCGATTTGACACCGTTAGATTTTTTTTTCTGTGGGGCTACCCAAAAGACCGTCTTTACGCAAATAATCCCCGAACCTTAGACGCATTAAAAACCAACATTACTCAAGTTATGGCCGAGATACCGCCCGAAATGTGCGAAAAAGTGGTTAAAAATTACCTCAAAAGAATCGCATGCTGGGAATCTTGCAGAGGCGGCCATTTGAATGATTTTGTATTTCACAGTAACAATCTATCGCCTTTTCCATTAGCATGCAAATTTTGTAATAATAAACTATAATTTACGTTTCGACAAATATGATCAGCTGTGTTAAAAGCTATTCTAACATCAGCTTTAGATAAGGGGCCTTACTAATAATCATTTTTAACCTTCCCACTAAATGTAGGTCACAATATGTAATTTTGTATGAATAATGAGTGAGTTCGTAAAATCTAGGCTAGATACTAAATATGATTTTAGTACCTATCTCGCATAATGTATAGTTAGAAGTAATCCATACTTTAAATACAAGCTAATTATATAATTAATCCTTTCGTAAAATGATAAAGGGCCTGACCAATAAACATTTTTAGCTACAACTCTAAATTTTAGTAGTTCACAGTGGCTGTATTTTCCATACAAATTTCGCAATTGTGAGCTTCCCTAAATTAAAAGTCGAGACTAAAATTTGTTATTAGTACGGCGGAAAGACTTCTTCTAGACTTCGAGAGGTACGAGTATTCGAATCATGCAACAATTGTCGGGTCTCTTTTAGTCAAGATGGGTGTCTTTAAAAAAGTTTCAAAATTTGCTGGGTTCATCCTCCACTGATAACTGGTGCTCCTGGAAAATAAGATTTGATTAGATTTTCCTAAGCCTTGAAGTTGAAGAACAAACATATTTAATTAGTTTCGGATATCATGCGGCTAGTGTTGATAACTCTAAAAGGCAGGAGCACAACTTGCAATGCTGTGATTGCTTCGTGTAAATGATGCTATATTTTTTTTAAACAGTTTTTCCGGGCAAGGCGAACTTCTAACGCTTCAACAATGGACCGAGATGCTTGCAGATAGGTGTTGGTTCTGTCCTTAAACGTTAAACTATTGTAAGTTGTAGTAAACGATTTTCTAGTAAGCGAGTTCCAAAGTTGTCTCGAACTAGAAAAGCGGAATCTCTCCACAGCTGGAGGGAAAAGTGACCTCAATCCAAAGGATTTTTGGAAAGTGCTGGCCACGTGGTTGTCAAATGTCAATTGGTGTCTCATATATCGGAGTTTCGTTTAGGTCCTTTGGCCTTCTCCAGGCATTCCGCGATACCAATAATCATTTTTAGTGTCCAGGTTAAATTTTACGAACTCACAATGGCGGAAATTTCCATACAAAATAGCATATTGTGACCTACGAAGTATATAAGCTGAAGGCTAAAAATGATTATTGGTAAGGCCCATTATGTCACCAACTAGTCTGTAGATTTGTAGAATCTCCTATAAGTTGAACCGCATGTCCCTTTATGCTGTCAAATAAACTGAATGTTTTGGGGTTGAGTTCTTTATGTGGGAGCAATATTCGAGGTCTGGTTTAGCCTTCTTCGCTTAAGGCTTCGGCCTCGCAGTGAGCGACGTCGCTCTAAAAAATGAAGCCCTAAGCAATCAGCGATTTTGTTATTATGCTGAGGGACGTCGCTCAATCGCTCAGTTTCTAGTCGCTCACTGTGTGGCTGCAGCCTCATAGAGCATGAGGAGCTGCTTCCTGAAGTACCTCTTTGCTCTAAAGATTTGACTTGGATTTTAGGACACTGATTTTGGGATGTTGGATAAAAGTGGTCTTGTCATTATATTCCCGAATTGACAGCGACCCCAAGAAGGGGTAACATTTCCATTAATAAAAGTAGTGCGAGGGCGTCTTCTGCGCATTTAAAATGAAATAGTTTTAATCGTGATAAAGTTGCACTTACGGTAACACTGAGTTCAACGTCAGTGTCAAATATGAAGAAGAAAAAACCGAGTGACAGCTACATAACTTGTAGGAAAACAAAACAGAATTTATATGGCTGTAGCATGATTATGTTAAAAAAATTACTAAAAAGTTTATAATAAAGTCCAAAAAACAGAATAAAAACATTTTAAAGTAACGGGAATTGTGCGCTTTTTGGCAATATTTGAACAAAACACTACTCTGGCCTTTACAAAACGGCTTTGTTAACCTGCAAGTTTTTTTTGACGTTTAACCAAAAAGATAGCCCATCTGTGAAAGGATGGGCTTCGCCAAACACTCACTATTTGCTCTACATGAAAGTAAGCTGCCCATCCATCCGCAGCGGTCTTTTGGCTATTTTGTAGTTTTCTCGATATTTAATTGATTTCGACATTTCTCGCTTTTACCATAATCTTGAACAGCATGGAAATTAAAGCTTTATTGGACGGTAAATTTGCAGCAAGCATTTCGTTCTTTTCGGAATCAGTTGAATGCGAGCGGTCTTCTAGCAGGAAGGAAAAGTCGAGAGTACGAGATGTTGAACAGCCAACAAAGTAGGTATAACAGTTTACAAATTCATGACTGTTTTTGAGTAGCATGGCTCGAGTTCCGTTGCGCTCAATTTGTTGGTGTCAATTTGTTCTCTACAATTTTAGGCCGATACTCGTATACTGAATGTCTTTGCGTCTTTCGCGCATATTACGTTTACGGCTCTTCTGCAAAATTGTCTTCAATTTTGGCTGCCTTCAAGGGTTGTTAATTATAATGAATAAAGATTCCTTGTGGGTATGTTACTGACTGCCACCAGTTGACCGCGATAAACGCTACATGCTTGTACGAGATGTTTGTGCACTTAAACTTGCAGAAAACTCCAACTTCTTCTAAAGCTACTTCCATTTTTTATTCATCAGTACCTCTTTGATTTGGATTTAGTTTTCTTTTGTATATTCGTATACTACGTAAGAAGAGTGCTACTAATCTTGTTTTTACTGCCCCGTTGGACTTACTGATACACTAGAGTCATTTAGGTACTTTGTTTATATTTTTCATGTGTAACTTATTTGTTAAATGTACAACAAGTGTAAACAAAATCAAAAAAGCAAATATTAAAGAGTCTTCTTGATGTTACCTAAATGTGGTAGCGGTTTATTGCAATTTGACGAAAAATGAGAACAGGCTTTTAAGTTCTGAACCCTGACCACGGAACTTTTCAGACGACTGTCGTTGAAACGAGAGAACTTAAAAGCTAGTAACTAGTGCCCAAATGACGAGTTTGAAAGCTTCATCCAGTTCATTCTTTCCAAATGTGATGAAAACTGACGATAATTCTAAAAGCCGCTTATGTCCAAAAATACCATTTTCGAGAAAGGCACTTTGAAACTTCTTTTCAAGTCTGGAAAAAACTGACGAGTGTAAGAATGTAATGAAAAATAAAGTTAAAAATCCAGGATATTTTTTCTATAGCAGAAGAGAGCATGCAGATTATGCTGGAGCATAAAACTGACTTATGTCTTAAATCGACTTAAGCGGTTATTGCTTGTGGCCACAGAATTAATGGTTATCAAAATTAAAAAAAAAAAAAACATATCCACCAGAAAGATCTGTGGACTACTGGGTCACACGAAACTTTCTCTATCATTGCGATTGATCCCTTTTGATTTAGTTGACTTTCGCAACTTTCGTTGAAATCATAAAGCGCAGTATCCGAAAATATACAATTTGTGCGAGTGCGAGTGGATTCCAGTTTGACCCCATGCTTTGGGTAATACTAATTCTGGCCAAAAATGTAATTCAGGTCTTATACGAAGTGGATAAGATCAGTGCCGCAGCCAGGATTTTGTTTCCGGGTTGGCTTGCTTCCAAATCTTACGGGGAATTCTTTAAGCAAAAAAAATATATATATTCCAGTTCCTTGATCTTTATTAGTTTTTAGATCGTATACAACATACTTAAATTATTTTTTTACACACATTTTTTCAAAGCAGAAGATGTCTGGATTTTTTTTTATATAAGATCAATCACCTTATCTGACTCCACATTAATAACCGAACGAACAGATATCATAGCAAGTGAGCTTAATCTTGCATTCCCCATAACGCTTCGGGACCCTGTTTTAATCCTTTTCACAGAAGAAAAGTTTCTTTCAACACTAGCTTCACTGGAAGCGTGGCCAAAACTGTAAGCAAGAAGTTTAAACCTCTAAAGTAAGTCTTGTCACATATATCAAGCAATTTCAAAACTTTGGTAGAAGGATCACTCGACGATATTTTTTTGCACCAAAGAATGTACTCAGCTTTCACAGCTGACAACGAAATTGCACTATCAAAGTAACATATTAGCTTTTCCATTTCGTTCACTCGCTCAACTGCGGCAAAACCTGAGAGAAGAGCTCGAATCGATGGTAGAACGTCTTCGTTGACCATGAATTTGTCCGTAAGACTTTGTATTAACGAATCTATGCAAGGAATCAGTATAGACTATAGGCACTCTAAAATAGGCTTTAGTAGAAGAGGTTTCTGGATTGGAACGCGGTCTTAATTCAACTTCAAATAAGTCCTCGGCAAGTTGGGATGAGTATTGAAAAGCCTCTCTGAAAAAATTGCAGAATCGAGATCTAAGAAAGTTTAAGTTTTTAGTTTTTTGTTAAGACTTTCGGGGGGGCTTGAGCCCCTCAAGACTCCCCCTGGCTACGTGCCTGATCAGATAAATGACTGCTTTTGCAACATATATTTCATCTTTTGCATTTAATTTCTTGAAGGCAGTTTGTTTTTCTGCTTGGCTGTCACAACTTTTTGACGTTAACTCGTTTTTTATATCAGTACATAACCTTCAAAACCTTTTTCTTTGTCTATAGACAGACTATTATGGAAATAGTTTCTGAATTTGAAGAACGTCTTCTAACCTTAGAGTCTAAGCCTCTAAATATTTCAATAATATTTTAACGGATTCTGAAAGATTTTTGGACTGACAAACTACTCTTTGCTTGAACTCGAGAAAAATTGTAGGTACCAAAAATGAAGGTTGCTTTCCCAACTTCGGTGCTTCCAAAAAAGTGTGTATTGTATACCCCTAACATAAGAGTCACTGATGTTTATTGTTTGCAAATCGTCAGCGCCTTTTTAACAGTTAAGGAAGTGTTAAGTCATCTCTGAGCAGTATTTTTCGTCCGTTTACAAAATCTAAAACAATCCCGAAACGATGTTCAAGACTTCTTTGTTTCAGAAGCGGTTTTCAAAAGTCCTTGGAGTGTCTTTCAGGAGATTTTCGAAGTTGTTTTTGAAGTTATCAATTTAGGTTGCGTTTTTTAAATAGTTTTTCGATGTCAGTTTTATGTTACTATTGGCTTTGCATTATATTGATTGCTGGGCAGATCGAGAAAGACAGAGGTGAGTGTAAATTCGCCTTTGGAACAATGCCTGGGGCCCTACTCTGTATCTCGTGCCGAAAGTAAATTTTTTCGAAAACGAACCTTTTCTTTTCTGTATTTCAAAAGTGGAATGAAATGTACTTATGTCGCTTATGTCACTTATGTTAGAAATCCGAAACTATTACATTGTATCTACTTAAAAACGGAAGGGGAATGCTATTTCGAATGGGACGAAATAGAGAGTTGGGCCCCTGATCTTCTCATATCTCCTCTGATGGAAAGCTATTCCAAACTTCAATATGACGACGCCGTTTTATAATTCGAAGCGATTGCACAAGCATTCATTCTGGCTCTGCTTTGCTAGAGTTGAATACATCACGAATACTTTTTATTAAAAAGGTTAAAGTTATACCTACCGCTGTCGAATTTTTGTTCGGCGAAACCTTTTACCGTACCTATAGTCGAAAGCGTTGAAGGAACAAGTTTTCTGTCCCTAGTAATTCACTTTTTTTTCAAGTGCAGTTTTCTCAAAGACGGGATATATAGATTTTGATGAAAATCTACCTCAGGGTTACGATCGATACCCTAAAGAGGACACACATCAGTTTTTCGAACTTAAATATAAATTAGGTCCTCTTTCTCGAAAATAATTGGCGTTTAAAGCGGACGAAGAAACATTGCCCGCTAGATGTCTTTAACTTCTACCGTCTTGTCAAATCGATGTCAATCGATGCAAACAATTTTGAAAGAGTGACATACAGGAAAAAATGTTGGATGTAAATTTTCTTTTAAACTGAGTTCAACACTCCTTTGGTGGACATAACATTCTACTAAAACGCTGTCAACTATTAAGAACTTAATTTTTTCGCAAAAATCCGATGTAACATCGGCATCATGTGTCTCCTTAGTTTCACCGGCCAGAAACAGCACGATAGCTGAGGGCGCATTTGGCGTTGGTCCCACTGTCGTTCTATTGTATTAAAATCAAGTCACATTTGCTAGCTGATACTCTAGGGTTAAAGTACGTACAAGAAGCATAATAAGGGGAAGCGCAAAATGGAATAAAATTTGCGGGAACACGCCACAACCCTCTAATAACAATACTGTTGCTGGCTGGCGTACTCGTATAGCTTGCCATTCCAGAAGCTTGTTGCTGCGTTTCTGAGGCGCGCAAGTAATCCAAAAATAATAACAGTCGTATAAAAGAAAAAAAAAGAAAAAAAAAACTATTTATATATGAAAACGAAGAACAAGTCCTGAGCCTCATCTGTTTTATAACCATTGGGGGATATAAAGGGATCAAATTCTCATTTGATATTCGTTCCTTCCATTCTCGTAGTCGTTCATGCATCGTGTTCGTGTGGAGCAGAGAGGCCATTGCCGCCCGGCCGCACAGTAGTCGTATCCTGAATGGGTACATTTAGGCTCTTAAGAGCGGTAAATGTCACTGCTGTGTGGTTTTGCTTTGGTATATTTTTTTCCCATTTATTTCTTCTTCCCTTAAATGCTCTGTTGGGGTGAGGTGCGGTGTGCCCCTGGTTTGTATCCCGCTTGCAACTCTGCGGGTGCGAATTGGGAATGGTTACAAATAGGCGAACATTGCCACTCGATGGTGTCGGTGGAATGGCATCGACCGACCGACAACGAGAATAAAAAAGAACACAACCCATAGCCTCCGACAAAGATAATGATGCTGATGTTTTTCGATGGTTACAGCGCAGAGAGAACGCAGCGCCATACAAACCTACGAGTATATATACCCGACCGCAACTCAATGAAAGGAGGGTATTACATGTCCTGTGTTGCTTCAGTTCCTTCCTCTACTTTTCGTATCTATCAGACTGTAATTTTAATAAGAAGAATCCCGTTTCAATTAGCATTGCACGTACTGGTACCAGTGTTTCGATGTAAAGTATTTTGTAAGGATAAAGTTGCCTGGCTGTGCGTGTTTACACTGAGGTGTATGGCTCAGAAATGGATTAATTGAATCCGGATGGCAGTAGCTTACGAAATAGATTAGGCGCACTGTGTGTAGTACCTAAACAGAGTCTGTTCTGTTGGGTCTTTTGGAAATTGGGGATTGGAGGGTGTGGATGAACGTGTGCGTGGCTTACCGACGGGATAAGAAGACAATTTAAGTAGAAAATTGCGCGTTGGAAAAGTTTGTCAACGTGAAGAAGTTAGTAGGCCTTGACGTTCGGCTTTGCCAAATTCGAGTGCGATTTACATGGAAATCAGGACAATATCGCACATATTAAAGATACAGCTGATGTCGCCGCTTCGGTGAGTAGTTACGAGTAGATAAATTTTGTGCTGTATGTCCATGTCCATGAACCATAAAGGAGAGGCTTTGTCCAACTTTTACGGTCGTTCTTCTCTAATTGGCAGAGGCAGTTGTTAGGTATGCTTTACTATAAGCAAGGCTTCTGAACTGTATGCTAACAACTGACCTCAAATCCGTTGGGTAGGTTTGAAGTGTTTGCGAAAGACACAAAACGTTGGTCAAGCAGTGACCAACTCAATCATTTATTATTTTCTTATTCGCCTCGTCTATTTAGAAGAAGGGATGCCTAAGTTATTCCTCCACAGCTTTTGATCCTTCGCCACCGATTCCAAATCATCATACTGGAAGAGGAGAGATGTCGAATTAGCCAGACAACCATGACATCATCGAACAGGTTTCATTGTTCGTCTTGAAATTGCGAGTTGCGGGACATGCCTTCCACGTGACCAAATCATCGGAGAAGTAGCTGATGGTCCCTCATGAGATCTCTGCGATTCACTCCAGCTATTAAACGAAGGAATCTCGTTTTGGTAGGTTGTATCTGCAGTCTTATTTCTTTCGGTCCACTACTAGAGTAGGTAGGAGATTGAAAAAGAGACCGACTCAAAGACCGAAAATATAGCTTTGACCAGCCAGATAAAAAATCCGAAAACCTTGTTTTTCCGAAACAAAAATTCTTTTTTTCAAGATTTTGTTCAAAATATAAAAAGAGCGAAATTTAAAATACAATTTTGAAGTACTTTACTACTAATACATAAATCACCTAAATATCCTATAAAAAAAACTTTGGTCATAAATTAATGTTAATGCTTTTTGAAATTTTGGAACGTATTTGAATTAAATTGATTTAGAATTTCATTGCCTATATCAAGATCATAGAATTTCGGTTCATTAAAGCTCAACAAATCCTTTGTTAAGATAGAAATTTCAAAAACCGTTTCAGTACAAACGAAACCATTTTTTCCAAAAACACGTTACATCAGTTTTTTTATCAAATTCGTTAAAGTTCATGTTTCCTTAGAGTTGATGAAAACGTTAGTGAGACAGAAATTGTGCATGGGCTCTGTTCGACTCACATTATATATAATAATGGAATTAATAGAAAACGTTTTTCTTCAATAGAAAAAGTTCTTTTAATGTGCTAGATTTCAGAAGTTCTTGATTTCAAAAATCTTGAAATTTGGTGATTTGGAGGTAGAAAGCCTTGTACATATTTTAGAGCTCAAAAATATTGAAATAAAAAGATATATCTTGTAATCTGGCATCACTGGCTTTGACATCAAGTTCGGTTCTCCTGATAGCAGAACTAAATCTAAAAATAAATAGTTGGCGCAACAGGTCCTGAAGACCCTAGGCCTAGCTTCTTAGAAGCATTCGTTTTGTGTGATTTTTTTCATTTTTGATATGAATGGAAGTGATCTACAATTTTATGCCGAGTCCAAACGGCCAATAAAAATCTCTTCCATGACAGTTATACTCTCGGCTGTTTGTCGGAATTTCGCGAGAGGTGCGCAGTGGAGAACAACCTTAAGTTGGAATTTGGATTTATTTGGGAATCGAACCTGGTAGAACCTTGCTTAGTAGTCCAGCGCACTTACCACTCAGCCACTGCGCCTACCAATTTTCACTAATCCTATAGAATTTCCCCTTCCATTGATAGTGAATAAGAACCTGACAAATTTTAAACTTCTCCACCTGTCCCAATGGGACTTCACTAACAAGAATGATCATCAGCGAAGTGCAAGTGACTTATCTTTTGTGCTGTAACATCCAGTCCATATACAGGATGGCGCAAAATCTAATTTTGTGTTGGAATTACTTTTTTACTTAATAAAAGAAAATGTTTTTGAGTGATGTCAATTTTTATTTTGACCCTTAAAATTTTTCTGTTAAGTGGAAAAGATGATATCCGTCAAGTGGCTGCCGCCAGTGTTGATACACAATTTCCACGACTTTCCGCAAGATTTCCGGTGATAACTGTTCGCATTCATTTCGAATATTTTCCCTAATGGCTGCGATTGTCTGAGGCTTGTTGGCATAAACCCTTCAAGTAGTCCCAAAGAAAGAAGTCTGGGATGGTTAAATCGGGCGATCTTGCTTTCCATGCCAAATCGCTAAAACGGGAGACCAGGAAAAGCTTTATTAAAAATATCAATTTATTATTCCACCTTCCACGATCTTACGGAGTATTGGTTGGTTGGTCTAAGTGGCTGTATTCCCATCTTCTGACGAAGGAAAAACACAAATAACGTGTTGAGCGCCGTTTTGAGATTGAAGATGAAAAGAGGAGAAGGTAGAAATTAGTGCGAAGTATAGTGCTCCATTGCTTCTCTGCTTTATCCTGTAGCTGCCTAGTTCACAAATGTCAATTATGATTGACGTACGACGCCATTTGCAAAAATTGTAACATCTTCCGGTAGGGTATTAATTTTTCCGCCATCTTGTATAAGGGACAACAAAAAGAGGAGACAAAACGCAATCCTGACCTCGGTTTGTACGAAATCGTTGAAATTCCATTCAAGATATCCGTTCCGATACCAGTTTCGGGAAAAGTCTCCGATGACATAAAGGCCACCTCGACGCATTGCGTGTACCGTGTTGTGTCACTTACTTTTGACAGCCAAAAGGCACATTTTTTCCGACAGCCAATTGCTTCGGAATATTTTCATAAATAATGAACGCGTTTATATCAGAGACAATACTGAGACCACCAACTCCGGCCGATTTCCCGTTACTTACCCTACAAGCTATATTTTTATGGAGTGTTCACGTTTGGTGCGCTAGTATTCTTACATAGAAATTCGTATTGACAAATGTCACGTAACTTCAAAAATTCCGGCTCACCAACACCCTCGCACCTTGCATATATGCCACTTCCGCTGTGGACAGAGCTGCTGACAGCGTTCATAAAATTTTGTCCGTTAAATTTGAAATTATTTATATACGTGTGGATAGTATTTTTTTTAGGAATAAGTGTACATTTGCTTAAAATATTTATGAAAAATTGTCAATGCAGAATGGTTTTCATGAAAATAAAAACATTTTGAGCAAGTTTTCTTCAGTTATTAAAGAAAAATTCACACAATAAATCGATCTTAATGATTTCGACAAAAGGTAAATACACAACCATGTTTGTCCTAAAACATATATTTTAGATAGTTTTACTAACCTTTTAACAATTTATAATAACTAACCAATGGCGTTCAGTAATGAAAAAATGTGGTATTCCCGAACTCTTTCACATTTCCCCACGGTTGCCGCGGTTGGCAGCATTTATTTTTGTAGTTTTTGTGTGTTTTCGCATGTCACACGGATTCTTTTTTGACATAACACCGATAGGAAAACAAAATGGCGAATTTTAAAAAAACTAAGGGGGCCAGCGGCAAGAGGATTTAGAGTTGGGGGTCTCAGTATGGTTTGTCTATGGTTTATATGCTTCATTTATTTGGTTCCGAAATGGATACTTCTAACGCAATCCGAGTTCCGGATTTTTTTCCGAACGATTACCTTAATTAATCGCGGTAAACCTGAATAGTTTGTGTAAAGGGAGAATATAATGATCCGATTCACACTACACCTCTGAACTCGTCCGCACTCAGTCAGATTTGTCAACATTCACACCGCTGATGTCAAAAGTTATTTTCTTTGGGTTTGTCATTCCTATTTAGGTATACCTGTTCTGGATTAAATAAGTCTGACAAGTGATCACTCTATGTGAAGGGCACCATCTTTGGATTTGACTTCATCAATGATATTTCACTTTCTTCCTCTGGCAGACCAGAACACCTCGCTTTCAAATCAAAAATCACTCGGTCTAACTAGTTGCCAAACTCCTTCCATCTTCCTATAGATTACTAGCAATTTGCAAGTTCTTCAAGCTCTTCGGGGTTCCGTTTACTGCTTTCGAGAAGCGTAGTCTCTCAAGCTTGGTTCAGACTTTTGAAATCGTGTTTCGAAGTAGATGTAAAGAAAAAGCTAAGTAGAACTAATTTTTTGAAGTAGATTTTTAGATTTATAAATGAAAATTTTTGAGGGGAACAAAAATTGCATATTTACTACAAAGACAAAAAAATAAATATATATATACATTTACATTGGGTTTTTTTTAATATTTTAAAATCCATTGCATTTCTTAAATATTTTATTTTCATGTAGCGAAAATTTGTATATTGCTTTATGATTTAAATAAACGTAAAAAAATATTTAAAGAAATTTACCGTCAACAAATTTATATTGCTATCAAAAATTTATTAAATTAAGCGGTAGAACACAAACATATTTTCGATTTTCCAATAAACATCTTCAGAACATTAGATTTTCAACTGCTTTTACATTTAATCTATTTCGGAATTTGTTTTTTACTAAATTCATTTCGGAGAAATAGCTAAGGTTAACATGTACTCTGTTAAGTTCTTAAACATGAATTCTTCGACCGTATTTTTATGCTCCGTTAAGGAAACCCAAAACTTTACTAAGTCTTTGAAAAATGAAAACAACTTTTAAATTTAAAAAAAACTATTTGCATATTGCATGTACTGTGGACGAATTTGATTCCCTTTTGCCAGTTTAAAGTCAATTGCAAAACATCCCGCCATCCTTTTTCTTTGCTAATCTTTCTACTCGTCGGTAAACCAAATAAGAAAAAACAACACAAGAGAAAGACGAACTTTTGTTGGGTAGCGTGAAAGAGATAACGTGCGAATTTTAAGTTTATTTCAAAAATCCAATCTTCGATAATCAGTGCTACCACATTATTACTGATTGATCTATCGAAAATCGAAGTAGTTTGTTAACTAAGCAGAGTGACGAAGTAGATTTAAAAGATGTTGCGAAAAGCGAAGTATAGATCTACTCCGATAGGAGTAAAGTCCGAACCCTGCTCTCAAGTCCTTCTGCCTTGGAGCCTTAGAGTCCTTCTTCTTTCTGAAGACTACCTAAGCAACGCAGTTCGCTTATAATCATCAGTCGTCAAACCGAATCGCTTCACTCTGTTGAGCAAGGACTGCAGTTGAATGTAGCAGCTGAACTTTTTTCAAATCCTTCAAACTTGTGTCTATACCGAAGCCATTGTCCGGGAGCCGTCCAAGTCGATACTTACCATCGTCTCTTGTTCAGTTAACAAAGCCCGGCTGTGACAGCATCTAGATATGTTTGACTTGAGCTATACACCGCCAATTTTTATCTCCGTCAGGCCTAAAGATCGGTAACCTTTGGTGTCAAAAACAAGTGATGACCATCTGCCGTGCGACTTCTTCAACAATATCAAACTCGAAAGAATTGTGCGAAACGAAAAAGATTTCCAAGTCTCATAGTAGAATACAGCGATCTGTTGCGGAGAAAGGGTTAGGTCCTTAATGAAGGTAGAACCGAATGTACTGTCAGTTTTGACACTGCACAAACGAGAGCAAAAACTTTGATGTACTAAGTGACTTTGTGTACCTCGCCTTTGCTTAAACGGGCAACTCATCAGAACTGAAATGAAAAAATTCCTCCTGCCATCAGCTATAATCAACTCAGTCTACCTGCACAGACCTCCCAAATCATGGATTGAAGATATCCTTAGTCGTTTCGAGAGAAAAGGCCTTCGTAAAATATTCGGTCCCATTTGCGTCCTTTTGAAGCATTTTCGGAGTAGACAATTCAAGCAAGAACTATACACAGCTACACATTTCCTTAAAAAAAAACTGCCCACTGTACATCTTAGATTTTAGCGCAGCTTTGAGGAAGATCTTGCCCATAGACCTCGATTGCCCACTCAATCAAACTGTAGACAGTTAATTAGGGCTCGGTCTTTGGAGGTGGGCTCGATGTTTGACGTGTTGGACTTCAACTCGAATCGGAGTTCCACTTAAAATAAACAGACATTGCCAGACGGATCAGCTGCAACTTCAATTTGAAACCCATACTTTTATTTTTTTTTTTTATTAAGAAGCTTTTTATTTTTATGTATCTTTGAATACAGTATCGTTCTCTTTAGTTTTCCTTAAATGAATTCAATTTTTACATTCGGTCGTTTTTTTTGTTAATTTAATATTTTTTTTTTTTTAAGTTTATAGTCAGTGGTTGTACATTTAAACATTAACTCAGGAAATATCAGATTATCGCACTCTTTCTCTGCTCGACTTCTCTCTTCGGTTACAATAGCAATTATTTAATAATAATTCATTTGCATTCTCTGGCATTGCTTAGATCTACTTCTAATAATAGTAATAAAAAAGAAATTCTCATTTTGTCCAAACTTGCATTGTATGACTATTTTCTGTTTTGTTCTAAGAAATGCATTCAAATAATTGTAGTACATATACAAATCTAAGGAGTATAGTACTGGCATTTTAGGTGCTATCATTTATAAATATTATCATTTTTTTTACTTTGCATTTTCTTTGGGTCACTTTGTTTTACTACCTGTGTTCTTTAAATTTAGGTACCTTCTACGATTGGGGATTTTTCCATCTTGCTCCATTTTATATAATAAGTATTTTTCTTCGAATTCTACATTGGCTTTTGGTCCGTTCCTAAAAAATAAAATAATTCAGGACTTGTCTTTAATTTATTGTGTATGGCTCTATCTTATAACAAGTATTTTTTCTTTAATTGTCTTGCATTCGCTAAGATTAATTTTAAATAGTTTAGTTTAAACAAAGTTTAAAAATAATCACATCTACAAGATTTTATTTAATTTACACTTAAAATAAGAAAACAAACAATTTTCTTCGGTATTTCATTTTCAAATATATGTATTTACATTGAATATTGCATTTGGAAAATATATCTCAATACGTTAAAAATACACTTCGTTTCCTGTGATTAGAGTTCGTATGTGTATATATGTGTATAATATAGTTTATTCGTTTCTTTTATATATTCTTCATATAGTTTTGGGTTTTTTTCTTATGTTTTATTAAAACGTGATTGTGCTCATCTTTTTTTGTGTTTTATTATAAAGTTATTTTATTTAGTCAATTTAATTCATACTTTAATTTTTGTATTTCTTTTTGTTTTTTTAAATGTATGCTTAGAGTTAATAAATTCCTTTTTTGTATTGTATCTCTTTTCGGTTAAAATATCCCAACAATTGCGTTACCATTATAAATAGACAATGTCCTTTGTTCAAATATTTTTGGTTTTTCTTTTCTTTTATATATAAATTATGTATGATAAAAAATAAGAAACAAATAGATGACCTACCTCTAGTTTATATACCAAAATTAATAGTTCTTCAATCTTATCGGCTAGGGTGTGTATTAAATATTTAACTATTTACTATTATTCATTTTTATCGTTGCAATAGACATTATGATATGACTTGTGTGACTGTTTATATATATATATATTTGTTTAAACATTTTTCTTTAAGTGTGCTTCTTTATTAAACCGGCAAAGGAAGTGTATTTTTACAGAAAACCATAAATGAGTAGCCCTTTAGGCAAGGAAGAGGGATTTTATTATTAGGAAGAAGGAGTCTATTACTTATATATGTGTATACTAAGAAAAGCGAAACCTTTTTTTTATTTAAATATGCTTAATACTACAATCAGAGACAGGAATAGAGAAAGGCCTGCGGTGTCCCTGATGTCAATGAGTGGCAGCATGCAACATTGGGTCTCAATTTGCGGTCGAATTATGACTGTGATTGTTGTAAAGTATGCTAGTGTGGATTACATCGAGTAATCTTTGTCTCAATTCATTGACGTTTCCGCAAAATATTGTAAAAAAATAACCCGATGATCGGTAGAAGCCTGGATCACAATGGGCACAGTTAAAAATCTAGTTATCTTAAGTCGACTAGATTTAACCTGAACGCAAAAAATTGATTGGTCGAGAACGTCACTTTTCCTACGTCAGCCACTGCGCATGCGAACTGTCAACTTAGTACTCAGTCACGAATTTCTTGACTAGATTCGTCGGTTATCCCTCCATAAACGTCAACTTAAAAAGCTGTTCATATGACCGATCTAAGCCAATCAAAACTGAGGTACATCCAGTCAGACAGCTGTCAGACTTACTAAACTAGATACTTGAACGTCCCCAATGACTTGGTACTAAGCCTGGAAAGGAAATCAACATTTTCAATAAGACGTTTTCAAAAATGCTGAGAAATATTACTTGGTTCAAATAGAACATTACTATGTTGACAAATGACATCTTTGTTTTACGAAGTAACCAGTAACTGACTCAGAATTGTACCAGAGATCACGTTTTTGTGTTTTGTAGCTTCTTCCGTAGCTCTTTCTAATGGCGTTTTCGATTGAAGAAAAGAATTGCCCTTTCTATGAAAAGAATAAATCTAGAAGTGCTCTTTCGATGTATTCTAAGTTACATTGAAAAAAAAAAGTGCACTTCCAGGTCAATTCTTAGCACGACAGAAGTGTCCGGAATATTTTTAGAGAGTTGCACTGAACTCACCAACACATACTAACAAAATGTCAGATTGAAGGGTTTGTTGTGTCATTAGAAACAAATTTTTCGCTATGTGATCCGAAAATATTCAATTTATGGGCGCAAAATGTATTCTTAAATTAAAATATATTGATTTGGCTGTATTTATTATTGCAGAAAACAAAAAAAAGTATCAACAGAAAACCAAATCTCTCATATGGTGTCTACCACTATTACAAAAGTGCTCCAACGAATTTCATTGAAAAGAGCAGTTCTGAATTTCGGGGCAATTCTCTCGGATCTTTAATCGAAAACGCCATAAGTTAGAGTGTAAGTTGAGTGGCATGTCGTGAGGCTGTCAAAATTATATTCAATCGCAGAAAACAATGCGGTGGGAGCATATTTGCAATTTTCACGATAGGTTTATTTACTGTCACCTTCGCATTCGTTAAGTCGGTATGTTAAACCACTATAAACTAATTAAATTTTGACAGACCAACACGACACGACTTCATTCTGCTTTGCCTTAAAATCATTTACTGTGAACCCTGTTTTGTCTTCTGGGTTTTCCCTTTTCTGTTTCGAGGCTTTTGGATCCTAATACACTTTCTACATTACATTTATAACAACGCCTCTCAATTGACTTTCTTTACATTCAACTGCGATTGTCAAAGCCAACTTAAGTCTTAAGAAACAGTTCCACGGAAATGCTTCAGTTCCATTTGTCAGAAATTATTTCTGTTCTCAATTTACTCCTCCATTTTGTTTATATTCCATCCAAATAATTCAACTTAAGCCAATTATGCGAATATGTCAATTGAAATTTTAGTTATGTAGTGACCATAATTCGACATGTCGCATATTTAGTTTTTCTGTCAAAAATGAAAATGTGTTGAAGACTGTACAAATTAAATATCGCAAGTCGTTGTTCAAGTTTCAGGCTTAATATAATTGAGTGTCAGATGTCAGTGAAGGGATTCCAAAATAATCTTTTACCCCTCAAAATGCAAAATCTACTCATGTGATCGCTACAGGCTAATAAAAACTCTGACAAATCGCATCAGTCAATTGCCAAAGTAACGTGTTAACTAACAAGTCTGCACAATTTTTTTTTCACACGTCAGGCGCAGACATACATTCTTAAGTAACTTCAGTGGCCGATTCACTTTAAGTTTATTGAAGAGTGGTAGTGTTGAAAACGTTCCTATCCAAATCCAATACAATTTATATAAACTGTCATTTCTCAGCGATGTTGAAGGGTCTCGTCTTGTTTTTGATTGCTGATTTTCGAAGTCACAAACAAAAAAGAGCAAACTCCAACAACAACCAGCCTGAAAACTGGAAAAGTTAAGTTCAACTACAATTTCCAGTGCTATCATCGATTCCATAGAATCATCAGGAAAGCATGCAGGACAGTAGGTCCCTCACAAATCACAATGTCAGTTCCAAACCAGAAACACATAACCCAATAAAGCATAACTCCACCCATTTCCAGCCTTCCAACGGAGCAGTTCTGTATTGCAAGTTTATTGCAAATATATTAGCACAGATATGGCACTGAGGAATCTAATAATTATTCGTTTTCTCGTTCAATTTTGTGAATAGATATTTGTTTTAAGTGGGTATCAGTTGATACCCATTTCATCCTTGTTGTGGTCTTTTTACGCTCCACTTTGAACTTTCGCTCGACACAACTTCTTATTGGTACAAATTGCCTTGCTAGTGCACGAATAGATAAAATTTGATTCTTCTGCATGCTCCTCATCGACATCGGGACATTTTGACTAATAGACATTTATATAGATATAAGTAATACATTTTAGCCGCTATATATTTATTTCGATTTATTTGTAGTTTACTTGTTTGTTGAAATATTTTGGCTTGCATTATGTACAGATAAAATACTCGTAGCTCAGCTTAGTAGCACGTAACAAAATTCGAAAAGGAAGTACTTCGTGTATGGACTCAATAGCGTTTGAGGAATATGTATAAACTTGATTTTAATATAAAGCGTCCTGATTTTATTATTGCTGCTATTTATCAAATGTTTCTGTTAAACATTATTGAGTCAAATGTGTCAACTAAGGAATTATAAAGATTTCGTTTTTTTTCTTGTTTTTAAATTATTCAGAGACAACACGAATAGCGGTTGTGAAAAGGCACAAGGGAAATCGGGATAGTTTAGAATTTTTTTATTTAAATATACATATTTAGTTTTTATTTATTTATGATTTCATATGTGTAGACATATTTAGTTTTAATGTTTTTAATGAAATGCTGGGACTATATAAGTAGGTATTTACATCCATGTATAGAAATAAAGTTTAGGGGTTTATTTAAATACAATAAGATAGGATTTATTTTTATTTTTATTAATTGACACTAAATATAAGTGAAATGAGTTTTAGGCCTGGCAGTGTAATTTGGGTGAGTTGAACATTCTGTGAAAGTTATACAAACATCGAAGTTCTGACAAGGGAACATGTGCCTGTTTGAAAATATCTACTGTGGTACACTGTTAAACTTAAAAAAAAAAAAACTTTGTTGCCAGCTTATTTTGTGACACTTTTTTAATTCATAACGTTTGCATACATAACTTAAAAGTGTATTGTATCTTTTATCCAGCATTTCTCTTAGTTCTCATTTCATTTTATAATTTTCTTGTACGTTTAATAATGAGGGGAGCATGTTCATAGAATTGAAATGCAATACAATTAATTGATTTTTTTTGTTTTTATAAATACATAACTACAATATTTCATAATTATTTATTAAAAACAGTAATTTAAGGTGATTTATTTAAAAAGTACGTCCATATAAATATTTATATATTTCTTCTTCTTTTTTTATTGTCAAAAATGATTTAACACTAGAATTTCAAAGCGGTGTAATTTGTAAACTTGTTTTTTGTCTTGTTAAAATATTATACTTGACCAAGAAAAATTTACAACTTTATTACAATTTGTTGGAAAAGTCATTTAGATACTCGGGGAAAAAGCATTTTGAAAATTTTCTATTGCATTTTAACTGACATCAAGTTGTCTTAACTCACTATGTGGCGCCACTTGTTTCGCTTTTTTTTTTTTAGAAACTACTTTTCATGTAGTAGCCAATTATTTCGGGGGACAATAAGATTGACCACACCGGACAAAATGAGTTGTATTTCGTCACTTAGATAAGTTTCTTTCACACCATAAGCGTTTTTATTAAAATGAATGCCAAAGCTCAGTCAAGTATTTCTGTTTCATTTTGCTGGTGATGACATTTCGTGGCCAGTTTAAATTATTACACAAATTCCAACTTTTTACAACTTCTAATGCCAAACAGGTTTCAGTACAAAGGGTAGTCATTATTTATAGCTTATTATTAAGGATAATTATAAAATGATCTTGTACACGGTGAGAATGTTGTTTAACAAAAAATGAATAGAGAACCAAAAACTGTGACAGTGTACGTTAAAGTGGAAGAACTCTGAATGTGATAAAGTAGTCCGTCTTCTTGCTTTCTATTATTTATATGAAATGCATTTTTAAATGGTGCATACAAAAAAGAGTAAATTTTAACTCAGGCTTGCACGTGTAAAAGAAACTCAACACTGGTTTTGGGATGTTCTTCTGACTTTATTTGTTATTTGGTTTAGAAGAAAATATATTTAATTAAAACATTTCAACATTATGAACGACTTAAATACAGAGTCGACTTAAAATTTTAATTTTAACCCGCATATTTTTATTTATTGGTCATTTCTTTACTTTTACGAGAAAATAGGTGATTGGCAGCACTGATTCAATTTAAAGTGATTGCCAGCACCGTAACCATACTCACAAACTTAGAACATATTCGCTTCTTAAAGCGTTTAGGCGGGTGTTGTCTGAGTCTGACTCTTAGTTGTTGGCGCTTGTTCTTCAGGTGGCTTACGGAGAGATAAAACTTTGACTTTGCTTTACTTAACTTTACTATGATAGATGTACAAAACGAAACGAACCTACTGACACTTTACAAAGCGGTTTCTCCCTAGACCTAGGTAAAGTAAATGACAGTTTACAAAAACCTCTTAAAACAAGAAGCAGGTTAGTTTAGACCAAAATGCCTTTTTTGTGCAGCCAAGAGCCATTAAACACAAAGCTTAGTACAAAATCCCTATCCGTGTCTGAGTGGAGAAAAAACTCCACGCTGGTCACCCCTTTTTGTTCACATTTTAGAGGAAAATTAATCAAATGGACTTGTAGGGCAGTGCAGGCAACGATAATTGCCTGCAAATGACGTTCCCATTCATGGAGAAGTTATTTATTCACTAAGCCTTGGGTAAAAATATGTAAACAAACATTTAAAATTGCATATACCATTGAATGCGAGTATATACAGGAAAAACAAAGAAGAAGCAGAACCCATCCTTTTACCTTGTAACCTAGCAGAATCAAAGCAAGAAAAAAAACTGACCAACACCATTTAAACTTGTGGCGTGTGGCGCTTTTACCCATTTTGTTCCAAGGCTATGGAGAAAGATGCATTAGTTCAGGTTAAATACACCAACAGGGATAACAATGAATTATGCAGAAACACACCAGAGCAAGAGAGTGCGGCCGGGAGCTGGCACCAAGAGACTGGGTAGTGGGTAGTTGGTAATTCCCTTTTCAAATACAGAGAATTTCAGATAAGCATTTTCTTTCTTTCCATAGAAGTCCTTTCAAATGAATTGAATTTCATATTTTCTCGTACAGTTCCAGCTTTTGTTATATCCTCGAGATTGCATTTGATGGAGGGGTATTATGTTTCAGCTGAAATGCACAAGATGCTTGTACCTACTACCTAACTGTGCTCGCATATAGATCTGCTTAAGGGTGGAAGAGAATTAAGATACAAAAAGCCCTATGTAGAAATGGATGTTTCACTTACTTTGAATTGTTATTTGAGATTTTATTTTTCTCCTTTCGAGATTGTAAAAGTCTCGAATGAAAGGAGTATCGCACGGAAACGGAAAAGCATTGGGCAATTGTTTTTGTTGTTGAAAAAGAGTTAAAGTGTGAAACTGGGTTAGATTCCAAGAGACTTTAATACAAAGTTGTGTCCTTTATTTTTTGTCTTCCATACCAATGGGAGTTAATTTGAAAATGTCAAAATAATTCAAGAGATAAAATTGCACTCAAGCTAAGTAAAGTGAAATTAAAGTGTTTGCCAGTTGGATTGGATGTGGAATGTATCCTTTAGAATTATTTTGCAAGTAAGAGTACATAACTGATATATGTATTGCAATAGTAGTATGTACGTCTAAAAATGACACAAATGGGAAAATTACATACCGACTTGAAATGTGCTACACTTTAAGACCCGCCTGTTATTTAATTTGGTTACTTCCATGGCATTAAAAGTTACCTTTAACGCTGTCAAAATGGCACGGTTTACCTACGGCTAAGTGTGTTTAGCATTTCAGTGTTTTGACATTGTTTCCTTGTTTCGTTAAGTTTTCTGCACTTTTTCTTAAGCGCTTTGCGCTATGTTGAACGCTTTTGATAAAATTTAACATACAAACTAAGTTGTCTGCAATAGAAATTACATTTTATGACATGCAGTTTATCTCTACAGCTAACTCTATTTAAATACTTGCTTTGCGTCAAAGGCGCAAGCTAGTTACATAAACTTGCATGCGTCATCCTTTACGTGACGTTTAGATCAATCAATACAAGAATTTTGAATGTTGTCTGGCTTCAGTTAGCTTTGCACTTTTTTTTGGGAAGAAACAGTCAGTTACATATTTCACAAGTGACATATTCACACACGTCAAAAAGAGGCGAGATATTTTAAAATATATAAAAGTGTTCATCACATTGTGTCAAGTTATAGTTTTATAACTTTACATCTTAAGATGTCAAAAAGAGGTAGCTAGCTGAGGCCAGTTTAGGCACCGTCATCAAATTCAGCTTCTCGTTTAGTTTAGGATTATCAATTTGATAGATGTTGAAAAACCATTCGAACGAACAGTTGTTCAACCACTCCTTTCATTCTCAGCATGACAACGTCCCACTACCGCCCTTTTTATTGCGTCAACAAGCCAAAGTCAGTGCACTGAAACCAATGGGAATATTCCAAAATCTAGTTATCTTAAGATATAAGTCGACTAAATTTATCTGTACTAAATGTACCCTGAACGCTGAAGCTAGATTGATCGTTAACGTCGCTTTTTAGACGTCACTTGGTACTCTGTCAAGAAATTCTTACTTATTGGTTACCCGTTCATAAACATCAATTGAAAAAAACTGTTCCAGTGTTAATCTAGGCCAATCAAAACAAAAACACATTAAGTCAGCCAGCTGTCAGACTTATTAACACTGGAGTTTTGAACGTCCCTAGGGGATGTGATAAAGTTAAATCAAAACGCACAGCACTCTATCGTGTAGGAGCATACAATTAATGCCTGAACGGATTCAGACATTGACTGTCTCAAACATCTCACAACGAAGTTGACATTTGGTGAAATTGTAGAATTGTATTTAATACAAATAAATTTATATTTTGTCACCCACCATGCAAATTTTTAATCATGTAATTTTGCATTCGCTCAATTTCGAACGAATTGTGTTTTTCAATTCTGCATCTTTCCATTTAGAACTTCATTCAAGAAGTTAGAAGTAAAAAGTGAGCGGATGATTTTAACTTGGAAACTCTAAAAGGTCGAAATCACCACTATTAAATAATTCGAATTTAATTCTGTATTTATTTCGAAGCCAAACACATAAATCTACCGAGTTGTTATGGTGTGATATGAACACTGAACAGCTTTAAAAAAATTAATTGACAGTTTGTACCGCCACCATTTTAAAGAACGGACCTCTGGAATAAGCAAATAGAAATAAATTGCAGTCTTTTGAACGGGTCGCTAGAAGTAGGTATATACATATTGCAAAATAGAAAGTAGAAAAACGAAGTAAGGAACCACCGTCTATCACATGGGATTTACACATTTTCCAAAACCTTGCACAAATTTGATTTATAAATTCTTCAATAATTTTAAAAGAAAAAAAAAGTTTTAGAAATAAAAATAAAATCTGCTTATGTGTTTTTTTAATCATGCAGTGATTAAAAACAAAAGTTAAATAAAACAAAAAGATGTTGTTAATTGATAAAGAAGTGTATTCTTGATGTTTATTTAAAACGTATGCCTACTTAATTTATAAATTCCTTTATACAAAAACAATACAAATAAAAAGAAAGGAATAACAAATAAAGACTTGCTGTTTACCTTAACTTTTAGTTTAGTGATATACATAGGTACATATAATAATTATTTGCTAAAACTACTTCATTCTTCAGCAAGTGCATGATTTGATTTTTTTTTGATACATATATATTTTTTTATTTTTGCGCATGTGTAAGGGAATTGTCTTCTATTTATTGTTTATACAAAACTATAACTTTTGCTCAATGTCAACAGAAATTAAGACACAAATAAGACATTTAAAATTATATTTAAATTTATGTTTAATATCTAGACACTAATTAGCTTATGGCCGATTGTTCCGATGTCAATTCGTATTTCTTGTAGTCACATTATGGTTTGTTCTTTATTTTTAGCTAGTTTTTTTTATTTTTTTAAATTTTATACAAGTCTCATTGTTTTTCGCATGATTTATATTTTTACTTACCATATTTCATACATAACTGCAGATAAGTAAATGGTTTTAATTTGTAAATATAGTTTATTTTTTAAGAGAGAGGTTTAAAGTCACTTTGAGAAACGTCGTTCGCAGATAACATTTATAATTAAATAGGTACTTTTTCATTAAGCAGGTCAGTTTTTGTGTGCGACTAATGACAGTGCAAGAAGTCTCTAAGACGTGTTTTAAACGATAACCAGATAAATAACATCGTATGCCCTGTCAACATGACACCTGCAGCTATTTATGTCGCTCTGACGGAAACTTTTTCAATTAATTTTTTGATTTTTTCTTAAAAATGTTCGCAAAAGAAGATTCGATGTTCAGAATCTGAATGGATTTCCGTTTGAGGGGCTACTCCAGTAATGGTGCAACAAACATTTTCGGAACGCATTTATATGCTTCATTTATTTTGTTCCGAAACGGATACTTCGAACGCAATTTGGGTTCCGATCAGATTTGACTTTCGTATCGGAATTTTTTTCGAACGGATACCTCGATAGGGATGAACAACTGCATTTTCTGTAGTTTTACTGTGGGTCTGTTCCTTGACGATAATGCATTCGAACGAATTGGTCAAATTTAGTTAAACTTCGTTCACTTATACCAAACTTTTGCGTGAGGGAAGTTTGATTAAATCGATGTGAATTAAACAATCACTGAAGTATCAATTTGGACCTTGTGTGTCAGCAGCGTTTGACGCTCTCGACTTGTTAGAAAATTGTTAAAAATATTACCAAAGTTCGAGCTCAGTTCTGAAATGCGAACCATTCAAAAACTAAAGTGAACATTTGAACAATATTTTTTGTGGAAATGCATGCCTGTTGCAAGCTTTAAAATAAAGCAAAAATAAGCTTCATATGTCAAAGAGTTGTTGTTTTATTTGAGACTATCCTATAACTCTTGAAAAAACACTTTTATTTTAAACACATGAGCGTGATCCCATCCCCTCTACTAAGATTCGTTTTGGCATGGCAATTCCAACTTGCACACCAATTAAGCGCAACATCGAGCAAAAGTCAATCAGCAGGGAAACAGACACAGCAGTAGGTCTCGAATAGTATGAAATCCGGAGCAAAGAGAAAACGAATTAGAATATTGACTCCTCCCTCTCCAACCGGTAGAATTTTGTGTCACTTTGGTACTGTGCACAGAAGTGTCACTGAGGGTCACTGAGGTTTGTGAAATATTTTTATGCTTCGGTTTGCTTTGAGTGTACATATTTTAAATTTCTAACTATGGAATGGAACACAGCCACGAAATTGTTCACTTGATTTGTCAGACCCTCTAGCCAGATGAATGTCACTTCCAATATGAGTATGTTATAACTTGGCGGTGATATTTGATAACTTTTGCTAGACGCTTTACTGCCGAAGCAAAATACAGTTGGTGGCAGAAAAAGCTGTCAAAATGTATGGCGCAACCATTGAGAACTGTTTCTATAGTATATCAAATCAAGCTTTCATCATTTCTCCTATAAAAACAAGTTTACAAATTTCACATTCGTCAAACCTATCTAGTGTCATTTTGACGTTTTGACCGAGACTTCAAATCACATTAAATTATACTAGGCGCTCAGGAAAAATAAAAATTCCTCTGAATAACCAATTTTAGCTATGCAGCAACACGCTGAATGGTTTAAACCACTCCCACCTGCACTGTTACAAAATTAAGGAGAAAGCGAAACAACAAAAAAATGGCAGCACAAACCAGAAAAATTACGAAAAAGCACAATAATCACTAGGCGCTCAGAACGAGAAGAACTCTACCTCTCTCAAATTCTGATCACTCTTTTATTTGTTGTAGGGCAAACAAAAATCAAACCACTCCCACTGAACCGGGACATTTTGTAGATTGTAGCGAAAGCAAATCCAGAGATGGCACCGAGAAAGCTGAGCTGTACTACTGAAAAAAGGGAGTTCTTTTCTTTCCTACGCAAGTGTATGGCATAATCTGTCATAAGAGTTAAACAAAATCATTTGTGAATTGTCACATTGAACAAACCATACGCGTAGTTTATTTATATTTTTGTTGTACAAGTGCGAGCGGCTGTAAATTGAGAAACTCAGCAGGAAACTCATTGATCCAGATCAGATCAAACGGAGTGGTAAAAGCACAATAGCAAAATCCAATGTCTCAGAAGCCTCTTTCTCCATCAGATTCGGTTCAAGTCACAAAAAAAAGAGTAGCTGGCAGACGACTGAACTTTTTCAAAATCTCCAGCACCAAGTCCGCTGGTTGAATTACCAGGCGCACATGAAAATTAGCAACCGCTCATAGGTAAGAATGTGAAGTACGAAATGAGAAAATATTAGCAAATTTTGACTCCTCCTACGAAGAACGGCCCGCTGGCTCAAGGAAATAACCAACAGTCAGAGATGCTAGTGAGGTTGAAAAGAAAGTTTTTTTTTTTAAATACGATATTCAAACAAAATTCTCAATTAAAGGAAAAACAACTCAATGCAGTGACTTTAACCAACGATCTCTCATCATGCTCAACATAATTGTAGGAACAAAAAATGTGAATATAAAATTCATTTAATGTGTTTACAGTCTATTTAAAAAATATAGGTAGATATATTATGCACAATGTTTAAATCGAAAACAATTGAACTATTAAAAAAGGTATTTACATCACAATAATAATTATCTCATTGGTGAAAACAAAAGAACGCAATATATTATTAATACATTAATTCCTTAAACATTAATACCTTAAATATACCTTAAATCTATAAATATTACATCCATTCGATCAATCATTGTCAAGTACGTTAATTTTTTATTTTTTTTTTCTATTTTTTTCAGATCAGGGGTGGTCATCGTCTATCAAATGCAACCCCTTCTCAGCCAGTTCCTTTGGTTTTACTTGTTTAACAAAAAACAAAATCACTGGATGCTTTCACATTGAGTTTCGTCTTCTCCATCATCATCATCATCATCGTCATTATCTTGGGGTGGATACGTATGGAAATATTATGACAAAATAGTGATTGAGTACGGCTTCAAGCTACGCTGCGACGAAACGAAGTTAGTGAATGAAGCCGTTTGGTAATTTTCAATAAAGCGTTGATGTCGGCTTATAGCCGAGATTTTTTCGTTGTAAAAAGAGGTGAATTTCACGGAAATTAGGTCGATTCGAATCATTGCGTTGCCAGCACTCGCACATTAGATCGTAGATTTCACGTGGACAGTTCATTGGCATTGGAAGAAGAACCTGTGGAGGGAAAATGTGTTTTAATAAACGCAGCAACTTAAAATTTACATTCAGAGTGATTCAATAATGGGTCTGATATGGGAAGGTTGAACAATAACGAAGTCAGAGAAATGTTATAACTCCTAAACATTGCGTCGGTAAATAAAAGAATCCTTCCGAAATCTGCAACAAATAGAATTCATCTTTTCCGCTGCCCAAACTTTCAACTGACAGATGAATGATATAATTCACTTTCACATGAGCTTAAGCCCGTATGACACTACATTTTTTCCGCATTTTTATAATGTTGAAAAGTCAGCGGTGTGTAAAAGAGACTAAAAGTGTATTACGAAAGGGGTAGCAATTGTTTGCAAAGCAACTGCAAATTTTCAATCGAATTTATTTTCAAATAATCTTGAAGTGTCAAAAAAAGCTGCCAGCAGCTGAAAAATGTGATTTGAATACATTTTTAATGCATTTTTTTTTATGTTTCTACATTAATAAAGTTGGTGTGTACTCACTCACTCCTATCGGGAATTTTCGTTCTAATTTTTCGTACTGCTTTAGTTTCATTTTAAAAGCAGAACAAATTTAGTGTCATACGGGCTTTAAGCAAACAGAGAAAAATCCCGATTCCACGGATAAAGTAGGTTCAAACGCCCAACGCATATCATCCGTCGTGTTTGTTGCGTCGACGGATAAGTCAACGTCAAAGTATTCGAATAAAATCCTTCGCATATCCATTGCACAAATAAATATTTTTAAGAATAATTCAACCGACTGATTGAACTGTCGTTATCGTTTCGAAGTTTTGACCAAAAAACGTCCTTCAACGACCGTGACAGTCATAGACAAACCATACTGAGACCCCCAACTCACAATCCTCTTGCCGCTGGCCCCCTCAGTTTTTTTTCAAATTCGCCATTTTGTGTTCCTATCGGTGTTATGTCAAAAAAGAATCCGTGTGACATGCAAAAACATACAAAAAATGCAAAAATAAATGCTGCCAACCTCGGCAACCGTGGGGAAATGTGAAAGAGTTCGGGAATACCACATTTTTTCATTACTGAACGCCATTGGTTAGTTATTATAAATTGTTAAAAGGCGAATAATTTGATTTGTTTGGTTAGTAAAACTATCTAAAGTTGATGTTCTATATACTAGAAACATATTAGGACAAACATGGTTGTGTATTTTCCGCTTTTGGATATCATTAACTTCGATTTCGTGTGTAAATTTTTCTTAAATAATGAAGAAAATTTGCTCAAAATGTTTTCATTTTCCCTCAACCAATGTACATTGTTAATTTTTCATGAACATTTTAAGCAAATGTGCACTTATTCCTAAAAAAAAATATTATCCACACGTAACGAACAATTTGAAATTAAACGGATAAAATTCTATGAACTCTGCCAGCAACTTTGCGCACAGCGGAAGTGTCTCATATCTCCTGGGAGTGTGTTGGTGAGCAGAATTTTTGAAGTTTCGTGACATTTGTCAATACGATTTTCTATGTAAGAATACTAGCGCACCAAACGTGAACACTCCATAAAAATATAGCTTGTAGGCTAAGTAACGGGAAATCGGCCGGAGTTGGTGGTCTCAGTATTGTCTCTGGTGACAGTTCCGCTCATTTCTCCATTTTTATTTTTAGCAGTTAACATGAATTTATGAGAACTGTCAGCGGAGTCAAAAGTATCTCTAACTCAAATAAGCTGGCGAGCATTCTATCAATCATCAAGTCAGTTGAATGCAATGCTGCGACAGACGCGACGGATTTTATGGGTTGGGCTTTTTTTCATCTTCTGGCCGTTGCATTTCTTGACAGTTCTCCAAAATTGATATAAAGCCCATCCATTGGTATAACCTTTGAAACGTCGATGCCAGGTCAAATCAGAAAACATTTTGTCTGTCGATGTAATCTGTAACAAATATTTCGACGGATCTTATGAGACTGGTTGCTTCCGTTGAATACGTCAACGTTGATTTATCATTCGACGCAATGGACACAACCTGTTTTAGTCGTTCTTTTTCATAATAAAAATTAGGAACGACTTCAAATCTCGTCAATTTATTGAGCCCGTATCTTAATAAAGTTAATTATTCGAAAGTGCAATAAAACAGTTAACTGTCAAAATTGTGATAAAGTGGCATAAAATGGTATATTTTGTTGGGTGTCTCGGTTTTTGCTTCAAATAAACGTATAAATAAATAAATAAATGGCGCTGAAAGCAGTTTACTAGCAATTTATTTATTTATTTATTTCATATCATCTACTAGCTTAGCTATACAGATTACGATATAAGTATAAGTATAAAAATTATATAAAAACAATGTATTTAATACTAAGATAATGCTGCCAAATTGAGTATAACACTTTTGAAGCGATGGCGTGAATAATAAAGATCAACAAAATGGCGCTGAAAGCAGTTTACTTACAATGTCATGAACATTGAGCATATCACCAGTAAGGTGTCAAAATAAACTGCTGACAGCTGCTTTCTACTTGCGATTAATATTTAGTGACTGGTGGCATGTAATTGCTGTAGCTATACCCCTTAAATTTTACTTTGCTAAGATCGATGTCCAATAAAACACAATTTTGTATGTCAGGTCGATCTCCAATAAAACTCAACTTTTTATGTAAGATCGATGTTCAATAAAACACAACATTCTCTATAAGAAAGAGACTTAAAGGTTCGCAAAAAGCATAGCAACCGCGTTTGCAGACGTCAAAAATTGCTCAATGTTGAACAAATCACGTTAAAAGATGCCTACTTTGCAATTAAAAATTATGTATTTTCCGATCTTGCGTAGTTCTTTTCAACGTCACTGTTCCATCTAATGATAATATCCCTACTAATTTAACGACACTTTTCCCTTTAAGTATCCACCTATACACACACTCATGTATGGAACTTATGTAACCCTACCAAACCAAACTAATACCAATTCGCTTTTCACAGTCTCTGCTCAGCGCCATCTCTCACAGGACCCATTCAACTTCATTTGTACACTTTGCACAGAAATAAATCAGACTTTACCCATTTTAGTTATCCAATAATGTAATAACATGAACACTCAAACAAAACAGAGACAAACACACAAAGTAATATATTGACTTACGTATTTTTTATCGTCCTGATATATGTGACCAATATTCTCGATAACTTTTTCATCAGTCATATTCTCGTAAGGCTGCTCTCGGGCAAAAGTTAGAATTTCCCAAAGGGTTACAGCAAATGACCATACATCAGACTTTGAAGTGAATTTCCCCTGAAAAAAAAAAAATAAACAAACGAACAACAAAACACCAATGAGAATCGAAAAAGAACAAATCATTGCAAATGCAAAAGGAAACAAAAAAAAAAATCACAAATTGAAACAGATGGTACAAGTACAATATTTCGTGTCTAGATTGGCAGGCGATATCGCCGCACACCATCCATACACACACTACCCACTCTTGGTAAACAAAACGTACACCATGCACTCCTGTTTTAATGGGGTAGAGCCGGCGAGTTAAGTCCTATGAGAGGGGTTGGCATGGTAATAGTTTGCTTCCAGCTCATATAGCATTGGCAGAGCATATGCAGAGGTATCGTATCGTATCGGTGCTTCGCTGTAAAAACAGTCAAAGTCTCTAAATCCCATCCCATTCCGGTATAGATTTTCGAAACGAATTTAATGAAAAATAATACGACGACGACGGCGAGTTCGGTGGGGTCTCCTCCGTCCTCCGTCCTCCGACTCTTCCTTACGCTTGACGTGAGCGCGCCGCAGCATAATATCCAGGACTCGTTCTCTCAGTCTCCCGATCCGTAACAACCATGAGGAATACCCTCGAGTGTTTTTCATTATGATTATTTCTTCTTTTCTTTCAATGTGTTCGAGTACCTACACTATGTATACTATAGACAGAACTTGAGTGCGAGCTGCAGCCAGGGGATGATGTTTTTCGGTATAGCTATAGAGCCGTGCATCCACAGCCCCGGGCAATGCTCAACAGCGACGACAACGGGGTATTTATTTAAAGGC
Source organism: Cheilosia variabilis (assembly GCA_951230905.1). NCBI lineage: Eukaryota > Metazoa > Arthropoda > Insecta > Diptera > Syrphidae > Cheilosia > Cheilosia variabilis. The sequence goes on from OX579679.1 coordinate 47,961,789, forward strand.
TTAACAACTCACATCGAATAACAGTTCAGTCGTAGAGAAAAAAATATAGAGAAAACGAAAACTAAAATCTGCCTATACCTCGTCCTGTTCAGCATGACAGGATAATGGTTTTGAACGAGAAAAAAAAAAAGCTGTTAAATTTTCAAATAGACTTTTTCTAAATCTGGCGATTTAAAAGTCAAAATCTGCAAGTGTCGCTTCGAACAAGCTAACTTTTAGTTGTCAGACAAAACGAACGTGAAAAGTTAATGGAAGGCTAATGGGTGTCCCTAAAAAAATGAGGTCCTTAATCTGTTTAGGTTTGACGGAAAAAAAAAGTCCTCAAGTGGGATAGGCGGTATAGACAGATCACTAAATTTGTTTCTATTTAATAGCCTGGTAACACAAAAGAAAAACCAAACACATTTCAACGCGTTAAATGCTTGCAATTTTCTGTTACAGAGCCTAAGTGCCGTATGAACGTTTAGCTCGTTTAGAATGTCTTCCTCTTTACAAAACAGTGTTGCACGTGATTTGAAAGGTTTTCCCTCGGATGTTGTGGAAATTCCCATACATTTTTAACAACGCTATTTTTCAATAAAAAGCATCTTTATTTTGAATCCACGACTTTCAACCGCAAGTGTGCAGTTAAAATGAAATTCCCTACACCAGACAAACGGTTCTGAACCATTTAAAACTTATTTGATTTATTTAGTAACGAAGCTTACATACTTGGCTCAAACAGTTTGCGGCTTGAAGTTTTTAGGATTAGACGAATAGGCTCATAAGACCTAACTAGACCCATAAAAGTGGACTGTTTGGTGTGGTCTTTGATTCTTTTTTCAAAAAATTTGTTTGTCAATGTTACAAGAGAATGATTACTGATTACTTCGTTGTTTTCCCTCTTCGAATCACACGCTTTTTTAGACCATACAAATTCCTACGAAAGGATTAATTTCCTCGGACATAACAACACTGCACCGAAAAGAAATTCCGTCAGATATTGCTTGTTCATTGATCAGCATCAGACCAATTATCTACTTTAACGACGTGCACCTATTTGTGCACGAGAATCTCTCTTTACATCTTCTGTGTCAATGTGAAGCCTATTGTGAAATTAAAGCAAAGACTTTCTAAACCGAGCAAATGGCTCCTGAAGAAATAAAGAAATCCTCTGGTGGTAGCATTACCAACTTTATAAAGTTGTTATAAGCCCTAGATATATCTTCTAGATCAACTTGTGAGTGCCTCCGAAGGAAAAATAGCAACGTCAACGGTTCTAAGTTAAAAATTATTAGAGTTGTCACTGAAAAACGTTTGACTGTTTGGGTTTTGAGAAATAAATCACAAGTGTCAAATGGAGTGTAGGTATTGCGTGCCGACAACATACCCCAAAAAAAGGTCTCTTAAACGACCTTATCATCAATCTGGCAACACTACGATCTGGGACGATAATTCTAAAAAAATTGAAAAGTGCCACTGCCCATAGGTTATAAGTGACATTGCATAAAATCCGATATTTTGTCAGATGTCAACTTTTTATAACAATTCCGAGGATTGTGTAGAATTTTTAGAACCTTAATTGGGTTCTAAAAAGATCCAGTTTTCAATGAAATTTCGGACTAAGTATCTACTTATTTGAAATTCGAATTGTGTCAAACCAAGTGACAGTCACAGTCATCATATAAATAAAATTGGTGTAGTTCTGTTCGACTATGATTGAATTTGACTGCATGTCTTTAAATGCAAAAATCTTAGAAACTATTGAATATATTCTGATGCATTATTATCAGTCCTATAGAGGATAAATAGGCCCACAATATCCACTTTGTTTCAACTCTATATCGCTATAAATTCCGGAAAAAATTTGACATGCGTAATTTATTTTATCGTTTGGTTTCGCTTTTTTCTTTGTCACGCTTTCCGTTCGAAAATACTGGGAGTATTTAAATATAGTAAACCTTATTTTATTCCTGTGGCGGAGAGGGAGACAGACAGAGGCAGTATGCTGTTCGGTTTGCTAAGAAAAAAAAAACCATAAAAGAAATGTCAAATATGTAGGAAAAATATGTTTACCTCTGTTTTGCTTACAAAAAAAAAAATTTTATGAAAGAAATATCAGATAGGTATAGCTTTCAGTGATACCAGATCGTGGGTAATTACCCATTTCGTTTTTTATAGAGTAGAGTTTTTAAATAGGGTTTTTAACAGCCCATGGCCTCAATGCTCATAAAATGGTATTAAAAGTTGGAGTTCCCATAACATAAGCAATATAATGCTTGACATGAGGCTTTAATTTTAACTGGGTGTGGTAAAGGAGATGCGGTGTTTATACCAAGAATACAAATAATTCACAGTAATTATTCATTTCAGTTTAAACCGATTCGATTGCCTATTAATGTTTGTTTTGAAATGACAATCCATAAGTCACAGGATCAAACTTTAAGAAATGCGAGAGTTGATTTAAGCAAGAATTGCTTCAAGCATGGGCAGTTATATGTAAAGTGCTCCAGGGTAAGTAATGCAGCAAATATCACTATCTTAGTCGATAGAAACAAAACAGCCAAACAAATTTGTCCCCAACAAGACAGCAAATTTCTTAATTTTGTTTCCGTCAACTGTTCTGAAACCACATTTTACACGGGCGAAGCCGGGTGGGTACAGCTAGTTGAAAAATAATTTGCGGAATTTTAATTTGAAAAACGATTTGTGATATTTAAACTTTTACTTTAACTACTGTGTTTGATAAGGAATTGCAAATCGTGTGTCAATTTGATTTTTTTTTTATAAATGACAGTTGCATGACAATAGCCGTGTTTTTTTGAGAGTCGATCTCAGCAAAGCAAAGTAAAGTAGGATTTTCATCACGCAATTACAACAACTACGCTCTACTTGACACTTCGAGACCCAGTTGTAGTTGTTGTAATCGCGTGCTGAAAATCCTACTTTACTTTGCTTTGCTGAGATCGAAGCTGAAAAAAACACGCCAACAAAAAACAACAACTACTGTGATTCCTCGCAGTGTCAAGTAGAGCGTAGTTGTTGTAATTGCGTGTCAAATTTGAGCTAAAAAAAACGGGCCTATAGTCAGTAACCTTCATATTCATATGCAATCTACTTCAAACAAATGTAATCAAGTTAACACGACTAAACGACAGTGTGACGATTTTGAAGGCGTTAGTTCTGTTCCTTTACTTTTGTATTAAGAATGGAAAAGACGGGCAAAATGACAGTGGTGGGGATAGATTCTCTCACAGAGAGAGACACTTACGAAAAAGTTAGGGAACGCTTTTGTAGTAATCTATGAAAATGACAGATACATAATTCAAAAATTCAAAAATGTTGTACGAAAAGTCGTTAAAATATAGTATAAACTCAAAGAATTTGCTAATTTACAAACAAAATAAGTTGATTTATCTAGGTACCTAGCGATGAAAGTGATTCGCAATTAATCGAACTTCTTCTTCATGAATCCGTGTATATGTTTGTAATGATTGAACTACAAGCATTCGAGAAGAAGAAAAAACGACATGGCATTCAAATTAACGGGGAGGAGATTGTCCTTTCTTACTCCTTACAGAGATTAAGAATTTCGTCGCCATTTTCGAAAAGAATCTAAGGAGAACATTCAATTTTATTTTTCCGCCTGTTGATACTATTTTATTACGCAAGAAATCAAAAAAAATTAACTCATATGTCAAATAGGACAACAAATTTCAAATCAGCTGTTAACTGTAAGGTGACTGACAGCTTTTTCAATTCTTACACCAAGAAATTTGTTGAGTAAAAATTCGTAAGATTATCAGTGGGAGGGTAATATCTTGCTCTCTCATGCCGCTCTCTTTTACGAATTTTTCGAGTTAAGGAACGGCATTGAGTAAAGATTCGTAAGAATTGGTAAGAATTAGTAAAAATTCGTAAGATTTAAAAGTAAAGGAACAGACTTGTTGTAAAATTAGCGACTTTTTTACTCAGTTTGACAGCTGGCAGTCGCAATGTGTCTCGGGTTTTTATTGGCCAGATGGATCACGTCCACGTGAATTGTTATGCTTAGTGGAAAAATTCAGTACACAGTTGATATGAATTTTGATTGTGTCAAATTTTGAGACGTCAATTCACATTTGCACTTGCAATCGTTTGAATCTATTAAAAGCAATGATAACGATCTATTCTTTGGATCAGCGAAAATCTAGTTTAGGCAAACCCAGTGAACTTAAGACTAGTACATTTTTGGATGTGCTTTAAACGGATCATAAAAGAATTGTCATTTCAACATTTCATGTTGAAAATTGTCAGACATTTTTTTTATCGAACAGAATAGACAGTTCTTTTGTTAATTTTCATTAAAAAAACTTTAATAACAAATAATAATGTTTTCATTAATATTTTATGAACAATGTTGAGAACCGGTCAAGTGTAGGTTAAGTTTTGACATAAATGCCACTTCAACATTGACATATGTCTATCAAAATGGTGTGTTGAAATGTTTGACACTCAAATCTGTCATTCTATATCCAACAATTGGCAAATGTGTTATTAATCAATTATTTTTGAAATTAAATGTCACTGTCAATGGTCCATTTAATAAATTACAGTTTCAATTTACCAAAAAATACAAACGAATGCAGCTCTAAACTTACCAATAGAACACTCTCCCACGACATCCATCTGATTGGCATTGGCTGTGATTGTCTTCCGGTACCTTCCAGTTGGCAGTAGTCGGTCACATATGCCGAACGGTTTATCACAGTACCAATGGAACAAACTTTGACTTCCAACTCTGGTCCGATTATGCAACTCCTGAAAGGGAAACGAAAAGAAAGGAAACAATGGTTAAGTGCGTCTGTATATGCGACTCTGGCAACAAGAGGGTTGTGAAAACTAATTAAATGCAGTATGAGTGGTACGATGATTGCAACACGACACAATGGGCACCAGCATCCCTCCACTTATCCATATGTGATTGAAAGAAAGCCTTTGGCGTTTGCTTTAGAAATTTAGCAATTCCTGACATAGCGTGCTGTTGACGGTCCCTTACCTTTTGCGTGTGCAAGCCAATGGTCAGTGGATTCTCCCAAAATTAATGGTTACTTGGCAGAGAATGAGTTTCGGATTTCGGCCTATCGCCATACCCTAATCGCAGGATCGCATTGTGAATGACTGCGGATAATCGAGGCAAGTAGGGCGAGATTCTTGGTAGTCCCTGGATCGCAGTCGCACGTCTGCAAACAGCTGTCTTTTCATGCGTATCAATTGACAATGACGGGACACGTGCTACTGCTGGCTAAATACATGATTTTACGGATTTACACGGATGAGTTGACTCGAAAGGATTTCCCAAAGTAAACCTAGTGGAAATGCTCAACATACTGCTCTGATTGTTTGTGGAGGTACATCAGTTGGCAGAAGACGAAGAAACGCAACAGCAGCAGCAGCATTGTGTACTTGAGCTTTGACTACACGCAATTTGGCAAGGCTGTACATGGAAGAGTATGTGCATGCAATTATAGATTTTGTTTGCAACGCAGTATTCGACTGGATTAAGAGCAGAAAGCACCATCAGCAGCAGCACACATCGGAGTTGGTTTTGCACCTCAAAGTCCTTTTGATTGGATTTTGATAGAAGTGCGTAGTATTTGCGTTTGCTTTGGTTGATGGGAAGCAACAGCAGCATCACAGAGTTCATTTGTGGCATACCAAACGATCCTGACTACAGACTGTACTCTGTATGTTCCCGATAGGATACGGAAGTAATAAGCGACGCAGTGTTGTTTGCAGTAAGTTGTGAATGCCTAACCTTAGGCATTTATGAGTTTTAAATTTTGATTCAAATAATGCGCTTTGGGTATAAGTGGTTGTGGTAACATGCTGACCAAACATTTCCGACTTTTCATTGGGAGTTTCGCTGGTCAATATACATTTAAAGATAGACTTTAGGAAGCGACACAGCTTTTTGTGGCGCTTGTTCACATTGAACGAGCCTTTCCGTTTTGCCGACTGAATGCAGCATAAATTTCGTGAGTGCGCCTAACCTCAAACATATTCTGAGAAAAAAAAAACGACACTCTCCATTTATACAGCATTTTCACTGGAGGCAGTGACAGCTGACAGGTACTGTCAAAGACGAAATGTCTCTTTAAATGAGTTTCTACATCGAAATTGTCTATCTAGTTTGGAGGATAATTACAGGCGTTAACCTAACTCAAGTTATCTTTAAACAGGGGTTTAGTTTAGACAAGCGTGGCATGTGGCTTCCTTAACCTCACTTGTCAGAATTTTGTGAAACTCATAAGCCGACGCACAGGTGCGGGTGCCGACGATATTGACATAATTAATGGACACAACCATCTGTCAGTGGCATACATTGTCGAGTGCAGACACTAAAGCTACAAGTCAAGTCAGTGAAAGACTTGTTCCCGCGCAAGCGAGTAGTGAGCAGGGTTACCAGATTCAAAAATCAGGTAAGGGGGACATTGCACACTTTCACACGAAGAACAGTTTTTGTGTTGTTGGTACAAACATTTTGACGAACATCAAAATGCTCTTAGTTTTCAGCTTCAAATTTAAAAACATAAAAATAAAGAAATATTTTAAACTATTTTATTTAATAAACTAGCTGACCCGGCGAACTTCGTATCGCCTAAAATTGATTAAATTGTTAACTTTGATAGTTGAACCTCTTTATTGAACGAATGAAACTCTCTTGGAATTAAATTGAGTTCGATGTATTTGCGCCACCCCAAAGCAGAACAAGAACGGAGCTATCGGGTTAACCTGATTCAAGACAAACTAAATAAAAACAAAAAAAGGTTCAAATCCGAATTACCCGATATAGATAATAATGTGTGGAAAAACCAAAAATGTACTGAAATTCATGTGTTTTTTCACACAAGCACAACACATACATACGTTTTCCGATTTCAACCAAAGTTCACAAAAACCATATATAGACGAGTTCAAAAGATGTGTGAAAGTTTGGTTAAAATAGGTAAATGCGTTAAGGCGTGAATCGGCGACAAACGAACACAATTTTAAGGCTCTATTTTTATATGGTGTATGTATTCAGTTGTGAAATGTGTAAAACTTTCGTATGCAGGTGTTCACTATGGTTCAAATCTTTGAAAAGGAATAAAGTAGGCAATGTGCAAGCTTTTTTTTGTTAACTAACAATGGGTGCAGGGAAATAAAATTCACGGGCAATAAGTGAAATTATTTTCCTCTCGAGGTGAAGTTGTTTCCCGTATATGAAGTTATTGCGCCCGAGAAGTTATTTCCCTGAAGCAAAAAAATGTCTGGACTTTTCTGTATCCGTTTTGTATTTTGAATTTTGGGAAACTAAATAATTTTTAAGATGAAAACAGGGGTTTTGTCCCCCCTGAAGGCGTACGTATATAGGGTTGCCATACGTACGCCTTCAGGGGGGAAAAAACCCCTGTTTTCATACATACATTGACTTTTTACTCTTTTGAAACAGCAGAGGTATCATGTGGTATTATAAACGAATGTCTGGTCTGGTCAGCGACCTTACCTACGCTAACCCAAACCGCAGAAGAGGACCGTAGAGAGATAGTAAGGGACTAAGGTCATCCTCCGATTAAAACCGTATATAGAAAAGGTTATTCTGGGTTGAAGGCATTTAAACCAGCCAAGCCTACAACTTCTACTTGAAACAATGGAATTAGTTTTTGTGGATCGTGATTCACCTGGAATGCATTATATGCTAAGAGATTGTAAAGAAGAATCAACTTGTATGCATTGCAAAAGCGAAGCTTCATACCGGAGTCAGCAAAGACCATACATACTCGTCTAGAGTCTAAGACTGAAATGACTTTGAGTTGATCCGCTTATTGCAACAGGTACGGATAAGAAAAGTTAGAAATAGGAGGCCTAACATTCAGCCTGGAGCCATTGGGGATGGTAGATGCTTCTAATGTACTGAGGGAAGAAACGAAAAGTAGACTAGAAAGACTGAAAGGTAGCACAGGTAGCGAAATTCCCACAAAAAGGGATAAATCCCACGATATAACAACACTGGCTACATAGCGACGCCGTTCCGATTTTACATTTCATTGGAAATGGAGCTGTGACGTTAGTTCTGGGCATTCAAGCAACGATAAGAGAAAGACGATTACTTTCTAAGGAGGAATATCAAGGCAAACAGTCCCATGTTTGAATCGTTGTACAATTTTACAACTAGCCGACACCGAAATGCATAAGATGCTATATTACGACGAAGTCATTTCTCATGTTGTGACGTATCTGAGGGAGACAAAAGAAAATGAAAAGCACTTGTGGCGAAATTTGTAATACCGACCCGTCTCTTGTTACGTACAAGCAAAGGGAATGTAAAAAAATGTAAACCAAATGTGCGGGTATTTTACTTTATTCATTTTTGAGTCCCACCTATTTTGGACGCTATTCGAAATATTTGGCGAAGACAAACTCATTAGGAACAACAGAAAACCATTATAATGATAGATTTTGACAGCCCATAAAAAGTGCATTTCAAAAAAGGAGCAGTGAGATTATAGTAATAAAAATATAAAAGAGGTGAGAGGTTAGAAACATGCTAATTGAAATTCAACACAATTTCTGGGAATGGTGGAAAGTCTGTGTAAACTTGCGGAAATCCCGAAGATGATATGATTAAACCTAGGACACTTAGACTAGCGCACTGTCTTCTTCGATTCTCACACAGATGGTCAAGACAGAATGCGAAGTCCTTGTCGCGCACAGAACTAGATAAGGACTTTTACATACTTTGAGTTCAAACTAAGAGTTGGCTAACAACCGGCCCAACAGAAGAGGATTTTTATAGACAAACCCAAGGCGTCGAATCGCGCTTGAAAGAGTTAAACGTTCATGGAAAAAAAAAGAAAAAAAGAAACAAAACGAATTTCGCTTCGTATAACTCCTTCACGGAGTACGAGATTCGACAATAAATTCCATTCACGGACTGTAGCCCCCAGTTAAAATAGATAAAGAGTGGCCTACTTGTAAGACTGTTTCTAAAAGTATGGGTAACAAACCCTGGACTTCGTTCGCTATAGCCACAGCTTATAGCAAGCTTTGCCATGCCTTCGAAAACCAGCAAAAGTCTGGTCAAAGTCACTATAGGTACCTAGTTGTGTTCATAAAATTTTAGTGAAGTTTGAAAGCCCTACTCCGATGCTATACATGTAATGTTAGCTTACAACAAGTTGCGCCACTCAGTTGCTGCTGTACAACAACTACAAAAGCTTTTTCTTGTGTACTCAAGTTTTGCTTAGAGCAATGTTGCTCTGGCTCAAAGAGCATATGTGACAACTGATTGTCAGGTTTGGAGAGGTAACATAACAGCTTCTATTGGGAACTGATTCTACAAACTTAGTGTAAGGTTCTTCCAAAACTTCTAAGAGGGTGTACCACACCCAACCTCTAAATAGGAACTAACAGCTCTGTTTGTGGGTACAGGTGATCTTTTGCCAAGTTCTAGCAGCTCTGTTGTAAAGGGTGTTTTTTTTAGAGGTATATAACTTTAAGTTGGCAACATTATTTTAACTGGCCGCCATTTTTTCAGTTGTCAAGTGATTTATTTTTAGTTTGGTTTGGCATTTCAACATGAATAAACTGACGCCTGAACAACGTTTCCAAATTGTGCAAATTTATTTTGAAAATCATGTTTCTGTTCGAAATACGTATCGCGCACTACGTCCATTTCACGGTCAACATAATCGTCCATCAGAGCAATTAATTCCATTAACTATGGAGACCACAGAGACGTCGTACAGTGCGTACAGAAGAAGTCATTGCTGCTGTAGTGCGTAGCGTAGAAAAAGACCCGAATCAGTCTATCCGCCATCGTGCACAGGAATTGGACCGCTATAGAGCCATAATTACTGACTTTTTCGTTCATCAATTGAACATCCATGATGTGCAGGAGCTGTGGTTTCAACAAGACGGCGCAATATGTCACACAGCTCGTGCCTCAATTGATTTATTGACAGAAACGTTTGGAAATCGCATAGTTTCACGTTGCGGACCCGCGAATTAACGCTGCTTGACTATTTTCTGTAGGGATGTGTAAAGTCGCTTGTCTACGCCGATAAGCTCGAAACGATTGACCACTTGGAGGACAACATTCGCCGCGTTATTGCCGATATACGGCCACAAATGCTGGAAGGTCATTGAAATTGAGACTACGTCCAAGCCAGCCGTGGCGGTCGGTCATATGCAAGAAATCATATTTAAATTAAAGGGTGATTTTTTAAGAGGTTTAGAACTTTTTAAAAAAAAAAAACACAAAAAATTCGAAAAAATGAATGAAATATTTATTTGAATCGATAGTTTGAACCTTGCAATTTAATGTTTAAAGATAATTTCATGCAAATGTTGACCGCGGCTGCGTCTCAGGTAGCCCATCCGCTGAGTCCAATTTTGGCATACTCTTTCACACATATCGGCCGGTATCTCACGAATGAATGCATGGATGTTGGCTTCCAGTGCGTCAATCGAAGCGGGCTTGTCCCTATACACATTAGCCTTGGCATACCCCCACAAAAAATAATCTAATGGTGTCAAATCGCACGATCTAGGCGGCCAATTGACCGGCCCGAAACGTGAAATTAACTGTTCACCAAACTCGCCTCGCAATTGCGCCATTGTTTCGCGTGCTGTGTGGCATGTGGCACCGTCTTGTTGAAACCGCATTTCATGCAAGTCAAGAACTTCCATTTCGGGCAAAAAAAAGTTTGTTATCATCGCTCGGTAGCGTTCACCATTGACAGTAACGCTGCGATTCGCATCATCTTTGAAGAAATATGGCCCAATAATGCCGCCGGCCCATAAACCGCACCAAACAGTGGCTTTTTCGGGATGCATTGGTAGCTGTTGCAATGCTTCTGGCTGATCTTCACTCCGATTGCGGCAATTTTGCTTATTTACGTACCCATTCAACCAAAAATGAGCCTCATCGCTGAACACAATTTTTCGATAAAAAAGCGGATCCTCGGCCAGCTTTCCAAGAGCCCATTCACCAAAAATTCGGCGTTGTGGTAGGTCGGCTGGCTTTAGTTCTTGCACCAGCTGTATCTTAAAAGGCTTTACGCCCAAATCCTTCCGCAAAATTTTCCACGTAGTGCTGTAACAAAGGCCTAACTGCTGGGAACGGCGCCGAATCGACATTTCGCGGTCTTCTGTCACACTAGCTGATACGGCCGCAATATTTTCTTCACTACGCACAGTACGTAAACGTGTTGGTGGTTTAATGTCCAACAAAGTAAATTTGGTGCGAAATTTGGTCACAATCTTCCAAATAGACTGCTCAGAAGGTCGAGAATGCCGATCATAAAATGGAAGCAGCGCGCGATGAACATTTCGAACCGAGCACGAATTTTGATAGTAAAATTCAATAATTTGCAAGCGTTGTTCATTTGTAAGACGATCCATGGTTAAATTGCAAACCAAACTGAAGCTGTTTGACAGTGACACAAGGTACTAAACACACGTCAGCTGTCAAAACCAGTGTTGCCAAAACCAAACCAGCTAAAAAATCACCCTTTATAATGCCAGAGGATTATCTTTCGAATAAAGTAAATTTCATGTCAGTTTAAAAAAATCATATTTGTGTTATTCCATTTCAAAGTTCTATACCTCTAAAAAAACGAGTGTGCTTTAGACCACACGACTGAAGTAAAACTTCTTTAGCTCCATCTATATGTATGTACTCGCAAACAAACTACTGACTGAGATATATATACTATATTTCATGCACTGGCTATGAGAGGAAGAGAGATTGATTGTTTAAAAAAATAAAACTTTTATAAAACATAAGACTTTTCAATTCAATAAGGAACGTAGTAGGAACTTTGTCAGTCAAACAATTAAACAACGTCAACAACGTTCTGCACAAAATTACCAGCTGCTAGAAGGCATGTGATCTACCATTTTCGATCCTTTTTTCTTATAACAAACCTTTATGTCTGTATATAAATACAGTCGAACTTCGATAAGTCGAACTTCGATAACTCGAATATTTAATAACTCGAATAAAATTGGTTGGCAATAGCGCCAACACTAAAATTTGCATGTAATTTGTATTTGATAACTCGAACTTCTATAACTCGAATGTCTTGATAACTCGAAGAGATTATTTGGCGTCACCTTCGATAAGTCGAATTCTAAAGGGGGAAATCCCAAATTCTGATGGGGAATTCCCTAATTCTGCGTGTTTTAACAAGTTTTTTTCATAATGCATCGCTTTCGGGGGCACTGAGTTTGAATGTTCCTTATACATGCCGTGTAGAAAATCGTAATTTTCGTATGTGTGAGTAAACATTTTCAAATTTCTTCCAGGTTGCTATATTTTTTTGAATTATTGAAAAAAATAAGAGGAAGACAAAACAAAACACAGAGTTGAAGATTCGTATAAACAGTGGAGTGTGTAGATATTGTTAGTTGTTTAGAGAAAGTTCATTACATTTGTTAACGTTGATATGTCGGTAAAGCGTACGTTAAAAACATTATCTCTTGAAGAAAAATTTAAACTTATAAAAGAGGTGGAAAGTGGGTCGAAAAAGAAAGATGTGGCTGTGAAGTATCGTGTTCCGGCAAGTACAGTGTCTACCATTTTAAAAAATAAAGAAAGTATTGTCACTGCAATCGAAAATGGTGCTGTAAGTGTAAATTCCAAGAGACTTAAAAAACCAACATACGAAAATGTGGACAAAGCCCTCTTAGAATGGTTTAAATTGACAAGGAGGCAGAACTTACCTATATCTGGAGGGTTAATTAAAGAAAAAGCGTTGGATTTTAGTCAAAAACTGGGACTTCCAAATTTGAAGGCAAGCACGGGTTGGCTGGATAATTGGAAACGTAGGTATGTACACACATTTATGTAACAAAAATCTGTACCTTCAGATTAAAAGTTTTTTTTTTTAAAGGAACGGCATATGTCATAAAAAGGCTTGTGAAGAGAGTAATGATGTGAGTGACGAGGACTGTACTAAATGGAAACGTGTTTTTTTACCTCATTTATTGGAGGGTTATCAAGCAAGGGACGTATTTAATGCAGATGAGACGGGCCTATTTTTTAAATGTCTCCCAGATAAAACTTTGACTTTTAAAAACCAGAAGTGCCATGGGGGAAAGCACAGCAAACAAAGAGTTACATTGATGATTGCCGCAAACATGGATGGGTCAGAAAAACTAATAGGTAAAAGCAATCGGCCTCGCTGCTTTCGAGGTGTTAAATGGTTACCTCTCGACTATAAGGCAAATACGAAAGCGTGGATGACAGACAGGAGCACTTTTTGAAGAATGGGTGGCAAATTTAGACAAACATTTTGGGAAAATGGGAAGAAAAATTATTCTTTTCATTGACAACTGCCCGGCTCATCCTAAAGACATTCAACAAAAATTAAAATTTATTAAACTCGTTTTTTTTCCTCCCAATATGACATCAAAGTTGCAACCACTTGATCAAGGCATCATACAAAACGTGAAATGTCAATACCGCCGTAGGATTTTGAAAAAAACCATAAAAGATTTTGAAGAAAACAAAAAACTAACATTACTATCATAGACTGTGTTGATGAAATAACCAATGCGTGGAATATCGACGTTCAGTCTGAGACCATTTCCAATTGCTTTAAAAAAGCCGGTTTTGGTGAATATTCTGAGTGGGAGGAAGAAGATGCAATTCCTTTGATTTTCATGATTGAACGCTCCAACGAAAGAAATGAGGGAGACATTCAACTGCAGACAGAATTTGAAACTTGGAAAATTACCAGAAATATACAAGGTGTTACGTATGATGATTTTCTGCAGGTGGATGACGATATTGTTACTTCGGAGTATCTCACAGATGAAGATATTGTCGAAGATATTGTCAGACGTGAATCCGAATCTGCACAGCTCGACAATATCGATGACAGCGACAGTGATGTAATGGAGAACGATTTGGAGGATGATTTGATTCAACCACCTTCAAAAGAGTTGGTTGCAAAGTCATTAAGCACTTTGCGTGTATATTTAAAGACTAATGAAAGAACAACCGATTCTGTTTATAATAGTTTAAACTCTATTGAAGATTTTTTTGAACACCAAAATAAAAATACTTTTCAGTCATGTATAACAGACTATTTTAAATAATAAATACATATGTTCCTTTCCTGTACTTTTTTTGTCTTATATATTCGCAAATAAGTACAGATATGTACATATTTATATCAATTTTTGATAACTCGAAGTCTTGATAACTCGAATTTTTTTTTGTGGCAGGTGGTGGTTCGAGTTATCGAAGTTCGACGTAATATGATTAATTAACCTATCCATATCTCAAAACAAAAACAGAAAATATTTCCAAGTTTACCATCTGTCAAAAGAAGAAAATGAGTGGATTCGGTAATTTTCGGAATAATGAATAAAACAGGTTCATATGGATGGTGATGACGCATATGCAAATAATGCAATGCGTTCACTCAGACACATAAAGGTAGCATTTAAATGTGGTGATATCGAATTTGCATTCTACCATAACCAAAAGCAAAAAAAAAAAATACCAAAGTTGCAACCTAGGCGTGTACTGTGTCTTAGATATACGAAACGTAACTGGCTATGAGAGAAAGAGAGAAAGAAAATGTGTCCTCACACCTCGCCCCTACAGTAATATACGAAACGAAACGAAACGTAACTCTCTCTCTTTCTATCCTCACTAACTTATATCTCCCTCTCAACTCCCGTTCGCAATTTCCGTAACGCTTTCGTGACGCATTCACCAGCTTACCCCCAAAGTCAAGCGTGCCTAAAGAAGATTTACTTCAAAAAACACCCTTTATATGGTTGCTACAAATCTTTCATAGTGATCTGACAGCTCCAATTTGGACTCTCTTTAAAGAGTTTTTTAAGCTCCGTGTGGGGCCATTATAGCTCCATAGCCAACTATGATTCCTGTAATGTTCTATAGCCATGTGACTGACAGTATCATAGAAGTCTTTTCAAAATAGCAACCAAAAAACTAGCTGTTCACGTAAACAGCAGCTGTTGGCGTATTTCCTACGGCTACCGTTCTCTAAGTGTGGTAACAATTTCACACGAAGTCATCGTCACCATGTGAAATAAAACATGCCTGCCTAACAAATTTACCGACAGTGAGTGATGAGCTAAACCTCTCCCTATCCTTACACAGGGTACCACCTGAATCGAGTCTCAAGGAAGCAAGCTTCTAGGATAATTCCGACTCCATGATTAAGACGTTCTCTATCAAAAGCTCGACCGTAGTTTTGTTACTTAAAATGAGGAAATTGCTGTCTCGACTACTGTGAATAATCAGTTGAAACGCAACCCAATCCTGTGTCCCGGGGTTAGAGTGAGAAAAACTCTCTCCCAAACAGCTCTGATGATGTCTCTGGTGAAGGGTAACTGTCACGGAGTACCTATATAAATACGTCTCCAGCCACCCCGAGTTTAAAATCCACAATAAATTTCCCATCATCCACATCTAATTGCAACAATAAATAGTAATTACTCCGATTGAATTTACGCCCAACCATTAATCAAGTTGTATTAAATTTCTTGCTCCTGTCGTACCCTAATTTCATACGTAGGTATTCATCATCTGCACGGATGATAATTTACAACACACGATCCGATCCAATTATTACTTTATTTTTTGCCGCACATCCCAAGTGTAATTACTGGAAAATTTTCAAACCCAACACGCGGGAAAAACGCAGTTCCCATCGCACCACGGGACAGCTACTACACAGTGCACGTGCAAAACATCATATTCAATCATAAAACACGCACTCGGCGGTCCATTTGCAGCATCGCCACCCCGCTATCAATTGGCATGATTGCAATCATGTCTGATGCGAGTCCTTTTTTCATTCCCTGGCCAATATGTTGATCGCTCTCCCTTGCCCGTCACCCATTACCATAGGCGATCAGATCATACAATAGTTTTTCTTGCATTCGGCGGCGGTGGCAGTGTTAATAGAAAACATTTACCACCCCGCACTGGAATATATCCATTTGTGCCCTGGGAATACAACGAATGACGAATTACCCGCCAGTGCCACACCATCACTATAGGTAGGACGTCACTCTCGAGCTCAACATTCGCCTTTTGATTGTATATTTAATTAAATAAACTGCACAGTGGCAGGGGATGGCTACGGCTACGGCGGAGGATAACTGGCCCAACCAGACATACGTTCCAAATAATAACACTGCACGTGGTATGGGTATACGCTGTGCCCTGCTAAGTCCTGGCTAAACCCATTGCCATCGCCCATTATAATGCAAAAGCACCATAGCACAATGTTTTTCGTCGGTTTTGGCTATTCAATTACGGTGATGGAATCCTTCCTTCCATCCACACCACGCACACATCCATAACGACGAACAATGCCGCACACACACACACACACACGCAGAGACGGAGGGAAATTTTGATCCCACCATGTAAGTCGGTTTTGCCTTTTCCCAAGGTGAGCTCGCATTAAATGCAATCGACGCGACGACGACGGCGACATCGACGGGGGCCAGCATCAGCAGAATAGACATTGTGTTGTGGCCGTCTCCGTCATTGTGCTGGTGTGGGTTTCACATCGAAAACACTATGCAACACTAGGATGTGAAGGATGGAACAATGAGGTATTGTGTAGTTTTGCTCTGTCAGAATGATTCGAAAATAAAAACAGAATTGGATTGGTGTTTTGTCTCATAGGGGACACCGGAAGGCAGGGAGGTTATACACATTAAAACAATCATATGATCCCAGACAATGGCATGCATGTATGAATTGATGTCTTTTGGGGACATGCGATGAATAGAGGTGCATTTATAATTTGAGAGGGAAAACCATTAATGAGTCGCTGACATGACAGGACGATGTCATTAAAATTTCGACAGTAAAACTGGCAACATTAAAACAAGAACTGAACATGGACACTGTGCAGCTACATCCCCAGTGGGGGTGGTAAAAAGGCCGCGCCGCTGTGTCGAAAATGACCGTTTAATTTGGGTGAAATCGTTACCAAATTGGTGGTCATTTGCGCTATGGCGGCGACGGATTGATAGAGGGTGTCATATCATGTTACAAGGGCCATCTTTGGAGGATTGTCTGGTCTGGTCGGGTCGGGATCGAGTTTAATTTGAAAATCCACTCACCAGTATTTTGGCCAATGGAATTTTGAAGATGGTAGAGTGGGGGAGACAAAGAGGATCCCAAATTCATTCTTTGGTGTTCACATATAAAAACTGACCCTACCTAGCTTTGGTGATGCTTAGGACATGTTGAGCGAATCACAACTTACGATCCAGCCCATCAGAGGGATAGCTCTTGGCGATGGGTAGAACATGTACAGCAAACTTTAACTAATTCTCAGAAATAAACCTAACATAAGGTGCCGCGTCAAGGTAAAAGGAAAACCAAAGACCGCTCTTAATAGAAAAGCGTACTGTTTGAGGCCCAGGTGCGCCCTGGACTACAGTTCATCAGCCAAGTTAGCAACGGAGCATTCTGTTAGCTAAGATATATATGTAGTTATGTCTACTGTCTTTAGGTATGATTTACCCTGGCAACGTCGGCGTCTTCTGTCGTACAGTAGAAGAATATTTGCAACCCTTTTAAGCTATAAAAGTTATAAAAGTTTGAGTGTACTTCTGTAATGGACCGCTTCCAGAACGGGCCATCCAATTGGCACAATTGATGAAAATTATTTACGGGGTTTCGGACTCGAACAAATTTTCTAAGACCCATTCGCGCACCGGATTGCAATTTCAATAGAAATCGAATTCCCCCGCCTTATTAAGTTAAAAAAGTCAAAAGTCAGATTGTCCTTCCAAAAAAAAAAAAAAAAAAAACTTCAGCTTTTCAGGTACTTGCAGTTTGACAAAACCGCATGCCCCCCGGACTTCGAACGCTAACATTATTAATTTGGTTAGATAGGTCACACTAGGCCTTACTAATAATCAAATTAAACCTTCAACTTAAATATTTTGTAGGGCACAATATGCAATTTTATATGGAAAACTTCGTCATTGTGAGTTCGAACAATTTAGCCTGGACACTAAAAATGATTGTTGGTATCGCGGACTGACACTAAATGCCTGCGGTTTTATAATCATTTTGCTCAATAAAACAGAGTTAAATAGCATCTCCAAAAGGTACGAGTATTTATCGCCAGTATAAGAGAGTTGGAAGCGATAATCAACTATGATCAGTTGGAGGCAGTGTTCCCAGATGAAAAATCAGTAAATCTTGTTTTTCCGAAATAAAAACCAAGATCTTTTTTTCAAAATATAAAAAGAAATATAAAATGCAATTTTAAAGTAATTGTACATACATATTATATACATACAATACATAAATTACATAAATATCGATAAAAATAACTTTGGTCATAAATTAATGTTTTTTGAAATTTTGGATCATATTTATTTATACATATTGAATTAAAATGACTTAGAATTTCATTGCTTACATCAGGATCATAGCAATTTGCTCCACGAAAGCGCAACAAATCCTTTGTGAAGATTAATTTTTCAACTGTTTCAGTAGTCAGTACTCAAACGATTACGAATTTTTCTTTTATTTAAATTTAAACCACCTCAAACAAATATTGAAACTAAAGTCTTTTCAGATTGGATATGAGTTTCTATCAGCTGTTTGTAAACCTAAAACATTTTCCGAAAAACATATTACATCAGTTACCTATTTTATCAAATGCGTTGGAATGCATGTATCTTTAGAGTTGATGGAAACTGTGCATGGGCTCTGTTTGACTCACATTAAACATAAAATGGAATGAAGAAAAAACCGTTTTTCTTTAATAGAAAAGGTTGTTTTATTTTGTTAGAATATTAAAACTCTTGACATCAAAAATCTT
Source organism: Cheilosia variabilis (assembly GCA_951230905.1). NCBI lineage: Eukaryota > Metazoa > Arthropoda > Insecta > Diptera > Syrphidae > Cheilosia > Cheilosia variabilis. Next base: position 47,980,640 of record OX579679.1, read on the forward strand.
GAAATTTGATGAATTTGAGGTTGGAGCCCAACAATCTTGGAAAAAAGATATATCTTGTAACATGGCATCACTGGTTGGAGGAAAAATTCATAGTTCATGTTGACATTTACATAGTATTGAAACACTGTTGAACATAAGCACGGAAAATGTCACTTTACCACAAACTACCAGTCACCTGCGGACCCACTTAATTTAGTTTCTGCCTCAAAAGTGTCACGAAAAACAGATGCAGAGAATTTTGAAACATCGCATTGAAAAAATTCATTAAAAACCTCTTAATATTGTAAGTAATTTACTATACAAAAAAATATTGGACGAAACAAAAATAACTCAGATCATATACAAAAATAAAAAGACGACTCAAATAAATAGAAAAATAGGACTCATTTGAAAAAGGACTGTAAAGAAAGATTGAATTAAGAAATATAAAGAGAAAAGGATAAATAAAAGGGAAATGAAGATTTATCTTTTAATATTCAAAATTCGTTCAAAATTGGGCCTAAAAAACGTCACAAAAATGTTTCGGTACCTATCTGCTAATCAGTTAAAATTTTTGAAAATTCTTGGTCATAATTCACGACTCTAAAGAAATATAATGGGATCCAAAACAGAACCTTGAGGGATACCCATCTTTTAATGAAATTTCGAGTTAGATAAATTTTGATTACCATTTGTAACAGAACCAATTACAAATGCGAGCCCATAACTTGTTTAGAAATAAATCCAAAAACCAAATTGTCGAATTACTTGCCTCGGAAACTTTATCCAAGAGTTCAAGATCTAAACAGATCTCGGAGCAGAACAATAAACAGTTTTGGATTCGGAGATATTCACGGAGAAATTTTAATCTTGTGAATTGAATACAAATTAAGAAGCGATCAGTCAAAACACAGAAACACCGCATTTAAGCAGCCTATCCACATAAATAAAAGAAGAAAAATTATATAGCCTCTAAGAGAAAAGATAATTTGTGGCACGGGCTGTGTGGCATGGCGCGCCATCCTGCATGAACCAGAGGTCGTCCAAATCCATGTCTTCAATTTCAGTAAAAAAAAGCACCCACAGCAGGAAGGATGGCCAAAACTTTTTTTCAAAAAACCCACTGTTTGGGCTACACAGCTACACGCTCACTTTGGGAATAAGTTTTCAATATTCCCCAACGTTGTTCAAGCGTAAAGCGACTTATTTCGTTCCGTGGAGGTATAAAACAAACTTCCTGTCAAGATTTTGAGCGGGAAACAGCTGTCAGTGTCAAAATCACCTATGATTTAGAAAGAAACTACTAAATGGCCCACCCTTTATATATTTCAAGTGTTTAGAAGTAAAACCAAAATGCAATATTTTTCAATATTGTGCATACATTTGTAAAAATTTGTGTTTGCTAGATGCTAGACTGAAAAACCACTTGCATTGTTGTATTCAAACGAATATAATCAGCAAACATTTACAATTTACTAAAATTAGTCTATAATTCTGTGGCCACAAGCCATAACCGCCTAAGTTTTTTTTTCATACTTTCCAGGAGAGCAGATTAAAGTGTCAAATCATCACTTCAAATCAGGGATATTTGTTTCTAAGCTTATTTTTTATTTTTATTTCGTTCGAAAAACTTTTGATAAAAAAAAGATTATGGTCATAAAAAATTAAGTGGAAGTAGTTTTAAATGCTGAACACGATAGTGACTATAACTTTATTTTGTCCTAACTCGAGTTAAGCGGTTATGGCTTGTGGCCACTGAATTATAAACGCTCAGGCTGAACAACAGCGTATTTAAATTCGCTCCTATTACGGAATCCCACACCGCCATTGGGTGGTTGGGCAACACTCCTCTTCAAAATGACATTAAGGGAGGATTTATTTAGCTAATGGCCGAGATAAACATGGGTTTCTCAACATTAACATTTAACCCTACAATTAGCGATATTTGGCAACTACTAACGTATACAATTACAAGGTCTCACTGGTTTAAATACGGAGCAATTCCAGTAACGGCTTCTTTCAATCGTTTATTCTTTTTCTCTCTACACTCGTGCTTTTTTGCGCTGTGGGAGACTGTCGGTGTAGTGCAAAATGTCAGTCAGGTAACATCAGTGGTTCGTGGCTCTTAAATCGTGCAGAGAAACAAGAACAATTCCTTAAGGAACTGAAACAAATAACCGACATTTTATGATTTATTTTATACAATCATGTGCCCTTGAGCACATTTTTCATTACATTCTCACACATTTCACGCGGTATTTCATTAATTTCATCACGAATATTTTGTTTGAGTTGCTCAAGCGTTTCTGGTTTGTTTGAATAAACCTTGCTTTTCAGATATCCCCACAAAAAGAAGTCTGGAGCAGTCAAATCAGGCGACCGTGCAGGCCAATCACCATCACCATTTCTTGAAATAACTTGTTGTGGAAAGAGGTCTCGCAGTAATTCCATTGTAATCCTGGCTATGTGCGATATGGCACCGTCTTGTTGATACCACATGTTAATCAAGCCCAAAGCATGAAGTTGTGGCGTTAAAAAGTTTTCAATCATATCACGATATCACTCCGCATTCACAGTTACCGTTACGCCGTTTTCATTTTCAAAGAAGTAAGGTCCAATAATTTTTCCTGACCAAATTGCATACCAGACTGTAACTTGGTGCAAAGGTGACTGATGAATAATTTGAGGGTTTTCCATTGCCCAGAACCGACTATTCTGTTTATTCACATATCCATTCAAATGAAAATGTCCCAAAAATTTCACGTAACTTTGTCATCGTCACAGTAATCGAAGATTGATTTTGATAAAATGTTTTAACGATTAAAACACGTAAATTTGCCACATGTCTACTTCACGACTGCCAAATATGAACTGTCAAGACTAATGTTTACCAAAATGGCGGCAAAACAAAGTAGTAGATAGATAGATAGATAGATAAGATTTTATTTGATTTCAATTGTTAGAATAATGCTTACAGAGTTTACAAAAAAAAAAAAAAAAAATAAAAAGCATGGCTTTTATGCCGTCTGCCTAGTTGACAAAACAAAATTATATTACAATGAAATAAGATTCAATAATTACTTGACATAAGTTCTCCCCTTATTTTTTAAAAGCTTTCATTAATAATCCGCTCTCTATATCCTAGCGCCAATTTACAGTATTGAAATAGTTTTTTTAACTTCCATATCGTTGAGCAGTGATATAACTTGGTTTTCCGTCAAAATATCGCTTCCAAATGTGTTCCTCCTACTTTCTTTTAAAATAGGACATTTTCCCATAAAGTGAAAAGTATCTTCTCTTTCCTCCGAGTTACACAATGTGCATAGGATGGGTAAATCCTCTCTATGTGGAACAAAGTTTAACTTCATGAGTTCTCCACGTAATTTGACCATCATCGATATTTCATCGACGCCATTTTCATCTCGAAAATAGTTTTTCTCTTCCAGATTATGATTCAATCTAGAGTACAGGTGTTTCTATGGAGTGATCCTGTGGCGTTGCTCAAAAATCTCTCTCTGCATTTTAGGTTAACTGCAGAAATAAGCTGGTAAAGCAGTCTTTTCCAGTCATCGTAGTTGATTAAATTATCTAGATTGAGATCCATCTCGCAGTCGCTAGCCAGGTTTAACCATTCAGCAAACCAACTTGTTTTTGAGCTTATGACTTGAAGAGCCGCTATCTTCGGGAGCCGGTGATTTTCCATCTTCAGAACTTTCAGAACGTAGTCTATTTGCATTTTAAGCGTTCTAATGAAGAGAGGCGATAAGCCTGTTTCCAACATAATGATATAGTTGGGCACATTGGGTGGCAGTCGAAAAATCCGCTTAATAAAGTATCGCAGCAGCTTCTCCACGGTTTTATATTGCTTCGCTCCCCATACTTGTGCTGCATAAAGTAAAATGGATCCCGATACGGCTTCAAATATTTTGAATTTGCTGCTATGTGCAATACTTTTATTGTAAAAACATCTGTTCCACGCTGCGCTGATAGCACTCTTCGCCTTAGTCAGCTTCTCCTTCAGATGCCTCTCCATACTTGCGTTCTTTGTGAAGTGAACTCCTAGGTATTTGAATTCATTAACAATTTCAATTTATTCATTGTTGTACTGCCATTTTTCATTTGCACAGTTACTGCCTCCTCCGTTCTTGAAAATCATGATTTTGGATTTTTCCAGGTTTACTATCAAGTTCCAAAGGTTACAATATTGACACAGCCGGTTAATCATGAGCTGCAATGATTCAGGTGTTGATGCGAAAAGAACAATATCATCAGCGAAAAGCAATGCCTTTATTGTATGACCTGCATATTCAATGCCGCTAGGTAGACAGTCTACCAGGTCTTCAATAAATAAAGCGAACAGACTTGGGCTCATTGTACAAGCTTGTCTGACTCCTGATTCCGTTCTAAACCAACTAGACATCTCTTCACCATTCCAAACTGCCGCCACTGTGTCCGCATAAAGGTTTTGTATGACCCTTCCAAACTTCCGCGACATTCCGATACCATAGAGCTTATAGATAAGAACTTGTCTATCCACTGTGTCAAATGCTGCCCTAAAGTCCACAAAGAACGTGTACAACTTTTTCCCTTTATTTAGAAATGAGTCCGCAATACTTTTTAAGACAAAGACGTGGTCAATCGTTGAATAGCCTGGTCTAAAACCTGCCTGGTACTCCTTAAATAGCTTATTATCGTCAATCCATTTATTTAGGCGTCTTTGCAAGATTAAGGTGAAGATTTTGTACGGAGCATTTAAAAACGAAATACCTCTGTAATTGGCTAGTTCTGACAGGCTTCCTTTTTTATGGATTGGAAAAATTACAGACTCTCTGAATTCCTGAGGTATAAAACCAGTTTCCAATATGTTTCCGTATATTAATGTTAATCTGTTAATCACCTCCATTGTGCCATACTTATAAAACTCTGCTGATATCCCATTCGAACCTGCTGCTTTGCCATCCTTTAACATTGTCACCGCTGATATAACCTCTTGTTGTGTGATGTCAGCATCCAGAACTTCATTGGTAAGCCCGGGGGTAGCATAGTGGAAATTAACTCTTTCCTGAACAGGATTCAATAAATTTTTAAAGTGCGTAGCTAGAAGATTCGCGCTTAGATTACAATGGATAGTAAAGTTTTTACCGTTCAAATATTTTACAAGTCTCCAGAATTCTTTCGAGCTTTTACAACCGGCTACCCGCTTAGACTCGGCTTCATAAAATGCTGTTTTTTTCCGGTTACAAAGTGCTTTATAATCCATATTCGCTTGCAAATATTGGTTTTTGAAACAGCCGTCACTTGAATTCCTATATGCTCTCAACCAACCAAAAGATAACTCTCTGGCTCTTTTACATTCCCCGTCAAACCAAGGGGCCACGTAGTTTTCTCGAACGTTTCTGTTGGTACAGGTGACCGGGTAGGATGCTTTGATGATTTCATCTAGCTGGCTGAGGTTGAGGTGATGTACCGTTTGTAGAGAGCTGTTAAGTCGGGCTTGATATATAACCGCTTTTGATTTCCTCCAGTTAAGCTTAGGCAAAGGTTTCATATCCCTGGCCCCATCGGGCTCATTCGACGTGAGAACAAACGACACAACTATAGGAAGATGATCCGAAAATGGGACACTTTCAACTTTAAGGTCGACGATGTGATTATTCCATTCGCTACCGCCGAGACTATAATCAATAACGGAGCTACCTTGATTACCAACAAAGGTATGTTCTCCTTCCAAATCCGACAAGCTTGTTCCATTATGTATTCTTAGCCCAAACGCGTTACAAAAATATATTAATTTGCGGCCTCTTGCATTACAGACTGAATCTTTGGATCTCCGCTCAATACCAGCTGCCATATTTTCAGCAAAGTAGTATACCTTCCCGGCGGACACCCTGTATATGCAGCTAAACCTGAAGAAATGTAAATGTGTGTCCTCCACACGGCGTCAAAATCCAACTACACCGATTTATTTTATTAATGATGAAGTTGTTGAAAGTGTGGATCACTTTAATCACCAAACTTCTATACTCTGGTCCAACCTGTTTTGGAATATTGTAGTCCTGTTTGGTCTCCGAGCTACGAAGCTGGAATTTCCAGAATTGAAAGCATTCAAAAACAATTTCCTCTTTCTGCATTACGTGATTTACATTGAAACCCCGAAGTTCGCCAGTTAAAGTTGCTGAATATGCAGACCTTGGAAAAACGAAGAGACAAATCAAATGCTTTATTTTTATTTAGCGTCCTGACTGGCAACATCAACTCCACCTATATTCTTAGTTCTATAAACACCAATACTAGACCGAGGGGAGATGTCCTTTGATATAAGGAATTCTTATATCAAAGGACATCTCGATGTAACTATGGAAGCAATGGCCCCATTTGATTAATTTCAACCTAACAAAATACAATTTAAAACAAATAGAAATGTAACTATGTTAAAATACAGACGAATCCCTCTTCCACGGGAGATCAAAATTAGTTCGAGTTAGAGGGATTTCTGCAAAAATTCGAGTTAGAGGGATTTACTATATTTTTTTTAAGCGAATTTATTTAAGGTAAAAAATTGGAAAGTAGGTACATTTTGAACAAAATTAGTTATTTTTGATTGGGATGTGTTTAATAAATGATTCTATTTCAAAAAGGCGATAACCAACAACACAAATGTTGGGCACCTGCAATTTTACCGACTTCTTTTCCTATCACTCTAACTAGAACAACAACACAAGTGTTGCGCATTTAATTTTGTAAGTAGAATATGTATGTACATATCTAAATGCATAAACATATTGTATGTAGATATGTAGAAACACAACGTATCGTCGCGACGCAACACTTGCGGGAGCGATATCTTTTTTTTTTTGATTTTGTTTTCTTCAGACGAAAAACTTAACTTAGAGGAATATTGTAATAGGTCAAGAATCAAAAGAATAATTTCAAATTAAAGGGATTTTCGACTTAGAGGTGACTTTTCTATGCGAAATTGCAGGGAATGCAAAAATTGGGTCGAAAAATTCGGGAAATTCGAGTTAAAGGAGGTTCGTCTGGAACTACATTAAAAAAATATATATATATTAATAATTGATTAACTGTGGCTTAAATGTTTAGTCAAATAAATAAAGTTCACAGTGGCTATATTTTCAATACAAGCTTTGCTATTGTGGGCTTCCGCAAATTAAAAGTCGAGGCTAAAATTTGTTATTATTTCTACGCATTGTCTGTTATTTATCAACAAACAGTCATTAATTTTACGTGTCTGCAAGAATGACTTTAGGCGCTTGTACATCAGCAACCAGCAGCAATATATACAAAGAATAAATTGAGAAGAACTCTTACGATATAATATACTCGTACAACGTGGCTGTAAAATAAATCCTTACATACATTTTGCCATAAATCATAAGCACCTAAATAAGGATCACCCAAAAACTTGTCCCGGCAACCGCAGATTTTCATCATTTTCAAGACTCATTGTATACATGTTAAGGGAGCTACATAATACTTTATACATCCTCAGCGTTATCTTAATCCTGTTAAGAAGATTTCCCAAAACAAAAAACAATCCCATCCCTCAACACTGACAAAGATACACAACGCATAAAACTAACAAAGCCGCCCCCCAGTCCCGTTTACTCATTACCATCAGAGCATCAGAAACAAGGACTCAACTATTAAGGTTAATTAACTGAAAATAATGTTTAACATCAAAATGAAAATGACAAGATGAATCCAAATGTCCATAGCGAAAACCGCAGGCCACCCTTGCCGCCCACACTCTGCTCCCGCTCTTTAATGTGGTTAAACTTATACCTTAACCACAATGGGGTACACATATTTAAACTCTGTCGACTAGAGGATACGCCCTCTCACCTGACGTCATTAAATACCGAGTCGCCATAACTACACAACAGAGTGTAAGTCTACAACGAGGTGTGTGTGTTTTTTTTTGTTCGGTTTGTCACGAGTGAAATGAAGGATTTTCGTGCTCGTCTACGAAAAGTTAAACAGATGGTTACATTCTCAAGAGACTCGCCCGCCTGCTATCGGGTGTACGTGTGTTTATAGCCCGGCAAAGAAAAGTCCCGTCTGCGCTGCTGGGGCGGACAAGGTGTAATTGAAAACAGAAAGCAAATAATATTCCTAGTGAGACGGATTAACGAATTATCATCGCAACCCTCCAAAGGCGGGGTTGAACGAAATTAGATACGAAAAGTAAATACCACAGTCCGTGAGGAGAATCCGTTAAAATGCTTGACAAACACACACAATTCGACATGCACACGTGTGCAAGAGCAAGAGCCCTCTTCGATTTTGTGCCTCAAATTTCCATTCGGGGAAAATAAGCAATTTTAAGGACACAAGACGCATTGTTCGTTGTGACCAAAATTTGATTTAAGTCCGCCTGACAGGACATCGAACACAATGCCAAATGGATGTATCAATTGTCGCGTTGCCGCACCACTCTGACATCTGTTTAATGCCGTCGAGTTTAATCTGCACTCCTCCCACAGCTATCCGGGAGGATATTTCATTTTCAGCTTCACCCCCTTGGTTACGGTGTGTATGTTTTCTTATTGAATTGATTAAATGATATCATTAAGTATTTCATTTTAGGGTGGTCCCCGGTTACGGTCCAAGGACACGACCGATTTTTGAAGATTATTGATTGTGTCTGTGTGTGTTTGTGTTAAGGACGTGTAACCACGATTTTATATTCATTTATTTGCCCCCAGCAACGTATAATAAAAGAGTTGTCATGAAATTCAATTTATTGTCTTGTCACTTGTGCTCTCTGCCGCTCGAAGTTTGGGACACATACTCCACGATGAATGCAGGATGTGTGTAGTGTGTGTAGCTCGTAGGGTAGCGGTACTGCGCCGCCATCCACGAAAGAGGAGAGAGAAAGCGAGCGAGTAATGTTAATTTCATGGCAATTTATTTAGGGCTAAACACGTGGTTGTAGATGTGTCGTATAAGGACCTTTCATTTGTCTAGCTTGTGTCATCCTTGGAGTGGAGCAAGGAGCACACACCGCACACCGCACACAGTATATCTCGATGTGCTATCAATTGTATAGTTGCTACTGCGGATGATCATTTCGAAGTGCTTTCACAGGATGTGTCGATAAACTTGTCAGCGTATGTTGATTAATGAAAGGATTTCGTTACGATGCTGTTGCGTAGAGGGATTTCCAAACGATGACAATGACAGGTTTGTGTGAGCAACAGGAAGAGATGATAGTTAATGGTGGGAATCGGACGAGAGCTTAAGTTTCTATTGGTATATGGGTGCGGCGTGGGGCGTTTTAGGACTAAACTAATGAGCGGAAAATGCTGTTTGCGTGTCATACACTTGTCGAAGGAGTTTCCAAGTACCTACTCCTCTAGGTGGATGTAAATAGTGTCAAATTGTCACTGGAATTTGTTTCGTTTGAAGATCGAATGAAGGTGTCCTTTTTGCTTCGAGCATTGTGGCATTCGCCACTTGGGACATTTGCAGCTAATTGCAGAGGCATTCTCAATTAGGGAGTCCTTTTGTCCTCTTGACGTGGCCAGGGCAACTCTCTTAGTGTTTGTGACTAGAGAATGTTTGTTTCCTTGGAGATGTTATCTTGTCGGTCGGTTTGATCTGTTAGGCCAAGAGCTGTTTGTCGAGAAAATCCTTTTGGCAGGTGGCACTGCATCGTCCAAGTGTTTTGAGCCGAAGGCTCTGATGCATTATCGAGGTTTACCTCTGGTTAATAAAGGAGGAAGTCAGTGGACCAAAGCTGCTTGAGTACTGCAAAATGTGGAATCTGATGGGAAGTTTTCGAAAAAGCCAGGACATCCTGCGAAATATTGTCCAGGTCGAAATTGGCCAGAAACACACACTCCTTGCGTGCCAAGTTCAAATCTTTTGAACCGGCTTCGGAATCCCACAAGTATACAGAAAATATAGCTACAAGGAAAACAAGTAAAAGTGTTATCATTGGCCTGGCCGATGCTTTGATACCCTCCACTGCATACAAGTCATGCTAAGTTTTAGGCATGTGAGGTAGTACGAAATTACATTGAACAACAGACAGAGAGACACATGCGCCTAATATTGATTTTGTATGGGAGGTACCAGAACTACTTGACCGACATAGCCCATTTTCAATACCAACTTGACGACAATAAATATAAGTCCTCTCACAAAATTTCACTTGCCTAGGTAGATTCTTTTCGACGCTGTCGTGCTTTCAACATGTGTTTTCTAATATTGGTTTTGTATGGGAGGTACCAGAACTACTTGACCGACATAGCCCATTTTCAATACCAACCTGACGACGATAAAAATAAGTCCTTTCACCAACTTTCATTCGCCTATGTCAATTACTTCGGGCGCTATCGTGCTTTCAACATGTGTTTTCTAATATTGGTTTTGTATGGGAGGTACCAGAACTGCTTGACCGACATAGCCCATTTTCAATACCAACTTGACGACAATAAATATAAGTCCTCTCACAAAATTTCACTTGCCTAGGTAGATTCTTTTCGACGCTATCGTGCTTTCAACATGTGTTTTCTAATATTGGTTTTGTATGGGAGGTACCAGAACTGCTTGACCGACATAGCCCATTTTCAATACCAACTTGACGACAATAAATATAAGTCCTCTCACAAAATTTCACTTGCCTAGGTAGATTCTTTTCGACGCTATCGTGCTTTCAACATGTGTTTTCTAATATTGGTTTTGTATGGGAGGTACCAGAACTACTTGACCGACATAGCCCATTTTTAATACCAACTTGACGACAATAAATATAAGTCCTCTCACAAAATTTCACTTGCCTAGGTAGATTCTTTTCGACGCTATCGTGCTTTCAACATGTGTTTTCTAATATTGGTTTTGTATGGGAGGTACCAGAACTACTTGACCGACATAGCCCATTTTCAATACCAACCTGACGACGATAAAAATAAGTCCTTTGACCAACTTTCATTCGCCTATGTCAATTACTTTGGGCGCTACCGTGCTTTCAACAGACAGACAGACAGACAGACAGACAGACAGAGAGACAGAGAGACAGACAGACAGACAGACAGACATGGGGCTAAATCGATTCAGAATGTGATCCTGATTCAGAATATATATACTTTATGAGGTCTCCGGTGACTCCTTCTTGGCGTTACAAATGTAATGACAAAGTGAATATACCTTCCTGTGGAGGGTATAAAAAGAGGCCATTTGACATGTACCTGATCCACTGTCCAAAGATCTGAACCACCTACCCGTATATGCACCTGACGAAACCTCAAATTTGACTGCGATTCAACTTAATTTGCATGGGCTTTTGATGATAAAAACTTTCATTTCAGTCCACTCCCTCTTACAACAAATCTCCTCAAAGGTCCTGCTCCCTCGCTCCACTGCGTCCAGCTTTAACGTAATTTCAATAGATAATTAAGGAGATTGTAACTTATTTTTGTATTAACCAGCAATCACAAGAAAAGACTGCTTTCGGGGGGCGGGGCGGTGTCAGTGGAAACGTTCCTTAACCTTAATTGTTAATGTTTTGCTGGCCAACAGCAGCATGCGGCAGGCATTTTCGCCGACAAAGAATGAAGGACTTCCTACCTAATCTCAGATTCATTCATCCATTAGATCTAAGGAAATACCTTTTGGCCAACATATACAGACAATGCGATGGCTTTGAGAATGTTTTCCAAATGTTCAGGTTCACATTTTAGAAACGTCGTCGCGTGTGTGTTTGTGTTACTGTGGGTTTGTGTGGCGATAACATCAAGGACCAAAATGGATTTTCTCTCTTCGTATGTCCTTTGTTCCTTTGTTTTGTGTTAATGGTTTTTCGGGGTGCCTCTAAGACAAGAAATGTCAAAGTTTGATTAGTAAAGTGGACGGAAGGAGAACGTTTTCTTATTTTTTTTTTTTTTTTTGAGGAAAGGACATTCAAACATAGACACAGACAAACCTGTGTATACTTTTATCGCATGTGGGAGGGTGTATTGATTTTATTTTGTGCTCATAGGTAGCACATAGTAGTCGACATAATTACTAATGATGGGGAAAGGAAACTTTCCTTCTATTTTTGTTTTTTTTTGACAGAAATAAAATAATGATAAATGACCCAAGCGCAAGTAAATTGAAATTGATTACAGCAACAGTGTGGGTGAAGGAGCTGCGTATATATTGACTAGTATTCTGCGGAAATTGATTTCTCTCGGTTGAGAATGATATTTTTTTTGTATTAAAATGCACCCTGCCCCAACGAATAGAGTTGATGGCTTTTGCGATGTTTGACAGTTCATTTCCTGTTAATTTGTTGAGAAGGTTAATTTTGTCTTAATAATGACATATGGTAGGGATTCATTAGCGAGGGCTTGAAGTTTGCTGGACTTTCGCCAAAGCGACGTGAGAGAAGAGCTAAAAGCTGGGGTTTAATATGGTCCCTTTGGCGCCAATGTGATGAAATCTGTTCCTTATCGATGTAAGTCGCTTGGAATAGCTTTACCCAAGTAACAATTTGACTTCGGTAAGGTTCAAATTTGTAATTTCTGTAGGCAACAGCTTCGATAGAGCTTCTATAGTCTTTGTTAAACGAAGTTGATCCATTTCGAAGCAATTGTTTCGATAATAACTTCAGTAAGACCTTTACGAAGCATAAACACAGACTTTATAGAGGGATATGAAATTAAGCTTCGATAAGATCTCTTTTAGACTTCTGAAAGTGTGTCTGGAGATGTGTGGAAAGTGAATTGCTTCGATAAGGCTTGTGGTTCGAAGAGCTTCTTTAGAGCTTCTGACCGAAGGCATTGTAGAAGCAATGAACTGTCATGCAGTCAACCGCTTGCGATTGGAAGCTGTACAGAAGCACTTACTGTTAATTCCTCCTAACTTACATATAGAGGCTTTATAGAGGTAAAAATGAATTTCATATGAAATGAATCACAGCTGTCTTAAGAAACATCAATTAAATAAACGGGGAAAAATGACAAAAAATAAAACACTTTTAGCAGAGTGAAAAATATGTCAGTAATGTGATTTTAAATAAACACTTTTCGCCCATAAATAAATTGGGTAACACCAAATGTCTTGCTTACAACTTCGTTCGAGTAGGCTGCAAGTTTATTGCAAATCTTAACTCTAAAATGTATCAAGTAGTTCAGATTTACCACTGCTACCGCATTATGACGAATTAGCCTAGGGGGTAGTGTATTGGGCTACTACGCAGCAGGACCCATGCTGGATTCTCAGTGCGACGCATGTAAGTAAAATGTAAATAATAACGAGTCCATGAAAATTGCAAAAAGTCAATTGGATAATATGGATTTTGGCAAAACCAAAAAAAAAGTGCAAGACTTGGTCGCACTAAACCTTCTCGGTCAATATTTGGTTTATTCTTTTATTTGGTATAAAAAGAGGCTTTCCAGTGATTGATAATGGACTTGTTTTCAAACGGTACGAGATGAAAAATGCCATGTATGAGATAAAATACCTTTATTTGTATTCTTTGTTTAAACGAGATCTTATAAGCAATAGAAATAAAATAAAAAGACTGCTTAAAAGACACTTGTCCAGTGAAATCCCAGAACAAGTACTGCGATCTTTTGACACGCAAAAGACTGCAATTCTTAAAAAAAATGTTTGCTCGCAAAGCGAACGTCATTTGACTTTTTTCTTTGGAGTTTTTTTGAAGCCCAAGGTTTACGCTGTAGCGGTTTCACTCCCAAAACATAGATGGCAGGAGAAGCATAAAGAAGTAAAATATTAACCGGAAGAACGAGATGGCAGAATAGGTAACACAAACACAATCGGCCTTACTAACAACCAAATTTAGACTCGACTTTAGGGCAATAGTCGAAACTAAAATAAACTGTGCACCAATAATCAATCAATTATCTTTGACTTTAAGATAATCGAGACTGTAACTTTCGATCTGAAGAAAGTCGAGTCTAACCCATTATTTAAAGTTTAATAAATAAATATGAAATAAATATGAAATGGACAGCAAATAAAGAGAAGCCGCAGCTTAAATTGGACGCAGGCAATGCGAGAACTATTAGTTGACTGTGTCAAACCATTGGCTGATATCATTGATAGAATTAACAATGTTGCAATGATACAGTCAAAAAACCAAGCATGGGAAACATTTGCTTCAATATTTCACTCAAAATACAACCAACTGCCAATTTCAGCAAATTATTTGAAAGCTCAGACAAAAAATATAGCGCTTTTGAGTTATAAACTGTAATAATTTTGCTATAAAGTCAGATGTAGTTAAAGTTCCGATTACTTTGACTGTTGGTACCTACAAATCCAAAATCGTAACTATAGTTAGTTTCGAAATTAGTAGAACTCGAATTTACGTTTTAGTTGTTGGTAAGGCCCAATACAAATATTTATATAATTCGCAGATCCAAATATAGGGAGCGAATGAATCAAAGCCCATATTACATATATAAGTCAAGCCATGTAAAGCAAGAAGAACTGACTGAGTTGTAATGACGGAAGGACGCCAAGTTAGATTCGTGAGTGGTCTCAAACAAAAAGTAGACCAGACCATAAAACCACGAAAACGCCAACTAGCCACCGACTACCGACGAGTTAAAGAAGCAACGAAGAAAAATCCAGTCACATTTATACAAAACGGTGCTGGATTCCTCAGAAATGTGCGTTAGTGCCAGCAAAGCCGTGTCGGACATTAACCATAGATAGACTTATACTGTATGGCAATTTTTAATTCAAAGACTGTATTTTCTATCAAGTTTACTACTGACTGCAAGTTTTTGGACACGCAGAAGACTCGAGCCATCCCACCCCGATGGAAAGAGGGAAAGCACGAACTTTGTCGAAAATGTATGAAAACCTTTTGGACCGTTTTGAGAGAAAGATTCTTCGCGTATAGTATTCGGTCTAGTTTGTATTGATGGAGTCTGTAAGAGTAGATTTAGGGACCAACCTTACTGGCTACATGAGCTACGGGAACCCTTTCAAGAAGTTCACAATACAACGGCAACGGCGGAGGGTGTGGACAGCAGTGCACCCGAACAGTCTAAAAGTCCACAAGGCAGCAGATGTCGACCACACCTTAGGCAATGCGCACAAAAAAAAAAAGAGAGCAACCTCAACCTAAATAGTGTTTCCACATCGAAATTCTTAAGTTTAGTAAAAACTATATATATAGATCAACTTTTAGCATGGCGTTGAGTGGTTCAGAAAATCAGGCCGACTTTTGGGACTAATGGAAGGACCGACAGAAAGACACAAACACGCTCTGAAAGAGCATTGCCTCTTCAGATAGAGATCCCCTCACCTTGCACGGTGGTTGTTTGATTGCAGTCACTTATTCAGTAGGTCGGGATATCTCAGTCGATTTACAAAAATCTAGTTCAGGCAACTTGTCTAAAGGTAGAGTAAGAACCTCAAGAAGAGCATGCGCAGGCGGTCCTTGGAAAATCTCAGAAATTTATTCAAAAAAGCGTCGTTTTTTGTTCACTGCTCGGATGGCGTGGGTATACCAAACGATTTCACTCAGCTCGATCGGGATATTTCTTGATCAATATTAAAAAAAGAGAATTATTGGGCTACAGAACGTTGGTTCTAGTAAGCAATTTTGTGTATTTTGAATGAGTGGCGACAACATTTTTAAGCAGCAGAATTAAGAAGCTTTTTCATGACAGATGCACCACAAACTATAAACGAATAGACCACCATAACGTCAGCCTCATAAGAATACCTCGTAACTCACTTATTTGAAAATTTACAGGAGAAACGAAAATGTCCTACGGAGCATGTATTGCAGTGGAGTTACGAGCTTCACAGAAACTAAATTTAAGCTGATTTATAGTTTTCAGGGAGTTGCGAGGATTTCTGGACCAATGCGCTACAAAATATCCTATAAGATGGCATTAAAAAGTAATTTTCCCCCAAAGGTTGAGTTACGAGGTATTCTTATGAGGCCGACGATAAGCTGAAAGGAAGAAAGGCAAACGTACACCTTACAACTTTGTGAAAAAAACACGCGGACAATCTTTTTTTTTGCGTTTTTAATCGCCAAATAATTGAGAATGATTGAAACGATTATATATTTGAGAATTTAAGGGCGAAATCAAATGATTTACGACGTCCCAAAGAGGTGTTAGTGGGTGTACTTTCTATTCCTCCCTGGGTTAAACCTAAACCACTTTCGGTAGTTCATCCACCCCTCACCGACGCCAACTATCAACAAAAGGAAAAACAAATGCCATCAAAAATGCTTCTTCTATATCCGTTATGTATAGGTATCTATAGAACTGCTCCAAATGTAATCAAATCAAGTTGCAAACTCAGCCAAGAAAAATTGAAAACTTACTTACCCCCACTTGATATTTTAAGTAGCAAAGCAAGCAAACCCATGACTTGAATAAAATATTAAAAATTGCGGTCGACGCCAAATCATAATTGCTATCGGAAACGAAAGTCCTCTGCATTCGCTAGGGCTCCCAGTCAAAGGAGCCACGACTACGACCACGGCCATACGACAAACTGCCATTCATCGCTTGTGCCGCAGCATCAGCATCAGCACCACCCTCCTATTTCAAAGTCAAATCATTCTGATTTATTGTTATTGTTATTGGCGGCGGGATTAAAATCAAACCAAAGAATGACAGAATTTAATAAAAATATCAACCCTGCCTCGGTGGCAGCAGCTGTCGTTGCCATTATTAATATCGGTTAATTATTCACTTTAATGTTTCGTTTATAAGGAGTCCGCCCTCGTCGGTTCTTTCGCCTTTTCCGATTCGTCTGGTCGTGTCTTTGATGGCCAAGGAAAACGCAACAAACTCGATCCCCATTGTTAACTTTTTAAAAATTTTAAAGAAAAATAATAATCATTTGTTTATTTAAAAAAAAAAGAAGAAAAAGAAGAAGCAGAAGAAACGAGTCGCGTTAGTCAAAGAATGGAGTTGCCTTAGAACTTTCTTGAGCTGACGACAACTCATTAAAAATGCACAAAGCACTCAAGTGGATCCCGTTGCGAATTGTGCTTACTGCCAAGTAAGTTCATAACAGCACAAATTATTGAAGCATATAATGTTATGCCGAATAATGGTAAAAAATTGAAAAGTTGTATTCTGTCGGTCGGTGTCTGTGATGTCTGTCGGGCGTGTGGGATGGGACATGAAAAGGAAGTCTACGAAGAATGAAACTAGAATCAACTCTGCATGACAGGTTGTGACGAACTGTCAATGGCATTGGATAATATTGTGCACCGCAACAGACAGTCGAGTTGCTTAATGTATGCAAATACTTTTGAAGTGGACTGTTCAAACTCGAAGCGTCTTTTTAAATTAACTGCGGGTGGGGCGGCGTTGTTGATACCAGCGACATTTGATCAGGCTTTGCTTACTTTTAGGAGAGATTCTAGTAGCCAAAAATGAATCCAGAAAGTGGTACAGGTTGGCAAAATTTAAAACAGTGTGTAAGCGGAAGATGTTTAAGGTCAGCTGCAAGCCACGCGACGCGACCCGTTGTCGCTTTTGGACAGGACAAAAGCTGTTCTTTTAAATATTTGTACAATAAGTTTTTTTCTTGGATAGATTTGTGGAATTGGTGAAAAAGTAACACTCAAAAGGGCATCTCAATATGCAGCAGTATTTTTTGTGAGGAAGGGTTTTTAATTTGAAAAAACAAGGTTGAACTTTAACTTGACATTTGCCAAATTTTTATACTCCGGCGAAGAAAATTATAATTCATACTGCAACTTTTCTTTCCGCCCATAAGGTGGTTGTTCGGAGTAGATTTTAAAACTACAGCAGGAAGTTGACTCCAGTTTTGAAAGTTGCATTGAGAAATGTCACACTTTAAACATGGGAAATGTTTTATCGTAGTCCGCTGTTTAAGAGCAGAGATATTAGCACATTTCCCCACGGTTGCCGAGGTTGGCAGCATTTATTTTTGCATTTTTTGTATTTTTTTGCATGTCACACGGATTCTTTTTTGACATAACACCGATAGGAAAACAAAATGGCGAATTTGAAAAAAAAACTGAGGGGGCCAGCGGCAAGAGGATTGTGAGTTGGGGGTCTCAGTATGGTTTGTCTATGGTCACAATGGATTGGGGAAGAACTAAGTTTAAAACAAAGCCCAATTATTTAAAATGGTTTAAAGATGTAAACTTGAACAGCATTAGGTTAAACATATTCTACAGTTCAAAAGTGGTAGACCAAAATGATGTTACATATTTTTTTAAGTTGCCAGCAAAACTAGGCGAACAAAATATTCAAAAGATATTGTTTCAGCTTTCGCAATTACTGAATCAATACGATGAAGAGTTGGCAATACTGGTTCTGCTCAAACGCACGCGTTGACCATTTTCCTCTCTCCTCGAATTTATCAACTAACCATGTCTTGGACTACCCTGTGCAGTCGCACTTGACTACCACAGCCTGTTTGAGGCTGAAGTACTGGCAATGACAACAGCTGCTAAACATGCTACAATGATGGCAATGCCTTACGCAGATATTACTTTTTTCATTAGCTCTTTTTTTTTATTATCAGCTATGATCCATATAGACCATCGATTTATATGCACTTACAACAACAGCATATGATCCTGCTTCTCATCGAGATCACGAATCATGATCTGAAAATTATTTCTACTATTTCCCACTAGGTGGCTTGTTTTATTTTTAAATGTTGGTGTGCCCGTAAAGCCCGTATGACACTACATTTTTTTGCATTTTTTCCGCTTTTAAAATGAAACTAGAGCAGTACGAAAAATTAGAACGAAAATTCCCGATAGGAGTGAGTGCGTACACACCAACTTTATTAATGTATTAAAAATGTATTCAAATCACATTTTTCAGCTGCTGTCAGCTTTTTTTTTTTGACATTTCAAGATTATTTGAAAATAAATTCGATTGAAAATTGCTACCCCTTTCGTAATACACTTTTAGTCTCACACCGCTGACTTTTCAACATTATAAAAATGAGGAAAAAATGTAGTGTCATACGGGCTTAAACGATAGCTACATAATCACGTTGCCAGACTAAAAAATGGAATTGATTTTTTTCGCATTCGAATGAACTCCGTATTCCGAGTAATTTTGTTTTTTCTCGTTCTATGAAGGTATGTCCAAACCAGCCAAACATTTGATAAACAATTAATTATAAATATTTCGAAAACATTTATTAAACAAAACAATTTTTATGAAATGCTTTGCTGGTTTGGATCTGGACACCAAAAAAATATTTATGAAATGTTTCACAGTTACCCAATCGTGGTGGGAAATAATTTTTGTTTTACAAGTTTTCCTGCTGAAAGTGAGCGCTGTTTTTCGATCTGTTTTGTTTTTGAAATCAACTGTTGCCACAATTCAAAAATTAAACTTTTTAATGATCCGTCTTGTTCTATTTTCGTGATCTGATCCGAAAATAAGATAAGATCAATAAAGCCTGTAACGAGCTACAGGGTCTTAGAACAAAATAAGAATCAGCTGGTGCAGGGAAATAACTTCACATGAGAAACAACTTCACTAAAATAATTTCCCTTATTAAATGCGAAGTTATTTCCCACTGAAACTGAGCACTTTAAGTAGGAAATTAAGTTATTGCCCGTGAAGTTATTTTCCTGCGACGACTCTGCCGGGTTCTCGAAAACAAGGGTCTTTATGGAAATGAAAAACCGAGACCTTCCCTTCAACTTAACCGATACTACTGTCATAACTTCCCCTGTAAAACCAGCAGGCGATTGAGAACGAAACAAATATAGCGACAAATATACATACTATGGAGTAAGCTCGATTCCCGTTTCATAACCAGAAAGTGTTGCCGCTCAAAAACAAACCCAAAACAGAGGAATTCCTACAAATGGACAAATGGGTATTACCACCGGCCATGGGAAATTGAATCAGCACCAATCACCGTTGTAAAGGATGCGGTGAGGAGGACACATCAGAAAAAGGAATTAACATTTCGAAGACTTAGAAGCACTTTCTCGCAAAAGCCTGACAAAAATCCGAGAGTAGAACTGCTATGAAAGAGCTTCTCAATGGGGCCGGTCGGGCTTGGCAAAAAATTGTAGGTCCCTTCCATTCGTCTCCCGCTAGGTCTGGGTTACCTATACTTACCTTTTGCTATTTATTTTATTTTAGAATCAATTTCCCACAGGTCCATAAATGACTTAAGTTTGTAAATTCCTCGGGATAATACGTAGGATTTAATCGGTTTTTATACCCCAAAAGTTTCACAATCCTCACATGCATTGATCTAAATGTGGCGATCAACTAAATTAACCTAAAGTTGTTTTAAAAATTTACTACAGGCTCACCGATAAATTGATATAATGATGGTGACGTTATGCAGACCCCTTATACTCATAGAAAGGTCCACCGTAATACGTTTCCTTTTGAAGTCTCTGCTTCATAAGCTTCTAAAGGTATTTTTCTTCAGGTATATAAACAATTAAGTGGAAGCCGTCTCTTTGTTTTGTTTACGTTTCCACAATTCTTATCCGATCAGATATCCATGGACTGTAAGACATTCGTCGGTCATTTGAGAGAGTTCCTATGACTTTTCTAATTTTAGGGTTGTTTGTTGCACCTCCAGTCTAAAACAAACTCACTTAAGACGATAGTTTTTGTATAAAAAAACAAAAGAATATGTAAACCTTGGCAAAGTAGTTGCAAAAAAAGTTGAACTTATTTTGGGAGAATTAGGTTTTAAATTTGTAAATTTAAATATTGGCCTTCAAAAACATTTTACAAAATAAGTGTGGGATCAGAAAAAGGGACGTGTAGCCTTCCATATAAAAAAAAAAAAAAAACATTTTAAGCCTTCTATCTTATCACTAATCCAGGTACAGTTGCGAAGTGAAGTACATCGAAACATTTATAGGTGGAATTGTAAAATAAGGCACTCTACAACTTTATCATTGAAATGATATAGATCAAGGCTTTTGTGGCTCAAAATTTAGTAAGCTATAAGCAATATGTATACAGCCTGCTCGAAGCATCTTGCAAAAGGAAGGACTGCAGATAGGACTGGAGATATTGGACAATGGCACCTGTTATACAAAAAAGAAATATTCACCATTTATTTAACACTTTTCAAGAGGTAAAAAGATAGACAGCAGGAAAAGTAGCTCTTTCAATCTTAATGCTCGCAGGTATTCGACAGCCGTCATGCTTTCAAATGTGGGGAAAACCGAACAATCAGCTTTAAAACTATTGTTAAATATTGCAGCTTTTTAAATCCCGTCTAAAGTCTTAGTAAGAGCACTGGCTTTGGCAAAATTCTCCGAAAGACTAGTGCATTTTTATGACTTCTTTAGAAGCCAACCTCGATAAACACGTTTGCCTTTGCGGAACGCGTTTCCTCGAGAGCTAATAATAATAATTGTTCCCTATATCCAAGATAGCTTGGTTGGTCAAGGTAGTCTTTTGTTATTTACTTGCGTCTTTAGTGGGTCCGTTGGAAAAAGTAGCTACTGTTTGACTTGAAGTGTTTTGGGGCATGGCACAGATAGTCACGAAATGTGTTGGTTCCTTTGAGGACCTTTAAGTACGCCCCAATTTTCTTCAATCAATCTTTAAGGAGTGCAAGGTTTCCTAGCACTCCTTAGGTAGGTATATCTACAGCAGAATATTTGCTCTCTGCGGAAGGAGTTACAAAGAAGGGTTTTTACTAAAATGTTTAACAATCTTAAGAGCCATCAACGGCAGCAAGATTAATCACAAGAAAATAAAGTTCATTTTTTTGTGTGTGGAAATAATAAAATTTAAAAGTTTGTTCATATGTGGATTTGTACACGCATCGGGTTAAAACTAATCACCCATTGGTATAAATTGCTGAGAAAAACATGGGTTTCATTCAAACTTGCCTGCTACAAAGTTTCTATTTCATCGCAATCGGTCATTCAGAAGACAAACTTAAAATATTCTAAAGGCATATTTCAATGTCGGCCGTCCACAGCACATGCAATTTCTCCACGAAAAGTTTGCAGGTTTAGATGTCAACTCTCAGATGTGTCTCATTGAAAAATGATTGCCACTTGGACTGATTGTAAATGCTGATCGTGCGTGCCGCGTTCGTTTGTTGCAGTCTTTTCGTCGACTTTTGAAGTGAGAAAGAGGTAAACAAATTGACAAGACTTTAAGCTATATTTCCATGGTTTATACGTACAGACCTGAAGTAGTTGATGAATATAACCCTATGGCTTATTTCCTCCAACCAGTCGTCCCAGACTGTGCAGACTGTTTTTCCCTTTTTTTTATCAGCAAAGGCAATCATTTTCCCCTAATTTCGAAAAAAAGTTCCCCTTTTTCTCCCCATAAGTGAAATTCGCCTTTATTTTTATATGAAATTCGAATTTGTAATAATTTTCTTTTCTCTTACTTATTAGACAAAACGTCAAAAGTCGAGTGAATGCATTCAGATGCACACAAATTCTTACGTAGACGTTCGACGGGCTGTTTTCTTTCATATTTAGTGTGAACATTTCATTCTGAACAAACTCTGAAATTTATTTGTAATGGAAATGCGTTTAAATTTTACTTTTAAGCAATTTAAGTTTCAAAGAGATTTTTGATTTTTGATTTTTCCACTTTGTTGGGCGCTTTTCCCCTCAATCTGTGACCACTGCCTACAACCATTCTTTTGCGCTAGTTTTTATTTTTCGTACAAAATGGAAGGGACCTACAATTTCATGCCGGATTCGAGCGACTGATACCAGAAGCCCTTCATGACAGTTAGAGCGTTTGTCCGACGTTCGCAAGAGATGGCGCTGTGGAAAAACAAGTTTCCGCATGACCGAACCTTGGACCCTCGCTCCGTAGTGTAACATTTAAGCACATTACGTGATGGTGACGTTATATAAAGGGTGATTTTTTAGCTGGTTTGGTTTTGGCAACACTGGTTTTGACAGCTGACGTGTGTTTAGTACCTTGTGTCACTGTCAAACAGCTTCAGTTTGGTTTGCAATTTAACCATGGATCGTCTTACAAATGAACAACGCTTGCAAATTATTGAATTTTACTATCAAAATTCGTGCTCGGTTCGAAATGTTCATCGCGCGCTGCTTCCATTTTATGATCGGCATTCTCGACCTTCTGAGCAGTCTATTCGGAAGATTGTGACCAAATTTCGCACCAAATTTACTTTGTTGGACATTAAACCACCAACACGTTTACGTACTGTGCGTAGTGAAGAAAATATTGCGGCCGTATCAGCTAGTGTGACAGAAGACCGCGAAATGTCGATTCGGCGCCGTTCCCAGCAGTTAGGCCTTTGTTACAGCACTACGTGGAAAATTTTGCGGAAGGATTTGGGCGTAAAGCCTTTTAAGATACAGCTGGTGCAAGAACTAAAGCCAGCCGACCTACCACAACGCCGAATTTTTGGTGAATGGGCTCTTGGAAAGCTGGCCGAGGATCCGCTTTTTTATCGAAAAATTGTGTTCATCGATGAGGCTCATTTTTGGTTGAATGGGTACGTAAATAAGCAAAATTGCCGCATTTGGAGTGAAGATCAGCCAGAAGCATTGCAACAGCTACCAATGCATCCCGAAAAACCCACTGTTTGGTGCGGTTTATGGGCCGGCGGCATTATTGGGCCATATTTCTTCAAAGATGATGCGAATCGCAGCGTTACTGTCAATGGTGAACGCTACCGAGCGATGATAACAAACTTTTTTTTGCCCGAAATGGAAGTTCTTGACTTGCATGATATGTGGTTTCAACAAGACGGTGCCACATGCCACACAGCACGCGAAACAATGGCGCAATTGCGAGGCGAGTTTGGTGAACAGTTAATTTCACGTTTCGGGCCGGTCAATTGGCCGCCTAGATCGTGCGATTTGACACCATTAGATTATTTTTTGTGGGGGTATGCCAAGGCTAATGTGTATAGGGACAAGCCCGCTTCGATTGACGCACTGGAAGCCAACATCCATGCATTCATTCGTGAGATACCGGCCGATATGTGTGAAAGAGTATGCCAAAATTGGACTCAGCGGATGGGCTACCTGAGACGCAGCCGCGGTCAACATTTGCATGAAATTATCTTTAAACATTAAATTGCAAGGTTCAAACTATCGATTCAAATAAATATTTCATTCATTTTTTCGAATTTTTTGTGTTTTTTTTTTAAAAAAAGTTCTAAACCTCTTAAAAAATCACCCTTTAGAAGTGCATATAGGTCCATAGATCGACCTTTATATACTCATCGATTCCCTCCCTTGCGTTTCACAGGACAAACCAAAAGGCGTATTAAACACAAAACAGAGAGCCAACCTTAGCTAGTCTCAGTGGAGACTGCTTCACTTCACTTAAATCTTCCGTGGCAACCACTCCAACCCCCTAAATTCAGTATTAATCCTGAAACCCTTTCGGTGCAAAAAATAAAAAACACCAGCGCTTCGAATTTCCGTTTAAAATAAACGCGGGCGTTGGGAAAAAAAACTCTTCAGCAAAATCGTTAGTCATAAGGAAATCTCTTGTGACAATTATAATTCCACATTGAAGCCAGAACAAATAAAAGACTGAAAACTGCCTGCGCCCCCTCGACAAGCATAAGCTAAACCACATAACAGATAATTTCCAAAACATTCTCCAACTCTTATGGGAAACCTCTAAGGGCCGCAACCAACAGCGGCAAAGGATCCAAGTCCTTATAGCGGCGTAATTACCATTTAGCATGTGCACGGAAAAAGCATTTAGACAACGAACAAAACAGATAGAAGCAAAAACTGTGAATAAAGGGACACAGAGATTCCAAACGGTAGATGGAGTGAAGCAAATTAAAAGGACGCCCCTCCTAGCAAACAAAATCGCATATCTATATCTGCACATCTATGTGCGCAGCCATCAGAGAGATAATTACGAAAATTTTCGTTCCATTTATTCATTTTATTCATTGTTTAAACAATTATAACACAACAGTAAACCTAATCTGTGCTCATCTTCGTCGGTCGTTGGTCCTTTTTTGATGCGCCCAACCTAATGGAATCTAATGTCGATGGTTGGCACTTGCCGCCACCGCCGCATCAGGGTTTCTTACGCTCTGTTGTACGTCCTGTCGTTTGCAGACGTACTGTGGCCGGGGTCATTACAGCAGTGCTCCTTGTTAGTGGGCTAAAGATGTCAGCCGAAGAATGGAGGTATCCTTCATTCCTCATCTCATTTCCGTATGTCCATTGTTAATTTTCTAGAGCACAAATGTTAATAAGATGCCCTGAATGAGATGGACAGTAGCGGACAGAGGAAGCAAACCACTTTTATCTGCATATACACGGGTTTAGCGTTCATTTTTATTTTTTTGCTGCCTTTATTTTTTGGGTGGCATCACAGGCGGCACCCACTTGGCAGTGCAAACAAAGGGAGACGACATCGCACAAGAAGAGTGATTACTTTGTTTTGTTTGGGAAGGAGAGCGCAGCTTAATTTCGCAAGGAAATTAATATTTTTTTTCTGCTGCTGCTGTTTGTTGGGCTTCCACAGAAATATAGATGATCTGGTTGGTGAAAGGAGCAGGAGTAATAAATCGCCAAGTTAGCAGATCAGTGTGCCCGATAAGCCAAATATTGATAACAAACTGATGGAAATGGTATTGTTGGTCATTTAGCTGTGAAATTAAGGCATCATATCGGTTGAGAGAGATGACAGTGCAGATGTATCTCAAACGGCTAAGGATGTTTGAGGATAATTAGATTGGGAAACGTTTACATTGGCTGGGGTGTATGTATGGTTTCATCTTAATATGGTAGAGGCATTTCGTGGGTTGGTCTAGAGTACATTGCGTATAGGTGAAGGAATTGAAAGGACACGTTAGAAGGAAGGAAGCTACATTTTAATGGGGGCATCAGGATCGTCATTTACAACATCAGATGACCTCTATAGCAACAGGATCCACTTGTCATTTGAAATGTCGCCATCGATCTGCTGGGATTCAATGCGCGGCCACAATGGAACCTCGCCCTGGTTCGATAAAGGGAAAAGAGCCACCAAATGCGAGAATTCTGGTAGCAGACTTAAAACGAGAGCTGATGTTAAGCGAGTTACCCGCAAGAGAAACATCGACTTCCCATCAGCAGGACGAAACGGGCGACCGAAGGCATTTTTGAATCAGAGGGTTAAAAGTGTACAGATATATGAGGCAATACGGTAGTAGATTCAGAGTCGGTGCTGAGGATTTGGATACAATACTCCAGTAGGCTGGTCAAACGGCGGAGACCACCAACAGTCCGCTGTCTGGCAGAATAGTCCTTTCAGTTATAACTTCGACTCACTTAGCCAACCCAAAGAGATCATACCGAACTACAAACATAAGTCCGCCAAGCCCGGTGGAGCGGTCTACTGGGAGACTATTCCTAAGCGGAAGGAGGTGACTTGGTAGAGAGCATGTACAAACCAATCTCCAAAATTTCGTCGGGTAAATGTATGCCCAATGAATGAACCCATCCACAAGAAAGGGAATACTCTGAACTGCCCCAACTATACAATGGAATGAATTTTCTGAGATCTGCAGGATCTATAAGGTTGATAGGAAAGGACACGTGTGAACGCCTAAAACCTTCCACTATAGCAACCTGATTGGCATATATCGGTGCGGTTTTGAGCCAGCGAAGTTTACACTCTGACAAATCTGAGATGAAAGTTTGAAACAGTCTGGGCGACAGAAATGAAGCTTCATGAATAATAGTGAAAATGGGAATGCTCACCTTAAATATTTTTGAAAAAGGGTCAAGTTTCAAAGAACCTTTTAAGACGACATTGTTGGAAGTACGGAAGTACATATTCCCACTTTTTTATTTTGAAGGGTATTTTGGGTTCAATATCCTTTTGTTTGGGGTTTCAAGGACATCCAGGGTAAAATAGGCATGAAAATCAAAGTGTACCGTCGATTTAGCAAAACTTTAGGAAAATATCCTTTTTAAGGATTTCAAGGACCTTTTGGTTAAAATCCAATTTTTCAATAGGTAACAAGAGGTACCTACTTTTTTGTTCAAAAGGAAATTTTGGGATTAACGTACATTCTTTCGGTGATATATGCATAAAAACTCAAAGTCTTCCGTCGATTTCAAGGACAATTTGGTAAAAATCAAATTTTCAAAGACTTCTAGACAGTTTTTAATACAACAACCATTATTTTCGTTTTGAAATAAATGTCGAGATCAATGTCGTTTTACGGTGCTTTAACGACATCAGGGAAGAACACTTTGACAAAATGTCATTTTAAAGGATTTCAAATCAACAGACAAGATACGGAACTTCATCAAATCCTCAGGATGGTCTGCACTGTAAGTAACTAATCTTACAGGCAGGTCCTGGTAGGGTTCTATGGGAAAGGGACAAACTTTTTTCCCAACGGGCGTCATAATCGGTCTATATTGACCTAAGTGTGGGACCCACAAACCCAACCTAGCTTAACCTCGAGGTTATATTTCTCAAAAGCAGAACCATCTGTTAAGCTATGATGACATTAGCGTCATCGGAAGAACGCACCGAGCTGGCTATAGCGTGTTTGAAGGAATTGAAATGGAGGTGGCGAAGATGGGCTCGGCTGTCAACATGGCATAAATGCTAAATTGGTTCACCAAATTCTCAACTTGGACAAAACGTCACGATAGACAGATATACCTTGGAAGTAGCTAGTTAAAGACGCTGTGGTGCTGGGCTCTGATATTACCCCGACATTGGAGTATTTTCAATCACTTTGGGCCAAGAAGTCTTCAAAGAAAATATCTGCAAGACTCTTATGAACCCGGTATACTGTTTGTATGGTGCAGGACTTTGTCGAAAGCGGAAAAATTACCTTTGGGGGGTTTCGACAGATTGATTTTGATGATTTGATGAGGTTTCAACACAGAATTTGACGAGCTATATATGGTAATAATGGACTTGCTAAAAAGCTTAACATACAACTGCGAAGATGGCTAAGCACCAGTCTGAAGAGTTTTCGAGTCAACCGCTGGGGGACATTGCAACAGAGGAAGACTCCAGGTAAGAGTATGATTTCAGCGAACTTGGCATAAGTAGCTTGTGGCTGAGCCGACTTAGGGTGCTTAGGGTGCTGGCGGGTCAAGTCCGTAATCAACCTAGGAATGCATCAGCCACCTAAAAGTAGTCACCACTTTTGGATCCTCGTTTCCCACTCGCTAGTGTGAGGCTATTTAGCGAGGGGTTCAAAGTTCCTCACTAGAAAATGCTCCAACAAATAACCTGCTACGATTGTCTTCCTACTGCTACACCTCTCTCGCAAACGTCTGACATATATCCGCGCCTACAACCTTTATGAAACATACTTTCGGTCCAATTCGCAGAATTTGTTTAACTTTCGTAGGTAAAATCGTTGGCGCAGTGCCGGACTACTAAGTGAGAGGTCCCAGGTTCGATTCCCGAAAAAAAAATTCCATCTGAAGTTTTTTTTTCACTGCGAAAATCTGACAAACATCCGACAGTATAACTGTCATGAAAGAGAAAGAGCGGCATAAAATTGTAGATCCCTTCCATTCGGCCCAAAAATGAAAAACTCCCACGAAGTGAATTATTGTGAAAAGCTGGGCCTAGGGTCTCTACGGAACTGTTGCGCCAACTATTTATATTTACTTATTTTATCAGTAAGACCTCGTCTTCAAAGCAATTGGCTGCACCACTTTCTGTATGGAATTTTGTGTCAGAGTGCCAACCATTAAAACCGAGCACGAGGGTTAAAGGGTACTGCGAATAGAGTCCCCGTGAAGCCAAAGCCATCTTGATGGATCCATGCATCAGTTCCCAAATTTCATCCTCTATTTACAAGGAAACGAGTCGTAATCAAAACAAATCGTCACGCAAAAAATTCAAACTGCCATCTTGGCACCAGCATATTCCAAAAACCCATAATACCTACCAGGTAAACACACCAAAGATGCACGACAAACTCTCAAATATCCCCCACGGATAGTATTTCATCCAATAACAAAAAAGTTTCACTGCAAAAACAAAGGAACCATTTCGTTTGGCATCTCTTTTATTCAAAGTCTAAGCAGACTTCAAACAAAAACCAGCAATCTGTCTTCGAGAAAGAGAAATCCCATTCATTTGTCTATATAAAGTGAACACAGGTAAATATCCTGGCAGCCCTGACCCCAACCCTCCGCCGCCGACTGTCCAAAACCACAACTTAATAACAAGATCTGTAAGTCCGAAAATTTACAGAATGTAAACTTTTATTCTTCGCTGCCTTGTTCTTCTTGTTTCCGTTCGACTTTTGTTCCTTTGTTGTGCAAAATTAATATTTAACATTTTTATTGCGTCATGCACCAGCCCCAACCCCTCCAACAAAATCATATCTGCTTTCGTTTGCGAAAAGAAAAGTTTTCCCCCGAGAGGAACGCAACCATCAGCTCCCGCAGTCGTACATCTTCGTTAGCCCCCACCACCTCCCATCTCCCAATTGCTGTGTGTTGCTGCTCCTATATGGTGGATCTTGACTCTCACGCTCTGGCGTTTTCTTACGCCATTAGCAACCTGAAGTTTTTCGCAGGTACGAGTGTATACGAGTGTATACCCACTTGCACAAAGGAAAACCGCGATGTTCATTTGTTCTTCTTTTATTTCGTCTGAATTTTGGTTCTTTTTATTTTTAGCAAGCAAACATCTTATAAAAATATTGGGTTGCTCGAAAAAGGTGTTTCCAACTGTGGCGATAGCAATGGAGACGGCGCTGGTGGCGGAAAAACCATCAGAGGAAAAGTTTATTGTGTGCAGCATCCACCGGGGGTGGTGTATCTATGTAGCATTCAGCACTCGTATTATTCTTCTTTCGCTCGACTTTACAGAGAATAAAAATGTGAGGATGATTGATTGTGCTTTTTAGAAAATTATTTCTTGTGTCCTACCCCCAGCGCCCGCCCTGCCGACGAACATTAACTTGGCCTGGTTTCCCTGTGAGCCCGCACTGACTTTTACCATTTTTCAAATAGGTATAGGTAGACTAAGTAGTTTGCCTTTGAGGCGAAGCGGAAAAGCTTGGAACAATATTCAAAGTGGATTCGAAATATAATTCGGGAACAAAACATGGCTTGTAAATGTTTTCCTGTGTTGCACTGGGCAACAGGAAATTTTACAGATTGTGCGATTCAGGGTGGAAGAGTTTTGAAAATTCTAAAAGTAAAAGTTTTGAAAATAGTAAAAGTAGATTGGACTTTTAGTTGGAAGTTTAGTTATGCCCAGGTTTGTGTCGAAGGTGGGGAGGCAAATGAGGGCTAAGTGTTCTTCGGGGAATCAATGGACACTGTGACAGTTGTTCAATAGTTTACACTCCACAAAGTATTTATTTTTTGATCTCATTCATGAATTGAAAACTATTTGCTTGTTTGAAGTTGCAAACAGAATGACAGACGACCGAAGGATGCTGGTTGTAGACTATACAGAGTGTGAGACTGTTTGACCGCACTATTGCTTTTGACTAAAAGACTCATTTGAGGTGGCACGTCATTTCAAATAAGATTACGTACTTTCAATATCCTAAAAATGGTGTGATTTGTACTAGTCTATCAAAAACGACTTTAAAAATCACGTTCTGTGTTTATGCACAGTATTTTTTTTTTGGAAAGTTCAAAAGACCAGTTGGCCAAAAATGGTAGAACCCATCGGAAAGTGCTACAACTTTTGCAAATGGCCAGCAACTGTCAGTTTTGTGAGGCGAACAGATGCATAATACACAGCAAAAAACCATGGAATGCTATACTTTTCAAGATCGTGGAATACTCGAGACTATCTTTTTTTGTGCGAAGTTGTAGCAAAAAACAAAAGTTAAAGGTTTGCGCAATAGGTGCCCTAGGCCTAGAATTCTCACAGCCATTCGTTTTGTGTGAGTTTTTGTTTTTTTTGACGAATAGAAGTTTGTCAGAAGTTCGCGAGAGGTGACGCAGTAGAAACAACTTTAGTTAAGATGTAATTTGTATTTGTCCGGGGATCGAACTTGAGACCACCGAGCCCGGATGATAGAAAATGAGGTAAAAAGAGCGCTAGGGCTCATTAAAAAATGGCGCCGCCCACTATTAGTCATCTTTAAAAAGTTATGCACATTTTAAAGGTCCAAGTAAGGTGAAATCAAAAATATAGATAAACAACAACAACGTGTGAGAGTTTTTGGGCCACTCATACAACCTGCATCCACTAAGACACTAAACTATCAATGCTTATTTTCAGATTCGTTTTCTTTCGAAAGTGTGTCGAATCTGAAGAATCTGTATTTTGACATTCGAACATTCATTCTATCAATCGAAGGTTCATTTTTCAATCGAATGTTGTATTTTGACTTTATAATCGTTCGCAACAAATGTCATTTTTTATTCGTCTGTATTTTCCTAACGCTAAACAGTGATATTGTTGTTTTTCCACATTTTCCTAAGGGATTTTTTTCGGAAATGGATTTGAGGCATCCATTATTATCCTCCTGTATGTAGTTTTCTCTTTTTTCATCCATAAACAGAACAATTGCCATGTCTGTTGTTATTTGTCACCGATTGTATACAGAAAATCAACTGTATTAAGAAAAATTTTGTTTTGCTTTGAACAGTAAACATATTTGAAAGGTAGTGTGAACAGAATTGAGTTAAATAAATAATAGCAAAAACTTGAGGTTTTATATAACATATACCTTAATTTTTGCATTCTTTACTTGAACAATATGGGTTCGCAATTTAATAACGAAATTTTAAAACCTATTTTAGATAAGCTCATATTTAAATTTCAGACTTTAGAGCGTCAAAATATTACTAATAACAAATTTTAATATTCCTACACCTGGCCCGATTTCAGATAAGATGTATGATCTTAGCAAATATTTCTCAATAAGTAGTTAATGTTTTAAAGATATATATAGTTTTAATAAAACAATGAAAAAAGAGCCTCCATAAAAAAACAAAAGTATGTTCACTCTATATAAAATAAAAAATGTGAAACGGCTGATTTCGAAAGCTAAATTCATTTGAATTCATTTTATGACATTCTCGATACTGAATATTATTCGTTCGAATCTCAAAATACACTAAGGTTATTCGAACGAATAGAGACATTCGTTAGAATTGACTCAAAATAAACATGGTTAGGGACTTCCACTTCATATACGCTCCCAAACACTTCCAGCCAGTTTTTCCAGACTTTGAAGACTGTTTTCCTTTTTTTATTATTGGGAAATGTTTTAGTTTTCCTCTAAATTCGGAAAAAAAATCTCCTTTTTCTCTCCTAATTGAAATTCGCACTTGTTTTCATTTATGAAAAACTGTAATCGTTTTTATGCACAAGCTTAAAATAAGCATATCACATAAAATTATACATAAATTATTCAATAATTTCCTTTTCTATAACTCATAATAATCAAAACGAGTGAATGCATTTGGATACACAAACATTTTTACTTAGACTGATTTTTTTTCTTAATGAAAGTTTTAATTTTATTTTGAAACATTTTACGGTTCACGGAAAATTTTAATTTTTCCCGTTTTTAAGTTTGTCCATCTTTTTTCACTTTTTCGTTTAAAAATCGCCAAAATTGGCGCTCTTCCCCTCAATCTGGGACCACTGCTTGCTGCCCTAAATTCCCCATAAAAGTGTGTTCCTATAAATTTTATCAAATCCAACGGTATACAAGTGGGTACATTCAAGAACTTCCACTAAAAGCCGCAAATTAGACTTTTTTAATCCCAGTCACTTAGTACTTACAACCAGATTAGTATGTGCAACAGTGGAAAGATCTTTATACCACAAACCCTAGATACTTCCAAGTTCCAACCATAAGCACCTAATTACAACATCACCAATCATCTCCTCCATGAAGAAAGATCAACAACCACTACCACAGTCTCACTCAAATATCTTGTAAGAAGTAATAGAACAACCTATTTCTATCGTCAGTAATTGGATTCTGTAATTTTAATTGTAAATAGTAAGCCTGCTTAAACACTTTTGTTACTAAACACGTTCGTTGACTCTAAATCAGAAGTCAATATAGCACACGGAATTATAGAAAGTGAGAACTTGTACAGGGTGTCCGCCGGGAAGGTATACTACTTTGTTTTAACGCCATTTTGGTAAACATTAGTCCTGACAGTCGTGAAGTAGACACGTGGATTAAGGAAAAATATTCGATAAACCAACGTGTTTTAATCGTTAAAACATTTTATCAAAATCAATCATCGATTACTGTGACGATGACAAAGTTACGTGAAATTTGTGGGACGCACTATTTATCGTGTAGTAAATGATTTCGAAGAAAGAGGGTCTGTAGGTGATAGGCCCAAGCATCCTTTGCATCCATTAATAGTAACAGTCTGGTGTGCAATTTGGTCAGGAGGAATCATTGGACCTTACTTCTTTGAAAATGAAAACGGCGTAACGGTAACTGTGAATGGGGAGCGATATCGTGATATGATTGAAAACTTTTTAACGCCACAACTTCATGCTTGGGCTTGATTAGCATGTGGTATCAACAAGACGGTGCCACATCGCACATAGCCAGGATTACAATGGAATTACTGCGAGACCTCTTTCCACAACAAGTTATTTCAAGAAATGGTGATGTTGATCGGCCTGCACGGTCGCCTGATTTGACTGCTCCAGACTTCTTTTTGTGGGGATATCTGAAAAGCAAGGTTTATTCAAACAAACCAGAAACGCTTGAGCAACTCAAACAAAATATTCGTGATGAAATTAATGAAATACCGCGTGAAATGTGTGAGAATGTAATGAAAAATGTGCTCAAAAGGGCTCGCATTTGTGAGACTAACAGAGGTGGACATTTACCTGATATTGTATTCCATACATAATTGCCGACATTAAATAAAACATTTATCAATATAAGATCCATTCTCTTTCATTTAATCAAAAATTATAAACAAACAAAGTATTTAGTATACCTTCCCGGCGGACGCCCTGTACTTGAGCAAAAATCGACTGGCCTCAGGTGTTTTTGTAAATAAAATGGCTCAAAACAATCGGAAAATAATTGCCAAGTTTTTTCTTCCTTTAATAGATTTAGGGTTATAAATATGATGTTGGGTGAAGTTCTTATAAAAAATAAGTTCAGTGGAATAGGTGTAGTGAGATGAAATACATTTTAGGAAATTCTCGAATTAAATTAAAACCGAAATAAAAAAAAGCCCAAACTTGCAATGAATGGAAAAGTTTTGTGCGATCCAGTCGTGCACTTTATGATGAATACGAGATATGAGGAATGATAGATTTAAACAAATTTCAAGCTCTCGATTTGCTTAAGGTATTAACTTTTGTTTTTCATTTCACTGACGCATATTTTCTGATAGTTTTCTTTTGACATTTTTAAATAAAATTTGTCGGTTGTTAGGTAGAAAGTTTCGACTTAATGGTTTAACCCAACTTGGTCAAGAATGTGGCTTACTAACTATAAATATAATCAATTTATCTGAAAAGAATTTATTAATTTTTCCCTATATTTAAAAGGTTTTTCGAACAACTTGGCAATCAATTCCAGAATAACTGAAACAATCTGTTCCATCCATCAGAAAAACTATTTTTAATAGATTTCATTTCGCAATTAATATTTTTTACAGCAGTTTTTTTTCTTTTTATTTAACGCTATTAACGCCTATCTGTAAACAAATGTTTCTACTTGTTTCTTTGTTTTCTTTGGCTATAACTAAAGCCCTACTTCTGCATAAATGTTTGATTTTGTTACTGTTTCGTTTTTTTTTTTATTTAATGTCATTTTATTTTATAGTTTTTTGTTTCCGTTTCTTAATTCCAAGCAAACTTCAAAACTTCGTAAGTGAGAGAAAAGGACCAAATAAATGGGCCTTCTAAAAGCAGTTGAAAGGCTTCAGTTTTAAGGGCCATTACTACAAAACGATTCAATTGGATTTATTCGAGCAACAGCTAAGGAACGAGTTATAGTTATTGGAAAATCGAGAATATTCGTCAGCATTTTTGGAGCACTTAAACACAAGAGTTAAGAGCAGACTCTGCTCAACACAATCGTCGCTTATTCTCCAGGCAATGAATATGTCAAACAATATTCACAAACAACATAACTGTCATACGGAAAGTACATTTTGTTCGTTTTAAGTATCAGGAATGTTTATACTAATCAGCAAAAATAATAAAGAGCCTTCCCAGCTTCATAAAAGCTATTAAAATTGTTAAAAACTATTTACACTACAACAACCTCTTACTTAAAAATCTAAGAAAAATGCTAATTGTAGAAATGTAGTTGATTGTTATGGAACTTAAATTTTCAAAACATTGGATTTTCAATTAACTCCACCAAATATTTTAGTTTCTAAGAGAAATATTTGTTTAATTGTCATATTTAACGATTGAAGTAAACAAGTAAATATCCCTTTTAGGTACTCACATCTTGGTCACAGAAATTTGACGTAGAAGTTTGGGTGTGACTCAGCGCATTTATATTGTAAATAGTTACCTTTCTCATAAATAATCAATTTGTTGTTCTAACTATTTATATAAATACCATGCCAAATGCCAGACTTACCTAAAAAGAGATAAAAGAATAAATATTAATAATTAAATTACTGATTTAAAATCCAATACATAATAAGTAAAGAAAAAAGTACAGAAAAATCAAAAAGTTCTAAGTTGCACGTAAGTAGATACTTGGTTTATGGAAATGCGAATTTTTATTTCAAAGTTTTACTTCTATGAAAAGGTACTGTAGCGATCGCCTTGTAACAATTCCCCATCGTTTGTGTGCTAAAAATACTGTTGACGTCGTGCTTGACGTGCTATAAATTATTCACCATGCACTGATGGCAATGACGTAAGCCGCTGTGCAAAAAGTAAACTTAACCTTACACCACACTTTATCTACCTAACGCGCGCCAAACCGCAGGTATATAGGTTGTGTAAACCAAGTGGGTGGCCTTTTTCTTTCGTGGCTACTGAACTGGGCAGAGTAGTGCGTACATTCGGCACAGAAAATTTGTGGTAAGCCGCACGTTTAAGACATTTCAGTCGGAAAACCAATAAATTTATTTTTTTTAGTTTCCAAAATCTAAATTTGCCACAAGAAAAGTATACTTTTTAATTTCCGCCTTCAGTTGCCGCAATGACGTTTTAATTCGCCAAGCATCCTCGAAAATTAGCACATATATGTTAATTAAGCGAGCTTGGACGAATTAATAAAAGTGCATATTTTTTTGTTATATTGCCATATTAATTGGAGGTAAGAGTGTAATCCACCTATCGTAAAACTGTGCAAGTCTTAACGTCCTTTCTTTACATTTATTAGGCGGATTTAAATCCTAAAATTGGACACGAAAGTCAAACATTTTAAGCCCTTTTGAAACCACGAGGCCACTCAGTGCTTTTACATTACATAAAAATCACTAGTGCAGCCAGATCAAATCGGAGAAATCTTCCGTCTCAAGAAAAGCCAATTTTTCGCTGTCAGCGCACGTGAGTGACGTGACCTCAGGCCACATTGCCCCCGGGGTCACCCGAAAACCCACGTCATCAGACCGGAGCGCCTGCGTCGCTCAAGACCACCCGTTCGACACACAATTATTCGGCGATTATTTGTTGCATCCCGGATCCTGCATTTACCCAAGTTCTGCATGGGAAGAAACAAATGAAAGCTTATTTCAGACATCCTAACGTTATACACATTAGTGACCTTTTTTTTGGTTAATGTAATCTTTAGATTGTAAATGAGAGAAATAGGTAGTATATAATATTGTACGCATGAATTCAAGGTAAGAAGCGCCAAACGATTCAATTATATTGCTCCCATAATGATTTAAAATGTTCCCAACAGTAGCTAAATATCAG
The DNA here is from genome assembly GCA_951230905.1 of Cheilosia variabilis. Lineage (NCBI taxonomy): Eukaryota > Metazoa > Arthropoda > Insecta > Diptera > Syrphidae > Cheilosia > Cheilosia variabilis. The sequence goes on from OX579679.1 coordinate 48,017,383, forward strand.
CAAAGAACCACAGAACCGATGTGCGCACAACGACTCTGGAGGAGACATCAATAAAAAAGCGATCAACGTAATCATCACTCATCGATAAAAGTTGCAGTAACTCTTATAACAAACAGCAACAGTAAAATCGTAAGTCCTTTGGCATTTCTATTTTTACCAATCATGCATTTCGTTAAGACATAAAGTGATTCATAATTAACCTAAGAATTTTAAATCGGATATAAGTGCCTTCTGCACCAAGTACATGATTATACATTTCACAAAAGCTCTCTTTTACATAATCACTAAATTATTTAAATGATTTTGAATACGCTAATAGCTAATATAAGATTTGGCTACTTGAATTAAAAGTTACCTACCTAAGATCACGGATTTAAATTAGAATAGCTAAAATAATCACTAAATACTTACATCTAAACGAAACCCTATCATACCCATATAAGTAATACTTAGCCTAAGAACATTTCGAACCAAATACCTAAATGATCAATTTGAACGAAGAGTGATAAGAATGTTATGTAATGTTTCATAACGCACGTGCTTGATGAGACATATACAATACACATAAATAGACACTGCTCTTAAATTCTATGTACCACCTCTCTTATCTGAGAAACATAGTAAATTCTCAATGACAACTACCCATACTAACATAAATAAACAAATTGTTATGAATTTTGAGAACAACTTTTTTGTTATTATGGATTAATGAATTTCTGATGGCGATAAATGGATGATAGGCGTGCACATCACTCAATGAGTACCTAAATGTGAGCATAGATGTAGATAGAGAGTTTTTCTCAGGGACTATCATATATAACATTGAGGCAGATTGATAGTCAAGGAGTTTTGACTTCGGTCATGCATTAGGGTGGGTTAGCCTAATGGTTGTGCGTTCGTTTCCAATACCAACGATCACCTTCCTATGTGTCACCAACATCTGACACCAACTCTCTCAAACTTAGAATTTTTTTTTTCTGTTTCCCTTTCCCTTTTTCAACGATCTGGTTATCCAATACATGGATGCCAATACACCATTTTCAGGCGCGCAAAGCAAACAACACACTTTTATCAAGACATAGCATCCTACAATGCTATAGATTTTTTTTTTTTTTGATCTATAATAACATGGCACGATTCATTTGTAGGTAGGTAAGTGGCAGTAAGATCCCCCCCATTCCGACGAGCTGTCGCCGTGCGATCACCAGCGTGCCACTTCTGCTACCGGGAGAAACAACACCCAAATTACCCCCTGCCATACAAATTGGCGCCCAAGAACGTGTGGCAACGAGTGTCAGCCTTGACAAACACTTGCCATTCATATGTTTGGAATTTTCAAATATCCCAAAGCTTAGGCAATGTATTGTCAATGGCTTCCTAACACGAGCAGCTTTTACCACCTTTTTTTCTCGTTGCGATTACAGAGACGGTTGATTCTGTAATTGGCTGCAAAATAAAAACAACAAACAAACATTTTTTTTTCCAACTTTAATATACTTATTCAAGTCAGACCATATTTCAGGAGTACTGTAGGAGTCACATTTGTTTAGTACATTAGTACAGATAATGTAGTTACCCTATGGGAAATATTATTGAGTCGACTTTCCAGGAAAATTATTTTGAAGGAGGTTAATCTATAAGTCCTTATGTAACTAGAGCTTTTATAGGCGAAATTATAAGTTGCGATAGAAATATGCCTTCAAAACATTTTCTGAGTAAACATAGTAGGTATGCTCAGGTGAAATCAGTCGATTGCCGCCTTTTCTTTTCTTTTTTTTTCTCCTTTCATTTTAATATTCTACACTCACATATCACACTCATTGTTTTTGTAAACAATTACCACCCATACATCGCCAAACCATTAACACGATTTTGTCCCTACCAAAACCAAAATAGATACTTAAATTCCCTTTATCAGTAATTCGTAAACAAAAACTTAAATAATGAATGTAAACAAGAGTCATAACAACGGAGCAATTCCGAAACATAATTCAAACAGAGATTTAAATAACTCTGGTATAGGTATGATGACTCGAGGAAGAAAGGGAAACCCAGCTGTTTCACACTCATTTAGAAACAGTGAACCTGTTCGTCATTCTCCCCAGAGAGACAACATAAACCTTTCAAGAAACTTTCACTCACTCAGCAATGACATTCAATCAAATAGAAGTATGAATGAAAGCTTTAGACAAACACGATTAATAAGTCTTGGAACCACGACAGCTGATGTTGCAGCATCAACACTGAATGTGTTGTTTACAACTGCTCCCGTTAGTTACGTCATGTCAACGACAACAACTACCACCGCTGTAGCAGCTGTTCCAATAATGTCAGCATTTCAAAATGCATCAGCACCATTATCAGCTGGTCTCGGAGAGGCAGAGTCTGGTAACCGCTTGCCAAGACCTAATGTTGTTGAGAGTAATGCTCGAGCGACAGAACAACATAATCCACCTTTTTCGAACAGTTTCCTTCACTCGCACATTAAGAGCGTAGTTGATGCAAGTTTAATAGATATTCAAAACTCTCTTTTTCGGAATCTTCCTAATTTAATAAAAGAAAATGTTGAGAGCAGCGTGAGAAATATTCTAAGTCACGCTCAGCCCAATTTAAATTGTAATCTTGCCCAAAACAATGTGCAACAAGAGATAGGACATACACCTCAAAATCAGTCAGAAAGTTTATCAGCAAACTCAGTCAACCTGTCTGCAAGCTCTAGATTTGCTGGACCAAGACAGAGAGAAACTGCAGATGCGCCCCAAGTTAATAATGAATATGTAAATTCAGGTAGACACTTTTCAAATAACGAAAGTCATCGATCTTTGAACCGACGATTTGATTTAGATCGTTGGGGCATTAGGTATGACGACACCATTAAGGGAATGACTATTGAAGATTTCGTTTTTCGCGTTGAAATCCTCAAAAGCAACTATAATTGCCCGTGGAATGAAATCATTCGAAACTTTCATCATCTACTGGCGGGATCAGCACAAGATTGGTACTGGCAGTATCTCAGAACAAATCCTAGAGGGGATTGGTCAATGTTGCGTTCGGCCTTGCTGAAACAATTCAAAGGGTACGAAAATGACTTCGAAATCTTAAGACAGTTAATGGATCGACGACAAATGCCTACCGAACCTTTCGATGAATTTTATAAATCCATCATTCACTTCAGAAGCCAATTGAGAGAGCCAATGTCCGACCATGATCTTATCAGGATAATACGTAACAACATAAGCTCGAGATTAATGAACTTTATATACCCCATGCAAATTAATACCATTGAACAGCTTCGAGAGGAATGTAGGCGGACCGAAAAGATGCTACAATCCAGATATGGCTCACAGCATCGGTTCAATAATGCAAGAGCGGTACATGAAATTCATTACGCGAGTGAGGATACCGAAAATGAAAATATGTCAGAGCCATTTGCTAACATTTCGGCAGTTAAGAACAATTATCGTTCAAATTTTTCTCATCCTCCAGACAAATCCTTGAACAGCAATACAAGCTGTTTCAATTGCAAGAAGTCGGGACATGTTTTCGCTGAATGTCGCACCCCTGTCTCTAACATATTTTGCTATCGTTGTGGTACAGATAATGTTACAGTGTTAGATTGTCCTAAATGTAACACATCGAAGGAAAACCGGAAGACGAACGAGAATTTGTCCGGAAGGTCCCGTTCGACTCAAACCAGTCCGGAGCAATAAAAACTGATGCATCTACCAACACCGATCGTATCGATAACAAAACAAGTATCCCAGACACTAAAACCCTTTTAAAAATAACCAGTCCTAATAGTTCGTCCGAAATAGACAAGAAACTACATACAATTCCGCAACACATGAAACCATACCATCAAAGGCTAGTTGAGTATAATGCTGTTAGAAAACGGATTTTCAATCTAGACGTATTGACACCTAGATATAACATACCGCTAAAATTATTAAAATCCCGAAACCGACATCGAAAGGGAAAGCTTTACCGACGGCTGATTAACGAATCGCTTTTTGAAGATAATTCAGATACACGACCTTATGCAAATATTTGGATAGGCAAACAAGAATTTAGAGGCTTGTTAGATAGTGGCGCATCGATATCCTGTTTAGGATGTGGTTGCATGGAGATAGTAAAGGAGCTTAATATTCCAATAGTAAAATTTGAATGGTCAGTCAAGACAGCCGGAGGCAAAAATCAAAACATAGTTGGTCGCATAAACGTGCCGGTTGAATACAAAGGAATTTCGGAAAAGATGGATTTCTATCTTGTGCCAAGCCTTATACAACCACTATACCTCGGCGTTGATTTCTGGTCAAAATTTAAAATCGCCCCGCAAATCATTAGTGAGCTGTTTACGCCTTCACACGACTCTAACTTGCGTGAACCAGGAAATATCAAACCAAAACCGCCAAAGCATGAGTTGAATATTGATCAGGAACTACAGCTTCAGTGCGCAATCTCTGCTTTTCCATCTTGTTCAACCCTTGGGTTGGGTAAAACCATGGTAGAAACACATATAATTGACACCAATGATGCTGAACCCGTAAAGCAGCGCCATTATCCGGTTTCACCAGCAATTCAAACTTTAGTGTACGAGGAACTGAATCGAATGCTATCTCTCGGAGTCATCGAGGAAAGTCACAGCGCGTGGAGTTCGCCTATTGTCCTTATCAGGAAACCCGGCAAAAACAGGCTATGTCTTGACTCCCGCAAAGTGAACTCGTTAACAAAGAGAGACGCATACCCACTGCCTCACATTGAGGGTTTGCTGAGCCGTCTGAAAGATACACATTACATTAGCAGTGTGGATTTGAAGGACGCGTTCTGGCAAATCCCTCTGGAGGAGAAGTCGAGGGAAAAAACCGCATTCACTGTGCCAGGAAAGCCACTTTACCAGTTCACCGTCATGCCCTTTGGACTGTGTAATGCAGCCCAAAGGATGTGTCGGCTGATGGACAAGGTAATCCCTGGTACACTCAGAGAATGTGTGTTTGTGTACCTCGACGATCTTTTAGTAATCTCACCTAACTTTGAACATCATATCTCAACACTAAAAGAAGTTGCCAAATGCCTAAGACAGGCAAATTTAACGATTAATATCAGTAAATCGAACTTTTGTTTTAAAGAACTTCGTTATTTGGGGTACATTGTCGGCCAAGGTTACGTGAAGCCCGATCCTGACAAAGTAGCTGCGATACAGGACTTTCCCGTTCCGGTAACCCAGAAACAAGTGCGCAGATTTCTAGGCCTCTGTGGATGGTACCGCCGATTTATCAGGAATTTCGCATCCATTGCTACACCTCTGACTGACACCCTCAAAAAAGCGAAGTCGTTTTCAATGTCAGCAGAAGCCATTAGTTCATTTAAAGCATTGAAAACCGCTCTGATTTCGGCCCCACTATTAAGCAATCCAGATTTTTCTAAGCCCTTTACAATCCAATGTGACGCATCTTCAGTCGGAATTGGTGGCGTTTTGTACCAATACGACGAAGAAGAAAACGAAAAACCAATCGCGTTCTTTTCCGAGAAGCTAAACGCCTGTCAAAGAAAATATAGCGTGACGGAGCAAGAATGTTACGCAGCAGTTCGAGCAGTTGCGAAGTTTAGGCCCTATATTGAAGGCATGTCCTTCACAATAGTAACCGACCACGCCAGTCTTAAATGGCTGATGGGACTCAAGGACCTAAGCGGACGACTGGCTCGTTGGTCCCTAAAGTTACAAGGATTCTCCTTCAGTATAGAGCATCGCAAAGGATCGCAGAACACTGTGCCCGATGTGCTGTCTCGCGTACACCTTGAGCCGATCTGTTTGAACGTAAATGAACCCGTCATATTCGATTTAGATTCGCCGGAATTCAAATCAACTGATTATCTCGACCTCTTGGCAAGAGTGTCCAAAAATCTGAAAAATTTACCAGATCTTAGAATTGAGAACCAAAGAGTATATAAGCGGATGTATCCATTAGATGTCCACTCGTTATCTGATGAACATCAGTGGAGCCTATGGATACCAACAAGTCTGACCAAGGTAGTTATCCAAAGAGCACATGTACCCCCTAATTGTTCACATGGAGGTATCAGGAAGACAATAGATAGGATTCGTCAACACTTCTATTGGCCCAACATAACGACGGAGGTCAGAGACTTCATCCGTAAATGCGAAGAGTGCAAGCAAAACAAAGCACCAAATCAAATTTTAAGACGACCAATGGGACTAAAGCAGGAGATAGATCGACCCTTCCAAAAGATTTACGTGGATTTTTTGGGACCATACGTGCGATCAAAGAAGGGTAATCTATTTCTCTTTATAGTCCTAGATGAATTTTCAAAGTTCGTCTTTCTTAAGCCAATGCGAGTCGCAACCTCGAAAACAGTAATAGAGTTCTTGGAGAAAGAAATATTTCGCAAATTCGGAGTACCAGAAACCGTTCACAGTGATAATGGGAAACAATTTGTATCAAAGGAATTCGAGAAGTTTTTAAACAAATACAATACGGTCCAAATAAAAAACGCCATATACTCTCCCCAAGCCAATTCTTCTGAAAGAGTGAATAGGTCCATCCTGTCAGCCATAAGGACGTATATCGATAAAGATCAACGCGAATGGGACAGCCACATATCTGAAATCCAGCTAGCCCTATGTACTGCTAAACACCAATCTACAGGCATGTCTCCATATTTTGTTTTGTTTGGTCATAATATGATTACTCACGCAAGCCAATATAAAATTGCTAGAGAACTAAATGCTTTACTAGATAACGAAATTGATTATCTACCCAATTCAAACCGATTACTCCTAATACGCGAAAAGGTAAAGGAGAATCTAAAGAAAGCGTCATTGCGTAATGAGAAGTCATATAACTTGAGGTGTTCGGTTAGACAGCATAAATCTGGAGATGAAGTCTATTACAGAAACTTTATCCTTAGTAATGCCTCCAAGAAAATAAGTTCCAAATTATGTCCAAAATTCCTGAAAGGTAGAATCATAAAACAGATAGGTAGATCGATGTATGAAATTGAAGATAGACAGGGCAAGCTAAAAGGTGTTTACCATGCTAAGGACATACGAAAATAAGAGAACCTTTCTGACTTAGATCGATATGAATAAACAGGGTCGTGGGTCGAGTTTCCTATAAGCAATTGTTCCAAGTGCTTGTGTTTTTTTTCATGTCTTTTGATACCCATTTAGTGAACCAAAATGCATGATATTGTAGCGATCGCCTTGTAACAATTCCCCATCGTTTGTGTGCTAAAAATACTGTTGACGTCGTGCTTGACGTGCTATAAATTATTCACCATGCACTGATGGCAATGACGTAAGCCGCTGTGCAAAAAGTAAACTTAACCTTACACCACACTTTATCTACCTAACGCGCGCCAAACCGCAGGTATATAGGTTGTGTAAACCAAGTGGGTGGCCTTTTTCTTTCGTGGCTACTGAACTGGGCAGAGTAGTGCGTACATTCGGCACAGAAAATTTGTGGTAAGCCGCACGTTTAAGACATTTCAGTCGGAAAACCAATAAATTTATTTTTTTTAGTTTCCAAAATCTAAATTTGCCACAAGAAAAGTATACTTTTTAATTTCCGCCTTCAGTTGCCGCAATGACGTTTTAATTCGCCAAGCATCCTCGAAAATTAGCACATATATGTTAATTAAGCGAGCTTGGACGAATTAATAAAAGTGCATATTTTTTTGTTATATTGCCATATTAATTGGAGGTAAGAGTGTAATCCACCTATCGTAAAACTGTGCAAGTCTTAACGTCCTTTCTTTACATTTATTAGGCGGATTTAAATCCTAAAATTGGACACGAAAGTCAAACATTTTAAGCCCTTTTGAAACCACGAGGCCACTCAGTGCTTTTACATTACATAAAAATCACTAGTGCAGCCAGATCAAATCGGAGAAATCTTCCGTCTCAAGAAAAGCCAATTTTTCGCTGTCAGCGCACGTGAGTGACGTGACCTCAGGCCACATTGCCCCCGGGGTCACCCGAAAACCCACGTCATCAGACCGGAGCGCCTGCGTCGCTCAAGACCACCCGTTCGACACACAATTATTCGGCGATTATTTGTTGCATCCCGGATCCTGCATTTACCCAAGTTCTGCATGGGAAGAAACAAATGAAAGCTTATTTCAGACATCCTAACGTTATACACATTAGTGACCTTTTTTTTGGTTAATGTAATCTTTAGATTGTAAATGAGAGAAATAGGTAGTATATAATATTGTACGCATGAATTCAAGGTAAGAAGCGCCAAACGATTCAATTATATTGCTCCCATAATGATTTAAAATGTTCCCAACAGTAGCTAAATATCAGCAAAGAACCACAGAACCGATGTGCGCACAACGACTCTGGAGGAGACATCAATAAAAAAGCGATCAACGTAATCATCACTCATCGATAAAAGTTGCAGTAACTCTTATAACAAACAGCAACAGTAAAATCGTAAGTCCTTTGGCATTTCTATTTTTACCAATCATGCATTTCGTTAAGACATAAAGTGATTCATAATTAACCTAAGAATTTTAAATCGGATATAAGTGCCTTCTGCACCAAGTACATGATTATACATTTCACAAAAGCTCTCTTTTACATAATCACTAAATTATTTAAATGATTTTGAATACGCTAATAGCTAATATAAGATTTGGCTACTTGAATTAAAAGTTACCTACCTAAGATCACGGATTTAAATTAGAATAGCTAAAATAATCACTAAATACTTACATCTAAACGAAACCCTATCATACCCATATAAGTAATACTTAGCCTAAGAACATTTCGAACCAAATACCTAAATGATCAATTTGAACGAAGAGTGATAAGAATGTTATGTAATGTTTCATAACGCACGTGCTTGATGAGACATATACAATACACATAAATAGACACTGCTCTTAAATTCTATGTACCACCTCTCTTATCTGAGAAACATAGTAAATTCTCAATGACAACTACCCATACTAACATAAATAAACAAATTGTTATGAATTTTGAGAACAACTTTTTTGTTATTATGGATTAATGAATTTCTGATGGCGATAAATGGATGATAGGCGTGCACATCACTCAATGAGTACCTAAATGTGAGCATAGATGTAGATAGAGAGTTTTTCTCAGGGACTATCATATATAACATTGAGGCAGATTGATAGTCAAGGAGTTTTGACTTCGGTCATGCATTAGGGTGGGTTAGCCTAATGGTTGTGCGTTCGTTTCCAATACCAACGATCACCTTCCTATGTGTCACCAACATCTGACACCAACTCTCTCAAACTTAGAATTTTTTTTTTCTGTTTCCCTTTCCCTTTTTCAACGATCTGGTTATCCAATACATGGATGCCAATACACCATTTTCAGGCGCGCAAAGCAAACAACACACTTTTATCAAGACATAGCATCCTACAATGCTATAGATTTTTTTTTTTTTGATCTATAATAACATGGCACGATTCATTTGTAGGTAGGTAAGTGGCAGTAAGATCCCCCCCATTCCGACGAGCTGTCGCCGTGCGATCACCAGCGTGCCACTTCTGCTACCGGGAGAAACAACACCCAAATTACCCCCTGCCATACAGTACATTTAAGAAAACGTAATTGCAGAGTAGATTTGGTAGTTGAAATAGAGTATTCCATGGCAGCTCAAATGTTTTATGAATGACTAATGTTTTACTAGCGGACACTAAGTGAGTACTGCCCTAGATATACTGACAAAAGGTCCCAGGTTTAACTACCGGAAAAATATAAATCAGATGGTAGGTTTTTTCCTGTAATACTCAGAACCATTTGCGACAAACGGACAGTACAACTATCGTCAGAAATTATACAAATTCAACTGTGTGAAGGTTTTTTTTTTTAAATACGTAGACCTTACCCCAAAGAAAATCAGCTCAAGAACTTTCTCCTCCAAGGAGCTTAAAATCAATCAGTCTAAAATCCTTTCCCGCTTATTGTTCAGCATTCGACTTTCGACGCCATCAGGTGCGGAACTGAAAAAATAAGGGCTCTGTCAAAATAAGGGCAGGATTGTCACTACGGAGTCATTCGTAGACTTGATGTTTCCTTCATATCAAAAGTTACGTTCTGTCGAAGACGCCGTACAGATTTACGGTTTTTCGTATAGCCTTGTCCTCGTTTACGTAAAGGCCAATGGATATAACCTGCTCTTCAGTGAAAGACACTTTTACAGCCCACTTAGAGCGGCTGATTATTTCGAAATATTCCGCATACCCCAATGGCTGGGCGAATATAGCGCATTCCGTGTTGAAGAAGTCACACTATACCTCATCCCTACACAGAAATACAGTGCATTTTGAAATACAAAGTTCGGAAGGGCTACTTTTAAATTGAACCATGTGTTTCTATGAACGATATTCCTCGGTCCGCCATGAAATAGAATCGCAGTTTTTGTAAATCGCACATACAGAGCGATACAGAAATCGAGTTGATGCTTTGGTGTCTAAGCCCTACCAAACCTCGTTTTTGAAGAGTTCCACTGATAGACTATCAGAGCCGGCGGAATTGTTATTCTGAAGAGGTCCAATTTCAAAACCAATATCTTCTACTTCTTGTTCATATTTAGAACTGCACATTCAACATTGTCAATTGGACGAACTTTCGTTGAAGGAATATGAAAACGAAGGTTCAATATAGATCCTTAGACTAAGCTTCCCACGGCATGATATCTACCTACAATTAAAAAGCACATCATAGCGGCTGAGTTGAAAATCTTGATCAGCACGATGGAAGTTTTGGTTGCTTGTACTTAAGCTCATTTTTCCCTGAATATCCTAGCTCTGTAGTCCGTGGAGATTATAACCCCTGAGCGTACCCGACTATCGACAGAAAATAAAAATACAATGATCCCAAGGATAAGTTTTTAATGAATGATATATGAAAATGGAACAAAGCAGAACAGTGTCGCACAGTTTCCCAAGGCTCCAAGGTATGGAAGGTACGACTACTTATAAAAGGCTCCAAGGTGGCAAAGGTACGACAACTCAAAAGGCTCCAATTGAGAGCTGTTATATAATATAATTGACTAAAGAAGGTTAGAAACGACTACACAATACAGTCCTAAGAGGCATTGTGTCAAAAGAAACCCAAGAAAAGTTCCTAACCACGCGTAACAACGAGCACATCAATTGATAGCAGCCAGACCCTCAAAGCTGCTGTGGAAGGCTTTCAAAAACAAAGCCAGCAACAACGTTTGCGATTGACCGACTGTGATTTATGAACTTGCAAATGCATACAACTAGTTTGTGCAGCTCTTTGGCCAAAGAGCGTTTCACGTCCCATTAACTAAGCCTTTACCTGCATGCGACCGTTAGTGGGTATTAACCTCAACAGAAATGTGCAAATAGCCGTGTCTGCATAACAAGTGTTATAAGTTGCTAATGTGCAATCAGCAATTTGGTTCAATATACGAGTTAATCCCGACCGAGCGACCGACCGACCTGCCCCACCCCAAACCCTAATCGAGGTCATTTAAATCGATAAACATCAGTTAAAATTGTTTGTGTTGTTTAACACTTATCCGCACTTAGGCCGTAATGCACCATTCGTTTTCAATGTACGCCACGCTAATAATTACCCTCGGCCATAACAATGGGCCGCACTCTTAACTCCCCAAAAAGCCTAATTAATCCTCAAAGCTCGGCATATGCACTATGGTTGACCTCATAATGTTTAGAGAGCAGCGGGACTTGACCTAAATGTAAATTACGCCGCCCCGTCGACATCAGAATCAGTGTCCGACTGTATGTGTGTGTTGGAGTGCATTTTAATTTAAAACTAAAAACAAAACACTCCACGGGAACGGTAACCACTTTAGCTGGTGCATTCACGAAATTAATTAAAACGGAAAATAAGTTGCTCACTCCTGGGCGGCCGCCGACATAAAAGAATTTCCAGAGGCACCCTCGTACTACCTGCAGCTGTGAATGTGCGAGCAAAAAGGATATACCAATCGAAAATTAAACCACAAAAACCAATTGAATTACTTCTCACCGATTGGACGGCAGAAGGACGATGGTGGCGGTCACCAAATGGACTGTTCTCCATGGTGGGGATGGGATTACAGCTCGGATCTATCAGGTGTGTGCGGGAAAAAGGTCATCGCATCGCATTTATAGGGGCTCGCTCCAGCTGCCGACGAATTGAGCCATTTACGTCGAAAATTAGCCTCGCACCCGTATCCATGGTCTGGGAGGGGACTCTCTCTCTCTGATGGACTCGATTGGGTGACACACTATGTGATATCGGAAGTAAGATTCTCTTAGGAGCTCCGTTTTTTCGCCACACAGTTGAATGGACACAGCATCAGGGCATTTACGACCACTACGATGCGGACAACGACTACGACGATGATGATGATGGTGGTGATGGTTTGCCTCTGCTCCTTCAGGGCTAAAATGCTTTTTAGTTTTCCATTAAATGAGCCGCACACACATACTCAGCGAGACCGGTTCCCTTTGCAACATGTGGGCTACACTTTATTGAATCCTTATAGAGAGGACAAAGTTCTTTACTTTTTTCTTTTTTTTTATGGTGGACCACTCGCCCAAGGAAACTATAAAGAGATTAACATCCTAGATACCTAGCTACACATTGCGAAAGAGGAATGCCCTTACACGATGTGGGTCTTGTGATGGGGCCGGTGGCGGAAAACTTAAAAGGACACGACACAGAGAAGCTGTTTGTCCTTTATGATTGCAATCATTATTGTTACCTTCTGCAGGTCGGTGGTCTTCGGCACCGAGTACCGTACCGAAGGCTTTTAGCACCACATTCGATTTATGACATGACCGAGTCACCGCCCATTCGATTTTTATGCCACACACACACGCGCGCACCCTATAAACTTTATTTATCGGCTCTATCAGCGCGTGTGATCATAAAAAAAAAAACGAGTACAAGGACTAGAATAAATATCAAAAGGACAAACACCAAAACGAAAAAAAGTGCTTTTCCCTCTCTCATGAGTAATTCGCATATTCCATTACGGTAATTATGAGGCAACGCAAAAAAGAAATACGCTACTCGCTGTAGAACAGAACAGGACACAGGACACTGTTCTCCACTGCTCTAGTGCGGGTATAATTATAATACATAAAATAAAGACATATTTTCGCAGCGCAACAGAATACAAAGGGGCTGAGGGGGAAGGGGCCGGCTCTTGTTTATGTCACAATGTCAGGTTATATTCTAATTGCTTTCGGCTATAAAAAGGGTAACGATTTGAATAATGCCTTTGCTGAGCTATAATTGGAGCAGAACGCAGTCAAGGAACTTAGGACCTGGGCCGGCCGGGGGATTAACTACGTTGGCTATTTTCGGATTGTGCAAATTCGAAGTCGTTAGCTTTGCTTTTGACGCTTTGTTTGCAGTTAAATGGCCAAAGGATTAACGTTAAATGTCTGAAAGTGATTTTTCTATTTGCAAGGAGTGTACCGACAGTTTTTTTTATATATTTTTTTAGTGGAAACGGACCTGATAGGAGTGTGTAAAAAAGGTTAAGGGTGGTTCGCGCTGTATACTTCACACTACTTTATATCAGTTGTGGAAAGCTCTTCTTTTTTCGAACCTACGGAAACCCTCTACCATGGATACAGCCACTCTCAATGGAGAAACTGGTCCTTATTGTCTGTCCAAAATCTGCAGAAATCTTTCAGTTCAAGTTTTCAGCACCGACTGCGAATTTACTGCAATGTTTTCTTGTCTTTTCTTGCCACTTCAATTTTTATATACTCAGAAAAAAAAATCATAATGCCAACAATTTTCGTTGGTTAAAATGAACCCAAATATCAAAATCTTTGATTTAAGAATGAACTTGTTGGCAATGATGTAATAAAATACTTATGGAGAGTATATTATTCTTACGCTGAATACCTGATTCTTGAAGACTTAAAAACGAGTTCTTGTTAACAAAAATAATATTTTAACCAAGAACTTTTAACTTCCAATTTTTTAAAAATATCAAAATTCTTCGCTTAACAATCTTTAATTTCTGAGTGTACCAGCGTTGACAGACGGTCAAAATATTTCCCTCCAAATAAATCTGAAAAAAAAACCATCAGATTTGGATATTTTTTTAAAGAAAAAACCTCCTTTTTTTACCATGTTTAACATGGAATTGACCACAGGCCTTACGCAACTTTGATGAAAGTTTTGTTTATAGAATTGAGATGGAGTTTAAATGTGGAAAAATATTTAAGGAACTGCGACTAAAATTTTTTTTGTGAAACTGGCTTTCGTTTTCTTTGAAAGACTAGTTTTTTAAACGAAAATAGTCGAAAGATATTAGAAAAATTAGTTTTCACTTTCAAATATAGCTCTGGAGAATGGATCGATTACTTTACAGCATTTAAAAATAACACACACATTTATTTCGGGTTGCGGTCAAAATTCTGGATGGGTCAAAAGTCCACTAAACCATCAATCGCAGCGTAACAGTAATTACAACGATCCTCCTAGGAAAATGGTCTTAGAGTATTCGAAGATCCTACCGAGTCGATTGTCCAAGGAATTTTTTTTAAACATCATTTCGGCTGTCCTTTTATACTGCCGAAATGAAGTACTTATAATAAAAAGAAAACAAATGAAATTATAATAAATGAAATCTGTAATTTCTGACTGCTTCATATCTTTTTTTAGTTAAATTTCGCATTATTTTATTTAGAGGTACAACTTCTGACAGCCTTTTGCCAGTGCACATGAATCTGGAAGCATGGAACTGGTCTTATGCCTCACCTAAGTGAGACTTAAGTCCCAAATTTTTCTTTCGAGACTTATGTCCCTGCGCTTGGGGTAACGCTGTCGGTTCATCCAGATACTGCAATATTTCCGCGTGGAGCTTTATTGAAGTATTTTATTCGATCATGTTGGTTTCCAGCTTTTTTTTTTTATATAGAACTATTTGAGCAATGGTAAGTCAAGTGCAGTTAAGTAAAACAAAAAACAAAAACTAGATCAAGTCCGAAAAGTCTCCAGCGTTGCCAACCAATTTTGACGAAAAAATGCCTATCTTGAGCAAAAAATATGCCTTTTTCAACAAAATAATGCCTAAAGTAATTTTGTTAGGTAAATTGGAACAATAAAGCAAAAACTAACAACAAACTCTTTCTTGAATTAAAAAAAAACCCAGCCGAAGCAAAGTAACGAACAAAAAACAAACAGCTTTCAATTTGTTTCCAATTTCATTCCACTTATTACTGGAAGTGGAAGCTGAAATTATTTTGAAAGAGTGACAGATAAAGTGTTCGGAAAATGGGCGGAAACACATTCTTTAAGACCGAGGTTACATACAAAATTCTTGTTGGGCAAGGTTTTTTAAGAATGTTGTAAGAAAATAAAAATCAGTAGGTATGTTGTTGAATCAAAAAAGAAATTAGAAAAATATTTGAAATAAAAAAAAAATGCCATTTTGAAAAAAAAAAAAAAAAAACAAGCCTTAAAGCCTTAGCTAATGAAATAATGCCTGAAAGGCATGAAAAAGCCTTAGTTGGCATCACTGCCTCTGACCATAAGGAGATTGTCCTTTTAGAGTCACAATGGCTGAAGAGCGAAACCTATTGAGCTTCACCCGCCCGCGACTCTTTTAATGGACACGAGGTACATTGAAAAGTAACTAAGAATAAATGTTGAATGCTCAAACAAGTTTTGACCGTGTTATCTTAGTAATGAAACTGTCCAACCGTCAAATGCAACCATCTCTATGGCTTCATTTTAGTCCGCCTCCAGGTTTCTCCTTAACACGGGACTACCTACACACAAAAGAACCTCTGAAGAGGTTAAGTTTTATCAATTCGCCATCCTGTTGCCATGTCTTTTATACATTTCCGGTGGCCATCTGTTGAATTGAATGAAAATATCTGCGGGGCTTCCATAATACCGTTCTGTCCTCCTTTGAACTCCACTCTAATTAACCCTTGTTGCGAGAGATTACCGGCCACTCGCTTCAGTTCAAAGACATCAGCTTTTTTCAAATGCTCTCCCTTTTTGCCCTGTCCGTGTCCCACCCCCACCCAACGAGAAACTAAAATCTCGTTTTATCACTTAAAAAAGTTTAAACGTAATTATTTCAAAAAAGAAAAACCATCCATACACTTTACTCATTTATCTCATCATGAAAAGGTCGTCAAAATATAAGGACAGCGCAAAAAAAATAAGGGAACCAGCACAAAAACCAAAAAATACAAGCGAAAAAAAAGACAGAGTACCAAATCTGAATGCATAATGATGGACGACGGACGGACGGATGGGCAAAAGTGTTTATTCATTCATTTCCATTACAATGATGATTATGAATCCTTTTTTGTTGGGGCTTGGTGCTTCTGCACAGCGTCCGTTGTCATCCTCATCATCAAATGTGTGTGTGAGGGCGGGGGAGGGGCGCAAATGAGTTTGTCCTTTCTGTCATTTTTCATAAAAGCTCAAAGGTTCTGTCGACCGACCGACCCCATTATCAACACGACCACCCCGACCACCCCGACCACCCCTTCTGCACACCTCGCACCTAATGCAATAATAATGATAAATGAACAATAATGAGTTTGCGGACAACTGAGCGACACATTGGCCTCTTATAATACAATGAGCACAGTGGCGGGGATTTTCCATCCATCCATCGTTGCGACCCGTTCGCCCAATTTTAATCGCATTTTCGTTGCCCATTGTCATTGGGGACATTCATACTAATTACGCATTAAAAATGTTTTGGGGTCCTTTGAATTATTACAGTGTGACCGGCCATTGTTGTTTGGCTGGATATTTGAGTACACTATGCGGGGCTTGATTAATTATTCAATTCGTGTGACAGACCTTTTTTTCGTGTGCCATTGGCAAGAACAAAGCATAAAGGTGACTTACAAGTAACAACAAAAATTTGATTAAGTTGCCGAGAGGTGGATCGAGGTGGGTCCTGTTTTTTTTTTCTTTTTTTCGTTGGCCGGATTGAAGTGTTTATTAAATTTTCCAAGCCCATCCGGGTACAAAAGAGAGACAGAGAGAGATGGGCTATTGATTGCCTTGTATAAATATCGCTTTGACAAAGAGCCTATCGAGGAGAGTGCGACTTTTTTTTTTTTTTTTCTCATAAAGCATTCATACTTGGGATGGGTCGTGGACACGAGTCAGGAATGTCATGGGCAGTGTCTTGTGGGTGGGTTGATTGTCAGTATTAGGTGTGAGGTGAGATGGATTTGGACAAGTTTTTTATTTTGTTGTTATGTGTTACGTAGCTGGGAGGCGTACTTTTAAGGCAGCCATATATTGCGCTGGCAGCGAGGGAACCGCACCTTTAAAACACAATCTTGAAGGTTAAAGCTTTTAGCGGCAGAACCGCACACTTCAAACTACTCGAGGCAACCTTAGGTTATTTAGGTTTTTCTGTGTGCTTTGTGTGTTATATGTGTGTAGCACAATTGGGTCCCCGATTGCGTGTGCGTATATTTGTGGAAGAAGCAAAGTCGCAACTGGTGTAGTCACAATTCGCCTTTGGGCTGTTGGGTTTCATCTTTCTTTCTCCTTCTTGAATACATTTGTCTCAAGGGGATTTAAAAGTTGATGAATTTTGAGAGCCTGTTACTATTTATCTTCGGCGGGACAATCGACTGTGTGTTTGGCACTTGGCCCATCGCGAACATTGAAGAGACCGAAAATATGTAAATGCATGAAAGGAATCTCTGCAAAATGACTCCTTACATAGTTTTAGTCCAGGATTCATGGTATGTGAAGGTTTTATATAGAAAACCTTCTGGAGAATTATGAAGGGTAGAGGTTGCACATAATCTGAAGCTGAAACTATCGTGGGTTCAAATCAAACAATCAAAAAATTAATTTTAGACGTAGGTTTTATGGCAAAAAAAACTTGGTACAAAACAAATTTAGATGTCGAGCTAAAGTCGTGGATACAAATACTTTCCAAAAGAATAATGCTGATTGGAATTTGTTCCTTCAACTTTTACTTGTATTGGATGACACCGAATAGCTCTGGGTGCTAATATTAATTGCACCGAATTTTAGTCGCACGAATATTTTGTTCCGTAATCTAAGTTAACTTCTATTAAATATATAAAAGTGAATGCAACACGAGTCTCTCTGTTTGTCCAGAGATCTTTATCCGATTTTATATCCATGAACCGTGGAATCTACGTGGGAGATATAAGAAGGTTTTAATAAACTGGGCGTGGCACTTCCCATAAAAAAAATACATTAATCTTCGTATAAAAAAAAAATATATCTTGCCACCTTTCGCAAAATTTTTAACTTGGGTGTAGATTGGCTGGCTGGTGCGAGGAACTTAGCAAAATATGGGCGGTATTTTGAAAATGACCTCTTATGCCACAAAATCACGAAAAACTTGAAAAATATTGATTTTTATAGCAGCAATTTTATAATAAGATTGGATGTGCGAGGCTCTTAACAAAATATGTGCGGCATAGACAAATCATACTGCCCCCTCATTTTTTTTCTTTCAAATTTGCCATTTTGTTTTCCTATCGGTGTTAATCAATTAAGAATCCGTGTGACATGCAAAAACATTCAAAAAATGCAAAAATATTAGGCGAATAATTTGATTTATTTGGTTAGTAAAATTATCTTAAAGAAATGTTTTATATACTAGAAACATATTAGGACAAACATGGTTGTTTATTTTCCGCTTTTGGATATTAATAACTTCGATTTCGTGTGTAAATTTTTCCTAAATAATGAAGAAAATTTGCTCAAAATGGTTTTCTTTTTCCTCAACTAATCTACATTGTTTATTTTCGATGAATATTTTAAGCAAATGTACTAAAAAAAATCATTATTCACAAGTAACGAATAATTTCAAATTTAACAGATAAAATTCTATGAACTCTGCCAACAACTTTACCCACAGCGGAAGTGGCTCATATTTTTTTAGATTGTGTTGGTGACTCAGAATTTTTGAAGTTACGTGACATTTGTCAATACGAATTTCTATGTAACAATACTAGCGCACTTAGCATTTGCCAACCCATAAAAATATAGCTTGTAGGCAAGTTACGGGAAATCGGCCGAAGTTGGTGGTCTCAGTATTGTCTCTGATGTGCGGTATAAAGCAATTGGGCTTGGCACCATTATGACAAAACTTGATAAGTCTTGATTTTTACAGCAGCAATTTTGCAAATTTTTACCGACAATCAAAGTGGGTCGACTAAAGAAAATCTTTAGCGTTGACATTTTTTATTTTCACCTTTTAAATAATTTGCAAATTGTTAGGCGCATTTAGAAACAACGCGTGGCATCGCCCTAAAATCAGAAAGCTGTTTCTTACAAACAGCTAAAGTTGGGGTACAACCTATTTAAAAAAAAAGTTTTCAAAATGATACATTTATGGCAATTAAATTAAAATTGACAAATTTTTGAATATGATCGTATATAGTTCTGCCATTTTTCTAAGGTCAGTCTGCACCAGCGTTGCCACTTTAGGAGTATTTTTTTTGCAGTAGATTCTCTCAAAAAAATGCAGTAGATGGAATTTCTTTGAAGGAAAAGTTCCAATGGAAAACGATTAAGAGAATGGAGAATTGGAGAATGGAGATGACCGAAAGCACAAATACTATTGTGGAGTGTGGTCTGTGCAGTGACTGTGGTGTCGGTGTGTGAATGAGCATGAGTGTGTGAATGAGCATGAGTAGCGAACAGTGATACCACTTTACTTCAATTGAAGGAGATTTACTTCAATTTTGGGAAAAAAAAAATTAAAATCTGCTCCCTACCTCGCACTATTGTTAGATTCTTTATATCTACATCACTTTAGAAATTTTGTATTTAATCCGCTTCAATTTAAATAAAAAAACCTTAAATCTACTTCCAAAAAAAAAAAATTTTTAAAAATGTTATACACTCTTTCGCTTAAGCCCAGATTCAACTTCCAAAAGAATAAATTGCATCAAACTCCACTTTAAATACAAAATTTATTAAAATGTTCTGACGTTTTGTTCTCCTTTTCATTTTCTGTAAAAGAGGTGAAATGTTTGGTTTGGTTTGGTTTTGGTTCCTGTCTGTTTCGAAAAGTTTAGCGAAATATACATACGTGAAAGAATTATTACAAACGCGATGAAAATCTATTTTGAAGTAATCAAGAATGTGAATAAGGATTGATACGCAAAATTATAATTTAATGAACATGTCGTTGTGCACCACTTATAATATATTTTTTTCTAAGAAAAACTTGCAAAAAATAGTAAAAATTAAGGTAGACTTTATATTAATAAAAAAAAAAATATATTTTGTAGATCTTAAAACGTTGTTTTGGACATGTTTTATTTATATACAACTAATATGGAATTAAATATAGCATTTAAACTATGACTTTGGAATCTACTTGAATTTACTTCACTTTTTGGGTCAAATCTACTTCGCTTTATTTTTTTGAAGTGGTAACGCTACTAGCGTTCAGTACGCGTTGCAAATTCCAATTGGAATCGATTAAGAGAACACATCAATAACGAATGAAAAATGGTTAAAAGGAGCTTACTTTATATAGTGATTTACAGTTTTTTGTAAATATCTTTTAAAATATTAGCTTTTCCGCAAAGCAGTCTTCGGCACATATATACATAAAAGGTATAGATACATTTTTTTGTAAATCAAGAAATAAACAGCTTTATCTGCGAATGAAAAAATTTGTTTCACCAAATTACTTATTACTGTAAAACCAAGGTATATATAGCTTCCATTTGTTTTTAACTTTTAACTAGAGGTTATACCGGATGTCGTGTGCAAATTTCAGCCTTCTACGGCAATTAGTTTCTGAGATAGACCTAGGAACACAATTGGTCCAGTTGGCTTCGGACGGACAAAAGCGAAACTAATAAGGTTCCGTTTTTTCCCTTTGGGTACGGAACCTTAAAAAGAGCATTTAAACAAAAAAAAAAAAAAATTATTTTGTTGTTTGCTAAAAGGGATACATTTTCTTGATGCAGATTTGCATTTGCATTTGTGTAGTAGATTTCATTTTTTTGTAGGCTTTAATTTAGAAAAAAATCAAATCTACTGCATATGCAGCAAAGTTGAAACGCTGGTCTGCACGTCTGCAAGTAATTATTTAGAGCGAGTTCGTTGTGACTTTCAGAGAGCTTAACGATATACCCCGCCTCTGCTGGAGACACATTTTCTCGAGAGCTAATACAAATTCTTCTCAATCTTCAAGATAGCTTGGTTTTCTATCTTGTGAGAGTTAGCTTTCGCTCTTCACTTAGGCCTTTCAAAGGTCGGCTTGGGAAAATTAGTACCGTTTGGTTTATGTGTTCAGCACAGCACATGTGAAAGGAGTAGAGTTTTTTAGAATTACGGATAGCAACGTAGGTCAGAAAACGTGTTTGGTCTTTTTTGACAAACTCTATGAATATTCGCAGAAATTTTCATCTCATTTTACACAGATTTTTGCAAACCAAAGGGCCCTGCAGAGGAACACAAAGGGAAGGGTTTATGTTGGCAAATATTGTCCGTACTGTACTGCAAGATTGAGGAAAATAATATCGATCGTCGTGAGAACTACTATGGGCAGATTTCGATAAAACTTTTTTTTTTAAATATTTCTTTAGACTCGGAGAACCCTATAGGCTATGTTAACCCTATACGAAAATGTTAATTTTTTCTGACTGCCTTTAATTTGCCATTATTCACTTGGTCGGGATATAAGAATCGCTTGGTCATTCCAAGGTCACCCCCATCCACTAAAACATTTGGATTCCATGCTGTGCTACCTGAATGTACCCATACACCTGCCACCTTTGCAACTTCTTCCTTCTTGTTGCTAAAAGTACGTGTTTCATTCCAAAATAGTACGTATACGCCCCCGGAATCAGTTTGATTTTTAGTCGAGTGTCTATTTAATTTGCTTTTCTCATATCGACATCCTCTCTTCACAAGTATAAACTGAGCAAGCTGAGCCGCCCATTTGCCATCAATCAACGAAACATACAAGGACCCCACCTAATCCATCCATCACCATCAACTATACAGAGTGTGCCCAGATTAACGATTTCCGTTACTGATTCGATGCCGATTTACTGTCTGGTGCTGGGAAATTTGCGCCCCACAAAATTTCCATTTGAAAATGCAAATCCAACCATGGCAACTGGCAGTGCCAAGTCACCCGCAATCGACAGCACAGCCACTCTTATCTCTGGTCGGGTGTTCTGCCGGTGAAATATTTTCCTGTTTCCGTTTTGCATTTTCTTTTTCTGTTTTTGTTCAGTTTTTGTTTCAGTTTTCGCCCCGTCGCGCAATAGGAAAAGTTCGAGATTGCAATGTTTTCCACTCGCACATATTTCGTTCGGCAAATGCTTCGTGGGGTTCATTCGTTTCATATGCATGCCTGTGCAGATGGATAAAAATTATCCCCATCCTTTGGCCGGCTTCCGGGAAGATTACA
Source organism: Cheilosia variabilis (assembly GCA_951230905.1). Taxonomy (NCBI): domain Eukaryota; kingdom Metazoa; phylum Arthropoda; class Insecta; order Diptera; family Syrphidae; genus Cheilosia; species Cheilosia variabilis. The sequence goes on from OX579679.1 coordinate 48,039,801, forward strand.
TTGAGATTGAAGTTGCTCCTGTTGGATGCTGATGAGCATGCAGAGATACTTTTTGCTTAGACAGACTTTTAGCACTCATCTATATGTAGGCAAACAACAGAATGTCCTCTGACAACTCATACACCACATGCAGTAGAGGATGGTCGCGCGAGAATATGCACTCTCTTCTTTATTCCCAGCATGGGAGATGGGACTGCGGGAACTGGCAAGTAGTTAGTTACTCTCGGCAGGGACCAGTACACCAGACAGTGCAAAAACACAACCAAACAGATAAGACTAGGTGAGAGAATCCTATGTTCAGTGTGCCCGCCGTAGGACTTTTGATGTCCTTTTGCCACCTCTGCACCTTTTTGCATGTTATGTGTTGCTTTTTGTTTCCTTCGGAATGATCTCCTTTTTTGCATACAGGTAACATTAGACGGACCCTGTTACAGGTTTAGTTTTTCTAAGCCTGCTCTCTGGTTCAGATCTCATATGTCGTTATTCTTCCTCTCGTACAGTTGTCGTATACTCGTATTACCCAACCGGAGTCTATATACAGACTGCCGGATGTGCATGTGGCTATATGGAGAGAAGTAAAAGTGTTTTACATCACTGCAGGACATGGATAAAACAGGACATAAGATTAATTTCGAACAGTTGTTCATCTTTCCTTTCCCGATGAGGTGTACGTAACCGGGGGTTAGCTGTGTATGAGCGCATGTGGAAAAGGACCCTTTTTTGTTAGCTTAGGCGTTAACAAATGTGCATGTGGGAATTTATTCTGGCTTTTGGCCAACTTCCAATGCAAACAGAAAGCGGCAGTAGAGCATGTAGTTAAGTGCCTTGTGTTCATTTTTTTGCTGGCCGATTTTTGCTGTTACAATGTTTACCTTGGTGTACTTTTACGACAGCCCCCATCTACATAGGTATGCAAGGGACGAGCAGTTAAAATTGATTTGAGTCAATATTTCCCTTTTCTATTATCCGAACGGCAATCCTTGTGTCTCCCATTACGTGGGATCACGTCTCAAGCCAGCTGGATGATTTCATGTTATGTAAGGGCTGTCGTTGGAGTATGGCATGATGGGACGGACGGCAGTCAGTGGGGGGAGGAAGCATGTAAATGCCATGGAACATACTTTAGCAGAGGCTCTTAACAGCTTCGAAAAAGACGCTGAAAAGTCATCAGCGACGGGCTCTGAGTTCTCGATTAAACGCGTCAGGGGAGTACTCAATATGTAAAACAATAAACCAACCCTCCCAAATTTGAAAAAAAAAAAAAATGCAGTCAAGGCGAACGGCGAAAATGGCAATGACAGGTTTGACGTTTCATATACTACTTACTTACTTACTTAGGTGGCGCTACAGTCCGGGGTGGACCTGGGCCTCAACCAAAACGCCTCTCCAGTTAGCGCGATCTTTGGCTAACTGCCTCCAGTTGCGCACTCCAAGTTGGTTGAGGTCCCCTTCCACTTGCGCGCGCCACCTAAGGCGAGGTCTTCCTCTACTGCGTTGTCCCTCCGGGTTGGAGTCGAATACTCTTCGGGCCGGAGCGCTGGTGTCCATTCGCTCTACATGTCCTAGCCATCTTAGTCGACTGATGCGCACTTTTCTGACCAGGTCGATGTCGCTGTACAGCTCGTAGAGTTCGCTGTTAAATCTCCTCCTCCAAAGCCCGTCAACGCAAACGGGACCGAAAATCAGTCGAAGAATTTTTCGTTCAAAACGACCAAGGAGATCTTCATCCGCCTTTGATAGTGTCCATGATTCTGCGCCATAGAGTAGGACTGGGATGATGAGGGTCTTATATAGAATCTCCTTAGTGGTTCTTGACAAGGCCTTACTTCTCAATTGCCTTCTAAGGCCATAGAAACAGCGGTTGGCAAGTGTAATTCTTCGCTTGATTTCTGATGTGATGTCGTTGTCAGAATTTATAGCGGAGCCGAGGTAGACAAAGTCCCTAACTACCTCAAAATTATAGCTGTCTGTCGTGACGCTCTGACCGATTCGTCGATGTTGTGTGTCCCTTCTTGTTGACAGCATATATTTTGTTTTGCCCTCATTCACCACTAAACCCATTTTTGCCGCTTCTGTACTGATACTTGCAAACGCACCAGTGACAGCTCGCTGTGTTCTGCCAATGATGTCGATGTCGTCAGCGTATGCAAGTAGTTGCACAGACTTCTGGAAGATTGTGCCTCTGGTGTTGGCTTGTGAGTTTCGCACAATCTTCTCAAGAATGATGTTGAAGAAGTCACACGACAGCGCGTCACCTTGTCTAAATCCTTTTTTGACATCAAAGGTCTCGGTGAGATTGTTTCCGACCTTTATGGAGCAGCGAGCGTTCTCCATTGTCATTCTGCACAATCGGACGAGTTTGGCAGGGATGTCAAAACTAGACATGGCTCTATATAGCTCGTCTCTATAGATGCTGTCGTATGCGGCCTTAAAATCGATGAAAAGATGGTGAGTATCGATCTGGACTTCTTGGGTTTTCTCCAGGATCTGCCGTAGTGTGAATATTTGGTCGGTTGTGGACTTACCGGGCCTAAAACCGCACTGGTAGGGACCAATCAGATCGTTGACAAAAGGTTTCAGGCGTTCACACAGTATGGCAGACAGGATCTTGTATGCGATGTTAAGAAGACTGATACCTCTATAGTTGGCGCAGTTTAGAGGGTCTCCTTTCTTGTGGATCGGGCAAACGATACTGAGGTTCCATTCATCAGGCATACTTTCCTCCGACCAAATCTTGGAAATGAGCTGGTGTATGCTCTCTGCCAAGTCATCTCCCGCTGCTTTAAAAAGCTCGGCAGTCAAGCCATCTGGACCAGCAGCCTTGTTGGTCTTAAGCTTGGATATTGCTATCCTCACTTCGTTTTGGTCGGGTGGACGGAAGTCTTGGCTTTCATCGTCTAAGTTGAATGGTTCGTTCTGCCTGACAGCGGAATTTGGGTCGTCCTCGCCGTTTAACAGTTTGCAGAAATGGTTTTTCCATATCCTCAGTACCGACTGTGACTCTACCACAAGGTTTCCTTGTTCGTCTCTACAGGTCTCTGTTCGGGTCTTGTTGCGATGACACGTTCTTTTTACCCTTTGGTAAAACTTCCGAACATTGTTCCTGGAGTAGCACCTCTCTATTTCCTCGATCGCGCGCTTCTCATGCTCTTTCTTTTTCTTCCGGAGAAGCCGATGTTCTTCCCTCCTCTTTTGCTCGTAGAGCTCACGAGCTGCTCTCGTCCTTCTGTGCAGCGCCGCTTTGTATGCGATTTGTTTTGCTGCATGTGCTTGCCGGCATTCTTCATCAAACCAGGGGTTTCGCGAGGGTGGTCGTGTGAAACCCAGCACATCGGTTGCGGCGTTTCTGATGGCTTCTTGGCACCTATGCCACTGGTCTTCAGCACTTGATGCTGGCTGCATAGGACTTCTCGAGAGGTTGAGGGATACGCGATCGGCAAAGGTTCTGGCGGTTTGTTGCGATTGTAGCCGTTCAACGTTAAATCTCCTCACAGTATTTCCTCGTTGTTGTGGCGTTTGAGATACCCGCATACGTACCTTGGCTACAACAAGGTAGTGGTCCGAGTCTATGTTGGCCGCTCGGAAAGTTCGGACATCTAGAACACTGGAGAAGTGCCTTACGTCGATCGCAACATGATCAATTTGGTTGACGGTTTGATGATCTGGCGACCGCCATGTTCCTTTGTGGATATTGAGGTGAGGAAACCGTGTGCTAGCTATAGTAACATTACGCCCCGCTGCGAAGTCAATTAGCCTAAGTCCGTTCCCGGACGTGGTGTCGTGTAGGCTGTGCTTCCCGATTGTGCTACCAAAGATGTCCTCCTTTCCTATTTTGGCGTTAAAATCACCTAAGACAATCTTAACGTCATACTTAGGACATTGCTCATACGTTTTGTCGAGGAGCTCGTAGAAACACTCTTCATATAGACGTCGATATTACAAAAATTTCATCAGCTCGCAGTGCAAAACAAACCCCTTGATATATTTAAAATTGTAAACTGACAGCTGTCAGCAACAAATGATAGTTACTGACTTCACAGTGTCGTTTACGTGTGAAGTGTGTTTGAAGTTTCAGCAAGGACACAGATATTTGCCAACAGTCAAGGTAAACACCAATAATAACTGAAAACGAAACTGTTTTGACGGTTTATGATGGTTTTATAGACGTCAACTACAAGTTCTATAAGTTCGAAGGCGACAATCATTAAAACATTTGTCTGATAATGACAGTGATCAAATTGGTTACAATTTGAATAGGTTCTTTGTTTGTTTCTGCAACGAAAACTCTTCAGGGTGCGGACCAGGGGAGTCAGCACGTAACTTGATACAATCGAGTTCAGTCGATACAATCGAGCTCTGGCAGCACCTAATTTGTTTCAATCGATTATCCTCGATGGATTATCCTCGATTGAGACAAATTAGGTGCTGCCAGAGATCGATTGTATCGACTGAACTAGATTGTATCAAGTTGAACTAACATCTATCAAACATTTTGAAGTCAACTTGAGAAATGTCACACTTTTTGACAGTTCCGCAAAGAACTGTATTTTTCCGTCGTTCCTCAAGACAAGACAACGGAAAACTGTTGCCAGTACTGATTGGACGGTGTTTATGACGGGTTTACCGAGTTATGGGTAAGAACTGACATTTGTGCTGTCTTGACAATACGTATGACATCTCTTTCAACGGAAGCTTCCATTGTGTTTATCTGTCAAAACAAATCAACAAGAAGATACGGAACTGAAGACGTTTCTGACCTGACGGCAGTTCTAACAGAAGTTTGTGTCAGCTTTTGCAGTGGGTACTGACTCGAACGCATGATAGGTTTTGACGAATTATTGAGCAGCTCTGACATTTGTGCTGTGTTGACAGTACATATGTCATCTTCTTAAACAGAAGTTTTTATACTGTTTCTTAAAACAAATCACCGGCGGTAATTATGGGTTTGACCAAATTACGGATACGAAAAGGCAAATGACAGCATTGATGACATTTCTATTCTAAGCACAGTTTGTTTCGCCTGTCAAAATAATTCAGCAAGGTATAAGATCAGCACTGTTGTCGTTTGATTTGCGGACTTGACGGAGGATGTGATGGCGTTTTGCCGATTTATGGCTCACAACTGGGGTTAATGCTGTCTTGACAAAGGGTTACGATTCTGAATGGTTTTACAAGGCTATGTGTCAAAGAAGGCACTGACACTGATACTGTCACTTTTGATGTATACTTCTACATCAGTCTCCATTTCGTCTAAGTTAACAAATCAACGACATAGAAGATACGACGTTGTATTGTGGATACTGACCTAACAGCGGTAACAGACAAGCCTTGATATTGACAAGGTTACAAGTCTTACCGAGCTACGAATGCGCTTTTATCAAACGATACTCAACACACCACTGAGTTTGACGGCCACAATACCATGAAATAATATCCAAACGCATCTAGCTGCCCATGTAAACAGATACAAATGCCACATTTCATCTATCAATACAAACACGGACAAACAAGCTTAATGGCAAACAGCGGCTACTTCTGCTTCGAATTTATCGATCGATTTGTCACTTTATGGGCTGAGACATTCAACATACTCCATTCGGGGTGATAATTGACTGAAGATTGAAAAGATTCATCTACATTATCGTTCCGTGGTCACGAACACTTCAAAAGTGACACCCAAGTCCTGTTTGCTGTGCCAGTGACAGCTTATGCCCACCAATTGCATGTGTCACCCAAAGACACTCATCAAAATGCCAAAAGGCGCCATCTTGTCTACACAAAATTCCCTATCTCTGTATAGCCCTGTCATGCACAACGTCTATGAATAGATCCATAAACGCACAAGCCCAGCTACAACTAATAAGAATATCAAAAAAGATTTCCACCAAAAATCATATTCGCCTTTCACAATCTACCCGAGGAAATCTCTTGCGCGTCGCGTGGTGTCACATCAGTCATGCAAAAAAAAAAACAAAAAAAATAACAGAAAGGACCTTCGACTCTACTTTGGCAAATTAAATTATTCTCACTCCGCGCGCATCCTGCTCGACTTGATTTTGCTCGCTTTTATTGTTTTTCGCTTGATAATTTCCAAGCAGCAACGGATTTTCTACAGCACTTGAACCTTCGCAGTAATAAAATCCATTCGCAAACACTGTTAAGGACATTATACGACAACGCGGTGTAGTATACCCACAGACAGAGTGAGAGAGAACCGTTCAAATTATCAACCATCTGTTAAGCCATCAAGGATCAGACGTTCTGAATTTAATTCTAGCCCCCGTGTAAAGACCCATGAGAGTTAGTCAGTCATGAACGCGTTCGATTTTGATTTTGCCTTCGACACGACACACAAAGCCACGGTACGATGACGATGACGACGATGGTGTGATGGCGTGGTGATGCTAACAGCCAGCGTGTTCGCTTCATTACGATGCGATATGGTGGGTTAAGGTGACGATTTTTATTGATTCTGAATACTGCCGAGCTGTTGGCATAAATGTCAATATGTGACACTTTGTGCGGCCGTGAGGGTATAAATACACTCTTCCAGACGTTGGCTTCCTCGGTCTACTAATGGCTTTCGCTTCTGGATTTCTTTTTATTTAAATAGGAAAATTAAAAAAAAAACAAAAAACAAATAGTAACTTATTTTTTGAATAAGAATGTTGAAGGTTGACAGCAACATCGGTCCTATTCATCACATCGGGTGGTACCCATAATTTCTTTTAATCTTATTTCGGTACAAGTTGAAATTGGACCAGTGACTGGTGTCTTTTTTTTTTTAGAAACTTTAACAAATCATAGCGTTAACCCCATTAGATGTGGAAACTGCTCCAAGGAGCAACCGTCTAAAGTCATAGCTGTAGAAAAGATGGGCCACCATTAACAGAAGAAAGAAAGTGGGAGCACCTTTTGGATCTGTCGAAGCAAGTTACAAAACAGCGGAAGGAAACGGGCACGGAATGTTTTACCAAACTTAGAAGACAAGTCGGCTCAGGGATAAGTGCATGAAGGTTGACACAAACAAATGAAGCCTGCCTGATGAACTAGTGCAAGTGTGCTGTAGAAAAAAGTCGACAAAACCTAAGCTACAAGTAAATAAAAAAAAATTTACGTTTTACTTTTATTTTAAGTTTTACCTTTAGAAGAACTGTCTGCTGGTATAGGCCGTACATCGCGGTAAACTTTGACTTCTACTGTAAGCATATTCATAAGAGATTTGCAAAACATATTGAGCACAAATTCTCGGCATAAACTAAGTATGAAATAGACTGACAGCTTTCCTACGTCTCCCCGATTTCCCCCGCAATTTTTTCAATATTACCCCCCCCACCTCCCGCTCTTAATTGTACTGTTTGTGAATACGTGTGAACCAGCAAAAACACTAAATTCTAAATGGCGGGAGGTGTAATAAACTACTGACACTCAGCACTGTTCCCACATTTTGGTATGTCTTTCTTTTTGAGGGAATCAACATTTTTGAAAAACTTTCCGTGCGTAAAAGAAAATAAAGTGCACGACTGGGTCGCACGAAACTTTCAAATTCATAGTCATTTAAGCAAATCTTTTTTTCGGGATGTTAGCATTACTTGGTTTTTAAGGGTTTTTAAGGGTTTTATCGAAATCGAAAATGGGGTTTTCGAGATATGAGCAGTTTTTAAAGTGAGCGTTTCCAGTGATTCGAATTGAAAATTAAGGACGCAATCATTTTGAAAACTGAGTTTTCCATTAAGTTATATATGACCATATCATCTTAGAAATTAATTTTTGTTACTATCGTATGGACCGTTTTCGAGATATGTCCAAATTTCAAAAGTACCGTTACTCGATTTTTTAGCGGAAAACCTAGTATGCAGTTATGTTTACCTCACCTACTTGAGCTTAAATATCAATTTTTGTTGAAATAGTTAGAGCCGTTTTCGAACAAATCAAGCTGGTATGAAAATGTTGTATGGGAAGTACCATTAATATTGAGGTTACCATGAAAAAAAAAAAGAAACGGCCCCGAACTGTAAGCCCCCAAACTTTAAATCCGAAGTCAGCCTCTTAGGCTGTAGGCCTCGAGACATACAGAGTTCGAAATTTTGTCCGAATACAATATCTTTATGGAGAAAGTTAAAAATGTCAAAATTGTTGGAATGTCAATAATCTGGCAGAAAAACATTCAAACTACATTTCACCATGAATTTCAACGCACTAAATGTACATAAAAAAAATTAATTAAAACAACCAAGAAACCCGACTGACTGTAAAAAAGAAGAGTTAAAAAGATGTGAACAAGACGCATATAAGTACCTATGACTAACTAATTGACAATCGGAGACTATATACCTACACAGTCTAACAAATATATGTATTGAGTACCCTACTAGGCTATGCTTTTTGATTAATGAATTTGCGGTGTTTAGAACTGATTTTTATTGCATGGTTTCGTACATAATTCGTTTCACTTGATACCCAAATCTAACAACTATTTATATAAAAATGTAGCAAACAATTTCAACTTGGGACTAAGAAAAACTATTGTTTACAACACAGCCCCACATTCGATACTGAAATGAGAATCCACCGCAGGCTACATGACATTCGGTTTAAACCGGAAGTGTAGGCTGGTTTTTTCAAGTATGCGTGAGCCCACTTTGATTAACATGGCAAAAATACATGAATTCAAACAGGGCTACATCCAAGGTCAAATTAAGCTTGTGTGCAATCCCTCTTTTTTGTTGAAGCTGTCAGTCTATTTAATACTTAGTTTATGTTCTCGGTCAGAATAAGATTGACTGTCAAAAGATGTAGTAATCCCAATTAAAACAAAAACCAACCTCTAAAAAACTCCCACAACTTCCAGTTCTAACACAGCAGGCAAGTCAAACCATGTAAAGGGTCTTTCAATTGGGTCGGGTCAATGTTGGCAGCCTGTGGTGGCCATGTTGTTTTGGTGGCGTCTGTCTTATCTGGTGTTTAATATTCAGTACTCAGTCACTGATGCCAAACCACGTCCAAATGATAGCCCTTTTTTTATTACCCGACTGGTTTAAATGAGTGTTAGTAGAGTTCATTTTACAGCAGACCAGTGATGCCAACCCTTATTTTCAAAAGTCTGTAGATGAAACGCAGTGCCGTAGCCAGGATTTTGTTTCCGGGGGCTTGCTTCCAAACCTTACGAGGAATTCTCTAAACAAAAAAACTATAAGGGTATTCGCGATTCGGTGTAACAGATGTAGTAAAATTACGAAATTTTTTTTTTTTTGTCAGATCGTGAACACACTTTTTTCCATCTCTGCAAAACTGAAACAAATCACGACCCAGCTTGACAATTATTGACATTATGTTCTGAAAAATCTTTTAATTTTTTCTGAAACTGAAAAACTAGCTTTTAATTGTTTATTATGCCGAAAAAAGAGAAAAAGAAAAAATATTTTAGATAATGGAGAGAGTAAAGACGAATCTGTCCATTTTTGGACTGGATTTTTCCATCGGTGGCGTTTACGTTATTTTGCCTTCTCTTTATTTTTTTCCGATAGCTACACACAAGAATTAATAATTTAGCGAATTGTCAACTTTACAAGGCTACACTTTACTCGGTTGTATTTTTCGGGTATAGATAAGGTGCAAAGGTGTAGCGAGATTTTAGGCAAATAATTTGTTCTTGTAGTGCGAATAAAAGTTGCACCTTCGTACTTTCGCAGCCAGTTGCATCGGATCGTGAATACCCCTTATATATATTGCAATTCACTGATTAGTTTTGAAATCGTATGTACTTAAACGAAAATACTTAAATTTGAGGCACTGTTTTAATCAATTTCATAGTTGAAAAGGTTCTTGCAACACTAGCTGTGGTCACTGGAAGCGTGGCCAAAGCCGTAAGCACGAAGTTTATGACTATAAAGTGTCTTGTCACATACAAATACATGTATCAAGAAATTTCAAAACTTCAGTCGAAGAATCACTCGGCGAAATTTGTTCAGCCCCTCAAGCCCCCCCTCGGCTACGTGCCTGCTCGAAAGTCAAAGCCTACGTAGTGCTACAAGTCATTTTGCTGAAATTCTATTTTTTCTCATCTTAAAAAAAAAACTAATAATCGCCTTCCTCTTGATATAAGGCTCATAAGATCTCGTTATAACTTTTTAAATAAAATATAATCACTCCATTTGATGCACAAGCCACTGTCGAACTACAAAGCTCTAAGGAAGAACTCCACACCTGAGTATTGCGATGAAATATTGATGAGAATTCGAGGACCTAACCATTTTCCTTGATACCTTCGGATAAGGGGCTACCTTAAGGTTATCTGACTGACCATAGAGTGAATGCGCATTGAAAATTCAGTCTCTCAAAAATAAAGAAGTAAACAATGGTTGTGAGAAGCTAGGCCTAGGGTACTTATACAGACCTTTTGAGCCATTTATTTATATTTTTATTTCCAAAGGGAGATAGATTTAAGCACGGCTACATCAAAAGTAACTCTGACAACCTTCACAAACGTCGTATTAAATTTATTCACCGCGACTTTGTCAAGGGTGGAAATAAAACGGACAGACAGTTGACAGTTGCAATACCTCGTTACATGTCAACATTTGAAAGTTGAGAGAACTAGACAAAATCTTCGTAACGTTGGTAGCATTTGCAAAGCAACACTGAACTTGGGATTAAGGTCTTAGGTCGTGGATGTTACTGTGATTATGTGTTTTGAGCCGTTAAGAACTACTGGTGCTGAAAAGCGAGCTGTGACTATCAAGGTTGTTGTGTCAATCTGTTTCTCCCACAAGTCCTTCTGAAAGCTGAAGGCCGTTTTACGTATGGTGAAATATATTTTGACAGCATTGAGTTCATCTATCTGTATTAGGATCTTGGGGTGCTGCTGAAGAGTCACATGTTCGCCCGTTTTTTTTTTAAGGTATAAATAAAAAATAAAGACAACTGTCAAGTGTAGGTACATGTAAAAAAATTGGCCTAGTGGGTTCGGACGGACAAAAGCGAAACTCATTAAGTTGCGTATTTTCCCTTTGGGTACGGAACCTTAAAAACGAGGGTAATAATACCCCACTAAATTTGCCATCATTTTAGCCCATTAAGGTTTCAAAGAAGTTTCAAGGAAAACACCCCTCCAGGTAGAGGGACATTATACAAGAACTAAAACAATCTAAATACCCCCCGAGTTGCATTCCAATCAGAAAGCAATTTCTACAAGAAGAACCATTCTTCGTGAAGACATCCACCCGCGCCAACACTTTCTTGGTTGCCCCGCACTAAAAGAAAAGAAAGAAAAAAACCGTCTTACACGATCCACAAATCGGGCAATAAATAGTCGAAACTATCAGTTGATGCCAACATATTTGTACGCCCGAGCATGCCCTCCGCATATAAACTTCTCAAAGTAGGTCTTCGGCAATAAGCAAGACCATGCTTAGAAGCAGTTAAGATATAGAAAAAAAAAAAAAAAGAAGCAGAAAGCTCTTAAAGTTGAGCGAGTTATGAGGAAACATTTTCCCATCGAGACACTTTATAAAGCATATTTCCTCCATAGCTCCGGTGCTGTTTCCTGCTCCATTTTGCAGAGCACACTCAAGTTGCAGCGTATTGCACAAGTGTAGGGTATTTTCCTTCTCGCCAAATTGTGTACACAGGACCAACACCATCTTCATCATCAGCACACCACAGCAGTGTGCGCCACCATCAACACTCCAAGTAATAGGAACGTGACTAAGGGTGCGATAAGCGTTATTTGCTTATCTCCTTATTATACCATCAGAACACTTTTCGTGCGCCCTCTCCGCCTGCAGACACTCCATACCACACGAAGAGAGTGTATTTGCCGGCGGGATTGCGACTGGTACTGGTAGCTGGTAGCTGGCAGTCCTCAACAACATCCTCTTCTGTGAGGAAACACTTGGGGGATACTACTGCTGCTGCTGCTGCTGCTGTTGCTGATCATGATCAACACACAGCACAGCAGCTACGACGGCGACGATGAGAAGTTTGGACCCGACCGGAAAGAAAACATGTCCCGGCAGCGGAAACAATATTTTTGGCTTTAAGCGTTATCCCTTCCTCGTCGTATCGTTTGGTGGTTGGGTCTGGTCCACCCTCCTTCCTCGCCTGATGGTGGCAAAAATGTCATCAAGTTGAAGATGAAATCTCTCTGTCGTCGACGTTCCGGTCTCACCCGCTCTCCTCACATGAAATACACACCACACAATGACTTTCATTGGCCGATAATAAACTTAGCCGAGGTATGCCTTTTTTTCTGATCACGCAGCAGTATTCCTGGCTGCATTCGAACCCCTCATCCACCCGCATAAGGGGCTCATACGTAGCCGAAGCACCGAGTAAATATTCGATGATTGAAAATTTGTGCATATTTTAAGGACCAGGGACTGGATGGCGGTGCAAATTAGCCCACACCACTACGAGACATACGTGCGGATGATTGAATTTGTAAAAGAGATTGACATTATTGGATGACTGTTATCACATTTCGTGGTTGAGAAGGAGAGAGAGAGAGAGCGAGTGAGAGCGCCAACTGGCTCGCACCCCCAAATGGCAATGACAATGACAAGTGACGTGACGTGTTCGTTGCTATGTCAGACCCAGTCCCTCCGCTCTATCTATCTGGCAGCACCCACTTAGTGTGTTGGAGGGAATTCGGCGGCGATGGATTTGACATGAACAGGATGCTCTGTGCTCTGATGCTGGAATGGATGGATATGTATGTGGACCGATTAATATGGACATTGGCAGAGATTGATGACGTTAAATCGATTGATGTGCAATGTGTGCGGTAAACCGGGATATCTGCAGTGAATTTGTAATTTAAATGTCAAACTGAAGGCGACTTAGTTGGTTGGGGTATGCCGTATGCCGTTTGCAGAATGGGCGTCCCTTTTGTCTGATCGCACTTGATGAGATCTCTCTCTCTCTCTCTCAATATCCAGTGTGCGGCATTATTTGGATTTTAATTTAATTAATAATTATAATCGAGCCGAACTGCGAAACCACGCATAGATGTAAATCTTTGTTTAGTGACAACAATGGCAGCGTATTTGACCAACGTGAGATTACTGCTTGATGGGGGATTTCAATCATCCTTCGTGTGACTACACACGCAATATTAATTACTGCGAAATGACGCAAGTCGAATGGAATGACAATTGATAATGTCTGACACGCGTTTCGATTTTCGGATTGCGTTTGCGAGTAGCAGCATTAAAATAAAAATTGCCCTTTTTGAGGGAGTTGCCCTAGCAACTATAAAAAAAAATCAGTTGTTTTAAAGGAGTTAAGGATGTGAGTTCGAAGAGAGAGAGAGAGAGGTTCACTTATTCGAGATGCGTTGTGGGATGTGGGAATCAGCGATGAAAATTTAAATTTGCTACCAAGGCCAGAGTTGTTAACAAATGTATGGTAATAGTGAGCTGGGAAAATGCAAAAATTAAAGAATTCAAAATAGGCGCCAACAAAAAAACAGCCGTACACTACATTCACGTGAAAACAGAAGAAGATATACAACTGAGCTAGTCCATCGCAGCTCAAGAGTAGGACCCACACTCAGAAAACTACAGAGGTACGATAGGCCAACTAAATGCGCCACCTGTGTTATTATGTAGGTATACCAATACCAACTGCTAACCTCGTGGCTGCTATAACCGAAAGTAAGGTGTGATGCCTTCAGTGAATGGGTACAGGGAACAGCACATTAAACAGAGCTGCGCGAACCAACAAAATACATTTGACAACTTCCCGCATACAGAGCTGCGGGAAACTCTTTACATAGCTAATGCGTACACATTGGAGGCTGTCACACCCTCTCAACAGGTTTGTGATACCCTTAAACAGAGCTGTCAGAACCTCATGAAACGCTGTCACAGCCTCTAAAAGTTTTGTGGTACCCATACACAGAGCTGTTAGAACCTCATTGAGAGGTTCTGAACCCAAATGGGAAGCTGACAAAACTTAGTAAAAGTATTCTAATATTTTAAAGAAACAGCCTACCTTGGTGGTTCTTATAGCCTCTTAAAAGCTTTATAAGACTATCTTATTTACCCCGTAAAATTATTTTAGAAATCTAGAAAGTTCACAGCCGCCATTAGGTGTAATAGCATAAAAGCTATCTAGGGAATCTCAGGGACCTAACAGAAATATTGTCCAAAAAATATAAAAGAAAATAAATAAAAGTCAAAAAGTATACCTAAATTTTTTTTACTATTCTAAAATGCATCTTTGAAAGTTTAAAAAATACAAAATTTTTACCTGACGATCTTTGAAACATGTCTGAACGGCACGATTTCTTCTATACTAATAACAATATAAACAAATAAAGGACTGGTTTGACCAACACAGAGCTCTCTAATAGCTGCAAGTCTGTTGTTATTAATAGAAACGACACAGTTGACTTTTGTTGTATTAGCCAGAGCAACTTTACCCTGAACAAAACAGTAAAAGAAAGAGCTATCATAACAGTTGTTGTACCGTAACGACTAGGTGAGCCAACTAATAAAGGGTTGTTGTAAAAAAGCGTAGCTTCCTTAGCGGGTAACAGGACATTGGTGTACGGTGTTTACACTCGACCCAAGTTAAGTTCGTTAACAACCACGTCTTAGAGAGCTATGGCAACTCTTTGTTGGCTAAGATATGGGTTGCAAAGTTATGCGTGTAGGAAATAGATTTTCAGGTTTGATACCTATGGTTTTAAATTTAGCTTTCTCAGTGCAGTAACTCAGACATGGGACTCAGCTTTGAGCGAAAGAAGACAGTGAGAGGAACATAACAACGGGGGAAGCACTTTCACCTCTTTTTCGGTTTCTTAACGGCGAACAAATTCCAAATGCAAGGAAGAAAAAGAGTGGCATAAGGTTTGTTCTATTAAACTTCTGTCGCAGCAAGGCAATGGAAAGGAGAATAGTGCCCTATGAAACATAAAACCAAATGACAGAGTGGCTCCGAATCAGCCCGTATGTATACAATGATTTCTGGAAAAGTGCTGTAAACTGGCTACTTCGATGAATGTCTGGAGTTTTGTGGGAATTCAGGTTCGGCATCATTCTGTAAGGTGAAACATATTTCTGCAACATAGAGCAATCATTGGTGCGTTTCAAAGTTTTCGCCTTACAGAATATGAGAGCAAGGAAGACAAGGAATAACATATTGAGGTCCATTTCCATAAAGTGCGGGCCTTCAGAAAAAACTTTAAAAAAAATTTTCAAAAAGCTATAAGGCAACGTAAAACGTAATAAAGTAACAGGTACAAAATACGAAGTTGAATTATTATGACGGGAACAAACGAAAATGAAACATCAGGCAGAATGAATGAATTCAGTGTCGCTTTCAATGTGTGAACTTGATTATTGCTAATTTTTGTGTTGAAATAAGAAGGCGTGCTTTTTAGAATATTTTATTTAAGGAATACAACAAATAAGATAAGCGGGCCATTTCTTGTTGGCCTCGGGCCAAGGGCCAAAATTAATGGCCCGATCGAGAACATTGTGGCAACGCTGCCCTGGGGTCTCCTAGTAGCTACACTCAGAAAAAAAAAATTGTAAAGCGAAGAATTTTGACATTCTTAAAAAATTGTTCAAATATTATTTTTGTTAACAAGAACTCGTTTTTAAGTTTTTAAGTTTTCAAGAATCAGGTATTCAGCGTAAGAATAATATACTCTCCATAAGTATTGTATTACATCACTGCTAACAGTTTCATTCTTAAATGAAAGATTTTGATATTTGGGTTCATTTTAACCAACAAAAATTGTTGGCATTACAAATTATTTTTCTGTGTGTACACGCTTATTGAAAGCGAATGGGAAAGCAGTTCAGTGGCAGTATTATGAGCACATCCCATCAAAAGGGTCTCAAAATGGAATCTAAGAGGCTCGCAGCTTTCTTAGAAAACAAACATAGAAAAATCAATAAACTAAGGACATGAAGGTAAACGACTTTGGATGTGCATTTAGTTTCCTACGATGCGATTGATCCATGGAGATCATCTGTAGAGAAGCAGGCTTCTACTCGAAACCAATGAGATTCCAAGAAGTCGTGCAGACAACCAGATTTCTGAAGCAGGGCTATAGATGAGTACAAAACATCGGTCAAACAGCCTGTAAGTCGACTATACCCAACACAGTCGAATCAAAGCATGTAAAGAACTGCCGAAGGTCACTATAAAACATCAGTAACATGTAAAGTGGTTCCTGAACAAAGTAATATCGAAGGAAACGAGAAGGAGAATAAAATAGCAAGACTGGGTCAGCGGTGGGCGGATTGAGTCAGTCACCAGACACCTCTAAACCGTCTGTTTGAGATCTATTCGTTAATAAAAAAGGTCGCCCTGTGTTTTCCTTTGAATTATGGGTGTGACATCTCTAATTGGACACATGCAGCGACAGCCTTAGTTGAACTGTCAATACTTTTATTTCTGTCACCTTTCCTTGAACTTTAAAAGAACGAGGAATAAAAGCGAAACCTTGTTGGATATTACATTTTTCCTTTTATTTTCTTCAGTGTCGCCAATGATTGACACACAGGGCATGAGATTGTAAACGACACATTTGAAAAGGAGACCGCCAACATCTTGTCTTCCAAAACTGATTGTAACACCACTCGTATCGAACGGCCAGAGTTAATCGAAAAAAGAACAAAACGGGCTTATAACTCTAGACTTAGACAAGAACGAGAAGGTGAATAATATATCAAGACTGGGTCAACCTTATTTTCATGCTCACCGGAAGAATCTCAGGTCACTATAAAATCAGAGCCATGCTCCGCAAGTGGAATCTTGACAACAACGATCTATGTAGAAGCTCCAAAGTAAAGAAAGTAATAGAATCGATCAGAGATTTAGGTTTTTTGCAAATCATTTGGAACCAGCTGACATACTTAGTCGTTTTACAACTGCTCAAACTTGCCCAGAATAATAAGAGAGATGGTAAGTTAACTCGGTTGAAAAGGGATTGACAATGGACCTTAAAGCCTCTGGAAGGAAATGGCGCCACCGCATCAGACACACTTCTGTGACCTATTCGACACTAAAAGTTGCCCGCCCACATTTTTGAAAATGCCTTATAAATTAGGATACCCAGAAAACTGGGCTCTAAATTTGAGCACTTGTATCTCAAAAAGCACGTATACCCGAAGCGCGTTACTGCGACTAGTTTGTTGTATGGGAAGTCACGCTTTCCCTCCCCGCGCACCTTTTTTACAAATTGATTTGTGTGGACAATGGACTTCATGTTCCAAATTTTATAACTTTAGCTTCCTTAGAAAAAGCACTTGTAAATTTTTCTTTTGTTGCCTTTTTTTTAAAGTTCCACGCCCATTCGTAAATTAAATTAATATTACGCGCATTCGAATCAGTGTTGCCGTTCTAGCGATTTTGTCCCTAGATATAGTGGATTTTTAAGACTCCCGATTATTTTTAATAAAATGTTGTCGCTAAAATAAAATCTAGTGCATTCTAGCGATTTGTTACTACCAAACCCTGGTATGTACTACAAACCATGTTAAAAAGAGTGGCAGCTTCGTACCTGTTTGAAAATATTTACCACTGCGTATGGTTGGCTGCACATGTCAATAACTGATTGTTTAGTAGGCGACGCCGCGACGGAGTTTCTCATGGCAGATTTTTTTTTTCTACCATTACTACATGTAGGTACAGTAGAAACCGGATATAGCGACATTAAGTCGTTCTAACCGGACGACGCACAAAACGAACTGAAGATTTTATCTGTTTTGTTTCATTATTACGTTTTGGTCTTTTGCAAATACATATGCATGTATATAAATTAACTTATCTGCAGGTAAAGAAGTACACCAAAACCCCGATTTGCGTCGTTAATTGGGACCAGAAAAAACACGACGCAAATCGAAACGACTCAAATTGAAATAACGATTCTTAACCTTAATTATCTTAATATTTATTTCTCCAAAATGATTGACTTCAGGTAAAGTGTAAACTCGCTAGCCTTAATCTTGGACAATCCCCTTTTTACAAAAAAAAAAATTAACAAAAAGGAATAACAAAAAAGCAAACTGAAATGAAATCGTCCCAACTTCGAAACCAGGATCATTTTTAAATGACGCAACTTCGAAAAGACGCAAAGCGAGGTTTTGGTGTAATGTCAATGAGAAACTTTTCTTTTTAACGGAAATCATTTTCTCTCACAAAAAACTCACACCGTCTAGTCACTCTGTCGCGTAAAAACTGCAGCCGGTCGCGCTAATTAGTACAGTTCGTACTGAAGAAGAGAAGAATCAAAAAGAGTGGCATACTACGATTGTTTTTTTTTTTTAACAACAACCAATAGTCGCAGTAACTGAACGATTTTTCGGTAAATTACGTCGTTCAAAGCGGTTAGTCGCCAAACCGGAGTCGCTCTAAACGGATGTTCGTTCATAGCAATTAGTATGCAAACCTAACAAGTTGCTGTGTCTACGTCGCTAAAAACGTTTGGTCGCTATACACGAAGTCGTATTAAACGGATTCCACTGTATTAAACGTATCCACTAGCAAGAATTTTTATGTCATAAGACGTTTGTAATTGGTGCCGTTACGTTAGGTAATTGTTATTGTCGTTCTTTTTAAATAGTACTTTGTGTGTTAGGTGTTTAAATTGTTTATATACATATTCGGTATTTAAAAATGGATTTACCAGCAGTGAAACAATTTTACGCCCAAAAATACAGAAGCGAAGCTGTTATATTTACGATCAACGACGTCATAAGTAAAATCGGAAATTCAACAAAATCGCAATCTGATTCAAAAACTATAACAGAGGCCTCTACTTCAAACCTAGAAATAGATGAACTTATTTGTAATTTTTAACTTCTTTTTTTTTCCATCGTTATCTTGAATTTGCTGATTGTTTTGTTTTTTTTATTTATTTTATTCAATAATAATTTACTTTTAATTATTATGTACGTATTTTTGAAACTTATACTCTCAGCTTGATATTTTTGCGAATTCTAGCGGATTTTTGCGATGCAAAAACTAACATTTCTAGCGGATTTTATGTTGTGGTCTAGCGGTTTTTTTTTCTCTTAGCGGCAACACGGATTCGTATGCAATTTTGTGTCAAAAGTTCAAGTCAATCGAGCAGCTTTTTTTCGACTTTTGCGAGCACAAAAGAACGCAGGCTGATTCAAAACCTTGCAAATTTTAAATATAATCCTGCAGATAAAGCACTTATTTGTGAGAAAAAGGGGTAAGTTCATTCAATAGAGCATTTTACAGGCAAATTATGTCAGAATCTAGAAGATACCAATCATTTGCATGGTGTTCATAGAGAAAGTCGTAATGTTGCGAGGCTTTAAGGTTAAAGGTATAGCCTTGCACCAATTAGGTACCTACTTTGAAAGTTTGTTGTTACATTTTCTAACTGTATTCGTAAATAGAACAATTTTAAGACAACTCAAGGCGAACGAAATGCGATTCAACTAGGCGATTCGCATTTTGTTCGACGGCAGTTGCCTGGAAGAACATTTCGTTCGGCGGCGCATTCATCAATCACAAGCGATGTTCGAGTATGTTATGTGTAACGTGTGAAATGGTTGATATCCTCGAAAGAATAGCTGCGATTCGCCAAAAACGTACGCAAAAGAACAAACTGCGAACATGTAGAGGAAGTTTTTGCAAATTAGGAAATGTTTGCAAATGCACGGGATCGGTTTTGAAGGCGAAATATGCGTCGTAGTTTTATAAAATTGATGCTGAAATCATAATATTCGAATGGACCCTCTTCATTCACAATATTTGTGTCTAAGTTGTGTCTGTTACAATAATGATAAAATTACCTTCAAAACAGCAGTAAGATGACGTGTGAACTTTTCGTGTTTCTCACTGATTTCGAAAACTTAAAGAGGGAGATAGTAGGTTGAAAAAAAAGAGTGTGCTTTAGACCACCCGACTGAAGTAAAAGTGCTTTAGCTACTGCTACTTTAGCTACTACTGACTGAGATATATATATATATTTCATGCACTGGCTATGAGAGGAAGAGAGAAAGAAAATGTGTGCGCTAATTTGTAATTAGGAACAAAATTAGACCAAAAATTTAAATCATTTTCTTTTTATGAGGTCTAAAAAATCCCTTTGTCCCTTTTAGTTTATTATAAGTGAGAAAATCCCCTAAAAAGAGATAAATCCCCCGATCTGTATCACTGCTGCACTGTGTGCTAGTGCTGTGACTTAGATATGAAACATAACTGGCTATGAGAGAAAGAGAGAACGAAAATGTGTGCTCGCATCTCTCTCTCTTGCCTCTACAGTAATATACGAAACGAAACGTAACTCTCTCTCTTTTTATCTTCACTAACTTATATCTCCCTCTCAACTTCCGCTCGCAATTTCCGTAACGCTTTCGTGACGCATTCAGCAGATTACCCCCCAAGTCAAGCGTGCCTAAAGAAGTTTTACTTCAAAAATATAGAAAGAAGATCACTTATGGTCGCTTTCTATTTTCCATCCATCGATCTTCGCTATACCTTCATCTTAGAAGAAGCGTTCACGTTCAGTAGTTTGCTGAACGTGAGAGAATTTTCTTTCGGAATTTGCCCGTGAAATCGGATAGGGGGACCAAGGCTGTTAGGCAAATTTTGTTAAAAATATATTCCTTGAATGAATATCTACTTATTTGTGGTGACATTCTTTAAAATTTGTTTGAAACATTTCTAAAATATCACCCAATTAATTGAATTGTGAAGTAAAACGTAATTCTCGAACGCAAATTTCAATATGAAACTACGCCACGACCAATTGCTCTGCCTTGTTTACCGTCCCATGTAAGAATGTGTGCGCAAACTGAAGCCTTATCGTCGTAGTCCTATCTCATCTTTAACACGGATAAGGGGAATGATTTGTGCTTCAAAATAAAGCATTTTAAGACAAAATAAAGGAGTAATGTGTTTGAAAGTCCATACAAATGAAATAAATTCAAGCAAATTTAGCTTTAAACTAAGTGTGAACCCAATTCCATCAGGAAAAATTCTCGTGTCTTGAGACTTCCCGCATCTCTCCTGTCATTATTTTTAATATCTACCTATCGCCATCTACTGCTTAAAAATGTATTTCCCATCGCGAGGTACATGCAACTAATATTTCTTTTTAATTCCACTGCCAGATTTTCCACTCAAATATTGAGTCATTAAATTTTCAAATAAAAAAATACGAGAAAAAACATCAAACGCTATTCAAATCACGTCCATAAAACACACAAAATACCAGCTTACTCAAAATGGATAATATATATATGTATAGGTGTGTGTGAATGTGTACGTACATACCTCCGAGTCTATCTGCAGATTTTTATTTCACATTTACTCGGGGCGCAAAAAATAACCTCACACCCGGAAACTCCTCCTGTGAACAATCAAACGCATTCAAGGATTTCCATTAGAAATTGACGTCAACTTTATTTTTGTGGCATGCGAAGAGCGGCAAAAAAAGGAAGAAATTAGCCGAGGGATTTTATTTTTTTTATGGGGATTTTTCTTACTGCTGTCCACATAGCTGCTGCCACCAGCCATCGCGAACGATCTGATCGGCAACTGGGGGGACTGGGCAGACTCATAAGGACACACCAAACAATAAATTCGCAAAAATGCTATGCCATCGTCGGTCGGTCGTTCGTCGTCCTTCACAGCGCTTCGACAGCACAAATGTGCTATAGAGCAAGAGCTGTGCTATTGGTACTGCCTTTCGGCCAGAAACTGGACAGACGGACACACACACATACAGGTACACCACCAACATGCATCCACTCAATCCAAGTCGGAATAGAGGTGAAGGGTTATATAGGAAGTCGGTTCGGCGTATTACTCTCGCTGCCTTCAGTTTTAATTCCAATCGATTGAATAATGTATGCTTGCTGACCGTAAGTGTTTACGTTCATATACATAACCAGATGTATCCCTCCCGTTAGTATATATGCCGAGGCAGAGGGAGTCGCAGTATATTTGTATTTCGGTTAGAAGAAAGGTCAAAGCTGCCAGTTGGTGTTTGTTGAACCGAAGATCCTTCAGGGGTTAAGTGAAATTGAGAGAAAAAGCAAAAAAGCAACGAGCGACAAAAGTTGGCACAGCGCAAAAAATAGGCAACAGCACAACGAAGGAAACTGCTGAATCTGCTGTAAGTCTAAGTCTATAACCACCCACCACCCACTTAGAGGGGGCTGGCTGCAATGTAAAGAGTTCTTCTTTCTCTCGCAAGAAGAACTTAAAGAATTTAAGACTTTTAGCTGCCGTGTGCCGTCTTTTGATAAATTATGTTGGAAGCCCTCCAAGTGCATTAATAATTCGACACCCCCACATAACAGGGCTTAATTTGCTGTGTAATAGCCCGGGATTCTTGAGATATCTATAAGATACACACACATACTTTATGTAGCCAGGAGAGAAGGATATAAAAATTTCATGGCTCGTTTGCTTCAGTAGCGAAATACCAGTTGCGCTAGAGCACCCTGCCTTTAGGCAGAGGTTTCTTCGTCGCTATTTTTTTTTTTCTTCGTTGTCTCCCGGGGTGACAAGACCAACCAACCCCACGTTACTCTTTCAGTACAAAAAAAAAAAAAAAGAAAAGAAAAAAACGTACACGTCTACCGTACGTAGTAATTGAAATGAAAGAACATTTTTCAAAATCCCATTAATTATATACATGGGAATTTTGAAGGCGACACGTGGCGCGCTAAAACCCTCCGCCATATCCGCAGCGCATTTAGCTCTATGTAGAGAGAGGGACATAACGTATAAAGGAAATTTGTAAGCAGGATATTCTTTTTTCTGCTGTGTGGAAGTGACATTAAAATTGTCACCTAGGTTTTAACTTATATATTCCGCAGGGGCAGTGAAATTGTTGAGGGGGGAAGGTGGCAGAACATACATTATAGTAATTGGCCGGAGTTGGATTGCGTGTCGTGTCATGTGCACGACTGTAAAAGTGGTGGTTAACACTATAAATAGTTGCTATCATAGTCGTAGTCACATCATAGTCATTCGGAGCGAATTCTTTTTTTCCAAGGCTCATCCACTGCGCAATAAGTGGAAGGACATTCAACTGTGATTATCGCGATGACTGATGGACTAGTGGCCTACAGGGATTTTCCAACTATCAGTTAGTGTTAGATGGTTAAACCCATCTCAGATGGTCAAACGCTGCTCAAAGTTGGCATTCTGTGAAACGAATTTTTGGGAAATTCAACACCGACTTTGGTACCTGCTATGTGTTAATGCTCATTAGAAAGAAGTGCCTACAGAGATAGTAGAGGGCCAGCGACAGTGTTGCCGGAGATAAATATTATAAGGTAGTACTGCAGCCAAAAATGGGGATTATTTTGAAAAAAATAAAAAAAATAGGAGTACAGACATTTTTAAATCTTTAAAAAAGAAATGTGAACAGAAAAGAATTTTTTTAACTTTATTGAAAAATTCGGTTGAAAAAAAAAAAACAAAGCATAAATAAATTAATTATTAATTCCAATAGTTAACAAAAGTATAAAAGTGAATATATTTTCAATTATAAAAAATCTTTCTTACGGCAGATAGCTTTTTGATTTTTTATGTCTTTCTATATGCTATTTGTTGTTTGTAAGTTTTATATTACAAGACGAATAGAATGGATTTTTGTCGATTTCCTTAAGAAACGCAAAATCACTCAATCATCCTTGACGGAAGATTTGCGTGCGATTTTTGATTTTTTTTTGAGATGTGGTAGGTCCATCAACTTCATCAGCTTCAGAAATACCTAAGAATATAGCTTTTCGGCAAGTAACAGAGAAGCGGCCGAAGTTGAAGGTCTCAGGTATGATTTGACAGATAACAATAAAATAATTACGGAACTTACAGATGAAAATAGTATGAAGCCAACGAAAAACAAAAACAAAAACAAACTAGAAAGAGGTTTATTCTCTTTTTGACGACAGTTTGGAACATAAAAGTGCTGCCAAATTTGCATTAAATTTAAAGTGAATTAAAATTAAATTTCTTAAGGTTGAGATTACACTTTGCTGCAAGTGTAAAATATTTTAGGCATTTAAAAAAATAGGAGTACGAATGTGAAAGGGAGTACGGAGGTGTTGAAAGTAGTACAATACTGAGTGCCTGAAAGTAGGCAACATAAAGTATCAACCCAACTAACAGTCAGTTAGTTTGAACTGAAGTCTGATTGTGTTTACCCCTGAAATAAAAAGAGGCAATGCAAGTTGAAAGCGAAGGAGAGTAGGATCTACCAAAGCAACAGAAAAGGATCTTCTTGAAGAGGTTAGGGTAGGTTGAACGTACAGTACACGCCGAGTGCAAATTTACCGATCAGCCTCCATGGCTCATTTTGGTTGCCAAATTAAACGTACATGGTAAAACTAAAAAAAGAGAGTGACAAAGTCATTCGGATCTGTAAGGTATCTTTTTAAATCTGCTGTCTCTTCTTCTTGTATGAGAAGCTGAGCGTGCTGTCACCAGCAAAGGAGAGGAAACTGCATTGAAATTTCTAGATAGAACTAAATAGCGGAGTATAAGCACCCGGAGTATAGGCCACTTCAGCGCTTAATAGTTACAGGAAGAAGTATTTTTATGAATAAGAAAGACCGTCGGAGACAAAACGGAACCCTGAGGTACACCATCAAGTGTATACTGAGTTTACGACTGGAAATCATTCAACTTGAATTGAACGGCAAAAAAGGGAGTTTCTAATGCATTGAAGAAGAGACGCGTCGATCCCATTTAACCATGCCTAGCTCTGTCAAATGAAATGAAATGAAAATGAAATATCAAGCGCAACGATATTCGTCTCACTGAAACCGATTGGTTGCACTTTTCAATAAGTCATCACCGGTGGATGTTTTGTACGTGATTCAAGAAACTTCAGAAGTTGACGATTTTTTATAAACAATGAGCCTAAGTGGGAATGAGTCGATAATTAGTTGGAGAAGAAGATTCGACCCTTTTTTTAGAGACGTGTCGGCTAAAGGTTGTTTTCCACATTCTTGAGAAGATCCCAGAACAATAGGACTGATAGAAGGGCTCACGCAATGGTTTTGAAAAACAACTCGTCAGATCGACGAGAGAGGAACAAACAGGACCTGCGGATTTCTTTAGGTTAAGTTCATAGAGTATGTACTCTTGCGACTATACGAGTCAGTGATGGGACTTGAGAAAAGCGAAGCTGTGGTAGATAGCCTTAAAAAAGGTGGTAGAAAACAAAATTGTCCATGGTAAATAATTAATTTATTTATACCAATTAAATAGTAAAAATAAAAACAAAAAAACAGGGAAATAAAATAAACATAAAACAGGCATTTCTTATTATTAGTTTAAGTAATTCCGGGGGTCTAAAATCTTACCCCTTCCCCAGAAGTTCAGCTAAGATCATATTTAAGTTAATTTTCCTTTTTATTTGTTGTAGGAACCAAGAATCTACGTTCTTTCAATTTCTATAGCTCTTGATATTATTTAAACATTAAAAGTTTGTGAGATAAACGCATCAATATAAAAAAGAACTACAGAAAAAACGCCGTAGATTCAACTCATCATTAAACACAAAAATTCAAGTAATAGCAAAACACCCTCGCACAAATACAGTCAAATAATGAAATATTAGCGCAGTAAATGGTGTACTGATTGGAAGTTTTTGCTGATGCAATTCTCAGAGAAAAATACTGATAGCTGAGTGTGTATGGGTAAAAGTAAGGCGAGTAGGTAAAGTAAATCCAGGTAAATGGATAACAAATACTATTGGCGAATAGCGATGAGTTAGGTTAGGTTAGGTTAGGTTGAGTGGTGATGTGAGATCGTCACAAAAGACCAGGCACCAAGACGGGCCCATTGCCATCCCCAGGGAACCATTACGGTCAAAAACCTAAACCAAATCGCCCAAGCAGTCAACTTCCCTACAGAATTTAATTATTGTCCCGATATTGTTGGGGGAACCAACATCATCTAAGCTGTCAAAAAAGTACCTGCCTATTTATATATTTGTAATATAGTCCACAAAAGTAACTGATTTTTCTTTAAAATGTGTATGTGCTTAGTATAGTATTATATATTTAAGTTTATCTAAGCATGCTGAAGTCGGAAAGCCTAACTTTTGGGCGAGAGTAAAATAGCTTCACGCATGTAAAAGGTAGTAAGTTGGTATTGTAGTCAGTAATTTAGGTTCGATTTCTTTTTGGTTTTTTGGTAATAAATATTGGTTATCGTTTGGTGATCTGACAGGAACTAGGGACTTTGTATTTGCCCCTATCGATCGCAGGGCCCTGGGCACTTGCCTTTGAAGACGACGACTCCGGCTAGTGGTGGTAGCTGTCTAGGCGCACTAGACCATGATTGCCAACGAAGTCATACCAAAACATTTAAACGGATAGTAAAACTATCCAAAGAAAAGACGGACCTGAAACCGGATTCTTGAAATGTCTGCCCACCCCTCGAAAGACGTTTGGCAGAACTCTACAATTGCAATCAATGTTTATTAAGAATTTTTTTATTTCAACCATAAAATAATTTTTTCACTCAAGATGTGCAATAGTGGTTCTCCCCAAACAGTCAGTGTGCGTGTGTTGCCTTAAAACAATTGCATTCCAAGCACTATGTGTCTATTAGTCTAACAGTGCAAAGGAAATTTCCTTTTTTAAGTTATTCTCGTTGTTTTTTTTTGTCTTTTATGAAAATTAAACCTTTGCAAAGTGTCCAAGGAGAATGTGTCTGCAAAGTTTTGGTCGTTTTATCCCAAGTCTTATCCTTTGGCCTGTTGTTGCTGCCAGCAAAGCACATCGTTCTCTCTCTCTCAACGATGAAAATAACTGAACATCGAGGAGTTTTTATAGTGCATTCCCCGTGCCCACCCCGGCATGGCATAACATTCGATTTCCCTACGTAGACTTTCCTCTGTGGACTGATGGGGATGTCGTCGGCGGCAGTAAAATGCTCCCTTTAGCACAAATAGAGAGCAAAAGAAAAGAAAAAGGATTCCAAAGTAAGTAATTTTTACAAACATTTTTAAAATTCATTTGTTTGCCCACAGGATATTTGAATTTGCGAACGTAGCGCACGACAAATGGCGAGTGGGTGGCAAGCACTCGCACACTGGTAGTATAGTGGTTGGATTTATTCAACCGGAATAATTCTGTCGACAGAGAACATTAAACATTTACATTTCCTTTTAGACCCAAACCCTTGCCGAGTGTGTTGTGTGTCTTTCTGTGTCCATATTCCATCCTCGTACATATACAAATGCAGGAAAGGAACACCAGAGCCACCAGCAAAGCAATGTCAAAATGAATTCAAAATTCGAGACATTTCGGAGTTGGATTTCATTTTAGTGGTTAAATTCGGTTTTGTCTGTCTGCTAGCCCGGGTTTGGGCAGCCCCTAATAAAGTGAACGGATTTTCGCCTTTGTTTTTGTCCCAAGAGTCATTGCAGAATGTCACAGTACGTCCTTGCAGTGATGCTTGAGAGTACACTCGTACTAGCACGAGAGGTATTCACTTTTCTTCAGGTTGAATTGCATTTGACATTGTTTTGCTGTTTTGCAGCATCAGGGTGGTGGTTGGCGGTTTGTTTCGATCGCAGTAGAGCTGGCAAATTAGTTTTGAGTAGATTTTGACATTTACTCTGTAGGATTCGAGGTAGAGCATTTATTGCTATCATGAGAGGAATGTCCTCAATTTGGGGTATACACGGTTTGAGTTTGAAATCCCAGATGAAGACAGCGGTCTTTGGGAATGTGTCGGTGTCTTGAAGCAGAGATTGTATGAGAACGTTTGACAGGCATTTTTGGTTTGTTTCAGATAGTCGCTGAAACGTGCTTCAACAAAATTTGTAGTAGTGGGCTACCTAGATCAGGATTACTTGAACAAGGAACACTTTAAAATAAAAACCGGAGTCCGTAAAAAGCGAAATTCGACAAAAGATAAACGCATAGCTACAAAAAACCGGGACTGCATTTCTTGCATGTGGAAAACAATACCAAATATACCAAAAAAAGTAAAAAGCCATCCAATTTTCCGGACCTCACACATTAGGGCCTCAACTCAACTGGCGATAAATGCAAAACTTCAGTAGGAACGCCGTTTGCTTTGGAGAAGACCAACGTTTTTCTCTTTCACGGGGGACCCTAAATTTACCGTTATTTTTAACACCGTCTTTTCCTACATTTTAAAGGATCTTATTAGAAAAATTTCGGACAAGCACTTTTTCCAACTGAATTAAAGTGCACAACTGGGTCGAACAAAACTTTCTGGGTGAACAAAAGTTTGGTTGTTCATTTCCTTTTCTTATTAGATAGGTAGGTAATGATTTGAGAAGCAATGCTAGATAAAAGAAACGGTTAATAAAATATGGAAATAGAGTTAAATAAAATCAACTTTTGGGTAATTCACTACTTAGACATATGGCATTGGGGTTTTAATAAGCAATTGTCGACAGTGTTCCCAATCTGAAAATCTTGTTTTTTCCGAAAGAACAAATTTTTTTTTTTCAAGATTTTGCTCAAAATATAAAAAGAGTGAAATATAAAATACAATTTTTTTAAATCACCTAAATATCTATAAAAAAAAAACTTTGGTCATAAATTAATGTTATTGCTTTTTGATATTTTGGAACATATTTCAATTAAATTGATTTAGAGTTTTATTGCCTATATCAAGATCTTAGAATTTCGGTTCGTTAAAGAGCAACTATAGGTCCTTTGCAAAGATTAAAATTTCAAAAACTGTTTCAAACAATTACGAATTTTTGTTTTATTTAAATGTAAACCAGAAAATATTATTTCAACATTTGCAGAAGAGTGTGGAAGTTTTTCTTCAATAGAAAAGGTTCTTTTAATTTGTAGGATTTAAAAAGTTCTTCACATCGAAAATCTTGAAATTTGATTGAAATTTGGAGCTAGAATATCCTGAAAAAAAGATATACCTTGTAATCTGGCATCACTGATTGTCGCAAATTCTGGTTGGAGATTTATAAGCGCCTACTGTACTATTTTATTAGCTCTTACACTTTATAGAAGATTTTTGAGTACAAATACGAGCTAAGTAGGAGCTTGTTTTTCCTGATCTGATCAAGCCTGCTTCTATTTTTGACTGGTATAGATTGGCAACGCTGGTTTAAGGTGTCTATGACAGGGTTCGGACTTTTGAAATCGTTTTTCCAAGTAGATAAAAAGAAAAAGCGAAGTTAAACTAAATTTTTTTAAGTCGATTTTAGATTTATTAAAAACAACCAACACTTTTTAATTTAAAAAAAAAAATGTACTTCAACAGAAAAAAAAATGTTGAGGAACAAAAATTGCACATTTATTACTAAGACAAAAAATAAATGTAAATATATGTACATTTACATTGCGTTTTTATTAATGAAGTGAAAATTTCAGATTGTGTAAGCTCCAAGTTGTTAGAATTATTTTAATGTGAATAGGAAATACGCATGGAAAAAAGAAGAAAAGGGAAATATTTGCTACAAAGAAGTACAGTAAAACCCGGATAAGTACTTCACGCATAAGTACCCAACACGCCTAAGTACCCACAAATCTCAAATCTATACATTTTTTACAAATTTCTGTGTACATTTACGCGGATAAGTACCTCCCGCTTAAGTAACTTATTCGGTTTAACGCCCTCTATTTGCCAATTTTATTTGCTAATCTGCTCAGGTTACACTCGTTTAAGTACCTCAATCAAAATGCACACAATTTCATCGCAGCAAACTTCGTGTTACATGCCAAAAATGACATTTACTCTTCTTCTCATTCTATGTCAAAAAATGAAAACAAACCTACCAAATCTTTAAGCAATTTAATTGTAATTTACAAATATTGCTCCCACTTCAAAAATAATGAGTAGGCGCATATCTACACTGTCAATTCAACAGAAGTTAAAATTGCTTTCGCAATTCGAAGGGAAACTAAAAACCAAAAAGAAATTAGCTTCGTTTTATAAATGTGACATATCGACTGTGAACAGAATTTTAAGAAAAAAAAGGTGAAATTTGCGAGATTGCGTGTGGCAACAAAAACCTAAAATCTAAGCGACAACGTAAAGGTACACATGAAGATGTTGAAAATGCTTTGCTAAAATGGTTTGATCAGACTCGAGCTCAAAACGCTGTAATATCTGGCCCTTTTCTTATTAACAAGGCAAAAGAGCTAGCCATTAAACTTAACTCCGATTTTGAGCCCAGCAATGGTTGGTTTGTCCTTGTGACATTATAAAAGAATATTCTCCTGAAAATGTGTTTAACGCCTACGAAAGTGGTCTGATGTACCGAGCGCTGCCAAATTGTACACTTGCACGGCGCGGAGAAATGATGAAAGGCAGCACAAAGTTCGAATAACTTTGCTTATCCTCGGTGTTTCAACAAAAAAAATCTACCTCTACCTTACTATTGCAATCAAGAGGCTAAGAGGCTTGGATGACAACTTTTCTATGGAATTCTATTCTATCCAATATCCAAAATCGATGAGGAAATGCAAAAAGAAGGGAGACAAATTGTCTTATTTGTAGACAATGCGCCCTGCCACAAAACAACAGTTGAGCTAAAAAACATTTGTGTCCAATTTCTCCCACCAAACACAACCGCCCTGATTCAACCACTTGACCAGGGAATTATTCACAGTTTCAAATCTCACTACAGGCAAATAATGATAAGAAAACAACTGGTTGCCTTAGAGAAAGGTCTGAATATAAAACAATTCGCCAAAACAATATCTCTTTTGGATGCATTATTTTTTGTGAAGAGAGCTTGGTGGCTGGTTACAGGAGAATACGATTAATAATTGTTTTAGAAAGGTCGTTTGGATATTCAATTTTACATACATAAGTGAGTGCTGACATAAAGTTAATTATTCTTTTCAGGCAGGATTCTGTTTTGGCGAAAATCTTTTAGAAAACGAAGAAATAATAGCTGTTGAAAACATTTTAGTTGACGTTGCAATGAGTCCCGATGAATTTGATAGTTTTGTAGATTGTGATAATGACCTACAATGCTATGGCCTTCTGACCGATGAAGAAATTGTGGATGAAGTTCAGAAGAAGAAAATTGGGAAGATATGTGTGACGACGAAGAAGAATTTAACACTCCTCCTAATATAAAAGAAGCACTATGCGCTTTGGATGTGCTTAGACGGTTTTTGTTTCATAAAGATTTTACCACCCATGATGTCGAAAATTTGGAGGAGATAATTATAAACCTTGAAGTACATCACATGAATCAGATGAAAATTACAGATTATTTTAACTAGATTTTCTTAATTCTTTTGCAATACAATATTAGTGTAGTTACTGTTTATAATATGCTGTACTATGTACATACATACATATATGTTAATGAATTCGAGGCTTTATTTTATGATAATTTATGTTCCTATTTTTTTATGTTAACTTATCTCTTTTAAAATAAAAATACATATTAAAGAAATCACGAGTTTTCTAAATAAATTTAAAAAAATCTCCGTAGGTTAGAAAATCGGTTAACAACCTTCTTGAGGTAGATAACAGGTTTCGGATTTCTGCCTCCTTTGTGTGCTTAAGCGGATAACCTCACCCGGATAACTACCTTGTGAAGAGGTAGTTATCCGGGTTTTACTGTATTTCTTATTTCCATTCGATTAAAAGTGCGGCATTGATATTATTACAAAAATTAAACGTAGATATGCGAATATAGATTGGGATTTTTGTAGTCATATTTGAGAATTAAATAATAAAAAATGTTTATTTGAATTTTTTATAAAAAAACTAAGTACGGGATCCTTATTTACAATAATTGCAGTGGAAGTCGCTTATAACGATGATGTTGGGACCGAAGAAAGGCGGTCGGTATATCCGAAATATAGAAAAAATTGAAAACATTTGCAAACAATGAGCATTTATTTTATTTTTAAATTATTCAGGAGGAAATTACGTTTTGTTTTATTTCATAGTTTATGAAAAAAGTCATGAATTTTAGTTTGCTTTTTGTAGAGGCAATTTAAATAGGCAGAGTTAAAATCTGCTTCTAAAACAAAAAGTGTGCACTCACCAAATCCATTAAAACAAACAAAAGTCCGCAACAATTCAATTCAATGCTTCCGAGGCTATAGGAGAAGTTAAGTTATCTCCCAGCTCATCATCATCTTCACTTTCTTCATATTCTTCTTCATAAACTAATATCCTACTGCATCCTATTTACACAAAGTTACAAACCTTTTTATCGAAAACACATTAACCGCAATTAAAACTAAGAGCACACATGACACATAAAATAGACTGCAATAATATTCAACAAATGTGTGAACAGCTGCACTAAAAAAAGATTTTCTTTCAGAAATTGGTCGCTATATCCGACACGTCGTTATATACGATGACATTATATCCGAATGTAGAACGTAAAGAAACCAACCAAATGCCGTAACAAGCGAGGTCGTTATAAGCAACTTCCACAGTAAATTATCTTAAATCCTGCATTTTGTAAACAAAAAACCCTTTAGAGCGGTTTTTGTAAAATTATGCAGACAAAACAGTAACAAATATTGCAATGCTAAGTTTAAAAAATACTCTTGTTTAACTATTTAGCTGAAAACTGAAAGCTGACTTTTTAAAGTTTTATGCAAATCAAAAATGCGGATATTTCGAAATATGAATAGGTTCTAAAATCAGCGTTTTCTCTAAGAAGAATACAAAATTGAAGACGCAATAATTTTAAAAACATCAATTTAACTTTAAGTATGCATTTTGGTTAAAATCTATTGCCGTTCTCAGGTAAACTAAAGAAAACCAAATTTTTATAAAATTGCCTTTTTTCAAAAATCCATTGTACAATAATATAGAGAAGAACTAAGTTTGCTATTAAGAGTTAGGTTATGACCAAATTACATTGGGAATATATTTTTGTTACAATCGTATGGAACGTTTTCCACGTATGTCCATACTTAAAAAGTCCCGTTTTTAGCTCTTATAGCGAAAACTGAATACGCAGCTTCTTAAGTTCAAATAACAATTTTGATTGAAATCGTTAGAGCCGTTTTCGAACAAATGAAACTGGTATGAAAATTTTATATTTCATATTGAGGTTACCGTGCAAAAAAAAAACAAAACCGACCCGAACTAAAGGAACACAAACTCCAAATCCGAAGTTTAAACCAAATCACGGCAGCCGTTTAGACTGTACGCCTCAGGAGCATACGGAAAGACAGACGGATTGAGAGACACACTTTTTTTTTAAATTTGATAAGAACAGAAATTAGGTTATATTTTCCACCAAAAAATTTCAGAAATCTGACAACCGGCGGATTTTTTTTTCAAACAATTCCGAAATAAATTGCCGATTTGTTGAATGACTAGGTGCAATCAAATTCAGTCCACCAGGGAGGTTTTTTAAATGGGTTAAGGTCCCTCACTATTGCAGAAGCATCCCTCACGTTCTAGCTCTGCAATGCATTTCGATGATTTTCCCTTCCAGCGAACCCCCCCAACAGAAAAAAAGAGAAGTTTTTTTGAGTTCCGCTATCATCGTAATGTCAGAATTTATTAAAACCTCAAGTTCGAAATTTTGTACGAATAGAATATTTTCTCCTACTACGTATTTGAGAAAGTTTAAAAGGGCAAACAAATATTGACGAAAAATATGCCCTTTCGGTTCCTAGTTCCGTATACGAGACTCTATTTTCTCATACCTCTTTTCAACCCAACCTAACTCTAGATCTGTCAAAACCCACTATTTCTGTCTATGCAAACCTTATTCCGACTGACAGTACAGCAAAACGATGGTTCCCCATTCAAAAATACAGCCTTTAGAAAGACCTAAGACCTTGTTTTGAATTCACAGCACAAGCACTAAGCTAACGCAACTCCCCAAAACAATTCAATTTAAAGTGCATCAATATTTAACACCAAACCAAAACTTACGATAAGTTCAATTCAAATCAAAGAGAACGACTCCCCCAAAGAATCAAAAAATAGCCCGTCGGTCGTTGCCTTGTTCAAGGAGATGAAAGCTAGTAAAACTTTTATGAATAACCAACAACAATGGACAGAGATGTGCTGGCTGCTTGCTTTCCGCCCCAATAAAAGGCGAACGATACTAAATAATAGAAATCATCAATTTTCCGAATTATTCACATTTTCATTTCCTCATCCATGCCGGCGGTATTTAATAAATAAAATCCCTAGCCATGTACTTGCAGGGGGGAAACAAAAAAAAACCCATCGTCCGGTATACATTTCACAGTAACACTAATCCATACGAGCATACTAAATAAAACGAGGAGAAGTACTGTCTAAGCTTACCTTGTTGCAAGGTCCCGATGTACGAAATTCATTTGCTCTAAATGCTTCATTCCCGATGCAATTTGTGTTGCTATATAAACTAGGCATCCGTAGCTGCACAGCGGGACGTGGTGTGCGAATGTCCATAAGTTCGCCAGATGCGGGAGGAGTGTTGTGTGGCCCAACATCAAGTGTTGTTTTGAATTTTTGAAACGAGAAGATGGAACAAGAAAGGGAAAACTTTATGTTTAACATTTCCAATAAAACTTTGTCTTCAGCGTCCCGTAGATCGGTCGGTCGGTCGGTCGGTCGGTCGGTCCGTCGGTTGTTTGGTCTGTCGGTCGGTTCGTCCTGATATGGCGAGTGGCAAGGAGGCGATGGGAATATGGATATACATATTTTTCGATAACATCCGGAGAAAGTTTTCTCTTCATCTTTGCGTATTTTTTTTTACGTCTGTTGTTTGCTTTTCACCAGACTATCTCCGGCGTCCGTCCATATCGGTCTTCCCATCCCCCCCTCTCACCCTGCAGTGGGTTTATCTATTTTATTCGTCCGGGTCCGTTTTTACTTTCTGCGTGTGTGCTTTTTTTTCTGAACTTACCTCAAACTTTTGTTGGGCACACCCTTTAGACCGGTCTCGGCTATGTGCTCCTGAAGGAATTGATTCAAATCGCCCAGACAATTGCTATAATCGAGGACCATACAAATTGGCTCGTCCCGCAGACAGGCGCCCAGTATTTTGGCCACATTCGGATCATTAAGATGTGCCAAGTGCCTCGCCTTCGAACGGAATTCCTTTCGCATATGGTCCGGAGCACCGGGACGTAAAGTTGCAACCGCAACTAAATTTGAGCTGTAAGGATGGTAAATGGTAGATATATAGACGGATGAATGAATGGATGCGATGAGGATAGGTGGAGAATACAGAATAGATGCGCATTGAGAATTTTCATCATTAAGCAGATTTATTTACATGACTGAATCTCTGTACATATTTGTTAATTAAATACGAGGATAGATTTAGGGCGGGGGTGGATAAATTAAGTCGAGGAGATTCTCAGCGTGTGTGTGTGGGGGGGGGGATTGTGGTTTGGGTGTTGACTATGGGATCCATTTGAGCGGATTCGCGGTTGGAATGGATTTGAAATGATTGTTGGAGATTTACTGGCTCCTTTGTTGGAGAGAGACTTAATGACAGGGTCAAGTCAAGGGGTCGAGCGCATGTTAAGTCGAAACCAATGGAAAGCGGGCAACTTTGACTGATGTGTGCCAGCACATACACGTGCATGTGTACAGTGGAGCAGTGGCCCATGCAAGTGTTCACTATTTATACAGCCAGGTGAAAGTAGGTCCTATATATAGGCAGAGCTGTTTGCGGTGGCAAATTGATTCGACGGAAATTGAACTGAGAAAGCGAGTAGTCGGCAAGGTGCCGAACAGGCTAACGAATGCAGAGCTGGTAGTCTTTGTTTGCAGACTGGACCATTGACTGTGTAAATACGGCTTTTTATTGGTCACAAAGTCAGTCCGGGAACGTTCTGGCTTTGAAAATTGACAGTTTTAGGTGGCTCTACAGAAGTATTACTTTTTAGAGGTCGCATCTTAGGGCGTCTCTCTTCGGAAGAACAAGATTTTAGAAGTCATGTCTTAGGAGGGTTGTTTTGGCACCTTTTTGGAAGCAGCTATGCGGATGACGAGCATCCTATGACATGAAGTAAAAAAAAAAAAAACACAAGTCGGACAGTCTGTTCATGACCTTGGTTCTAGGGTTAGCAATAGATCTTTAGAGCGTCAGAAAGTGGGAAGAAGTGGCGCACAAGTAGAGATCTTATTTTCTGTGCACATCAGACAGTTGCCCAAATGACGTAGCTCAATGCGAAGACACCGAAGAGTCCGGAAAAGGCTGTTAATAACTCTGAGAAACCAATTAAGCTTCATCCCATAGAAGCTGCGTATAGTGGCATAGTCGCTTTTTTGACACAAATCTTCCGAGAGAGGCTAATCAAATGCAACAGCTATAGGTTATGAACCATCCAAAGGCTAGGTGCTGTCATGGAGGACTTCAATGCTAAAAGGCGGGCGAAAGATCTGTGGAATTCATTCAGCCACTGAAGGTATAGGGCAGGAGAAGAACGCGGGTGAAAACAGCTCATCTGATGGCTAGTGACCACACTTCGACTTGCAGACACTTTAAAAGCTTGGTCAACCTTGGCAATTCTAGACTTTTGTGTGAAACGATGAGCTGACATCGTAATGGTCTTCGAGTTGTGACAAGTTACTTCCCTGACGTATATTTATAAGGATCACGTAGTTGTGCTAACAATGTTTTTTTCTTTCAAAATGATTCCTTGTGGGCGTGGGGTTGCAGGCTCAAACCCCGGTATGACACAAATGGCACTTTGAGGTTCATTTTTGCACTGTCCACCTATCCACCTATCGATTAGGAGTACAGCTGTCCTGAGAAAGCTTCTCAAATTCACTCGATTGGATTTGTGCAATACAAAATCACACAGATGAATGAGGGGGAGAAGCTGGGTCGTATGAACCTGATGCGCAACCTATTTAGTCTTTCTTTCTTTAGAATCCGAACAAACCAGCAGCTGTGTACAGGCAAATGTGAAATCTATTCATGGTGAAAATATGGTCCTATAACAAGTCACCAGTCAGTCAGTTTCAGTCTGCAGACCATGCAGCAGAGTTGGGTTGGCGCTTAGGCCAGAAATGTTAAGAATGAGTCAGAGTCACCTTACACCACAAGTGGAAACTAGAACGACCAAGGATAGACTTGAAAGACAGCTGCTACTACCAGTCTTAGTCGAATAAATATCGCGTGCAATGAAAACTTGACTGGGATCGGTTTCGGTTTAACACTTCTTCACTGATTAACGGAGGGAGCTGCCAGTGTTTATCAAGCGGCAATTTGCAAGCCAGACCAAGTAGTGACCAGCACCAAAAAGGTGGTCACACCTGATGAAAGCTCAGTAAACAAGAGTGATCCTACCTTTTAGAGGGTTTATGGCAAGCCTCGCTGAATTTGCTGTATTCTACGTCTCACATTTGTTCTCTGTCTTTCGAATATAGAAAATCTAAGAAGGCCCGTAGGCTTGGTCTATTGGAAAGTGATCGCACTGAGCTACAGAAATCCTTCTCCATGCGATCTGCGCGGTGATAACTCTTCATAAAATGCGATAAATCGGGAGAAACATTAGCGCCCAGCTAACTTATTATTTGCACTTTGCTGGGATGCCTATCAGGCATTGTCAAGACTGCGATTTTCTGTGAGTAGTCCAGTCGAATACTTAGCTACCTTACGGCTTATGGCGTAAACGCAAGGCAAGCTCAAACGCATCTTGTGGCGCAGTCAATTGAAATAATTTTTAGCTATACTTCTAAAGGTAAAACCTTCAGAGTGTCCTTTGGTAAATACAGCTGATCTACGACACGATCAGAACTGCATCACTAAATAAGCTTTAAGGCGGATTATTTAGCTCATATACCAGCAAGCTGCTAGCTACTAGGGTAATAGGGATTTAAGCTCCAAGATTTATGTACTTATGGTACAGCTTATGCCCACAATAAGTAGCGAAGTCGTATGAGCAAACGGACCTAAGTAGGCTTGAGACCGTGTGTCATGAAGACAACACATTCAGCAAGCCAGAGCATCTTCTGGTGCAAAAGCTGAAGACAACTGCTCTAACTTTAAACGAAAAAATCCTCAGCTTCAATAAATAAGTTTCAACCAAACCTCGATTTTAAAGGTTCATTAAGTTCAATGCTTGTGTCAAGAAGATAATATTTTGCCAGGGATGGATGAAGACAACCGCAAAGACCTCAGAGCCCCTGTCAAGAAACATCTAGAAGACTCTTTGTAAGACCCCTCTCCTTTTCCGAGTTTTTCTTAATGGGGCAGAGGGTTAACTATTGGAGTGGTCGAAAGTCGATTCAAAAGCAAATCTTCAAGGGTTTTCAGACCCATTTCTTGATTGGTTTGAGAGTAAACAGCGACTTCGGCCTTAAAGCACTCGGCGACAAATTCTTGTAGTCGAAGTGAATTTCTTGTTACCAGATCAATTCTGCTGACCTGATTTCCAAGTTTTGACAAGTTCAATGAACACTTGTACGACTTGTTGCTCTGTTATAAAGGCCTCCGATCCTAAAAAT
Source organism: Cheilosia variabilis (assembly GCA_951230905.1). Taxonomy (NCBI): domain Eukaryota; kingdom Metazoa; phylum Arthropoda; class Insecta; order Diptera; family Syrphidae; genus Cheilosia; species Cheilosia variabilis. The sequence goes on from OX579679.1 coordinate 48,078,177, forward strand.
CGTATATAAAATGGCTGGAACATTTAGAGGCAAGAGTCTTCGATTCCAAGATGAAAGCAAAATAGCAGAGTAGAGGACTTTAAAACTGATTATGACCTCCTGCGAGTGCGCAACTAGCCGAAACTTGCTAAAGACTGTGCCAATTGAAGAGATAGATAAGTTGACACCTAGCGGTCCATCCCAAACTCTAACTAAAAAGGTTGAGGGCCGGATGTTCAAAGAAACCCATTGCCGATGGCGATTCCATTGGAATGAAAAATTCTCTAAAGCCAGAAGTTGTTTTGGGACCGTATACATCTGTCTATTGCCGTATAAACCTTTCGAATTGCGAGCTCTTAATGAAAAGCATGGAGACAGTCCTATAAATGGTACTCCGACTTGTGAGAGTCCGTTGATCTAAAGGCCTTCGAACAGCGAGGCCTAAACGGATAGTGTGGGGTGGAAACTTCCAAATCCAATTGTCACAATTAATCTATCGGCCTCAAACCGGTTATAGGATGATGAGGTCTTAAATAAATACTTTGGACCACCTGTCAAAAGAGTTTTTAGAATAGGGAGATCCCCAAAATCCCACTCAAGCACTAATTGTGTTTTCCCCTGACAGGAAAAGAGAAACAGCCACATAAACCAACCAGGGCCCTTTGATTTGAAGAGGATATCTTAATGGAAACTGTCACCGCAAGAAGTTTCTGCCTCAGCTTTTGGAATAACTCTGTATCGAACTGCATGAGTATTGTAACTCTGCTGTCGATGTATAAAGCAAGGATATAAACTTAACGAAAGACCGAGAAGGTTCTTAGCATTGTATGACGAAAGTAGTCTTTGAGAAGGAACCAACCATACAGGTTGTGTGAGCGAAGGCAGGTTGCTTAATAAAAGTGGTTTTTTAAAGACATTTTTCCACTCAAAATTGTGTTGTTTCATTTATTGTATTTCCTTGATTTATAATTTCCCTGAGCTACGATACATTTTGGTCCGTGTCGAGCCGGATAATGTGCTAGTGACGTGATGGTGCAGGTTTTCTTAAAAAAAAAAAATTAATGAAATAATAAGTGCATTGTGAGTTTCGTTTATTACGAACATAAATTGTGATGGTGAGACGTGCTAAAATGAAAATTACGCAGTCGCAAAATAAAGCAAAATGTGCGCAGGAATCATGTAAAGACATGATACGTGAAGGAAGTTGCATATCGCCAGCAGGTAGTGCAAAAAGGGCACTGTATACTGTATACAGATTCATTTTGTACCTAGCAGCATGTAAGTAAGCGAATAGATATTGTTTCGTTGTTTTTTCTTTTTGCCAGCAGGAGCGACCGATACAGATTCTTCATCAAGAATTAAGAGAAGAGCAGGTAAGAGAGTTAACATTGTCGCTCAACCGCGAAAAGTACACACTCTTCACAAGCAGCGAGCGAGAATCGAATATCGAGAATCGATACACAGAATATTCTGCCGCGCACTCACAGCGGCTACGAGAAGGTTTCGTTAATTCGAAAAGGAGAGGAGCAACGAGCTTGTTGTGTGTTGTGTCTACAGTGCGAAATTAAAAGTATAAGTAAATTAAGTAAAAACAGCGAACAAAAATAAATAATTTAATAAACAATTTCTGAGGTAAGCCAACAATACAGTCCACATTTTAGCAGGACAAGCGAAATTTCGTTTATCAAAATAATTTCTTAGCGAATGGTGGTGGTTGCAGTAATTTGTTTAGCAACAGAGTTTTCAGTGAATGTGCGCAGGCGTCGACAACGTGAGTGCAGGGGAAGGGTGTCTGGCTATCATTTACGGTTCAGATGGAGAAAGAAAATATATGCGAATGAGTGAAGCGAGTGTGCGTATTCCATTTTTGTGCTTGTGAGATGGGGAATGACAATAATTCCGTATTCCGTTTTGGTGCTTGTGAGATGGGGAATGACAATAATTCCGTATTCTGTTTTGTGGTTGTGAGATGGGGAATAACGATAATTTCATATTCTGTTCTGTGCTTGTTGTGATGGGAGTATATTGACTCCATATTTATCAAAAATCTAAATACCAAATAATGGCGTTTGTTGTTGCTGCTGTGTTGTGAGATAGGGATTGATAATTTTATTTTTTCTTCTAGGTTACTTGAGTTAAGTTTTTTTTGGTCACTTTTTTTTCTTTCCAAGTTATTTATTTGTCGAGACATTAAATGAGAAGGGGAAGGAGGGGCTTGATCACAAATGTGTCAGTCGCCATTGATTTTACAGAGCGAAAAATATGTCAAGACTAATAATGTGAATGGGAAGGAGTGCAGGTGGAACTCAGAGCACTTGTGTGCGAGTTACCAAAATAAAGAGAAGGAGTGAAGGAGGAACTTGAGTGCAAATGCACCAGTTGCCGTATATCAGGTTAATTTTTTGATTTTATAAAAAAAAAAGGAGACATAGCAGGAGCAGGAAAAAACTTAAAGCACGACGGTGCTAGTTTTTTAACAGAAGGAATGCTTGCAAGCAGCAGGAACAAATATTTCAGAATTTGCTCAAATTGACTTGAGTCCTGATTGTTGTGAGTGAGATTGGAATTAAAGAACAGGAATATAAAACAGCAACAGCTACAAAAGCAGCAACAAATTGCCACTCCATTTATTTATATTTATTATATTATATTTATTTCATTCACTACTGACCATATTTTCTTTATCGGCTTATTATAAAGGGTGATTTTTTAGCTGGTTTGGTTTTGGCAACACTGGTTTTGACAGCTGACGTGTGTTTAGTACCTTGTGTCACTGTCAAACAGCTTCAGTTTGGTTTGCAATTTAACCATGGATCGTCTTACAAATGAACAACGCTTGCAAATTATTGAATTTTACTATCAAAATTCGTGCTCGGTTCGAAATGTTCATCGCGCGCTGCTTCCATTTTATGATCGGCATTCTCGACCTTCTGAGCAGTCTATTCGGAAGATTGTGACCAAATTTCGCACCAAATTTACTTTGTTGGACATTAAACCACCAACACGTTTACGTACTGTGCGTAGTGAAGAAAATATTGCGGCCGTATCAGCTAGTGTGACAGAAGACCGCGAAATGTCGATTCGGCGCCGTTCCCAGCACTTAGGCCTTTGTTACAGCACTACGTGGAAAATTTTGCGGAAGGATTTGGGCGTAAAGCCTTTTAAGATACAGCTGGTGCAAGAACTAAAGCCAGCCGACCTACCACAACGCCGAATTTTTGGTGAATGGGCTCTTGGAAAGCTGGCCGAGGATCCGCTTTTTTATCGAAAAATTGTGTTCAGCGATGAGGCTCATTTTTGGTTGAATGGGTACGTAAATAAGCAAAATTGCCGCATTTGGAGTGAAGATCAGCCAGAAGCATTGCAACAGCTACCAATGCATCCCGAAAAAGCCACTGTTTGGTGCGGTTTATAGGCCGGCGGCATTATTGGGCCATATTTCTTCAAAGATGATGCGAATCGCAGCGTTACTGTCAATGGTGAACGCTACCGAGCGATGATAACAAACTTTTTTTTTGCCCGAAATGGAAGTTCTTGACTTGCATGATATGTGGTTTCAACAAGACGGTGCCACATGCCACACAGCACGCGAAACAATGGCGCAATTGCGAGGCGAGTTTGGTGAACAGTTAATTTCACGTTTCGGGCCGGTCAATTGGCCGCCTAGATCGTGCGATTTGACACCATTAGATTATTTTTTGTGGGGGTATGCCAAGGCTAATGTGTATAGGGACAAGCCCGCTTCGATTGACGCACTGGAAGCCAACATCCATGCATTCATTCGTGAGATACCGGCCGATATGTGTGAAAGAGTATGCCAAAATTGGACTCAGCGGATGGGCTACCTGAGACGCAGCCGCGGTCAACATTTGCATGAAATTATCTTTAAACATTAAATTGCAAGGTTCAAACTATCGATTCAAATAAATATTTCATTCATTTTTTCGAATATTTTGTGTTTTTTTTTTTAAAAAAGTTCTAAACCTCTTAAAAAATCACCCTTTATTTACAATATGCATTTTACTATCGCATACTGGGAAATTTCACATTGAAGTACCCACTGCGAACTACTATTTTTTATTTATTTTTTTTACAGGATAAAGCATTATTGAAATGATTTCTAATGCAATACTTTTTTCCTTATACCTTGTAGGAAAAGAAAAGCAAGCAGGCATTTGTTTTCTTTTTGTAAAAAACGAGAAGGTAAAAACATGGAAAGAGAGCAGGTTCGGAATGACAATTATATGTTGGATGCCGGAATATTTTCGGTGAGCAGGATGCTGGCCTTCGTGGAGTCTCCAGCCTTTGGTATTTGCTCAATGGCAGCAGCTCAGGTCAGGCTTGAAGCCTTGCAGGATGCTTGGGCGCAGGTGAAGGCGTCCGAGAGCAGGATTGCGTTGGCTGATGATCTGCTGATCAACGTTGAGATGCAACGCAGGATTGCTGAAGCGGAGGCAAAATATTTTGCCGCCTATGCGGCATTAAAGGAGAAGGTAACTGAAGAAGCTCCAACAGTAGGTGCAGCAGGCAGAGCTGGACAACCCATCGAAGTCCAGGTTAATCTTCCATTCGCCCAACACGATGTAAAGAACACCTGGGGATCGTTCGATGGCGACATCACAAAATGGCAGGGTTTTCGAGATCGCTTTGTGGCAGCGATCCATGACAATGATAAGATAGCGCCCGCCTATAAATTTTCGTATTTGAAGGCATCGCTATCGGGTAGAGCAGCGAGGACTCTCGGTGAATGGCAGCTCACCGAGAAAAATTATTGTGAGGCGTGGAAGCGTATTAACGAGATTTTTACCAAGAAATACGCTACGTGCAGGGAGTTACTGAGGAATTTCTTCAAGCTTCCGTCACTGCAGGGTGCACCGAGAGCAGGAGAGCTGCAAAAGATGGCCAACACCACCTATGAAACACTGCGTCAATTAGCAGCGCAGGGGATCCCAACGGAACAGTGGGATATGATCATTATTCATGTCCTGCATGAAAAGTTGGATCCAGAGACGGCGTGCAAGTGGGAAGAAGTGCGTACCTCTGAGGAGCCCACATCGAAAGAATTTTGTGCCTTCTTGGACAAGCGTGCCGAGGCATTGGGTGGAGCAGCGAGCAGGAAGGTTGAATAGCCGTCGTTTCCACAGCAGGCGCGTTCGACTTTGGGCAGAGGTGAGAATGTGCGAGCGGGTAGCAGCAATGCCCGGAGAGAGGAAGTGGCAGGGGCCAAAAAACCGTCACCTTGCCACTTGTGCAAATCATTGAACCATCCAATGTGGCGATGCCCGGAGTTTGCGATGTTGAGCTTGCGGGCCAGACAGGACTTCGTGAGGGAGAAGGCGCTCTGTTCAAATTGCCTTAAGACTGGACATGTTCCGAGGGAGTGCTTCCAAGGTCCCTGCGTACGGTGCCCCGGGAAGCAGATGCACAACAGTGTACTCTGTCCCATGAGAGAGTTGCGGAAGGGTGAAGCGACTGTCTTACATGCGCAGGAAAAGGGAAGGAAGAGAAGGAGCAAGCAGGAAGGCGAAAATAAGCCGAAGAGTGATTGACTAGTTGTCCCTCCCGAGAAACGCCCTCGGTTGGACAAAAGCAGGACAAAAACGATAGCAGGCAGAGCAGGGGTGAAGGAAGCGGAAAGTGAGTCTGAGGGTAACACGTCCTGGGGTGATTTTAAGAGGGCAAGGCGTTTATCTCAAAATGAAAATAAAGCCATAAGTAACATTTATTTAACGTCTCTTAATTATCATGAGCAGGAGCAGGAAACATATACTTTGATGCCTACGGCACAGGTGGATGGATAGCAGGAAGTATGGGCCAATAAGGGCACTTTTGGATACAGGGGCACAACCTAATCTGGTTAGTTATCAGCTTGCTCAGAGACTAGAATTGCCAAAGGTGCAAATAGCAAAGAGAGTAATTGGTGTGGAAGGCGAGCCTTTCAACGTCAAATGCAAAACCACACTTCTTGTAGCTCCATGGTTTGATTCGCAGGTTTCAGTAGAGCAGGATTTCTGGGTACTGCCCAAAGAAAGCAAATGGCAGCCAATTGTGCCTACACACAATCTGGGACCGCCACGGATGGTCATTTCCACAGGGTTGCCACTTGCTGATCCAGATTATTGGAAAGCAGGTCCTGTAGATTTATTGCTAGGGTGCAAGTTTATAGCAGAAATATTTATTTCTGTTTTAGGGCATCAGCCAGGTGGTGTTCTAGAGATGGAAACTATTTTTGGCAGGATCATACTCGGAGAGTATGAAAGCGAGAAGGATAGCAGGGGCATTGAGTTTGAGCAGGTGTCACACGTCGTGTACATGGACAACAATCAACTTCATGAATCGCTTAAGCGTTTATGGCAGTTGGATGACATTGAAATGTCATCAAGCAGGTCAAAAGAGCAGGAGCAGGTGGAACAGAATTTCATCAATACGTTTTCACGTGATGATTCTGGCAGGTTTGTTGTGACGATTCCTTTGAAGGAATCAGAGAAGGAGCTTGGAAGCTCAGAGCTTACAGCAAGACGTAGGTTCTTTGCTCTAGAGAAGAGGTTAGCAGGTGATTCTGAGTTGAAACAGAAGTATGTAGAGTTCATGAGAGAGTATGAAAGAGCAGGGCACATGACACCAGTAACTGGTAAAGTACATGGCAGATCTATATACCACATACCACATCATTGCGTCACTAAAAAGTTTAGAGTCGTATTTGATGCGAGCTGCAGGACAAATAAGGGCATTTCATTAAATGAAGTGCAAATGCTGGGTGAAAAGCTACAGAAAGATCTGCACGAAATTCTAATGCGATTCCGCAGGCACAGAGTCGCCATTAGTGCGGATATTAAAATGATGTTCAGAATGGTGAAAGTTGTGAACGAGCAATGGGATCTGCAGCGCATATTCTGGAGAGAGAACCCGCATGATCACTTGAAAGAATATTGGCTGACGGTAGTCACCTACGGTATGACCTCATCAGCTTACAACGCTGTAAGAGCGTTAATACAATGTGCAAGAGAAGCAGAGCAGGAGTTTCCAAAAGCTGCTAAGGCAATTATGGAAGACTTTTATATGGATGACTGTACCACGGGTGCTGATTCCGAAGAGAAAGCCATCGAATTATCGAAAGATATCGATCATGTTTTAAAAAGTGCAGGTTTTGAGCTTAGGAAATGGAAGTCTAATTCCAAGGCTCTAGTGAAGGATATGAGCTATAAAGAGCAGGAGTTTATCTTGTTTCAAGATGACGAGAAGACATCGATCTTAGGCCTTAAATGGCTGCTTGAGAAGGACCAATTCACATTTGTAGTGAAAACGCCAGTGACTGAGCAGGCAATGACAAAGAGAAAGGTAGTGAGCTGTGTGGCGCAACTTTATGATCCTAATGGGTTCATAGCTCCCGTTACGATTGTGGGGAAGATTCTTATCCAAGACATATGGCGTTTAAACGTTGACTGGGATGAGAAATTACCAAAAGAAATAGATGAGAGATGGAGAGATTTGTGGCAGGAAATAACATCCTTAGAGAATGTAAGAATACAGAGATGGATAGGTACCTCGGATGAGGTACGGAAGGAAATTCATGGATTTTCGGATGCTTCCGAAAGAGCATATGGAGCAGCGATTTATGTGAGAACGACATGGGCAAGTGGCTGGATTTCAGCGAATCTCCTCACAGCAAAAACACGGGTTGCACCACTTAAAACGGTGACAATACCGCGCTTGGAGCTTGCAGCAGCGGAACTATTGGGACGACTAATTGTTAGCGTCATCAGAACAATGGAATGGGAAGGTATCGAGTATAATCTCTGGACGGATTCACTCGTAGTGTTGCATTGGATAAACAAATTACCATGCGATTTGAAAACATTTGTAGCGAATAGAGTCTCGTCTATACAGACAAACACTGAAGTCAAAAGGTGGAGACATGTTGGAACGAAGGATAACCCTGCTGATCTCCTAAGTAGAGGAGTAAACCCATCAGCATTGGTTGATAACAAGTTGTGGTTGCATGGCCCGGAATGGTTAACAAAACCTCGGTCGAGCTGGTCATCTGAAAAGTTTGTGCCAAATGTTTCAGATGGGGGGAGGGATGAGATGAAGGTTTTTCTAGTTATGAAATTCACAGAACCTTTATCTATTTATGTGAGGTGCTGGCGAAGGAGTATTCCATTGATCGAATACACGTCTACATTAGAGAAGGCTATAAATATAATCAGCTATGTTCTTCACTTTATCAATGCAACTAGAGCAAAGATAAAACAACGGAAGGGTGATGAGAAGAGATATGGTAAGAGACGGAGACGTTCTGTACGTCAGGTGAGAAGGAGAGAAAGAGCAGGAAATAAAGCAGGTAATAGAGCAGGAAATATAGCAGGGGTACTTGATCAACCGTCTTCTGAAGAGAAGATGGAATCAATTGGTCACTTACTAAGAGAAGAGCAGGAAAAGTATTTTTCAAATGAAATTACTTGTATAGAGAAGGACAGGTGTTTACCTGACAAGAGTAGGATAGAATCCTTGAAACCATTTGTGGATGGTAAAAAGATTCTGAGAGTTGGAGGAAGGTTAGAGAGAGCAGAGATGGAATTCGAGAGAAAGCATCCAGTGATCGTGCCAAATGGTTCTCGATTAGCTTGGTTGATCATTGATAGTGCTCATTCAGCAACTAAGCATGGAGCAGTGCAGGTCATGATGCAGTACATTCGTCAGAGATTCTGGATTCCGAAGCTCCGAAGTGAGCTAAGGAATTACCTACATAAGTGCTTGGTTTGTGTTCGACATAATCATCGCTTTGAGATGCAATTGATGGCTGATTTGCCATCAGAGAGAGTAACAGCAGGAAAAGCCTTTCTACACACAGGGGTAGATTACGCAGGTCCGTTTGAGATCAAAATGATTGACAGAGCAGGTGAGCAAATAATAAGACAGAAATGTTGGGTTTCCGTCTTTGTTTGTCTCAAAACGAGAGCAGTGCATATTGATTTGGTATCAAATCTTACGTCAGTGGCGTTTATTGCTTGTTTCGAAAGATTCATAGCGAGAAGGGGCAGGTGTGAAAGGTTATATAGCGACAATGGTACAGCATTTGTCGGTGCAGCGAAGGAATTACAGAAAGCAAAGGAGCGTTGGCTAGTGAAGGATACTTTTGAGCACTTAAGTTTGAAAGGGACGGAATGGAGATTTATGGCTCCTGCAGCACCACATCAAGGTGGTATATACGAAGCAGCGGTAAAGTCAATGAAATATCATTTGACGAGAATTGTTGGAGTGAAGGTTTTAGCATATGAACAGTTTTTAACACTGCTAGCAGGGATAGAAGCCATCTTGAATTCAAGACCGCTACATCCATTGAGCGATGATCCAAATGATCTGCAGGCGTTAACGCCGGGACATTTTTTGGTTGGTGAGCCACTTGTGTTACCGTTACCATTCGTTACAAATGAGATGCCAAATACAAAAGGTATAAAGTTATGGAGGGAGCGTAAAGCTATGCTTGCGCATTTCTGGAGCAGGTGGAAGGAAGAGTATTTATCTACTCTGTATGAGAGAAAGAAATGGCGAAAGGAGAAATACGGCTTGAGAGAAGGACAATTGTGCATAATAAAGAGCGAGAATTACCCACCATCAACATGGGCGATGGGGCGGATATTGAGATTAATACCGAGCAGAGACGGACTGGTTAGGAGCGTGGTTCTGCAGACAGAAACCAATCAACTTACGAGGCCAGTACAGAAGATCTGCATCCTGCCAATCGAAGAGCTGTAATGATTTATACAATTATTATAATTTATCTTTAGCAGAAATATGCTTAAATAAAAAGCGAAAGGGTAGAAAACCGTAGGTTTTCGCCGGGACTGTATCGAACTGCATGAGTATTGTAACTCTGCTGTCGATGTATAAAGCAAGGATATAAACTTAACGAAAGACCGAGAAGGTTCTTAGCATTGTATGACGAAAGTAGTCTTTGAGAAGGAACCAACCATACAGGTTGTGTGAGCGAAGGCAGGTTGCTTAATAAAAGTGGTTTTTTAAAGACATTTTTCCACTCAAAATTGTGTTGTTTCATTTATTGTATTTCCTTGATTTATAATTTCCCTGAGCTACGATACAAACTCTAATGTTTAAAGACCTTTCTGAAAATAAAAGCCAAAGCTGTACTAAATGCTTCGCAGAGGATTAAGGCACAGAGCCGGAAACAGCCAAAATGACACTTTACATAGGCAACTTTGAAGTTTAGACGTTCCAGCGAGGAGTATACTTTCGGTATTCCCGTCAAGATTGTAAAGCAAGACCAAAAGATGTTGCGGAAAACATCTAAAAATAAGTTCGAAGCCCTAGATGCAAACCAAAATGCCACCACCCTAAAGTAAAGCAAGTAGCAGTTCTTCGACTGTTTTGACTGAAGAGGGAAGAGTTTTACGTTGTCAACCGATGTTAGCAGGTTACAACTTGTCACCCAGAAGTAATTTTTATAAGTCATTCACTAATCAAAGGTGGGAAGCCCCACATCGACTACAAAAGACTGATGTACTGCTAAGCCCATCTCATTAGCAGAGCACATCCATCACCACCCCATCAAAGGGAGAAGGGCGACATTATTTGTGCGTCCTGTCACTGGATTAGTCCAGCAACTGACAGTCGCTTATGAATGAATATGTGCGAGGAAAATGTGAAAACCCCATCCAACTGATGGTCGTACTCGTATTTCATGTGGATTATTGGTCTTTTGCCATTTTGTTTAATGTCACACTAGGCGCACACCAATTTGTCAAGCCGGCCAGGGTCTATATGCGTCTTAGAGACCGAAATCGTAGGCACTTATCAGAAAATTGAATGCGACATCACGGTCAATCCCCTTGGTAGGTGCCACTCCACATCTGACTTGTGTGACTTTCCGGTAAACAGCATCCACGTCGGCATCGGAGGAAGTCGCATGAATAAATTAAAAGTTCTGTGCGTTGTTGACCATTCATTGGTCCCACTGTGTCCTGTCAATTTAGGAATTGACTTCATCTTCGGTATTCAATAACCGCAATCAGTCTTTGTGAGGGCTTCCTAGCAGTGAGTGTGGGACACCACTATATGTGCTCGTATGTGTGGATTTGAACAAGGGCACATATTGAAACTTCTACAGAGAAAGCAAGGATATGTGTGTGTATAGATGGAGTTGGTAATGTTTTATCTACTAAGGTATATGTATGGACTAGTCCTTACCTTAATCCTTTGGTTTCGCATAAATGTAATTCACCAAAGATACCACAGCCTAATTTCTCGACAATAACTAAGGATTGCCTTGGAAATTCCTGCAGCTGTATTAGATCCTCGTCGGTGGAAATTGCATCGACATCAGCATAAGGATTCATCGGTGGCGCTGTTGGGGTTGAATTTATCGTCCCGGTCGGAGTTGTGGCTGCCGTATTATTGTTGCTGGCCCCAGTGCCAGTGCCGCCTGATGATAGTGGTGGTGGTGGACCACCCAGACTGCCGGTATTACTGCTGCTGCCGTTCGGTATTGGCTTACAAATCGCTGTGGCTGCATAATATTTCTCTGTGGGTGGCGGCGGGACCGGCGGTGGCGGTTTTGGAAATATATTATTCAACGGTGGCGGTGGTGGTGTCATGTGTACACCAACATACCCGCCCGGTATTTTCGGGATCAGATCCTGCATATGTGGTACGGCATACTCCTGGCAAACGATATCCGGTACATCTGCAGAAAAAAAAAACAAAAATGCAAACGAGTTAGAGGTGCACAAACACATATTGCAATTGGATTTTGTTGTCGTTTTTTTTTTTTGTGTTGGAAAAGTTTACTTAATCCCTGGTTCATTATAGTCACAGAGAGGATACGAATAGGGTATAGGCACAGCACACACACCCGGGATACATATCATAGTAGAATATTTAATGGAATTTTACATCGCATGCAGGGGGGGGGGCGACAAAACTTTTCCCCATTCTCGTTGTCGTGCGGTTAACGTTCGTTTTGCGACACAATCACTCCAAGGACATAGGAGTGTACCATAAATTCCTCTCGGTGTGGGGAAATCGAAAAACTTTTCCCCCAGAATGAGACGAATCATTGAAGTAATGAAACGATTTTTTGGATATGGCGTGTGCGCCATGTAATGGGGCTTAGAATTTGCCTAATGTCGCATTTATTCCGGCTAAAGGATCTCTCGCATTGTTCTTTGGTTGTGCTGCCGTTTGTGTATTATTTTCGCGACACAATCTGGGTCATTCGGCTCCCTTCAGCGTTGTCGTCGTCGTCGTCTTCATCGTATATGAATAAAACTATCGTGCAATTGTGAAAGTGGAATGGCAATGCGGCGATGAAGATGCGGGAAGATATTTTTGAAATGGGAAAAGTTTCAGTAAATTTGTTTTCGGTGCTCTGTGTTGTTTCATTTTGTTGCTGTACCCGGTAGACTCCCTTAGACTTCGAATGAAACAATGAATTTAATTTGGGCAAAAGGACCCGATGACATCATGAGCGCACCTTCACCTGCGGAGTTGCATAGAATATTTTTATTTCATTTTAGCGTTTTGCTCGACTGGTGCCAAAGGCCAAGTAGTTTCATGAATAACTGCTTGAATTACTCGACTAAGACACACAGAGTGAAAGAGAGAGAGAGAGAGAGGGAGAGAAAGAGGTGCACTTCCTTTCTGGAGATTTTTGGAATATGAAAGGATTTAGCTTGTATTGCATTTTTGCGGCCAACGTCCGGACAGTAGCTAGCAATCAGGAAATATTCATGAGGTAAACCAAATGCAATTTATATTTAAATGCAAAAGATGAATTGTTCCTCCATTTGGGGATGGTACTGTGTTTTTTTGTTTAGCAGATCTGGGCTTTATTAGATTACATGGTTAGTTGTTGTTGGGGGGTACTGATTTGAAATGTATTACATTCATAGGCGGGCATTTGGTATGCAAAAGTGGTAGTAAATTGGTTGGAGTAAGTTTACAAAAGGAGGTGCCACTCTTGCCTCCAGTCCATCAATGAGTTTGCAACCTAAAAGGGTCTTCTGTTGAAGTAGGTTATGCATGAGCGCGGATTCGGGCCACGGGTGAGTCGGTGGCTCGTGCGGTACAGTGGCAAGACACAAGTCGGTTTATATTTAAATATTCGGTTGTTCGGGTGATATATTGGGGGGCAGAGAAAGAAATCGGTAAAGATAAAGAAAGATAATTAGAGTCGGGTTTGGATTTCCAAGTTTATTGGGCGAGTTCTTACCTCCTTGATGGGTTACAAAAAAGTGAAAAATCTTAATTTACCAAAATTGATCTTACATTCTAGGGTTTAAAATTGATTGAGGGAAATTTGGAAATGGGAATTTAATATTGAAGAAAGGACCAACTGAGCAACTGCTTAGTGGCGGCATCTAGCAGCTCATCGCACTTTCCACCTAAACAATATTATTGTCCGGGGTTGTGTCTGGCTTGAAACGACACGTTGAAATAATTTTTACCAAATACCAGGGTTGCCACAATTTAGTTTACTTTAAGCGCCCAAACTTTGAAAAAATGTAGCACAAAGTCGTTGCCAAGAAAGAAGACCAAAAAATCGTTGAAAATTTTCGCAATTTCTTAAATACTTTTTTTTTGTATTTTTCCCACTACCTTCTGCAACTGGCCTTTGTGGCTTCTGTGCTTGTGTCAAATCAAAAGGCCTGCAAAAGAAATTTATTTTTTGTAGTTTTCTGAAGAAATAAAACAAACAAAATTTACACAAAACTTGTTAAAAGATATTTCTATCGTTTTTTAAGAAAAAATATAGCCCAAAATACGACAAAGCGCCCAATCTGGCAACACTGCCAAATACTCCAACACCTTATGATAGACATGGCTTGGACAATCCGATGGAGAATAATTGGTGAATTCAGTACTAAAAGGCCTATCCTCTGTGCCGCGAATTGGAAGGTCATACGCCTTCAGCGGGTTGAACTGTATAGCATCAAGAATACCGCTGGCTCCATCGTAATCCATAGTCAGATATAGCAGGTGACGAAAAAGTGCCTTTTGGGTCAAGACTACTGACTGTAACCCAAAAAACGCCTGAGTTAATGCGTCAACTGAATTCTGACAATCTTTGGGGTACCTACCCCAAACGATAGAGAAGTTCAAATCGTATGTCAAGGGGTGATTTTTTTGTGACAACGTCGTTGTTATGGATATAGACAAGACACCACAGCCGAAAAATTGTAAAAGCCTAATTGGCGTCGGAACATCTTAGGCGCTTCCTTCATACAGCAACGTGGCAACCCCCCCATCAGAACACGGAGAATCAAGTCGATTTTATTGCGATTAAAGCAAGGCATGCGTCATCCCATTTAAGAAGTTTGGATATTTCGAAGTTCCGAAATCGCCCCGGATCACTTCCTAGTAGAAGGTAAGTCACGCTGGTGGATATTTCATAGACTCGCACCGGAAAACTTTTAAAAAACTCGACTTCAAAAGATAGCAATGGTAAGAAGCTATTAGAACTTTTGCCGACACCTTTTAAGAAGTTTAGCGATGCAAGATTTAAGTGCAGTAGCAGTGCAGTAGTAGTATACCGGCAGCCTTTAGAAGTTCCGCCTTTAGGGCCACTTGCTGATTCGACTCATAACGAATTAACTTCGATATATGTGCCACTGTCTGCAGCGGTATAAACTGTCACGCTAGTGATGGTGTGCAGCTTAAATCGCCACAAGTCAAAGCAGTAAGCGACCGCACAGAAAAATAACTCCATGAAGCATGGTGTGGCGCCCTGCAAACAAAAGACCACAGCCAACGGGAAAGCCGTTTTAAACAGAGGAGAAAAGAAGAGCTCAAGCTTTTTCCGCGAAATAAAGAAGGACATACCCTTGAGAGGTATTACATTTTCATCTGAAAGGTGAAAATTTCATGTTAAGAGTAGAATGTCAGAGTCAAAACCTTTAAGCACACGCAAGGGAACAATGTGGTGGAATAACTGATCAGAAAAGTGAAAAAAAGTCGCAGAGGATAGACAATAGACACCAAAGCTCCGGCCCAAAGACTCTTTCCGTCGAGAGGGACATCGCAGTAGGTGTTGAATTCACCTGTTACGCAAGTGGAGGGCATACTCAGTCAAATTGGACTAAGCAACTGTAGGCTGTCTGTAATTGTAATGTAATGGACGGGGAAGGGCCTCTATGGACCGCAGTTCCATATATACTTCGAGCTCAGAAACGTTATTTGCATATTTGGCATGTTTTTTACGAGGTACATTATGTTCCATTGTCTTCTGCTCTGCAGAGTTAAGAGCCTTGGGACTAGCTTCTTCAACTCAGAAACAAAGCGCTGTGGCTTTAATGCGAGCTGGGCTTCTATGATTATATTTGCCTGCCTCTGGCTCTTGGGTTTGGTTTAGTATTCAGAAAAGCCGATTACTCTTTCTCTATTTTTATGTGACTTATCATAGATTCCCCGAAGAAGAATCAAGGATCAGTCTTTAGTCAATCTGAGCGTACGTTCGTACGTTACAAACCCTAATCAGTTGGTATTCAGGCATCGGTGATTATGTTGTCCTTAGCCAGATCTTCGTGGAGATTAAAGTCGTTCCAAACCAGCTTTGACTCAATCGAAAACGATATTGGGCCTTAGAGATGGTAAATAGTTTGACTGGGCTTAGATGCGAGTACGTTTAGTTCGTCTTCATAAGCTAGTTCTAGCACATAAATATAGATATATAAAGTGCGTACCTCCACTTGAAGTGGATGATGGGTGATTTTTCCAGTCCTAAAGCTCTAAGGAACCTAAACAGTAATTAATAAACACTGCGTAAAAGTTATCAACTCGTTACTCAGCAGTTACGTCAAATTTTTGTATGCTATCTGACGTCTACTAGCTAACTTACATGAGCATATTTTTTTATTAATACTGGTGTAACTTTATAAGTATTTTCCCTCTTAAAATCGTCGCCGGGTCTTTCTACAAATTTTGTATTAAAAATTCTGTGGTAAGAAGTTCGATGGCAAACTTGAATTCCCTGGACAGCGTCTTCTTTAAGGTTTTTTAGTGGTACATTCAAAAAGGTTAAAAGTAAATTATAACATAAACTGCATCTTCTGTCTATGCATATTAAAAAACTTTGGGGGGTTTTACATCTGTTCCCAGTTGACGTGAAAGCCACTGGACAGATTTCAATGAAATTAATTTTTTTCAAATGTTACCTAAACATGGGTAAACCACCCATTAAAATATATTTTTTTTCTGACATCACTGCCTTTAACTTGCCATAGCTCAAATAATTTTTGGTCACTAAAAAAAGAAAGAAAAGAAGAAAAGCTAAGGGAAGAAACACTCCTAAGAACACAGCCTAAGACCGTTTTTCAAGTTTTTATGACCTTAAAAAGTTATTTTCTGACCCATTCTTTTGTGACTATCGTCAGTTTTCATTACATTTGTAAAGCGAAAACTGAAAAAAGCTTTTTAACGCGTAACTTTTGCACTTAGTTGCTACTTTTGGAGATCTATCGCCAGTCCGCTGAAAGGTTACGTGATTAGAGCACAGTGTGAACACAGTTATTGAAGGATTCATAGTGAATCCCTTGCCAAATAGTGAAGTTTTGTTTGTCCCTTATAGTGATTATAATGACAGCAATAAAGCATTTTCCCACGATGTTGACATGATCGGAAGACCTTGTCGACCTGTCAGTAGTACATGTTTGAGTATAGAAGAAGAACCGTCTAAGATATAAAAGCGCGCCCATTCGAGGGCACACATCATTATCCGCGTAGCTTTATACACATGGTTCGACATTCAAAAGCCTTGTAAAATGTCATCCATTACACAGCTCTCCACTCCCCTATCTTTCAAAGTGTACGCGTTTAGAATTTAGATCCCCATCGTCTAAATTTTTGTTTTATTTTTGTAAAACGGGCACGCGTTAAGAGGTTAAGACTTTTCCTATAATGTAGCGAAGGAAATAGGAATAGATGAGACAGGAGATACTCCATGAAGAGTGACTTCAAATAAAAAGGCTATCTGGATCTACCTCTGTTTGTTTATGAAACATATTACTAGTATGTAATCGGACTAAATTGAAAATTGAAATGCTTACAAATTCAGCCAATCGTGTGACACTGCCCCAAGCGGGAATGCGGCCGAACGCGTGACATATTTCCAATCGTGGTTATGGGAGGGATACACAACGATTTCATTTGGATTGAGATTATACTTGTCATACGTACGATATCCTTCTACATATACACGCCTGGATAATTAAACAATTACAATGCGATCTACTTAAATAGGAGCCCCCCCACTGTTCATCCGTTTTAATTAATCATTTTCCGTGCAACACTAACGAGTCCTTTTCCCCCCACCAATTTCAGTTGGGCGCGGAAAAAAATCATAATATCAGGCATATGTTCAAATATTTATGGCTTACATGCAATAACCACAATATATATACATTTTTTGTATACTTCCTAAGCTGCAATTAAAATTAATTCTTCCGAAAACTGATTAATTAAATCATTCCTGCTGCAACAATATATGCGGCCGGGGATGCCAACTAGTGGAATGCATTCATAGTGTAATTAAATGCATGTTGGCTGGCCACCACAATCCTTCTGGCTAGTGCCTATATGTGTATGTAGTAATTAGTTATAATAAAACTATTACGGTACCTGTATAGTCCGGTGTTACATGATGTCGTTGCAAATCATTCATTGAACATCCGCTGGCTGCACTCGTGTACATATTCACGTTGAATGGCTCATGGTAGAGGCTGTTCTTATCGATCGATTCGTTGTCATCCATTGCAACCTGAAATAGATGGCAATTCTGATTCAACTAGGATTAGTATGGGATTGGGAAATTAATTTCAAAAATTCATAAATTTATTCTGCACCGGAGTATGGTTGGGTTTTAGTGATGGAACAATAGCCAAATGGGGCTTCAAATATTTTGTTTTTATATTTTTTTATTATTTTTAAATGAAGCTGTATAGTAACTGACTGCGAGGCTGCAGATTTCCCTATTCGTATTTAAAAAAGGCTCAAAAACTTTAGAACTTTATAAGGTTCGGTGGACAGCCAATTAACATAACAACAACGTTTAATAAATAGATAATTACAATTAAACCATTGTGATACTACCTGAGTGAAAGTGGAGGGGAGGTGGCCTAAAGTTGGGTTACTAAAGGGTGATTTTTTAGCTGGTTTGGTTTTGGCAACACTGGTTTTGACAGCTGACGTGTGTTTAGTACCTTGTGTCACTGTCAAACAGCTTCAGTTTGGTTTGCAATTTAACCATGGATCATCTTACAAATGAACAACGCTTGCAAATTATTGAATTTTACTATCAAAATTCGTGCTCGGTTCGAAATGTTCATCGCGCGCTGCTTCCATTTTATGATCGGCATTCTCGACCTTCTGAGCAGTCTATTCGGAAGATTGTGACCAAATTTCGCACCAAATTTACTTTGTTGGACATTAAACCACCAACACGTTTACGTACTGTGCGTAGTGAAGAAAATATTGCGGCCGTATCAGCTAGTGTGACAGAAGACTGCGAAATGTCGATTCGGCGCCGTTCCCAGCAGTTAGGCCTTTGTTACAGCACTACGTGGAAAATTTTGCGGAAGGATTTGGGCGTAAAGCCTTTTAAGATACAGCTGGTGCAAGAACTAAAGCCAGCCGACCTACCACAGCGCCGAATTTTTGGTGAATGGGCTCTTGGAAAGCTGGCCGAGGATCCGCTTTTTTATCGAAAAATTGTGTTCAGCGATGAGGCTCATTTTTGGTTGAATGGGTACGTAAATAAGCAAAATTGCCGCATTTGGAGTGAAGATCAGCCAGAAGCATTGCAACAGCTACCAATGCATCCCGAAAAAGCCACTGTTTGGTGCGGTTTATGGGCCGGCGGCATTATTGGGCCATATTTCTTCAAAGATGATGCGAATCGCAGCGTTACTGTCAATGGTGAACGCTACCGAGCGATGATAACAAACTTTTTTTTGCCCGAAATGGAAGTTCTTGACTTGCATGATATGTGGTTTCAACAAGACGGTGCCACATGCCACACAGCACGCGAAACAATGGCGCAATTGCGAGGCGAGTTTGGTGAACAGTTAATTTCACGTTTCGGGCCGGTCAATTGGCCGCCTAGATCGTGCGATTTGACACCATTAGATTATTTTTTGTGGGGGTATGCCAAGGCTAATGTGTATAGGGACAAGCCCGCTTCGATTGACGCACTGGAAGCCAACATCCATGCATTCATTCGTGAGATACCGGCCGATATGTGTGAAAGAGTATGCCAAAATTGGACTCAGCGGATGGGCTACCTGAGACGCAGCCGCGGTCAACATTTGCATGAAATTATCTTTAAACATTAAATTGCAAGGTTCAAACTATCGATTCAAATAAATATTTCATTCATTTTTTCGAATTTTTTGTGTTTTTTTTTTTAAAAAAAGTTCTAAACCTCTTAAAAAATCACCCTTTAGTTTGGAGCTAGTAAAGGCAAGTAAAGGAAAGACCATTGTTGAGAAAGCCTGAAGGGAAACTGAAAGAGTAAACCCATTAAAATAGTTCGATTAACACGAGGGTCAGGGCTATACACTTTCCACTTACGGGTGAGGATTTATTTTTTTTTTTTTGGGAAGAAAAAGGATGACCGAAAGAGATTACCACCCGCCTATAGCCCCTGGAGTGGTCACCATGTTTAGCCATTGGTAGACTGGATACATAGGGTATCGGCCAGGTTAGAAATTCAAGTACAATACCAAATAAAGTAAACGACTGGGTCGTTAGAAACTTTCTCGATCACTGCAAGATTGCCATAAATAGGACAGAGTGCCAATTTCGACAGAACCCATTTTACAAGTTCGGAGGGACAGTTCAAATGGGACTCCAGGGACAACGGCAACGACATTGACACGTTAAAAAAAAACTGATATAAAACCTCTGAGGAGGGTAGGTCAAGCGCAGTCTTTGACCCCACCCATGAGGGACAATGAAACAGGGGAAGACCCCAGCTAAGCTGGAGCGTACAATTAGAGAGCGGCCACAACCAACTTGGTTTCGTAACTGGATGATAGCTAGTGAACGATAATAAAAAAAAAGAAGATTGTTAAGCGAAGAATTTTGAGATTTTTAAAAAAAATTGTAAGTTCTTGGTTCAAATATTATTTTTGTTAACAAGAACTCGTTTTTAAGTTTTCAAGAATCAGGTATTCAGCGTAAGAATAATATACTCTCCATAAGTATTTTACTACATCATTGCCAACAAGTTCATTCTTAAATCAAAGATTTTGATATTTGGGTTCATTTTAACCAACGAAAATAGTTGGCATCACAATTTTTTTTTTCTCAGTGGAGTTTCCTGGACTGTAAGCAAAAGGTACATACATATTTTCGCAAAACATGTTTCCACCGTTTATGGGCGCTTTAAGGAAAATTGTGAAAAAGAGATGCAAAAATATTGATCAGAATCGACAGATACCTCGGTTATAAATAAACCAACTCTACTGGGACCTCAGCGGGCAATGACAGTGCTTTCTCATGTCATTATATTTTTTATGCTCTCCATGGTGTAGGCTGTTTCGAGTTCGATGCAGTCCGGCCCTCATTGGGAAAGGCTTATCTACAGTTTATATCTTCTTACAGCGGTAAATGTCTGAGATCCATGAAATGCCTTGTCTTTGATGCTAAAAGATTGATGATGACCTTGGATGGAAACGCGTCGTTTTACATAAACAGATCAGGCTTTACTTCACGTTTTACAAATCAGCTGTGGGGGTGACATAGTGCTCTTCACTTTTCAAGTAAATTTTGCAAAATCTGCTGGATACCCTCTTTTGAATATTAACCTCACAGAATAGCCTTCTGCGTAGGAAGCAGAGTTAGTAACCGACGAGTAGCAGAGAAGCAGCAATGGTGCAGCTGAACATTAGTTGAACAGTAGGCATAACAGATGAGTAACAGAGTTAGAGCAGAACAACAACAGAGCAATTGAAGAGTAGTAAGCGGACAGTCCCTAAGAACATCGCCAACAAATTGCGTCAAATAACACATAAACTGTAGACCTTAAGTCTTCCAACTTTTTGGATGGCAGCATTTTAGGAGGCCATACTTCTCTTATACCATCAGTGCTGTGCAGCAATAAGAAATTAGTAGCAGTTTAGTAGCTACAAGAGAAGATCGGCGGAAGCATATAAGCAGTTTTACAGCAGTTGCCGAGTAGCATAGCAGCGAATTAACAGAGTAGTAGTTATTCAGTAGTCAAGCTCTAACAGAGCATTAGCAGAACAATAACAGAACAGTACATCAAATGAGGAAAGACGAGAAGTAGCGCTGCTTAGTTGCGGAAGAGTAGCTAACTAAAAGAAGAATTATTTCAGGGTAGAACCGAAATAGTTGTTAAACAGTAAAAGACAACCACTAAGCCACGATGACAGCAACAGAGCGATAGCAGAGGAGTAGTAGAGCGATAACAGAGGAGCAGCAGAGCGCTAGCAGAGCCGCAGCCAATCAGCAGGAAAGCCGCACTCGAAGGTATCAGCAAAGCAGTAAGGTAACTGCTACTGCCTTGCTACACCTACATATTCACTTCAAATGCAGCTGCGTCTCGCTATCGCTCTGCTGCTACTCTGCTGTCGAACTGTTTCTACTCAGCTATCTCTCTGTTGCTGCTCCGGTTTAATTTTCTTACGTTTTTTTTACTGTTTTACAACTATTTGGGTCCTGCTATCCCCGTCATTTTCTTCAGTTTAATAGCAGCAGACTAATGGGCAAACAATTTTAGGTCCCTTCCAATCGAGTGAAAAATAAAAACTCTGACAAAACGCTTGGCCTCTACGGACCTCCTTTTTTTTAGTTTAGTCATGTGGCTAGAGTGCGATATCTGTGATAAGTGCACGGTTAAAACGTTCGCTATTCTTTTAAAGTTATAGCTCTCACAATGCAGATATGCAATTTAAATAGTGCAGTCCTTGGAATAGGTTGATAGATAAAAGCAGACTGTCTGTTGCAAGCATCTCCTGTCATACTCGCATTGGGTAAAAGCTTTTACTTCCACCCACCAAATGGCCGTCACGCGAAACTAGCTTCATTCCGCAAAATATTAATGACCCACAGATGGCTCTGTCAGTCACCCTGCACAGACCATTATCTTTATCGCACAGCTCCCTTCAATTTAGTTACAGAGAGAGAGAGAGAGAAAAAAGGTACAAACTCACCTTCATGTTGCTATTCAGCCGCTTGTCCGTACCCAACGAGTCCGGATTGAAGGTGTGCTGGAATGCATCCAGGACATTACTACCTCTCGTACGCTTGTTCTTGGCAATTATCAACAGTATAACAGCCACCAGCAGGAGTATGATTGTAGTCAGCACGGCTATTATCACTCCGACAAAATTTGGTTCCGGTTCCTGGTCGATAGGTTTCGGCGAAATGACTACAAAAAAAAAGGATACACATAATACGTACACGAGCATAGAAAGGGGGCAGAAAAAAAAAAAGAAGCGGTAAACCCAAGGAAACGATGATGGAATACCGCAAAAATGTATAAAGTGACTGAAAATACACAAGGATGAGATTTTGTGGTGGTGGGTCAACAGGAGTAGACAAAAAAAAACGCTCTAAATGGAATTTTTCCCTTTTAGGACATCTTTTTTGTTTGGTCCGGTCTTTTTGTATTTTTCGGTGTGTGTGCATCATTATGAAGCTCAACAAAAGAGGATAATGATGGGAGCGGAGTGGGAAGATAGCGGATATGTTCAGGGTGATGGCAGCGTGAAGCGGCACCGCTGGTGATAGCGTGCGCAACAATAGAAGTAGGCGAGTGCCGGGCTTCGGTATGGGAACGGGATGTTGAAGGTAAGGTAGCAGGACTTAAAAATTCTTACTTTGTGGTGTGTGGCTGCGTTCTCCTTTGCTGGGGTTCGTTTGAACTTCATCCCTCTGCAGTGGGTACTCTGGTGTATCTTGGGGCGACGTACTTCCGCTGATTTCTTCGTCCGTGAAATTTCCCACTACTGGCACTATTATATTTACGTTGAAAAGAATTCGTTTTCGGTAGATGAATATAGGTGGAGCGAGGTACATGAAAAGAAAGAACGGTTTTTCGGTTAAGAAAAGGCAACAAGACGACGAATATAAGAGGAGGAGCGCACCACAAGAAATATGAGTAGTTTGTGAAGATGGCGGCGGCGACTACGACAACGGTGATGGAAAATAATAAAGAAAAAAAGTGGAGAAAAAAAAAAATTGTAAAATGAATTCCCGTCATGGCAGCGCGCACCACAACCAGGGAGCGGCTGGGGTGGGGAGGAGCGCACACTGGAGCACTCGCACTCGCACTCGCACTCTGGCTTGGTCGTAGTAACATTATGAAAAATTATGAACAGCTATTGTGTGAAGGAACTTTTCAGTTTGGCAATATTAAATTTTAAGATATTTTCAAATCAAGCGAAGCATTATGAAGTTTCCAAGACTGCGACTGGGCCGGTGGGGTTTTCGAAATAACTTTAGCGCGGAAGCTGGGGCCGAAGTTGGGCCAGCTGCGGCCTGTCCCTGAACGGGTTACACCGGGCGGGCGTGGAACTGATTTATGTCAGGACAAACTCCCATTATAAGGTGTGTTAGACACTAGACACATCATTTTTTCACTTAGCTTAGGGAAGAGCGAAAGTTTTCTTTCTTCCTTTTTTTTTTTTTTTTTGGTTTAAGAGATGTTTCTATCAATGAAGAACAAAGGACTGAGGGGCGGCATTTAAATGGGAGACAGTTGGGCGGCAGTTTGTGTAAAATATGGGAGCTCTTAAAGGCAGATTATAGTTGAGTTTGAAGAGCGACATGGAGTTGCCGGAGTATGAGTTCCGACAGACGAAAGTGGCTGCTGCTTGAATAGTTTTAGATAGAAAAACGACTGAATTATACATTTAGCAGCTTGAGAGTCAATAACTTGTCCACACGGCCCATTA
Organism: Cheilosia variabilis; assembly: GCA_951230905.1. Lineage (NCBI taxonomy): Eukaryota > Metazoa > Arthropoda > Insecta > Diptera > Syrphidae > Cheilosia > Cheilosia variabilis. The sequence goes on from OX579679.1 coordinate 48,102,089, forward strand.
AAGTCGGAAACAATTTGACCGTCACTGCTACCACACAGGATGACCGTTTTCAGAAGACTACGAAAACTAAGTGCAGAGCTGAAAAAAATTGCACAGCGCACCTCTCAGTTGGTATCCGATATGTTAAATATTTCCAACGATGAGTTTGTGTGTTGCTGTAAAAGAGGTTGAGCGACGTTTTACGACCACAGCTGTTACAAGACCTTTTGATAAAAGGGGGAAAATGGAAATGACACTCAAGACCAACCTGCGGTGTTGAAAAAGTTGATCACGTTTGTGAATTTAATTAGAGGTAGTCAAAGAAGGGTCCGGTTTTTGGTGGCTAGAATCGGACAAACGTACAGAATGTTTCGCAGGCATTCGCAACGGCGCAGCTACGGCAGTGGTTGTTGCTGGGCAGTTCCAACTTCCAAGCTTCACTGCGTGAGTTCCTAACGATTCAAATTCTGGCTAAGAGGTTCTTTATTCTAACTCTATCGTCAGTTGGGTAGATCTTCCTTGAAATGGCGCGATTCGTCTACTTAGTCAGTGCAGAAAAATGTCTCTTTTCACGTATCCTAGTAGAGGGTATAAACTTAGACTTCCATCGCAGGTGATCTATCATATCTATCATCACAGACTGGCGTTTCTAGCAGCCAATTGAAAGAATCTTTCGTTCACCTTAATATTCTATGGCCCGGAACCCAGAGGAACGTAACCTCTGAACGATGAGAAGCCCGGGACAGTGTTTTCGTGCACTCTTCAGCAGATTGGACGTCCAAAGTTGGTTAAATCGAGAGCCTTAACGCGGGCTGCCTGTCGACGAAGGTAGCTATTTTCTGTCTAAATGTCGCATTCTATCCGCCTCCCTGATTGACATAATTTCAACCTCAATAGCGTTTGGCTGCTTCGAAAAGGCCCGTGGTTCCGATTTCGGCTGTTTTTTGGACTCTACCGAAGTTAATAGTTCTGTTGACCTTACTTTATTACCAGGGATCCATAGGTTATGATGTGACCACAACTGAGTACTTCAAAAGAACCATTTTTGCTTAAAGGTTGAAGAAGACAGCTTGAAGAAGACAGAAAGACCGCAAGTCTTGAAAAACGCATGAAAGAGATTTTTGGTCAGAGAAAAACATATCTACGAGTCGGTCGAGTTAACGCTTATTTTGTGCTATTTCTTCTCAGTCATGTTAAAACAAGATCAATTTTTTGGTTCATTTAATTAGACGCATTGATGAATTAAGAAATTGCGGTTGTAAGACACATACAAAATCAGGGCGTAATAAAAGATGCACACTTTGTACCTATGGCAAGAACATACGAGCAGCTTAAGGTCGTACATTAGGACGGAGTGTCCTGTTTGGTCTCGTATATACCAACTGTTGGTTCCCCACAATTAATAACAAATAATAAAGTAAATAGAAACGATCAAAGAACACACGACGAGCAACCGACGAAAACTCTATTTAACACAAACCAAACGTCAAGGATGTCGAGGTCTATGTCGCTCTCTCTCTCTCTAGCGTAAAGTCAGACGAATGCGAAACACAATTAATGATGGCCCAAATACCGAGTGAGCGAGAGAAAGAGAGATAGTTTAGGGCGAAAATATCTATTGCAGTCGAACAACAGCTTCATAGAAGGGGTCATTTATAACCAATTCGTAGATGGGTTCATGATAGGTAAAAAGAGCACACAATGGGCTTTGTAAAAAAAAACTATGTAAATATCTAATAAAGGGCCTTGATCCTAAACTACTCCTTACTAAAATCTAGATTAAGCTGTGGCCATCAAAAACCATGTCCAGCATCGAATAGTTAGGACAATGCCAACTGTTTTAACTTCATGTCTCTGAATGCTAACGCCGCGCCATTTTTAAGAAGTCAACAATAAATTCTAGAAGATGATAGTGACCGCAGTTGCCATCAACCTATAGACAATCAATTCCAAGGACTTTTTAAAATGCCCACTGTTAAAAACAGTAAACTAAGCTGCCTTACGCCTTCATTGTTGAACCATAGCTACCACAAAATTTGAAAGACATTGGGCATAACCAACAACCAAACCGTTAATTCGAGTTTAACTAACTATAGTTTCGACTTTTGATTGTAGGTACCAACAATCAAAGTAATCGGAACTTTAACTACATCTGACTTTATAGCAAAATGATTACAGTATATAACTCAAAAGCGTTATAATTTTTTTCTGAGTTTTCAAATAATTTGCTGAAATTGGCAGTTGATTGTATTTTGAGTGAAATATAACAGCAACTGTTTCCCATGCTTGGTTTTTTGACTGTATCACTGCAGCATTGTTAATTTTGCTATCAATAGCTGTTTTTTATTATCAGCTATGATCCATATAGATCATCGATTTACATGCACTTACAACAACAGCAAATGATCCTGCTTCTCATCGAGATCACGAATCATGATCTGAAAATTATTTCTACTATTTCCGACTAGGTGGCTTGTTTTATTTTTAAATGTTGGTGTGCCTGTAAACGATAGCCACACAATCACGTTGCCAGACTAAAAAATGGAACACAACAAAATAAATTGATTTATTTCGCATTCGAATAAACTTATTTATTTATTTTATTTATTTAAGAAAGAAATGCATATTCACATTAAGACATGTTGTCTTATAATCTAGTGATAAGCTACAATTAAACAAAATGAGAGCTAGGGTTTACAATTATTTTTACAAAAAAATTAATTCCAGGAAAAAAAAATAGTAAATAAAAATGCAAAAGCATACTAGTATTAAAGTTACGCAGAAAAAAAAAGTCTAAGTTTGTTCTTCAATCTCGCAAAGTCGTCCTCTTCTCTTATAAAGCGCGGTAAAGAATTCCAAAGGCGGACTGAGTACACAAAAAATTGGCGTTCGGATGTAAGGGAGGCATGACGCGGGTTAATTAGGATCCGCGACCTTTGCGATGATGCATTAGTAAACATTTCATATAGATATTGCGATTGATGGTTTAGGAGGATGTTTGAAAGCAAAGTTAGGGCACGATACTTAAGGCCGTATTCCGAGTTATGTTGTTTTTTCTCGATCTATAAAGGTATGTCGAGACCAGCCAAACATTTGATAAACTATGAAATACCTACATAAACAAAACAATTTTTATGGAATGTTTAAAAATGTCTTGCTGGTTTGGATCTGGATCCGGATGATCCGAATCAGATCACGCTGATAATAAAAAACAGCTAATGATATCAGCCAATGGTTTGAGAAAGTCAACTAGCTAATAGTTCTCTCATTGCCTGCGTCCAATTTAAGCTGCGGCTTCTCTTTATTTGCTGTCCATTTTATATTTATTTCATATTTATTTATTACAAAGACTGACGTTTAAACTTAAATAATGGGTTAGTTACAGTCTCGATTATCTTAAAGTCAAAGATAACTTGATTATTGGTACACAGTTTATTTTAATTTCGACTATTGCCCTAAAGTCGAGTCTAAATTTGGTTGTTAGTAAGGCCGATTGTGAACTATAAGACATGGAAACCAGTTAAAAAAAAAGAAATTTCTTTAAATTGATTGAAAACATTTGATGTACCAAATTTCTCGTAGTACCGTTAACGGCGCTAATTCAACACCAATTTTTACGAAATATGGACCAAATGAAAGACTGGGTCGGCATTGTGTAAGGCGAAACGTTCAAACGTTTTCGTGTGCACGAAGAAATTTGCTTGTGGGACATAGGGCAAATCATTCGTTCGCTCGAAAACGTCGAACCCTGATTTCCATAGGTGATTTCCAAAGATGAAATGATCGCATTTTTGAACTAATTTCGAATCATTCAGATAAACTGTAAACGCATCTATTCACAACAAACAATGATTCCAATGGAAGATATGTTTTACCCGACTTAGGTATACAAAATTGTATTGAATTCAGTTCCATGCATGTTTAGTTCGTACCTACCTATACCAAGTTGTGGTTCCACAGTCAGAAAGTCAAGTGTACCGACTGCCCATCAGTCATCAGATTGGAGGCACCCGAACTCAGACCTTATAACACACGCTCCCTCTTCTCAATATCAGTCAAACTGTATATCCCATTGCAGAGACAATGTTCGTGCAATCAGACAAAACACAATATTCATCAAACAATATTGCGCTCACTGACCGTAAAGAGATAACAACCCTGTTGCTCTGCCGAGCACAAAAATTCACCAACCTGCCGACCAGAAAAAGGGTTCCACTTACTACATCAATTCCCACTGCCGCAATACCACTGCTGAAGTGCTGACTGCCTGCCAGCCCTTAATGTACTACAAACTATCAAATAAACTGTACGGCACATAAAATAAATTACTCGAGGGTAGGTGATAATGGTTGGCGACATGATCCGATGACTTTACACGCGCAGACATATCGCAGCGGTTCACAAGAAAGGATTATTTTAAGCCAAAAACATTCACGCATAATTGAAGACTGAGCATAAGCGTATACCCTTTCTAAAATACAGACAGGGTTTTGGGAGTGAAGAAAAAAAAAAAAACCAACAAGGGTTGTGCGCGCTAAGTGTCCCACAGTTCCGGAAGCGTTTCGCCAAAAACGTAAAATATGTTGCATCATTTCAATGCCGCAGATAGATAGATGAACAGATAGATACGGCAACGACTCACACATATAGGGGAGAGGAATGGCAAGCAAGTACTTTGTACCCATTGGTAGAATTGAATGGAGCGTAAAATGCTTAAGTGTCATAGTGCGGATTTTGTCCCATCACCATCGCACCAAGCCATCAGAGTCGTCGTCGTTGTTGCTGTTGCTGTCGCTGTGCTCATCATCATCATCATTTTCGATTTTGATGCTGCGACCGTGAGTGGTAGGTACATGAATAGCGTGTGTCCTTGGAGGGTGTACACTGTACATCTCCCATGATGTGCGCTCAGTGATGCGCGAATGCACTTTCGTTATATAAATCATGAGGTTTTCAGAATGCAGCTGTTTCTACCTATTTATCCCGTGTGCTGTGTCCTTTGGACGGTTCGTCTCTGTGTAAAAAAGGATTTATACTGCAGACGTGATTTCCCGATGTCGTCGTCTTACACGACACTATACAGCTTCCTCTACATACGGCAGAGCTTAAGAAAAATTATTCCACTTTTGCACAAGATGTATTCATGTGTGTCCTGTATAGAAACGAACATACACCGTACTCTAGGAAAAACTTGAAGGATTTTCCTTTTGAATTCATTGTTGAAAGTTTCACTTGCAAGTTGGCAATGAAAAATGGAAAATCATGAAAGGATATTCGGCAGAAATGTTCTTCGCAGCAGCTCAAGTGTGAATGGTGTGTGGGGTAAGAACACTGCATCAGTTGCATGCGGGAAATGTGATATTTTTTGTTTAAAAACACAAATGCACAGCCTCGGGGAAGCCAGAGCAGTCGGCAACACACAATAGCCGAGGAAATAGAGTCGAAATTAGGCAAACATCTCAAACACAAACTTCGCACATGTGATATGGCAGCCAAGTGCACCAATCAGCTTTGTAAGGATACGAGTGACTGCTGACGGCTGCTGTGGCAAGTTTCGAAATGTGTTGATTTTGCCGGCTTAAAGGCCAACTCATAAATGGCTTGAGAGAGGGCAGCATCACAAAGGCGATTGTAGTGTAGGAGAGGCTTTTCCTCTTAGGACATTTAGTTAAATGGCATCGAGCACACGCGAGTCGATAGAACACATACTTCAGATGCAAGGACGTTGTCGCTCTTTACCTATAGTCCAAACGAGATGTCAGTAACAATTTAGTTAGCTAATCGATAACTCACCTGATACGAAGGATATTTCGCTCAACATTATCCATCGGAGTGCAAAATACAAGTGCACTTGTAGATAGCGTCCGATTCGGTGGTGTAATTTGATTGTCACATCTCTGGCGTGGTCCAGCACAGTGTCTGGCATATAAGAAAATTGAACTGGCTCGCCGGTAAAGTGACGGCCACCAATGCTGAAGAATACTTTAGCATGAACGAACACCTGAAAAAGAAAGAGGGAATTAAGTTTTGAGATATAACAGGCCTTAAACTTATATATTTTTAAGAACATGCTGCTGGAAAAGCTGAATTGAGAAGTAGGGGTACTGCACCTCGACGTTTTTGGCTGCTTGGTTTCTACGACTAAGCTTGAGAGATGAGTATATTCCCATCAATACACTTGCTGGTGCAATAGGTGGCAGTTTTGTTTCAAATAGTTCTAAGATCCAAACAAACTTCGGATATGGATGGCCCTACATCAATAGCGAGGAATGTTCGAGTCCCCAACAGTGCATCCGAACTAGCAGAGGCCGTACACGAAAATTAGCATCACGGGTAAATTCGTCAATGGGTATAAATCGTATGCGCGCACCGACAAACACAAACGACGCCAAACAAAGACCGTTTCTACGAGCTCTTTCACAAAACTTACGAGCAATGACATAAATGCGACGTTTAAAAAGCCTTTCCTGATTTTGCTGCCAAGAAAGGAAGGCAGGACATTTTTGGGAGGATTTTTGGCAAGCAAAGTATACACAGAGATTAACCATTAAAAAGAACGTGTCAAGACAACAAGATCTGTAAAGATGAAGGCGAAAACCTCGTAGTAAAGTTACTTTCGATGCGGAGAATATTGACACAATTCGACTGCGCGCTGTATAAGGACGTCGAATATCAAGATCGCTCTGTCAGACAGAATGAAACACTGAATCTGCTGTGGAAAGCTGTACGGAATTAAGCAGTGAAAGGGGCACGTCGAACCCAATGACAGACATTTTGCATCAAGCATGAGCCACGCTAGACTGAGAAGGTGCAAGATTATAAACAAATGACGTTGAATAACAACTCCGCAAATAGGGTATTGCTGTACGAATCAAAGATGAGCCGAAGCAGCACAGCATAACAGGCGGCGTTTCTCAAGGATCTAAATGCGGCATCAAATGTAAAAAAGTTTTCTAAGGCCAATCGGCTTTATTGGCAGAAAAGCTATTGTGTTATCTAAATTAAAAAAAGTGAACACTGTTGAAACGAAAGGAAAGGGACTGCAACGAGTGCAGACGAAAGTTGTATTCATGATGATACCGTCGTTTCCAAATCGGAGCTATAGTACGTCGTTAAAATCATCTTAGACGTGAGTATAACACTTAAACAATGGCGTCACTAGACCGCTGAAAAAAGTCAGCAAAGCTTCTGCATCACCAAAGATAGTGTCTAAGATATTAGAGGCGATTGCTCATAATCAAAACAATAGTTTTACCACTGCAATGAAGACCAAATCGCACAGAAAGGAAACTGAGACAGCAGGATGTGGAGTAGCTCTCGTGGTCCAAAATAAACTTCTTTCACAAGATCGTTGGCAGAACAACAGCCAGCAACGACATCAAGTGACAAATCTCTACTATAAAATGTATCAATTACAAACGAATGGACTTAGATTAGATCACTTTGAAGCGAATGGACTTGGATCAGTTCACTTTGACAGTGAAAGATGGACGTAGAGAGTCGCAGAGTCAAAATTGATGAATGTATCAATGGAAAACATGGATGACTGACTTTCGATTTGAAATAGATGCGATAAAAAATCAATGAATGTCTTTAAAACCCTTATTCGCGTGCGAATGCTGAACAAAAGCGGAGGTAGATGTAGTATTTCACTGCTGGATATATAAAGAAGCACGCTAGATGCTCAAGTAGCAATATTTTGTGGAAATGACTCAAGAAAACAAACCAGCTTAATGCGCCACTTGCAATTCTGTGGCAATCATCATGATGTCCTATGATAGCTAATTCGCTTGATAGAACGAGGGAGTTGCTCGAATAAGAAGTTCAAATAACCATAAGAGCGATTAGATCATTCTCAAGACGAAAATGTCGCACGACCTGCTCAGCTATTGTCGGTCATTATCAAAGCGAAATGACTTCAAGTACCGCGATCAATTAAGGTAGGTATCATTCTTCCGGTTCAATCACTGAAGAGACGGAGGCTAATCCCACATATCCAACAGCAACAGCATCAGAATTTTGTTGGCGAAGTGATCTCCAAAACCGGGAGGCAGTTTACACATTTGAAAGTTTAACATCACAGGCGAACTGGAGCAGTTTAGTGTAACAATTTGATCCCTCTCAACCAAACAATAGCAGCGACGATAGGACAAAAAGACCTTGGTCCACCTTTGACGTGAGTTCAATTGACAAGAATTTTCCACAAAACTTCCCCATCAAAAACATGGTTTTAGAATTTTTCAAGTCTACACTACCAATACCAACTACAAACGTATACATAAGACAATTTAGGCCTTACTAATAATAGTTTTAAATCTTCAGACGAAATATTTTGTACGTCACAATGGGTAATTTTTTATAGAATATTTCTCCATTTTGAGTTCGTTAAATCTATCCTGGACACTAAATATGATTTATTAGCATCGCGGTTTATGTATTAAATAAAATAAAACTCACCTGAACATCCTTTGAGAACATGTTGTTGGTGTGCAAAACGATTGCACTAAAATTTCGAACAGAATCAAATTCGAAAACAATTTCGACAGGCTTGCCCATCAGACCGGGAGTGTCGTTTCTCCAGCCAACCCATTCGTATCCTAAAATGAATTTAAGGTAAAGGAAATTAATTTAAAAAAGATTAATAAAAATATATACGTCGACGACGGGTATAAGAAATCTCTAAAATCGGAAAAATCTATTTCATAAAAGGTCATTCATTTTTCGGCTTCGAAAGTAAAGCGATACATTTTTGATGAAAATTTTATGTCATTATAAAGTTTGGACTTTGCCATTAAGTGTGAAATACAAAATCATTCAAATGGCCGCCTCGGGAAGATTCACAGCATGCGATTCTTTTGAGGTAATTTTTAACCACTTTTTTGCACATTTCGGCCATAACTTGAGTAATGTTGGTTTTTAATGCGTCAAAGGTTCGGGGAATATTCGCGTAAACACGGTCTTTTGAGTAGCCCCACAGAAAAAAATCTAACGGTGTCAAATCGCATGATCTTGGTGGCCAATTGACGTCGCCAAAACGTGAAATTACGCGACCAGGAAAGCTCTCACGCAATAAAGCCATAATTGGTCGTGTTGTGTGGCTTGTTGCCTCGTCTTGTTGGCAATACAAATCGTCCAAGTCACGATCTTCAATCGCCGTCAAAAAGATCGGTTAAATCGATAAATCGGGAAATCGATAAATTAGGATCATCAGCAACACTTGCACTTGCAGCAGCAATATCGACTGAGCGTGCATTATGATGATGCACAGGCCTTACAACATCAGTAACGCTTCCACTCTCTTCAAATTTCTTCACAATTTTACCGATTGCTTGCGTAGTGGGTCGATTATGACGACCATAATCATCGCGTAATGCGCGAAAAGTGACTACGTTTGAATCACCACTTTTGTAGTAAGTTTTAATAATTTAAACGCGTTGTTCGAATGTTAAGCGATCCATTACCGTAAATGGCAAACATTCAACTAATATTATAACACTTCAAATGACAGCTGAGTTTGACAGGTGTCAAATGCAAGCGCTACCATCTTGAAACCTTGTTCTTAGGCTCCTTTGAACCCCTTGAAGGCTCTCCCGCTTTATAATCTAATCTACGGCTATTGTCTTTTTTTTTTTTTTTTTAATCACGTTTTATTACACATAAAAGCTTTCAAAGGTTTTAACAATAGTTTCTGCGAAGCCGAGGCTTTTCTGCAGAAGATTGGGTGACATTATACATTCTTACATAAAGAATTGTAAAAAATGCTTTAAGAGACAAGTTGGGTTCAGGAAACTTTAAAACCTTTCCGTTTAAGTGGTGGTGATATTAGACGTGTTTTTTTGACCAAAGTAAAGCCTCAGCAAACCAAAGTAAAGTAGAATCGTCATCACACTTTCAGCCTTACTTCAAACTTACGTCAAACACTAATGTCGACGATTAGTAGGCTGCCAGCTTTAGTTCAAACGGTAATATTGAAACGGTACCAATAAACAACAAGACCTCCAGTGCGACAAAGTTTTTAGAAAGTGGAAGTGACTTGACAGTGGCCGCTTATGTTGGAACCTTTCTGATAATTTGGATGGAAATTCCTAATAATCTGCAAACAATATTTTATACCTTTTAATTTTTACCTTTTTTTTTTGGCACTCGTCTAATTTAATTTGCTTTGCTAAGATAGATTTCCAAAAAACACCCAATATTGTCACTAGTTTGAATTAATTGCTTTATAATGAAAACTTACTTAAAAAGAAACAAAGAGCTAAACACAAAGCTTACGGTGCTATATCGACCTAGGACTTTATAATTGGGTAGAGGTTTTGGTATCGCTGTTCTGAGAATAAACAGGAAAAAAAATGCTGAAGACTGATTTGGTCGATATTCCATAAAAACCGGTTTTTAAATATGGCCGCAAGCGGTACGACAAAAAACGGGTAGCCTATACAATTTTAGCTCAACCAACTCAGAAAATGAACTGCGGCAGTAAGAAATAAAACTTACTCTTGGTTATAAAAATTAAGAGTCTAAAATATATAACTGCAGCTACTTTCGTTAAGACCTACCTATTTTTTAAATTTCATCTGTCTAGGTCTATAAGTTGTTGAGCTATTTCAGAGGATTCCTGACAGAGAACAAAAGGGAGAAAAATACGTATCGGGTTTCCTGCGACATTTTCAAAGCAAAAAATCTCTAACTTTTGTCCACACTGGTCTGACAAGACTCTCAAAAGCAAACGTGAGGAGATCTTTTCCAAAATGGTTTTTACAGCAATACGAGAAATTGTTCTTGCATATAAGAAGCGCCACTGTGAATTTAAAAATAAAGCGCCGTAATTATAACAAATTTTAGTCTCGACTTTAAATTTACTGGGCTCGAAATTGCGAAATTTGTATGGAAAATATAGCCACTCTAAAAAAAAACTAAAAATGTTTATTGATAAGGCCCGATGAATAAATAGCTGGCACGACTTGACAGAAGACAGTTTGTACATCTTCTTTCAACCATTTGTCAGTGTGAACAATGTACATACCTAGCTTTTAGGCAGTAAGAGAGGTGAAATAGATCTTTAACCTTGTCAAGAAGAATGGGCACGCTATGCCTTCTAATAACATTTCATTCAATTACCCATCATTTCAGATGTCACTTAGAACTGAAAAAAGTCCCTCGGAAAACCGACCGACGAGTGCCACTTACCCTAATAGCAACAGATAATTGACACACCAGTTCGAAAGACCGGTGACACTTGATGAGGGTTTTTTTCGAGAAACAACTGCAAAATCCCTAAGCTGCCAAATCACTCTTACCTTCGGAAGGCCATACAGGATATAGGATAGCTACCTTTGCGTAAGTCTTAAAACGCTCGCATTCCCTGGAATAAACATTCGACTGTCAATGGCAATTATACAGAAAGACGGACAGCCCCTAGGTACAGAGTTATATCCCTTCCCACCCTAATCAAAGGTGTCATAAAAACGTACTCCTATAGAGAGATGTCTTTAATTGGACACCAACAAGTACTAGTGCACCATTATAACGCAGGCGATTGTTTATTCTATTAATAGCCCGAAGCTGTTTAGAAATCATAGACCAACACTCCTGTCCTAGATATCCCATTTCGGTTTTTACGAAACATAAATCTATCTTAGGGCGATACACCAGGAAAAACCCTATCCTCACTTATACTCACCCTTTCCGAATCCATGAATATCTGTTCGAAAATTATCCTTTCCCTTTTGGCCATCGACCAACTGACCCAAGCCTTCCACGTATCTGTCGCCCTCTTCGTGGCCATCGTACGTTTTATCGGATAAGTCGATTTCCATACCACGTTGGACTCCCTTCGGTATGCTGTAAGATACGATTCCTTCTGTAAAAAGAAAAAAAAAAATAAATAAGTCAATTCAAGTGCACAGCCAGAGATACAAATTTTAAAGTACTACAAACAGAGGGGAAACGCTAGAGCCCTGCATTGATTGAGTGTGTTCAAAGAAAACACACATTTTTCTCTGCCAACAAAAAAACAATCGAAAAAGTATTGAATTCCTCTGCGTCGTTGTTTACTTTCGAAAATTATTATTTTTACGAGCTCATATTTCAGCGAAAGCGAAGTGTACCCCACTGCGTGATCAAAGCTACATATGAGGGGATGGAATGTTTGCTTATTCCATCTTTAAGATTCAATTTGTCAACAGCTTGTCGTGGTATAGCTGTGTGCTGTACAAAGACGATATCCCAAAAAACAAAACAGTTTTGTTGATAAGGAAAAAAAAAAAACAAAAAAAAAACCGATTTTCAATACCCTGTGCTGGCATTGGCATCCCGCATAGATAAAACACAATACGGCCGCTTGCGTACTCGCATCTGGGCGAGAGTGATGACAGATACTCGTAGTCGTATCCACTTTTTAAAGGACTCGGGTCGCAGCACGGGGTTGTCGTTTCGTTTACCTATTCAAAGGCTTTTTGTCGAATTTATTATTTCATGCTGCTGCAGTGCCTATTCAATTTTTGTTTTAATTGAAATGACAACGTAAAGTGTTGAGCAGTTCTTGTTTTTCCAGTTTTTTCGCAAAGGGTTTATGTGCTGGGGGCAAATTTACTTACAGTGAAGGACGGCGACAAGTGTCAATTTGAATACTCTTTGGTGCAGTGCAAATGCATATGGTGTACGCTCAAAGGAGGACTTGAGAAGGTGGCAATTATTCCTTTATTCTGAGGACGATTTCCAAGTCGAATCATAAACCCCATTGCAATTGCAACACCTTTGACAGTTCGCCCTTGACATTATTTCACTAGTGGATTGTGCATTGAAGCGCGGTACCTATGAACAATAACAATTTTTAGTGTCGACCTACAATTTCATGAGATTCACAATGGAAACATTTTTTTTTAATGCGAAAATAGCTTTTGTTACCAGTGTTCTTAGACTTTGAAGACTGTTCTCCACTTTTTTTTATCAGCATTAGTTTTCCCTAAATTTGGAAATAATAACCCTAAGTGAAATTTGCACTTGTTTTCATATGAAAAAAAAGTTAAAAATGTAAAAATTGAAAAGCTCAAAAAAGCATATATCATAAAAATATACATATTAAACAATAATTTGATTTTCTACTATAGACGTCAATTATCACAACGAGCGAATGCATTCAGATATACAAAAATTCTTAAGAAGACGCTCGATGGGCTGTTTTCTTTCATGTTTAATATGACATTTTCGTAATGAAAATACGTTTTAATTTTATTTTTAAACAATCAACGTTTCACAGAGATATTTTTATTTTTTCCTTTTCCAAAGTTGTCCCTCGTTTTACCCTTTTTAATTCAAAAGCCCCTTTCCTCTCAATCTGGGATCACTGATTGTGACTTAAGTACAATAAATTTAAGGTGAATATTAAGTGCGTCGAACTAATACAAATTTTAGTTTTTCGAAAAAAAGCTCTTTTGAATATTGAAAATATTTAAAGTCGAAACTTAAAATGTTTATTGGTACGGCTCAATATGATTACCAAGTCTGGAGAAGTTTTCTAAGCGACGGTTGTTGGTATTTACGACCAGAAGAGCTACAACTATTTATAAGCAATTTTTTTTTTTTTGACAACCTTTTCTCTTGGTAAAGCTTGACGATAGGTTTCAGTTCTGTAGGCAAAGTATTATTGTAAGTTGTGGTTCTCTTCGTTTTGTCAAAGGAACTCCCATTACTTGTGAATGCTGTTGGAGCTTAAATTGGCAGCACTATTAACATGAAATAATAGATTCAACTTTACCCATAAAAGTCGTACAGGGAATGCCCTTCTATTTAATTTATACTACGGAATTACATCTTGGTCAGTATTTCAAAAAATCTTCGTAATCGGTAGAACGAAAAAAAAAATCTTAGTGTCCATTAATATATTGATGATTGTGACTTAAAACAAATTTAATCGCTATAATCCTTTTTATGCCATGGATATGGATAATCCCCAAAAATAATATCTGAAGATTAAAACCATACAGAGCTTTACAAAGGAGCCCAAATCGAAGGCACTTATGGAAGCACGATGCAGAGCAAGCACTTTTTCAAGAACTATATTTGTTTGACTAAGGGCCGGTTTGTTGAATCTTTAATCATCGGTTATTCCAGCTGGTAACCATCGAATGTGTTTGTTGAGCAAAATATTAACCAGAAAATCTACGGTTTGGTTAGTTAACCCTTATCGATAACCAGCCAATTTTGCGCGGTTAACGAGATTTAACCAATGATTTTCTAGAATTACGTTTATTCAAAATTTTGTTCCGACTTCGTAGGTATTAGTTTTGACGTATCTGCCATGCAAAAACTTTTTGTAGAATAGTGCGAGCAATCGTGTGCTGAAAAAAATTATAAAATAAATAAACTTATATATAACGCAAGATGGAGCGAAGGCCCTGTAAATAATATGTTCGGTTAAGTTAACGTTTTCAACTGAGAGATGTACATATACAATACACTGCACGCCATTCTATGGAAGGTGGGGCGTGGGGGTACAGATAAGTTCTCAACTTCAGCCGGATGAATTAAGATTACTGTCCTTTGACAGTTCTTATAAATTGAGGAAATATTGCGAGAATGAGATAATTATTGCGACGTTCGTGGACGGAATTGAGATAAGCCCCAATAATGGGCTAACAATTTTTAGTGGTTATTGTACTGCTTCAGTTTTGTTCTCAATTAGTAGCTTATTGTCTCATACCAAAAAGATATTATTAGTCTGTTTTTTTTTTTTAAATTCCTGCATCATTTGATTTTGACATTTATGTACTCAACAGTGAAAATATATTCATTAATAAATTACCTAGACAAACAGGAGCCAGAAAAAAAAAAAAATTAACCATAGATTCGGCTAATCACCGAATTGACAAATGAACTGGAAAAATGGAATGATTTGTCGCAAATCTATCTAAGAAAATAATTTAAGTAGTTGTCGCAAAAGGTCCGTTTATAGCGCCCGAGGTCTGGCTTCTTATAATCTTTTTTTGCCGTGAACTTTTCTATTTTGAAACGAATTCTTTGCCATATCCGACAATCAAAACTAAGAAGCTTTTTCAAGACAGTTATACCCTCGGATTTCTGTCAGATGTTCGCAAGAGATGGCGCAGTGAAAAAAAAAATTAAACGGTAACCAATGAGCCACTGTGTCCAGTGTTTGCAACTAGGACTACCTTAATTTGGGCAAATGTTTTACAGACAGAAAGGCTACATCTTGACGGACTGAATGCACGACTTTTTCAGAACGTATATAGCTGGTTTTAAAAGATCGGTCAGTAAGAACTTTGGACACCCGATTGGGTTAGTTCTTAAGTTAGGTTCTGATGGCAGCGCACGACTACAGTGAGACCATCTTACTGATATTTGTTTCAAATATGACTGATCTTGTCTCCTTTATCAATTCGCTGCCATTCCATATTGACTTTTTTTGCCGTGAACTTTTCTATTTTGAAACAAATACAAAGGTACTCTGCGACATCAACATTCATTGTGATCGAAGTACGTTTGCATAGTTTTTTGACCAACCGATCTTTCCATGTCGTTTAAGGGACCCCCTTTGTCTCAGTGATAGGCGATCATGCCAATGGGAAATTGTAAAATGCTGGAATTAGGCAACAGTCACTTTCAAGAATGATTTTAAATTTTCAACGATCACTGGTTAGCTGATCTATGTCGCTATGCGATTGACTGGATCGCGTCGTATGTTTAACATAACGGGCTTTGGCTGCCCCACGAGAAGGGATGACTAGAAGACCAGTCCGGACATACAAGTGGGAGTTCTACCCAGAGGCTAGAAAAATGGTGAAGTTTGTCCTATAGGACTAGTATGGGAGGTGACTGATACAGCTGGGTACCAGCCCAAAAAGTAACACTCTCTGCGTGACACTTTTGTAGTGAGTTTTCGCATGAAATTTAAGTCAAACTTTCAAACTTTCAAACTTCAAACTTTTCAATGACTGAGCTCTTAACAGACGTTTCGTTTATGCCGATCGATAGTGATCCCAAATTCATTCTTTCTGTCAAAAACGCTGTGAAAACGTTTGACAGTCTGTCCCGAAAAGCTCTGCAAATTGAAGCCCGAAAAAATTAAATTTTTCAACAAAAAAGTCCTTTTTCTGGCAGACTATTATTATGGATTGAATAAAAATGATAACAAAATAAACTCAGCGCGAACATTGAACAACAAATGACTCCATTTATGCGAAAGTTCATGGAACTTCAGATTTAGCACGTTTACTGCTGCGGGGAGTTTACCTTTTGGTTTGCTGCACAACTATTTGGGGTCCAAGCAGTGATGCCAGACTTTTCGGACTGAATTGCCCACGATTCACGACAAACACTCAAAAAAATTTCATAGTTGGGACAAAAACTATTATGTTCATATGGCAGATGGCAGTAAACGTAATTTTAATTACACGCATAATTAGAATTTCGAAATTCAGACAGCAAATAAATACTAACCCCAATGAAATGCATGAGTATCTATTAAGCCAATCATACCTTAAGATGCGGTCTATATGAGTCACTGGAATTTCGATTATATTTACATTTAAAGTCTTTAAATTGATCGAAGTTACCCAAGACATTCTAGTTTTGTTTTGTGCGGCTTGTTTCTATTAATTATTTTAAAGTAGGACCGAAAATAGTTTTAAAGGTGAACTGTTGGGCATTCCTGGCTGACAAATTCGTTTGAGCACTGTTTGTTTAAATAACCTTTTTGCGATGTTCAAACGACTGTTTAGAGTTCTCAATATTCCTATCTGCGAATGTATTTATCGCAAAATATGCTCAGATATTCGAGTTGTACTCAAGTTTTTATATGGCCGTCCCAACGAAGGTAGGTAGAACGAGTGAGCACATATAAATGAAGAACCCACGTTACTATGTCATCAGAAGGAGTGAATTGGATTAGAAGTTGCAAACAGAAAATCGTTTATGAAAATGAAAAAGAGTGCGAGAGACAAAACGGAACATTGAGGTACACCAGCATTTGAGTATCAGACTGACGACCACCTTAAAAAAATTAACTGCACTGCAGGAAAGGTAGTTTTTAATATTTATATTGAATAAGTGACGCATCGACCACATATAAGCATGCCAAACTCTGTCAATGAAATTCTTTTCAAATGCCAACCACAACAATCTACGTTTCATCGTAGTGACGGAATGTTTGGAACCACTTTTCGGTGAGATTATGCTTGTGGTTCACTGAGTGCGCAAGTTCCTCGAGTTTACCAACTGCGTTTTCACTGTGGTTGCTCAAAAAAGGTGCAATGGATCCGTTGATACCCTCTCATACTAAACTAAGCATCATCTGTTGGGCAACCCGTTGAACATACAAATGGTTCAACTTGCAAAGGTGAACATTTTGTAGCACCAAAATAAATCAAGCTAACAAAAAAACAAAGGAGTTGAGCAAGGAACAAACAATTCGCAGTACAATATGGGAAACGTGTTCAACAAACAAAACGAGCATGCATGTTACCCGTACACTTGTTGAGCAACATGTTGAGCAACGACCTCCTCCCGAATCGAACGTCTTCTTTTAAAAAAATTTAGAGCATCATTCAGTGCCCATGTTCTGTAACTCATGCGATAACTTTTCGCATCGAAAACTTAGGAACAAAACATTCCGCTGTTTATCGCATCTGGAAAATATTGGAGTTCTCTAACTCTATGCGAAAAGAATTCTGTAGTAATTTTTAATTTCATGGGAATTTTGGAAAGATTTGCCAAAGCTGTCAAAATACTGCAAAAGAAAACAATAAAAATTGAAAATTATTTCACAGGGATTTTCAGTTAGTTGTATCGTTGTTTTTAAAAATGTTTTGCTTTTCACTTATTTTGGGTGAAGAATACGATCGGCGTAACATGTAACAGATTCAAAGACATGTACCAAGATCGTTTAAAAGAACATTTTGCTAATAATCGTGTTTTAAATAATTAAAGAGAAATAAATATCAAAAACAACTAAATATTTTTTTCTATTTTCTATAAGAAGTTCATATAGATAGCACAAATAAAAAATAATCGGAACAAGAGGAGAGCAGCCTATTTGTTAGATTGCTTCTCTCTTAACATACCAAGTATCTTATCGGACTTAGCTAATATCTTCATATTTTGTGCTTCGATTTCATTAAATTTTTCCATCATCTTGGAGATTTTTGAGCCCCTCTACAAAACAAAATTCTTATTTATGTTATTTTTATATATTTCTTACTTTTTAATTTCCAGCCATTTGAATTATAGCCGCAAGCTTTGTGTTTCGTGATAAAATTCGACAATAGAAGTGAATATTTTATCGCTCTTGATAGTTACGGAACCTGAATATATTACAAATTTCCAGCGGTTTCATATCGAAATGTTCCATGTGATATAGTTTTCGATTCACACAGTTACAGAACGCGTCATGTTATATTATGGCATTTTGTTTCAATTCATATCGTTTAAGTGATAGATATATCGATGCGATAATTACAGAACATAGGCACAGAACAATTAAATAAGTTGATTTCTGAAGTGATGCGATGCGCAGCAGTAAGTGGACAACGGGCATAAGCCATCAAATAATAATCAGTGGATCTTCTGCAACGAAAACCGAAGTACTGCTGGTTTAGAACTTTTGTGAGCTTGAATTCAATCATATGAGGCATGATTCTATTTATTCAAGTCCCTCGTCAGATTATTAATGGGGCCATTGCTACCTTGGATACATCAAGACGTCCTTTGGTATAACAAAATTGGACTTCTTGTTGTCGTTCTGATATTTACACAATAGAAAGTATTGGTGGAGTTGATGTTACCAGTCAAAACGTAAAGCAAAAATATACAGCATTTCATATCTAAATCAAGTTTGCTAAGGACCAAAGATTCAGCAACTGCGCTCTTATCTTAACTTAAAAGGTAGAAAGACGACTTCCGGGGTCAGTATTACAGAATTGCGAAACAAGTTGGACGAGGGAATTGTATAAAATTTGGGCAACATAGGAATTCCTACTTTTTTGTTGAAAAAACGTTTTATTAGTCCCAATCGGCTTCTCACCTTACAGCGAAATCCAAGTGAAAACTGCCCCAAATGACACCACGATCATTAAGAAAACAAAATGCCGCAGTTGAATTTTGACGACTTGTAACGGTAGGTAGCTTAGGTGAAAAAAGGTAAGAGAGAGTTTGGTTGAATGCGGCGCACGCAGGCCACCGAAAGGGCCGATGGTGATTTATATAGGGAACTAGGGAACCAATTGAAGTAATCTTTAATGGAAGAAACACAAACACTTTTCGTTAAAAAGAAAACACCTAATTTGCCTTCAGAAACCAATTTTCCCCATGTCGTCCGTGCAGTCTATCTCCTCTAAATGTCGGAACAAGTACCCACCCAGAAACTTTCTTCGATTGCGGGTTATTGAAAGTATGTCTCCTACATCTCCTTTTCCATAAAGATAATTCAAGAATCAGCTGGTGTTCGTGTCTGGCAGTCGGAGCCTTTTGGAATGGAAAAGTAGCATGAACAAAATTCCGTCCAATGTCTTGATTTTCTGAGCTAAAATTGAGGCGAGAGCACCTTAAAGTCTGAGTATGATCTCCTCCGGCTTTCTTTATAAAATTTATTCCTAATAGTGCCCTAAATGATGCAAGGAGGTGGTTTAATTATCACGACCTAAACCAACCTGGCATACACATCTCCTGCATGTCGTCAATGTCAGGCTGTAAATGGAGCTACTCGCAAACAGAAAACTCTTTGAAAAGATATTAATCGTTGAAGAACACGTAAGAGACACAATAGTGAGCCAAAGCGGCTACCTAGAGGGATACCAGAATAGGTGACAATATTCTTTGTTTTTTTTTTTAACAGAATAACCTGCTTTACTTTGTCGAAGGCTTTTCTCAAATCAGCCCTGTTTGTAAGCTTGGGAAGGTAACCCTATTAACAGTTGAATTTTTGGGTCAAAAGCTCATCGTGCAAAAATATTGGACCGGTCACATCGCGCACATAGTTACAAATTAACTCAACCTTTGGCTGTGCTAGCCGGCATTGCACATCTGCTTGGTTCCGGATTAACCGGACTAAACGCCCTCCTTCCAGGGATCAACTTGGACTGTTTATTTAAGCAAAATCCCCCTTGTAACATTTCGCTTTCGCTCACTGTGCTCGCTATTATGTACATTAGTCCAACAATGATGAACATGAATACGCTCTCCATATAATTACAGCACGTACCCAGACCCAGTGTATAGGTACCTACACCCTTTATCAATTGAGATTCACATTCTGCGGAACGGGCATGAGCGAGCGTATACAAGGTACACAATTACAATAGACAATGGAAATTCTTTCCTTGAATTACGACATGATCCCAATTTCATGCAGGAATCCCAGATGAAGCACCATCACACCGCACACCAACCGGCAGTGCCACTCGAAAAATCAAATGCGATTCCGACGAATGTATCAGAGGATATACTCCTGTATGAGTGTGCATAGAAACGGGAATGTTCTGATATGCGGAGAGTGACATCCAGCTTACGCATTCCAGCTGAATGTTTGTGATTGTTTTCCAGACACAAGAGAGCCTGATCCGCACACACGGATGCGGATCAAAAGCGAACTCTCTATTCTGCGCCGTTAAATTTTAATCCGATTAAATATCTTTGGATTGGAGTATTTTCATTTTTTTGTTTTTCGGGTATGACGTCCATCCATCAGAGTTACGCTTCAGTGTTATTGTTTACCCCCTTCTGTTGGGCATTGTTCACTGTTCAGGGTTCACCTTCCTTTCGCGCGGATTATTTGATTTAATTCAAAGGGGTTGGACGCACAACAATAGTAATGGCATTCATCTGTCATTTTCCAGGATAAATAGAATAATTGTAATGCGATGGATCAATTACAAATGGGTATCTCCTCTGAGGAGAAGACTCGGGCTTGTCTATTTTAGGGATAAGCGGCGTAAAGTGCGGGACAATGCGCGGCGTTTTGTAGTTTTTCTGGGTCAAGGGTTTCAATTTATCAGAGGTCATGCGGCAGCAGATGGAAAGGATGGCACTCATCCATCATTGAACAAACAGGAGAAACTTGGACAAACAACTCAAAACGACAGAAAATTCGCACGCCTTCAGTTGATGGGTAAAGAGAAATTCCACGATACGTCATGATTAAGCAAAAAATGTGTCATCATGGGTAGAACAGTTTTTTATGGCGACAGGAAAGTTTCTCGAGCTATTGTCGGGCCCTTTACTATAAGCTAGGATGTCCAGTCCATATACCTCAAAAGAAAACAGGGGACAACATTTACAATCCGCCCATCCCAAACCAACCAAAAAAACGCTTCACAAAATGTGTAAAAAAACGCGTCAAAAAATTGATAGCTTGAGGGTATATAAAAATCTATTGCAACCTTGGTTTTCCTCTTGGATCTACGTCGGCCAAATTTGTACGAAGGATATCAACTGACAACCGGTCTCGAAGTAACACAGCTGCGTGATTACCGGACAAAGAGGTTTACTTCCCTCTTAACGCATCGGTCATAATCAGCGTGCTGTCCCAATTACACCATTAGTACCTTCAGTCTTCTTAGGCGGCACTAGAGTCTGTTGTGAGTCGAACGGGTATTGCTTTGCACCTCGAATGCAAGCACGACGTCCGTTTCTAATTTTCGCCCGTAGCAGCCATACTATAGATCCACGGAGCAGGATTATTAACGAACGAAACAGAATGTCCTTATTAGTCAGGGAAAAAGGGCTTCGCTGCAAAGGTGTATTGTACATCTTTGCCACTAATACTCCCTCATACAGCATCTGTAAAACCTCCTGTACCGGTGTTGTAAGCTTGATCACCTGTTGTGTTTTAATCACCTGAATCGCTCGTAAGCTGGACAATTTAAAAGCTGTACCACGGATATAAGAGTTCGCCACATGAGAAGAGCGTCGAATTTGTACACCCCCAGCATCCGTACTTCGATTCACAGTCCCTCCGTTTAGCTAAAGGCTAGATGGAACCCATCCGACACTTTTCTCGCGCCTTTACACCTCGCAAAGAATTTCGTGACACTAAGTTGCAGAAGTCGTCCGAAATGCTGCTTGGGGCCAAAGATGCTTGGAGACAAACACATCTAATCTATCTGCAATGTAATGTTGCTTTTGGCAATATACGAAGCCTGTCACACGACGAGGGCTTCACAAATCTCAGGTGCCACGATGATTCGGCCATTTCTCTCGAATGCATCGAATAAGTAACAACGTTAACACGTTGAGCCTCCGGTGTCTATACCACGCCTGACTTTTCTTTGAAGACCACCAGTCTTTTCGGAATTCTTAGATTTCTCTCATTGAACCCAGGTGGAATGAGTTAGCTGGAAAAAAGTTAGCGAGAACTTTTCTTAGGACCTTAGCCCGTTCGCAGGAGCCGTGGCTTAGTGGTTGTTTTATTGGGTCCCAGGTTCGATTCCCGAAAAAACACAAATTCCCTCTTAAAGATTTTTTTTTCCCCACTGTAGTTGCCTATGGAACTACATCCGCATCCTATCTGGCAACAAAGTGTCTGCAACAATTAGCTAATCAGTACGCTATCAAATACCCACTGGGTGCGGTCGTCATGACCGGAGTTAATATTTAATATTTATTTAATATTTATTTATTGCTAAATACAAGCGTATATAAAAAAAAAAAAAAAACTAATAATCGAATAAACTTAAGACTAAGTGCAAAATACAAATATTGAAACGCAAACATAACACAATTATAAATGTAAAAACTCATTAGTTAAAAAGGAAATGAGAATGGTTAGGGTAAATTGTGAAGCGCATTTTTAAGAGTTTCTTTGGTGTAGTTTAAGTCAAATAAGTTGGGAAACATATTTGCTTTGCAAAGCATTCTTGTTAAAGGCTCGTGCTGGCCATAGTCAGTACGGTGATGGGGAAGGCGGAAAAAGGGAATTGAACGTAAACGACGAGGATTTGTGTTTAATGAGATCTGATGCCTTAGATGGGGGGAATCTGTGTGTCCAGATAGTAACTGATGAATAAAAATAATATCAGCGATATCCCGAAGAGTCCTAAGAGCCTGTAGATTTAGCAACTTCAGGCGGTGCTCATATGGAGGTAAATTGTGAGGGTCATCCCAGTCAAGCCCACGTAAAGCAAAGCGAATGAATCTACGCTGGACAGCTTCGATTCTCAAAATATGCACTTGGTGGTAAGGAGACCAGACTTGGCTGGCATATTCAAGAAGTGGTCTCACAAACGTCGTATAAAGGGATTTAGTGACATAGGGGTTACAGAATTCCTTCGACCAACGTTTAACGAAGCCGAGTGCAGAGTTAGCTCTGCTAATAATGTTGTCGATGTGAGAACGAAAGTTAAGTTGGGTGTCACAGATAATGCCGAGATCACGAATAGACGAAACAGTGGAGACAGACTCGTTGTTGATGAAATAATACCTTTGATTCAGGGGATGGCGTTTGCGGGAGAAACTTATAGCTTGACATTTGTTCACGTTAAGTTCTAAACGATTCTTTTGACACCAGGTGTAGAAGTGGTTAAGGTCAGATTGTAGTGAGAGAGAGTCAGCAGTGCAAGATATTTGTTTGGAGAATCTCATATCATCTGCGTAAATCTCCAGGTCTGAGGATAAAATGACACGTACTACATCGTTTATCGTCAAGTTAAAAATCAAAGGTCCGAGATGACTACCCTGTGGTACACCAGAGGACGCTATGACAGGTTTAGAGACGGAAGATCTAAAAAGGACACTATACTTGCAATCTTCCAAATAACACTTAATCCATGAAGTAAACCTCTGTGGAAAACCGATCATTTTTAGTTTGAAAAGTATAACTTTGTGAGAGTTCTTATCGAATGCTTTGCTGAAATCGGTAGCAACAACATCCACTTCCTTACCATCTTCCAGGGCACATAGTGTGCTAGAGACAAAATTCGTAAGGTTTGTGGTTGTAGATCTATATTTAAAGAACCCATGTTGCTTAAAGGAGATAATTGATTTACAATGGAAGAACATCGAGTCGTATACTATGCTCTCGAAAAGTTTAGGTATAGAAGAGAGCTTAGCAATGGGTCGATAATTAGAGATATCACTTTTGCAGCCCTTTTTGTGGATGGGAATGATAAATGAGTTCTTCCACAATTTGGGAAAAACACCTTGTGAAATTGAAAGCTGGAAGAGAGCAAAAAGGGGTAGTGCTAGTTTATTAACACATTTCTTTAAAACTATGGCAGGGAGACTATCTGGACCGGAGGAGTAGTCGTCCTTGAGAAGGTTTATTTTATCAACTACTGAAGATAAGCTTAGATTCATGTATGTGAAAGAGGTTTGAGCATGGCCATCCATGTAACTGAAAAAGTTAGGGTCGGGTTCAACGTCGTCATACACAAATGCCTGACTGAAGAAGTCAGCAAAAAGGTTGGTGATTATTTTAGGATCGGCAGACGAACAGTTATCGAGTTTTAAGGTAGGAGGATCCCCATCCGATTTCCTTTTGGAGTTTATGAATTGAAAGAAGCGTTTGGGGTTAGCAATAAGGTCATGCTGTATACGGACAAGGTATTCGGAATAGAGACGTCCACACATAGCGGAAAAGTTGTTATACACTATCAGATAACTTGAGAGGTTAGATGTAGATCTGCATCTGAGGTATGTTTGCCATAGTTTGTTTCGTTTGTTCCGAAGAGATCGCAGTTCACGGTTGTACCAGGGGGGAGAAGAAGTAATATTTTTTTGGGTTGTGACAGGAACAGATTTAAGGAAACATTCATACATTTGTAAGTAGAATGTGGTGGTAGCAACATCAACATCAACCGTTTTGTCGTTGATAAAGTCAAAATGGACATTTCCGATAAGATCGGAAAGTTCGTCGAAATTAGCTTTGCGAAAGTTAAATTTGCGCTGCGTCAAGGGGTCGATCTTAACATTTGCGCTGTCATACATAAAAGATAAGAACAGGGGAGGGTGATGGTTGTCAAGTTTAGAGAGAAGGTGACTACTCTCAATTACTACGCCGTTTTCGGAGTCAGTAGAGAAAATTAGGTCTAGTTGTCTTCCTAAGTTGTTTTGGATACCGCTTAATTGATAAAGACCAGCAGCCAACAGCCGATCTGTGAAAAAGATTTCCTTGTCAGAGGTAGCATTAATTGGGACCAGATGAGTATTAGGCCTTTTTTATTATGCTCAAATGATCTATATAGATCATGGATTTCCATGGTTTACAACAACAGTTGGATCACGCACTGTTGTTGTAAACCGTGGAAATCAATGATCTATATAGATCATGTGGGTAAAATAAAAAACGCCTATTATCATCTAGCTCGGCCCAGCGAAGTTGAGGAAGATTGAAGTCACCGACGACGATAACATCGTCTTCAGGACGCATACCCATAATTAAAAAATCAACAGCATCAACAAGAAGCTGATACTGGCTTAAAGGTTGTGTGGGGGGGGTGTAGCAGCACACGATGTAGAGAAAACGTTTTGGAAAAGTGATTTTAGCACAGATAAGCTCGAGATTCGAGGTGTTGGGAATAGGGAATTCAGATGCGTCGTAACAGGTCCGAAGAGCCAAAAGCACACCACGGCCAGGGGTGTTCGCATTTGAAGTGTTATAGGGATTACGAAACACATTGAAGTCAGATGTAAAAAGTTCATTATTCATAATGTTAGGGGTTAAATTTGTTTCAGTCAGGGCGAACACGTCGTAAGAGATCTTTTGGGAATTGAGAAAAACTTTGGATGTCTTAGTTCGAAGACCCCTAACATTTTGGTAGTAAAGGGACAGGTAATTAAGGTTAGCTCTGTCAGAGCAAGAGGGTTGAGACAAGTTACTAGGTGTGAAATGGTTGACGACGAAAAAAGTCATTATCATTATTGTCTAATCGATTTATTTGGCGGTATGAGAAGCATTTAAGGTTTATAAGTGCCGCATAAGAAGATAAGTCATTAGATACCCGAAGGGGTGAGATGTTGAAGAATTCGTGAAATTCTATGAAGAGCCGATTAAGGGTTAAAAATTCAGTTGGGAGGCCAACTTCAGAAATTATGCGTACGACATACAAATTAGTTAACCCATCAATGGAGACAGATTCGGGTTTGTCGTGTAAAAAAGCTAGATAAAGGCGAACATAGTCATAAATTTTACGTTCACTTAAATTGGAGAGAGGATTAATGAAAGACACTTTGTTACGGGAAAGAGAGTTAGGGATGTTATTCTGGAAGTTAGAGTTAGTTAAAGAGCTTAACTTAAGATTAGAGTTATAATTAGTTTGTGAGAAAGACTTAATTTTTGGTCTTAAATGATTCCATTTACACATCGTCATACCATCGATGGAAAGAGTATCGTCCGAGGAAAATAACCATGCTTATTTACTGGCTAAGTTGATTTTGAAGCTTTTGAACATCCGTTTCGAAGGGGTAACCTGTTGGCAATCAAGACTGGCGATGGAGTATTTGCGTCTGAATAAGTTCCGCACCCAGGAAGCATTGGCATGTTTCGGAGCGCCCTTTAGGAGAAACGTAGCAACGTCAGTTTTGGTAATTCGCAAAACGGCAGAAGTCGATGCGATTAATGGAGAGGAAGGTTCCTTGTGTGTAGAGGGTGGAACGGCAGTTAACGACGGCGAAGTTACATCAACATCAGGGCCAGAAATCAGCATTTCGTCATGTAGGGATTTATTGGCTGAGGGGGGAATTTCCAGTGGAACCAAGTCTAATTTGGATGAGACAAGCTTTAGTTCTTCGACGACCTCATTAAAATTGTGTCTTGTCGATGTCGACTCGTCACTAAGTGAGTGAAGATCACTCAGGATTTCATCAGCGCGCTCGCTATGGTCGGACAGTTGTTGCTTAATAGAGTCAAAAGATGTAAAAAGACTAGAGATGCTCTCCTTGATTTCCGTTAGATCATCCTCATTAGAAGACAGGGCAGGTTGGAATTGGGGTTTATCGTTGAGGTCGGCGATTGATTGCTTGATGGTAGACAATTCAGCATTGAGTGAGGCGAAGGAGGACAGAAGATTTTCAAAGCTGGCAAGGTTCAGTGAGGTACCTTCCTTCAGCTTCCCTGTAAACTACACAGACAATGGCTCGTATTCAGGGAAGGATTGCGCTCGTTAAGTAACATTTATATTCCAAGACATATTTTTGCCGGGAAAGTACCGAAAAACTCCCAACTGCACGTTTTCTGCGATGCTTCAATGATAGGATATGGAGCAGTCATATTATGTCCGCTCAATATTGGAAGACGGTAAAGTAATCACTCGTTTGCTATGCGCAAGGTCCCGACAAACTCCGCCAAAACCAATAACAATACCGCGGTTAGAGTTAACAGCCGCAAAGATGGGAGCGAAATTATGGAAAAGGGTGATAAAAGATTTACGACTACAAGATGTGAATTCCACCTTTTGGACCGACTCTTTAATTGTCATACAATGGGTCCGGTCAGAAGCATCATCGTATCATACTTCCGTAGCCAATCGTATTGCAGCTATACAAGACTTGACATCTCCGATCCAATGGCGACATGTACCAACAGAACATCTTAGCAAGGGTTTTGTACTCTGGCTAAGTGTAGCGATTTGCTAAGGCAAATTCGTTTTATAAAAAATCAACTGTCATGAAAGACCTTCTCAATTAGCCATTTGGACTCGGAATTAAATTTAAGATCCCTTCCAATCGTCCCAAAAATGAAAAAAACTCACACAAAACGAACGGTTCTGAGAAGCTAGGCCTTTTGCAAAGCCCTGTTCCGCCAAACATTTTTTTGTTAAGGCTGTTTTTGGTCTCCCAGCATCGCTTCTTAGAGCTTCGTTGGCTTTATTCTTTGGGCTGCAGACAGACGAAGCTAAAAACTAAGGCTGCCAGCGGCGAGAAGAAACTATCGGCGACGAATTGCGTGATGGGCCATCACCCTTTTATTACACACCTCAATGCATTGGAAATCCGATGTAGAGTCGGACAAGGCTGCATTCCTAGAGATCAGCGATATTCGTCTCTCGCTTTTGTTGACGCCACCAACTCCAAGCTTCAACTGTTATCTGCCCTAATTTAGTTCCATTATTATATGGTGATTGCAGCACTAGGAAAGTGACCTCTACAGACACCTGCGACAGGCCTTTTCAACCCATTCGTATCTGCAACGGAAATGTTTACAACAAAATTGGGTCGAACCAATAGGCGCGGCGCAACTGACAACTACTGCAGTGGATTGGTCATAAAGACAATCGTTCTTTTCTAGCTACGCAATGCAATGGAACCTGGTATTGGCCGTAGATGAAAGAATGGCTGGTCGATAATATCACGACGCAAAATAACTTAGCAGGAACTACTCAAACTGGCGAAAAGTTGGGCAGATCTGGGGTATGTTCTCAGAAACTGCGCAAAGTATGTAATCTGATTGAAACCATTTGCGAAGGTTGTGAAATTGAAGATAAGACACCGCAGACCATCTAAGCCTGGACAGCGAGGGCACTGACATGTCGAATGCTGTAAAGCTCCCCTCAGGCTTCTTAAAAAAGTAAAGAACTACCAAAATCATGTCTAGCAGTAGAATGGACGCAGTTCTTACGACCCAATTAAGAGATTACATGCACTCAGGCTTAATCTTCGTCTGACATCAAACGCAGAGATTTAAGACCACAAAATTCGGCACCCCATCCACAGACTAAGGGATAGCAGATGAATAAAATCGAAGCACCTATCTAAACGACATAAAGACCCCGAATTCGTCCTATTGACCTATACCCATTGAGATAACTCGGAGTAGGTAATCCAACCCCCATTTGTCTAGACCTTATTCAAGCGAAATACCGAAAAAGAACACACTACATTTTATCACAAAAAAAAAAAAAATGTATTCCACGATAACTCACCTTCCCAAGGACATCCGACAACCTCGGCTCGCAGGCACACTGTCCTATCGTACTGACTGTACGGGTAGATACGAACTTTCGATGCGAAAATAATTGGCTGCAGTACGTTCTCCACTTCGCTATATGTATTGATGTTTCCAGGCAAAATCTATAAAAACGAAAAGGATGGATATCATTATCAATTGAAACGCACACCCATTTGGTTAACATCGCTTACCTCCTTGCCCTGGATGTTCTTCCAACGAATCCATTTTGTGAATCCGGGACGCCAATACTCCAGCACATACGCCTCGGTGTACTCCTGGCCTTGACCCTTGCCAAACCGTCCCTGGGTGCGAATTGCCGTAATCACGTGAACTTGAAGAAGATCGATTTGCAGATACTCCTTAAGGCCACGCGATACCATATGCTTCGGACACCATGCGCCGCCATTGTTATCGATTTTCAGTCTGCAATCAAAGTGGCCACACAAAATTGGAAACGTTTGTTCAGTTAATTGTTTTGATGTTTGCTCCTTGAGGGAGCGTGCTGGGAGTGGGAGTGGGAGTGGGAGTGGGAGTATGTGATATCGTTAAAGGATTCAAATTGCGACGGAAACTAACTGCAGACAAACAAAGAGATACATTGACGCGTAGAATAGTTTTCGTTCGTTTTCTCATAAATTGCGAATGCAAATTTTTGAAAATTCATGACATAAATAAAAACCTCAGTGCAGTACAGCAGCAGCGCTGGTTGTCACACACACGCCTTGGATATCCATGGATGTGGTTTAATCCTTTACGTTTTGAATGGTACCCTCAGGATATTGTGATAAAGAAGAGAACTGGGTCATATTTTCTCTATTGGAGGAATAAATTTATAGCGGTTGGTTGGGATTTTCGTACGGTATTCCTCTGCTGCACGTACGCGTCCTTTTCTTTGCAGCAAAACACTGTCAGAGAGAAATGGTTACGTACAGTTCTTCTTTTTTTGCAGCAGAACCATTCACATGTATACTTTGGATAACCTTATACGGATGTTTTAACGAATTTAATAAAAGTAAATACACTCAAGAGGAACATAATGCGAGAACGAGGCAGCGGTTGTGGGATCACAGCTAAAAATAAAATAAAAATAAGGATGTCATGGCTTAACAGCTCTTGTAAAGATAGCAAATGGAGCGCATTGCAGGAGACTACGAATTAAGGGCTTATATCTGGTGAATCTGAAGATATCTGTGGCAAGTGCACTGTTGTGTGTGATATGTCGCGCAGCGACTGTGCACGGTAGCCATGGGCGGTTTAAAAAAAATTACTGCTCTCGACCTCGTTTGGCTAGGGGGTCGCGATCGCTGCGCGGGTTGTGACTCCGGAAAAGTCCCTAAAGTGAATTTCTGTCACTGATTTGGCAGTTGGGAGTTAATGAGTTACGGACAGACAGACAGACAGACGGAGATGGCTAAATCGATTCAGAATGTGATCCTGATCCAGAATATATATACTTTACGAGGTCTCCGGTGACTCCTTCTTGGCGTTACAAATGTACTGACAAAGTGAATATACCTTTCTGTGGAGGGTATAAAAACTAAGGCTGTAAGCGTATAAAAAGATGCGCCACTAGGATGAGGCCATTGCGAATATTTCGTTGCAGAAATGCACATCAGCGATTTTTTTCAAAGTTTTGTTAAGAATATAAAAAGGCGTTGAAATGAACTGATTTTATTTAGTTCCAACAAAAATAATGACTTCCGAAAAGACTTTGACAGCGACAGAAAGAGGAGAAATAGATGCTTTCAAGGAGTAGGGACTCTCAGGCCGAGAAATTGCAAGGAGGCTTAATAGAAGTAAGACTGTTGTAACAGTTATCTTGCGGATCCACAACACTATGGGAAGAATCAAAAAGGACGCACGGCAGAAGCAACGACATTGCGAGAAAAGCGGTCAATTCTAAAAGGGCCAAGAGTGGATTATCAGCCAGCATAGAAACGGTCCGAAGGATAATACGAAAAAGTGGTACTATACAGAGAATAAGTGTAGCTATAGGTATTGCAAAGAAGACTAGTCCCAACAAAAATGGTAATGAAAAGTAAGCAACAAGGAGGCTACACCAAGTCAGTCTTCTGACCAACTAGTGATACAAAGTGCCATGCCGACTTCCGCCCACATTTTGCAACGTTCTTGGAGCAGAAAATATACAAATTTCACAGCTAAATAAAAGTATCAAGATGAAGGAGCCACGCCCCCTTCTGCTCGACTTCATCCTCGTGCTTGATACTTTTTATAAGCAATACATCAATGCATACAATCTAAACATATAATAAGACTGTAGCCGTTTTCATGTGTTAACGGTTGGCGTGAAAACTACTGCACAGATTTCGATGGAACTTTTTTTGAAATGTCACTTAAGATCCTGAGAAGGACATAGGCTATTCCTTTCATTGCCATACCTTTTTTGGGGAGCGATTTTGAGTAAAATGACTTTACTGCTTTTTAATCGCCATTACTAAACAATTCATAATCAATGCAAAAAAAAAACAAAATACTTAACAGAGCCAACACTTCCATAATTATTTTAAGCCATCAATCAGCTTCCTGTGTCATCTAGAAGCTGAGCTACAACCCAAAATCTAACATGAAAAAATTAAATTTATTTTCTCAAATCGAAAATGATCAGCAACCATTGTTCTGCTTTGGGGTGGTTGGCTGGCGCACATCGCATAAGCACATACATTTCAACAAAAACCGCGTGAAGTTTTCTCCGATTAAGTGAAACGAAAGAGAAGTATGCGAGGTGAATGTGTATATTATTTCTGTAGATACTGTAGTAAAGGGTGATTTTTTAGCTGGTTTGGTTTTGGCAACACTGGTTTTGACAGCTGATGTGTGTTTAGTACCTTGTGTCACTGTCAAACAGCTTCAGTTTGGTTTGCAATTTAACCATGGATCGTCTTACAAATGAACAACGCTTGCAAATTATTGAATTTTACTATCAAAATTCGTGCTCGGTTCGAAATGTTCATCGCGCGCTGCTTCCATTTTATGATCGGCATTCTCGACCTTCTGAGCAGTCTATTCGGAAGATTGTGACCAAATTTCGCACCAAATTTACTTTGTTGGACATTAAACCACCAACACGTTTACGTACTGTGCGTAGTGAAGAAAATATTGCGGCCGTATCAGCTAGTGTGACAGAAGACCGCGAAATGTCGATTCGGCGCCGTTCCCAGCAGTTAGGCCTTTGTTACAGCACTACGTGGAAAATTTTGCGGAAGGATTTGGGCGTTAAGCCTTTTAAGATACAGCTGGTGCAAGAACTAAAGCCAGCCGACCTACCACAACGCCGAATTTTTGGTGAATGGGCTCTTGGAAAGCTGGCCGAGGATCCGCTTTTTTATCGAAAAATTGTGTTCAGCGATGAGGCTCATTTTTGGTTGAATGGGTACGTAAATAAGCAAAATTGCCGCATTTGGTGTGAAGATCAGCCAGAAGCATTGCAACAGCTACCAATGCATCCCGAAAAAGCCACTGTTTGGTGCGGTTTATGGGCCGGCGGCATTATTGGGCCATATTTCTTCAAAGATGATGCGAATCGCAGCGTTACTGTCAATGGTGAACGCTACCGAGCGATGATAACAAACTTTTTTTTGCCCGAAATGGAAGTTCTTGACTTGCATGATATGTGGTTTCAACAAGACGGTGCCACATGCCACACAGCACGCGAAACAATGGCGCAATTGCGAGGCGAGTTTGGTGAACAGTTAATTTCACGTTTCGGGCCGGTCAATTGGCCGCCTAGATCGTGCGATTTGACACCATTAGATTATTTTTTGTGGGGGTATGCCAAGGCTAATGTGTATAGGGACAAGCCCGCTTCGATTGACGCACTGGAAGCCAACATCCATGCATTCATTCGTGAGATACCGGCCGATATGTGTGAAAGAGTATGCCAAAATTGGACTCAGCGGATGGGCTACCTGAGACGCAGCCGCGGTCAACATTTGCATGAAATTATCTTTAAACATTAAATTGCAAGGTTCAAACTATCGATGCAAATAAATATTTCATTCATTTTTTCGAATTTTTTGTGTTTTTTTTTTAAAAAAAGTTCTAAACCTCTTAAAAAATCACCCTTTAGTATATTTACCTCCTGCGATTCACACGCTCAACCAATCTTAAGAAATGAAGTGTCAAAAAAAGGGATTTTCGGGGGTGCTTATTTTTGCATTTTTACTTTTTAAAATATTAACAATTGAAAAAGTTGAATTTTACTACATTAAATTTCAACTACGCAGTTGTGTGCAGCTATGATTCAGGAAATACTTTTCTTTTATTCATCATGCTCGTAGCCCCGTAGCCCGTACAAACGACGCCACGAAAGAGAGTCGACGGCCGAAGAGAGTAGGAAATCTTCAAAATTTGCGGGGTAATCGGATCGGGGAGGAGCGCTGTTATGTTATTTCAAAACATAAGTTTTGTTCTCAGTTGTCATTTTTGCACAGAAAATTCAAGGTACCTAGCCTTGATACAATCCTAATATTATGAATGCGAAAGTGAGATTATTTTAACGACCGCAAAACCAATTTTTATGGATTTTGGTACAGGGATAGATGGGACCTCTGAGAATGACATAGGCTACTTTTTGTCGCGATAACAAAACGCGAAGGGGATGAAGTAGGGGATCCAAGATCAAATGACGAACCAATTATTTCCCAAGTTTGGGACTATACAATTCATCATAGGTATCTATATTTGGTAAGAAATAAATATATTTGCGGCGTGTTTTACCAATGAATTTAAATGTGTAGGGCTAATTGGTTGTCTTGAAAAATAAGATAATTTTGGACCCTATAAGTAAGAAATAAATATTTTAATTGAGTTACTCGAAGTCCTAATTCTGAGCAGACTTCTTCTGCCGTAAATGCCAGAAGAGTTTCTTGAGCGTTCTTTTTTTGTGAGACGAATAAGTGTTTTGTAATTCGGACGTGCCACGCCAGAAGGCGATCCCACCAAGGATCTCCGGATATGTAGCTTTTATACATGCAGTAGTTTCAAATAACGGTTTCATTTATTTTCAAGGATCCCGGGTGTCAGATGCTTAAATGGAGGCTCTTCGATCTGCTGCCCAAATTATCCCTGGAATATCTAGAGTACGTCTGCTTGTTTTGGGATCCGATTTCGAGGCTGCATCTCGTATTTTAGTGGTCCTTATGCGATCTCTTCGAGTCCTTCTATTGAAGGAATCGACGAAAAATGGGTCTATGGAAAAGTTTTCTATTGGAACCTCAGACCGGGTATCACTTAAGCCTCTAACTACCAACTTGGACTCCTACCTTCGTGATGATGGCCGCTTAGTACGTTTAGGACCTTGGTGGTAGACCCCACCACCGAACAATTTAGTGTGATGTGCCACTTGATATACTCTAAGGTCAATAAGGGTTTACCAATTCTTAAGGGTCCAACCCATAGAATCCGTCGCATACGTGGCTTCGACGGATCCGTCAATATTGACGGACTCCAAGGAACGAGCACAGCAGTCCCATAGAATCCATCGCATACGGTGACAGCCAGTGGTTTAAGTACTCTGTCCTAATATTTCCCACGAAACGTAATAATATTTCCCTATTCACCGTACTTACTCAAATTTCCTTTTATATAATTATATTGAAAGGTACTTTTTGTGAATAAATCTTTTTTTTTTAAAGTACAATTTATATTTTACGGAATTATAATCACATGAAATTATCTTTTTTAAAAAAATCGCAGTTTGTTAATAAATTTATAATGATTACCTTTTTGTACTACAAAATTTTGATACAAGAAAATCTTGCTAAAATTTGGTTTACATAAGCTCTTTTTATGTACAATCAGTGTGTTAATAGTCGTAGTGAAATGCAGATATCAATTTTGATGAAATTTCAAAATTTAGTATTTTTTACAGCTTTTTATTTTTCCCCATGGAAGGCTTTTCAGAAATCGAAATTCCCACAAAGAGGAAGAAACCCCACCATATAAGAATACTGTCGACAGCCAACAACAGTTTCTCTCATGCTCTCAATATTTCCACCAATGAAAGTGCTGCCTCTCTCTCTCTGTGGCAAATTTCAACGGATGTGACTTGTGGTTGTGACGGACAGAAAAGTAGAAAGTAAACCTACTTTATCCGTCGCATCCGGCACGTGCGCTGCTTATGGGTCACCTTCCGTAAGCTACTGTGTATTCTATAAACTTGTCAGTCGAAAACGTTGCCGCAACGGACGCGACGGATTCTATGGGTTGGGCCCTTTTTTCAGGTTATATTAAAAAAGGGTTGGTGGCATTTAAAACTTACTGGAAAAGTGGCAGTAATCATATTCCGCAGCTGTTTACTAAAGTCGGTAGTCCGGCCCCTCGTCATATGGAACTGATCATATGATTGGGGATCAGGCGTCCGAATAGCTTCAATAATACGAAAAATCCAATTAATTCACAAAAAGACTCTACAAAGCGATAAAAGAAAAACCTATTGCGGATGTGTTCATCTACTAAACAGATCGCATGCAGTCGAACAAAAAGTAGAGACCTAGGTTGGGATTACAATCCGGCATTTCATTGGAAAAGCCGAAGGAAGCTTTAAAAAGCAAGGTCAGGGGTAGGCTTGAGCAAGCAAAGTCTTAGGAGGCTTACTATTGGCAAAATTTCTTCAATTTCAATTAAAATTTATGTTTGCAAATGTACAAATATTATTATTAATTATTAAAGCTTTATTGACAGAATAATTAATTAAGCCGCTAATAGGTATTTGCACTAACTACCAGGGCTTTCGGCTAATGTGCAAATAAGAACAAATTATAGTTCAAGAAAGCTCATAGCAAAATAATCAGGCACATTAAATTTATTTATCCATCTAAGGACCTCAATGACGACGAAGCTTAGAAAGCCTTCGATACGAACTTCTCAAGAAGATGCACAATAAGTGCGACCTTAACGCAAGGACCTTAAAGGAGAAGGCGTCTTTTGTTTTACTTTCGTAAAGCGCAGTCTGGAGTACATCATTTTTGTAAACGGCATCCGATTGCGATGTGAACTTTTAGCATTGCCAGCAAGCAATTCTCTGAATTTAAAGTAGGTATACTTCCAAAGAGTCCGAGCTTTTCATAGATTTGGAGAACACACTTGGTGGTGTCCAAAGTTCAGTTGTGGATATTCGTCATGCCACTAACTTTGAATTTACAAGGCCAGGAGACTGCCAGAACTTTTGTCTGCGTCTATCTCAACCTCCCAGCAGTCCGATTTAGTGAAGAAGAGTGGCAGCACAACCAAGGTGCCAACAAAAGGGCCGCCACGGATGTGTGATTTTACTAGATAAAGAGACCTATGGTCCGATGAGGTTGCCTGGCTTGGCTGGCACATATATCCAAGATTTATTTCCGCAGATCAAAACCAGGGTCAGCATTCTGTAAGGAGAAACTTTCAAACCTTTTCATGTGCACGAACGATTTGCTTCTGCATGTTAGAGAAAATCATTCAAGCGCACGAAAACGTATCAGTCTTTAAATTACAGAATTCGACCCCAGAGCTGCTTCCAAATCACGTAAGATCTACAAGCAAAAAAGAAAGGAGGAGCATCGATAGGGTTGCCATGTGTCCTCTTTTTGAAGGACATTGCCTTTTGTTCACCCCGGCACGCAGAACGTCCTCCAATGTTTTAAGAAATTTTCCTCTTTTCTCCCCTAAAAAGTAATTTCGAAAATACAAAAAATCATCGAACTCTGAATTAAAAAGAAAAACAGAGCCAATACAAATCTGATAGAAAACATGAAATGAAACAGATCACAGATTCAGACAGAAGCCTGCACAAGCCTGCTGCACATTTGGAGACTATTCAAAATGGCAAAGACAGTTAACAATCCACTGACCGCTGTTGTTAGAGTGCAAATTTTCGTCTACTCCACCAAAAAGGTGTTCAAACTACGGACAAACAAAGCTGTTGGAGTGGATGCCATACCGGCCGACCTTAACAAAGCAGCGGAAGACGACTTGGTAAGGAGAATGCACCAACTTCTCAACAAAATTTGGTCGAATGAACGTATTTATGTTCGTTGAACAAATCGCAGAACCAAGTCGCCTGAATGGCGGGTCTAGAGAAGAGCTAGTGGAATCCTGGCCATCACCATAAGCTTAGACCAAAGTCGCCGAAGTGGATCAGTGGCAAGTGATCTGTACTTCTGAGACAGAGGTCCAGTGATGCCAACCAAAGGCTTTTTAATGCCTTTTAGGCATAATTTCATTAGCCAAGGCTTTAAGGCTTATTTTTCCAATTTGTTTGTATTTTTTATTCAACATATTGACTTTTTTTTTTTAATGTATGATTTCAATTACTAAGACGTTCTGATGAACTAAAACTATGTTTGTTTTTTAACATACCTTGTACCTACTCATGAAGGTAAAATGTCATGAATTTTGTTTCCATTAAGAATTTTTTCTGTGATTTATTATTTAAATTTTTTTTGGAAATAAAAATTGTTTTTTGTTAATTTTTTTATTTGTGTTAAATTTTTGATTTATTGTTTCAGTTTACCTAAAAAAAAGATTTTGGGCATTATTTTATTGAAAAAGGCATCTTTTTTTGTCAAGTTCGGCATTTTTTCGTCAAAAATGGTTGGCAACGCTGCAGAGGTCTCACGTTCGACACCCGGAAAGCCCCAAATTACATCTTAAGTTATTTTCCACTGCGACACCTTTCCCGAACGTCTGACAAACTTCCGACGCAGTATAGCTGTCATGAAAGGGCTTCTCAATTCAGTCGCTCGGACTCGGCATAAAGTCTTTGGTCCCTTCTATTCCTCCCAAAAATATAAAACTCACGCAGACAAAGATTAATTTTATTTATTTTTAAAGCTAAGGCCCAACCCTCGCAGTAGCCATAGAGACAACACTCGCTATTTTGCTCTCGGCGCTTCTTGCAGAAACGCTGCAGAATATTCACTTAAACTAAATCGCTTTTATAACCATAACCCTTCATTCGACAGCTCGAAGGATACAAATTCAAACAACAATTTCCTTCGGGCGTAGTACATAAGGAATGCCAACCCTAACTACTGACCTTGATGTCGCCCACAGTCCTAGCATTAATTTCGTTAAACATCCGCTTGGAATGTAAATTGTTGCGTAACAAACAACCCAAACTAACAACGGATCGCCCAAAGTAAATGCTTCAAAAACTTCCTCCAAGTGGGCAGCATAAATAACGAGAACGTCTTTGAAATCATTCCTGCCGAAAGTTAAATATTTCTCACTTATACACTAATAATCATATTTAGACTCTTCATTATGAACTCACAATGACATGATTTTCCATAAAAAAATTATCCACTGTGACCTACAAAATATTTAAGCTGAAGGTTAAAAGTGATTATTGGTACTCCCTTCGTCCACCGACTCAAGTGGGGACGAGTGCTTATCTCTGTCGATTTACAAATTGTCCAAAGGGAGCCATCTTTCTGTCGAAATAGTAGCGCAAAAAAGTCGTCCATCACAATAGAAGCCCACTCAGCTGGCGACATTAGTATCAGCAGATAAAAACGAGTCCAACATCCAGCACGATATGAATAATTCGTTGGCAACATTAAATGGAAATCAGCGATTTGCCGACGTATATAGAACAAGGTTCGACGAAATATTCGAAATCCAAAGACTGGAGGACAACCTTCATAAGTTTTATTCCTCTTACAACCAAAGTGTGTTCTAATAAAAAAAAAAGAAGGGAAACGTCTTCGTAAATATTTTCCTCGCAGTATGAATCAGCATGCTGCCGAGTCGAAACGTTATACTTCTTCTCCGAGTAGGTATATGGCTTCTTTAATCGGTATACATGTTACTTTCCGAAGGAGTCATCATGTCCTGCCGAAGGAAAGGGAAAGAGAAAACATTTCGCACCAAATAAGGTCACAACACTTTTACGACCATAATTATTTCTATATACACATTACAATTAACCCCACAACTACACGGGGAACGTCAGGTGATGTGGGCCCCCTCCATACACATAGAAAATATTAACTTTGGCATAAAAAGGCTCTGGTTCGGGAAATAAAAGCTTTTTCGTCGTAAAAATTTCAAAGAATTCCGAACGAGCCCGGCAGGAGTTCACGAACAGAGGCCCTGCTGCAACCAGAATGACTGTGAGGAGATTGACTTTACCGCGGGCGGGCGGAAGGACGAAGACATCCTAACCTAAACCACCACCTACCTGTTCAGGTCAGAAAAGTAATGGGGGGCATGTTGTGGGGACGTTGTCGCCGTCGTCGTTGTCGTTTTTGTTGGCAGCCAAAGGTACGAGTACTTTGTTGTCATGCGCTCTCCTGTATACTAAGG
Organism: Cheilosia variabilis; assembly: GCA_951230905.1. Classification (NCBI taxonomy): domain Eukaryota; kingdom Metazoa; phylum Arthropoda; class Insecta; order Diptera; family Syrphidae; genus Cheilosia; species Cheilosia variabilis. The sequence goes on from OX579679.1 coordinate 48,141,267, forward strand.
ACTAGGGATATTGATTTTGATGAGGCACAAAATTGTGTAGTAAATAAAGTGAATTGTAATGTTTGTAATTTTTTTCCTTTTGGCAGCTTTTCCGTATTTTTTGGTTAATTTTTTTTTTTTTTTGATGAGCAATTCTCCTCAGGTTAGGGACGGGGGTCCGTCAACCCCCCCAGTCGATGAGATTTGTTGTTTTGTCAGTTGTTCGTGGAAAAAGAAATGGCATAATTATTATGCCTCCGGCGTAGCATTACACATTCACAAACAGACACACAGGCGAGAGAGGGAGTGGGAGTAGGTACTACTCCAGAGGACATGAAAAGACCATATCCATGAATAATGAATGCTGCCTCTACCCCCATACTCAGCCCTCCCAAGAGAGACAGAAAGAGACGGAGTGGGAGATGTATCTGTTACAAAGTAATTTTTGATGTGATCCTGTATCCTAAACCGGATGGATACTGGATAGCGCCTCCAGTAAGAGGGGGGTTCTCTGCTTAGTCACTTTTTTAACTTTTTTTTTTTTTAAATGCTAACAACTTTTCTGTCCTTCTTCCTAAACAAAAGAATGCAGTGAAACGAAAAAAGAATACAGATTTAGCGAAATTCGATTAACTGTGGAGGGGTGGGAGAGTGCCCCCCGCCACTCATTCGCTATAGCATTCGAAATTGATTTCATTCCGAAAAGTGAGAGAAATTTTATCGTCCACATTCCATTCCATTACATCATCATTCCGTTCGGGCAACAAATCCGAGGTTCGGTCCTTTTTGGACGACACACACATTTCCATCTACTCGATGATGATATGCGCTGTGCTGTAAAATATGTCCTGCATTTTAATAATAAAAATCGTCGAGGATGTCATAACGGAGTGGGGGTGGGGCTGGCGGCGACCAAAGAGACAATGAAAATTCCATTCCATGCGGTTTTCGGATAGTTGGTGTACATCATAGTGAAAAATGTTTGCAACTTGGGTGCGGGCGATGCTTGACAAAATAACTTACCTTGCATGCTGGGGGCCAACGTTGCCCATGTCATGTGCTGAACTGGCTGTGATTTGGAAGTCGGCAATGGATCCGGATTCCATGCCGAGGGGATTTTTGCATGTCGCTGAAACGAGAACAACGAAAGAATGAGAGATATGTACATTTTGTGGAATTTGTAATTCGAGTTATTGTCTATATATCGAATTAAAGGATTTGCCGCAGTGGAAGTGCCTGAGAAGGCGAGGATTTGGGAGCATTGGCAAAAATAAGGAAAACGAAACAAAACGAGGAGGTCAATGGGATGGACTGGAAGAGTTAACTGAGTAACTACTCCTCCTACTCCAATTGCGGACACGACGTCAGCCAGGTATCTGATTATGTAAGCAAAGTTAGGGAGTGGGAGTTTGGCCAGATGGGCCGAAGCAACACGGATGGGACCCAAAAGTTATGATGCAACTTCCTATGATAACGAGTCCCGCATTCAAGTCTGGCTGTGCGCTGTAAAAAAAAAATACCAACATTTAAAAAATCCGCAAGTCAAGGGTCAAAATAACGACTTTGGCCACTAATATCTCTAATCTTCCGACAGCTAGGAAACACTCCGCGATTTTTAGTGTTTCAAACTCACAATGGCGAAATTTTCAGTACAAAATTGCATATTGTGACCTACAAAATATACCTAAAAGGTGAAGGTTAAATATGATTTTTAGTAAGGCCCACTGTGAGAAAGTCCGATGTCGAAAGGCTCTATTGCAGGAAGCTGCCAGAGTATTTGTCGAATGCGTCTCTTTCTTATGAAGGTGTCGTGCCGACAAATTCTAGCCAAGAAGGAAGAAGACCTGCGGCAGCGTTACTATCAAAAGTGCAACCGTTGATGTGTGTAAGCAGATCTTAGTTCCAATTGTTTTTTCGGGCTCAATTGTATTTTTTTTTCGTATACGAATAGGAGGAAGATATCGTTTTCGTACAAAATTTCGAGATGTTTATTAATTGTATGTAATATCACGCAATTCCGTCCGTCAGCTTCTGAGGCCTACAGCTAGGTGCATTTGTTTCGTCTTGAGAGCTTTTGGGCATTAAGTTCGTAACCATTTTTTATTTTGCACGGCGATTTCAAAATATGGATTTTTCTCGAAAACGATATTAACGACGATTAAAATGTATTTTAAAGGTAATATGGTCAACTTAATGCAATTCAATTCAATTTGTTACATTGGTTTTAAATGTTTAAAATTATTCCGTCTCTTATTTTCCACACGAATTTAACAATAACAATAGGTAGGTACTTTAAGCAACTTTTGAACACCAAATTTTCGGTTTTGATAAATATGTTTGTATGTTCAACAATACGTTGCACTTATTAAATTTTTTTGTTTAACAGTTGAAGTAGTGTACTTTGTCAAACCAATTAAGTCGTCCCACTTAATTTGCGATCACATGCTTTCGTTTTTAAAGAAATCAAATTGTAAGTTCTCTTTAAATTGCAATCATAAATTTGAAAAAGTGAAAACTCATGTGATTTGTGTAACGAGTTGTTCATACATACAACCCTACCGCTATTCGACTGCCGTAATAAATTAACGCACCACACTTTAGATATTCAGAAAAATTCATATGCATGCACATAAAGTGGCAAGCCCTAAGATCCCAAAGTAAATATTAATTTACTTTACTAATTTGGAACTTGGAACTCGCCCCAGTGTAAATTTCAACTAATTGGATTTGACCGCCGCTTTTGATTTGACCTACGTGGTTTTCGAATTTTTCGTATTTTATATTTTGATCTGAAATTTCAGATTTCTGCTGCTAAATCCATCATTAAATCCGAATTTTATTGGTTCTCGTGCGTATTAAGTTGGCCACAAAAAACACTTTTTGTTTACTTGAACTGTTATAAATCCATTGTAATTGAAAACGTTTTCCATACGCGAATGTTGAGATTTTTAAAAATTGCCCCGGATCGGTGACTCCAATCTAACATTTTCCTAACTTAAAGTCAAATCAAATCAAATTTCTTATAATTTAGACCAACAGTTGATTTTTTTCAAGAGTCGTATTTAAAATGTTTTATTGCTAACGGCCCAATGAGTGTAACTTTTTCGGGGCGATTGTATTGTGTATTTCTTTAAAGTCCATTGTAACTAAAAAGTTACGATCGTAACACATTTGTCAACCCTGTGATGTGGTACGTTTCAAAGGAACCCATTTTAAACCAGTGCCTGCTTGAATAATGAATATGCGCAAGCAAGAGGCTTATGTATAGCAAAGCTTTAAATAAGGAACCGGAACCAAGAGAAAAGTTCATGACACCTTAAGGCAGAGGTGCACAATCGCCTCAACGAAAGAAAAGTCCTATTCCTTCTTCGAGAAAGGAATAGTCGATAGAGTGGAGTCACTTTAAGAAAGTTTTATCAAAAAGTATGTCAAGTTTTATCAAAAGGTATATAAAGGCTTCAAAGCCCGAACCTATGCATGCAAAGACCAACAAGAGAGCATTCTAGTACGGCAGTCGTTGCTGGAAGTTTCGAAAGACCACTTCTTTAGACTTTTGGCCGGCGATGAGGAGCAAGATCCCACTGTCAGGGAGTACACGCCTGACAATGATAGACAAGACGCGGTTAACGTGAGCCAAATAAAGTGAGGACACTAGGGTAGGTTTATATTGTCAACCAACTCAATCAATGGAGAGCGCGCAACTGGAAGCAGATGCTAACCCAGCGTTGCTACTTTAGGACTTTTTTTGACAGTAGATTATCTTAAAAAAAAAAAATCAGTCGATTAAATTGTTTGACAGTAGATTCAAATTTCTATGGAACTAGCCGTACATGGAGGTAAATAACTAAATAAATAGTTGGCGCAACAGGTCCGTAGTGAACCTAGTCCTAGCTTCTCTCAAACATTCGTTGTGTGTGAGTTTTTTTCATTTTTGGGACGAATGGAAGGAATCTACAATTTTAGGTCGGTCCAAACGGCTAATTGAGAAGCTCCTTCATGACTGTTATACTCTCGGATGTTTGTCAGACGTTCGCGAGAGGTGGCGCAGCGGAAAAAAACCATGAGTTGGAATTTGTTTTTTTTTTCGGGATTCGAACCTGGGACCAACACACTAACCACTAAGCCACTGCGCACATGGAGGTGGGGAAAATTATATGATGTACACAGAGAGGAAGTTCAGATTCGGTGCTTTGAATGGAGCGTTACAATGAACAGATTTAATGTTGGCCCCATCATTCCTTATGGCACATAAGCTTGAACCCTGTGAAACGAGGTTACAAACGCATTCTACGTGTGATCGGGTTGTACTGCGATATATAGACTTGGTCGACAAGATTTGAAGGTTGGAATGGCTCTTCAATTCGAATATAGACACAGACAGACAAGGCGGTAGAAGACGACCTTACTTCAGGCGGAACTCACAGTTGGATTAAAAAGACAACTGGAGGAATGGGTGGAGTTGGCTAAGGTAGTCATGTTGGTCTTAGTTCAGGTCCGCTTTTAACTTATGTGTCATTTTAGGTAGCAGCATTTGTTCTATACCTGAGATAAGATAGTTAAAATAAAAATAAAATGATCACAAGACCAATCAGAGACCTGAGTGCGGCACGGATTACTCTTCACCATAAACCTAGCCTTACCTAAGACAAATATGTTCGGGGGATAGGACCCAGAGTGGAAGCAGAAGGATGTAGTTTACACAGCATTTCCGAAAACGCTAGCGTTGCAGAATATCCTTTGCATTTTAATGGTATGTCCACATTTCTCCCAGTGCCGTCTACCATGAGCCAGAATTTTGTATAGCAAGCCTTAAAGTCGTCCATTTTATTTTATTCGGGGTTTGGGGTTAGGAAACTCATCCGAGAACGGTTCAAGTTTAAATTTAAACGTGACTGTCTCATACCGGAGCGCCATTCTGTAGCCGTGATTAAACTAAGATAACCAACTGCGGCCATACATATTATCGAAAATATTTTCCTGCCACCCTGCGTCACCCTAGGGAGCTGCACAATTCACCTGTGATACAACTGAACTTTAGCACAACCCATCCATGGACAGGACATGTGGTCCAACTGAAAGTACTGCTGAGGGATAGGTTTTTAAGAACACGGTTCGGTCCTAATCGCTTTAGGTACAGGGCGGCATTCAGGTTGCAGAGGTCGCGGGAGTGATCTCATTCGACAGGCGTGGTTCTAAAGTTTTGTTTTTATGGTCTGTCGCCATATCACGCGTTAAACAGTGGAAAGCGACCGTTTGACGTCGAGACCTATTTTTCGAAAGAATGTTCGCGCGCCTTCAAAAATTGCTTCAATCTTGCTCCCTTATGGGCTCCCTTCAGATGAGTTGTCCGAAGTTCAGTTGTCTCATAGATGAGTTGGATTTTTTTCCGCATCCTGAATTTTCCACGAGCGAAGCGAGTCACCCACTCCGAAAACTGAAGCTTGATTTCAAGGACTTGAATGACAACCGAGTGGTTGGTTGAAAACTGATCGTTTGGGATTTGGCGACATGTGGTTTCATTGGTTTCACGTGAACGGTGAGGTGTGCCACACATCCAACGAAACATTGAAGATATTTAAGGCGACCGACACAAGTTTCTCACGGAGAAGCGTAGCACTCAACTGAGCGCCAGTGCCGTGTGATTTCCCTTCGACTCTTTTCTTTGGAATCACATTGAATAAATAAAATAAATAAATATTTTAATAAAATAAATAAAATAAATGAAATAAATAAAATAAATAAATAAAAATAAATAAAATAAATAAAATAAATAAAATAAATAAAATAAATAAAATAAATAAAATAAATAAAATAAATAAAATAAATAAAATAAATAAAATAAATAAAATAAATAAAATAAATAAAATAAATAAAATAAATAAAATAAATAAAATAAATAAAATAAATAAAATAAATAAAATAAATAAAATAAATAAAATAAATAAAATAAATAAAATAAATAAAATAAATAAAATAAATAAAATAAATAAAATAAATAAAATAAATAAAATAAATAAAATAAATAAAATAAATAAAATAAATAAAATAAATAAAATAAATAAAATAAATAAAATAAATAAAATAAATAAAATAAATAAAATAAATAAAATAAATAAAATAAATAAAATAAATAAAATAAATAAAATAAATAAAATAAATAAAATAAATAAAATAAATAAAATAAATAAAATAAATAAAATAAATAAATAAAAATAAATAAAAATCTCTGGTCTATGCCAAAAAATCGCCAATAACAATTGCCGATTTTTATAAAAACGATTTGTCCGCGTCTCTGGCGAGATTGAGGCCAACTTATGTGCCCGACTCATACCAAATTCGACTTCTAGGGAGGCCCATATAAATTAAAAAAAAAATTGTATGCTCTCTAACTTGTCCAATTTTCCTCAATTTAACAGAACTTGTCCTTCAAATTGGCTGTTGCAACCTATTTCTAAAGGAGGTAAGGACGCAATCGCCTTTGCATGCAATTCGAATAATTTTAAAAGAAAATGCTCTCCTATTGCCTGCAAAAGTAACATTAAAGTTTGCGTTTGAGTTATAAGAAATCCAATAATTGCCACATGGCGTGGCTGTAATAACTTTTCCTCAAAGAAATCCGCCACAAACACGGAACAGAACACCTGAAACTATATTCCACTGCATTCAATGTCCTTGAAAAAACCCTTTAGATATAGGTACACCATATACGACTTCTTTAGCAACGGATTTTCCCTTTAATTTGATTAATCCTCCAGTCTTAGAAGAGCCAAAACAGAAAAAGGAATAGAACCCTTTCCAGATGTATATTAAATGCAATCAACTTAAAAATCAAATTAATCGCACAGCAAACGCAATCTGCCTCAAACAAAACCAGTACAAGGCCGCCTTAGCGTGACTTGAACCCCGAACACAGTCTCCGCGTCCTCATGCATAGAGGCATAGAGCGTTTCATGTAGTCACGCAATAAAAACCAAGACAAAATAAATTAAAGAGAACAAAGCGCAAAAAAGAAGAAGAAGAAAAGAAAATCAACATACAAACAAGGTAACTAGCACTCATCCTCTTACCAATATCCAAGGCTCCTGCCGTTTCCACAGAAAGCACAGCAGCGGCGCATGTTAGCAACAGTACGGGAGCGAACCCATTTCTACTGCTCGTCGCCGTCCTCGTACTTCTAGGTCTGGTCTGCTGATGGATAGCGCTATCGTCTCGATTGTAAAAGTATTTCCCAGCCAGATTTCTTGATGTTCCGATTGATGGTGGCGGTGGTGGTGGCGGCGTTGTGGGTAGCATTTTTCTCTCGTTGATGGATGGCTGAGAAAAATATGAGTTTATAGTACGCCCACCACAATCATCACTTGGGAGAAATGGCTTTCAGGGTGTCCTCCCGCACCTAGTCTCGAGAAGTCCGTATCGATCTGCAGAGGGGTATACAGATATACGTGCGTGGGTATCCAACAAAGTAGGCCAGCAAATCCCACAGCTTTATTTATTTATTTTATTTTATATTTTTATTCAACGGGTTAACTGCTAACAGCATTGGACATCACATCAGTGTGCCGTCTAGTGTTCATGGTATTGGAGCGCAACGCTTTTTACTATGGTCTTCCGCCTGGTGTTGCGCTGACCTAAAAATGGAAAGAGAGAGAGAGAGAGAAAGGAAAATAAGTCATTTGCTAAATAAATTTGCAAGGAAAAAAATCAATCAAATACCAGGCAAACGCGTCGCAGCCTAACGTAATTTTAATCTCCCCTAAGGCTAGGCAAACGAATGCGAAACCATCTTTGCCGTAGGCGGACTGGGCACATAACCAGCGACCGTTGAAATGGAAGTAAAAACCCGCTCGAATTAATCTAGAGACTTGGTTGCAGCAGCCATTGAACGGTGTGCACTGTGCACCTCATACGCCAATGGACGTTCATCAAAGATGCAGCTAAATCATAGATACACAGACTGCTCTATTGCATAAGGCGGAGGAGATATTATTAATTTAAACTGCAAATGAAACATGACGAGCGACGTGCGCTTCTGCTATACTCCAGCAGGCTCGGCACACCAGCCAGTGAGTGCAAGACGAAGTACACAGAGACTTCCTCTGTTCAGCGGGTGAGCGTGGAGTGCAAAAAAACATCAAAGGATCGAGTAGATGGTCGGTGCTGCGGATGCAATGACACACTACTGTAAGTATCTATTGGTGAATCTGCCCCAGTGATTTATCTTTGATGAGAGAAGCAATGACTGGTTGCTCTATTTTTTTATTTTTCATTTTTTGTTTGTGTGTTTTATGTTGATGGCCCTTTTCGTGCCATGGAGTTTTTACGTCCCCTGTTTTTTTTTTTTTTTTTTTTGGATGCGCCAACGGATGTGGTAATCTTCTAAAGATGCGGTAGCCCGTGCTACCAACATGCACGATTCGCAAACCCGAATAATCGATGCCGGGAATACGCCTACGTACTAATCCACACCCCACACACTTCAACCACTCTCCCCGCGGGACTGCCGTTAGGTATTACTTCGCGGGGTTGGTTAGCCTTCAAGCTATTCGTGTTGTGTCACCTGCTTCTGGTGTTTCTGCGGTCTCTGAGGCTTCTGCTGTGGCTTTTCTTAGCCTTTCTATTCTCCGTAGCTCATTTTGTAGGATGGTTATAAAATTGCATAATTCCGCCCAATTCTCTTGAGACTGCAACATATGGTCGATGATTAGTGACGGGCTGGGCAAAGTATTTCTCCATGCCATGAAGCGTGGGCAATAAAATACTGCGTGCTCCGTGTCTTCATCTTTGTTTACGCATTCGGGGCAAGATGGTGAGCTGTCGTGCCCAAAACGGTGCAGATACTTGCGATAACCACCGTGGCCTGACAGGAACTGTGTAAGGTTATAGTTACAGTCTCCATGGTTACGTTCTATCCATTCCTTGATTGTCGGTATAAGTTTGTATGTCCATCTGCCTTTCGTTGTGCTATTCCAGCGAGCTTGCCACATAGCTATTGACGCTGCCTTTTCTTCGGTTTTAATCCTCTTGATTTCACTGGCATCGTATTGGTTTAAGGCTCTTTTGTTATATATCCTCAACATTTCGTCTGCAAGAATGTCGACGGGGACCATTCCAGCTATAACAAAGGCGGCCTCATCCGATATGGTTCGGAAGCCGCTGATTGTCCGTAGCGCGCAGAGCCTGTATGTTGATAATAGTCTCCTTTTGGTCTCCTTCGTCCTCAGTGCCTGCGCCCAGACTGGGGCTGCATACAGCAGAACTGATGTAACGACTCTGGAAAGTAGGATCCTTCTTGCGTATCCAGGTCCACCAATGTTAGGCATTATGCGCGAGAGAGCTCCCTGCATTTGCGATGCTTTCTTGGCTAAATATTCCACGTGTGTTTTGAACCGTAGTCTATTGTCCAGCATTACTCCAAGGTATTTAACCGCTTCTTTGGACTTGATTATTTGGTTACCAACCTGGAAGTTGGCAAACTCTACAGTTTTTCGGCTGGTTATGAGGACAGCTTCTGTTTTATGATCAGCTAGTTCCAGGCTGGCGGTTGATAGCCACTCCTTTACCCGGGCAATTGCTTCGTTTGTAACGGATTCAATGGTACGAATCTGTTTACCTACTGTCACAACGGCGATGTCATCGGCGAATCCAATTATCGTCACTCCCTCAGGCAGCACCAACCGTAAGACTCCGTCGTACATGATGTTCCACAATAACGGCCCCAAGACCGATCCCTGTGGAACTCCGGCAGTGACTTTGTAGTATTTTTCACCTTCATCTGTATTATATCTTAACTTCCTGTTGTTGAAGTAGCTCGTCATTATACGTAGCAAGTAGTACGGTGTATCCATCCTAGCGAGGGATCTTCTAATGAAAGACCAGTTCGCGGAGTTAAAAGCATTTTTAACGTCCAATGTTACTACTGCACAGTACTCCTTTGTCCCATAGAGCCATCTTTCCCCTTCGATGGCGCCTTTTGCAATATCAACTACTGCTCGTATGGCATCAACAGTGGATCTCCTTTTTCTAAAACCAAATTGGTAATCTGAAAGGGCCCCTTTTTCGTCTGCCACTGCGAGTAATCTATTGTAGATTATCTTCTCGAGGATCTTTCCCATGGTGTCCAATAGGCATATTGGGCGATAGGACGATGGTTCTCCTGGAGGCTTCTTTCCTTTTGGTAGCAGGACCAAGTGTTGCATTTTCCACTTTTCGGGAAACGTTCCTTCTTCGAGGCACTTCTGCATCGTCATCATAAACAGGTCTGGCCTCTTTTTTATAGCCGCTTTTATTGCCTTGTTTGGGATGCCGTCGGGTCCGGGGGCCTTGTTGTCGCCAATCTTGCTGCATGCCTCGAGCAGCTCCTCCTGGGTGATTAGTGGAATGTCATCTGTACTGACTTCTCTCACGATATTGCACATAGTAGTTGGTACTTGGGGAAAGAGATGCTCTACTATGGATTTCAGTATTATTGGACACGTTATTGTAGGAGTTCTGTAGCCCCTCAGTTTGGTCATCACCATTCTGTATGCCGAACCCCATGGGTTAATGTCGGCCTCCTCACAAAGACGTTTAAAACACGTGGTTTTGCTCTCCTTAATAGTTCTATTTAGTGTGCGTCTTGCCAGTCTAAGAGTGTCCAGGCATTGTTGGAAGTCTGGTCTTCTTCTTGAACGCTGAACCTTGCGTCGAGCTTGCAGACATTTTTTCCGAAGTGTCTTTATTTCCTCGTTCCACCAGTAACATGGCGGTGCCTTCCTGCTGTTTGTTCTTCTGGGCATGGATGCATCGCACGCGGTGGTGATGGTGTTTGTGAGGCGATGTGCGAGGGTCTCCGCTGTTCCATTTCGCGTTAGGTTGCCGTTCAACATCTCTTCGAATGTTTCCTTATCGAATTTTCTGTCGTTCCATTTTGGGCCCGTAAGTTTAGGGGGTACGACTGGTTTCATCCCTCTTATTTCCATTATTATCATTTGGTGGTCGCTGTGTGAGTATTCTTCACTGACTCTCCACTTTATGGTTCTCAGGATAGAACTACTCACAAGGGTGATGTCAATGATGGAGCCTATCCCAGCCTTCCTGTACGTATTTGCTCGACCCTTGTTGGCGATACTTGTCGATAGGGGAGCGAATGTTTCCAGTAGGGCCTGTCCTCTGGTATTCGTGAGTCTGCTGCCCCATTCTGTAGCCCACGCATTAAAGTCGCCACCTATGACCACTGGGGTTCTCCGAAGAGCGTCTGAGGTTAGATTGTCCAGCATTTGTTGGTATTCATTGGACGTTAAGCTGGGTCGGGCATAGCAACTGTAGAAATGGATCCCGTTTATTTTCGCCCGAACGAAGCCTTCTGTTTGATCGCTTGTGTCTTCGAAAGCATAGCGTCCACATATCCAAATGGCCGCCTGTTTTGCTTTGTCGCAGATCCAGTTATTGTTCCCGTCGGGACACTTATATGGTTCACTAATCATTATGACGTCCGCCCTTTCGTCCTTGGCCGTTTGTGCTAGGATGTCCTGGGCTACTCTACAGTGGTTGAGGTTTACGTCCCCTGTGCATGACATCGTTTGTGCGTTTGATGATGGTGACGCGGGAATGAGTTGAGTAGGCTGCAGCAGTTGATTGTATTTTTAATTTGCGACTAATATGTGCTATCTTACGGGCTTGTGTTTGCAAATAGATGGTGGAGTTGCTGGCAGGTAATTGGAAAATGCAATGCAATATTAAACACGACTCTTACTGTCACTGAGAATGGTTCGGCCTTTAATAGTGGGACTTATTGAAGATTGAGTATAAGTAAACGAATGTTAGGGCAATAAAGTTGTCAGGGATTAGAAGAGGACGTAAACGCACATGAATGTGCGCAACGAGTTATAACACATGTTGATATGCAAAGTTGAACAAATTTTTATAAATCTCAAACAGGAGTCATACAAATGATCGAAAAATTTTACAAGGTTGCGAAGTGAAATTTAATCCCAAACAGAAGTAATACTGAGGTGTGAGTAGGAAAGAACACAATTTCGAGCATTAAAATTGTCGTGGAACCGAACAAAACGTTAACGCACTAGAATGTGCGCAACGGGTACAAAATTAAATGAAAGTCGCAAAGCTAAAATTTATCTCAAATAGCACTCATACAGATTACCAAAATCTGGCGCCACAAAAACACAATAAACAGTAGGAATATGTTAACGCACAAGAGAGTGCGAAAAGGTTTTTAAGCATGTGATAATAAGGAAGTAATTTTCAGGTCAACTGCCCTAACATTAACTAGTTTTGAACTTTGACGTTGAAGCTCTGTTTATAGATATCCACAACTTTCGACTATTAGATTATGGGGACTCTCGTTCTGTATCATAAAAGCAAGGATTTACCAAATTTTGTCGATTCGTTTTTGATTTATATTATATAGGAAAAAGTGGGTGGTCAATGTTAGAGCATCGAATTCCTAACACTTTTTTTAGGACATCGAATTCCTAACATTGACCAGCGATGAAAATGTACCAGGAATAAATATTTTTCAAGTTTTTTTTTTTATCAATTTATTTTTTTTCTCAAAAGTTAAACTTTATCTCGATTTGCTTTTACTGATTGTTTAATATTTTTTTTTAAATTTACATTTTTTAATACTACAAATTAATTAAAGAAACCTAGTTTTTACATTTTATTTATAAGAATATTAAACTGAAATTAAATTAAATTACAAAGAATTATTTTTGTGAAGTATTTAGGGTAATATATTCAATAAAATATTGATAATTGTTAGAAAAAGTTAAAATGTTTTCAATATTATGTAATTTCATAAATTTTCCAATAGCTTTTTCAAGAACCTGATTATTTATTATTGTCTAGTAATTTTATAGACAAACAAAAATATTTTTCATAATAAAAACTATTATTTTACTATACAAACGGTAGTTTCGGTACAACAGGCAAAAGTTTGCACCACTCAAAATCACACACCATTTTAGGAGCACTTGAAAAGTTCAAGCGAAAACTTACATAAATTTAATTTTTCCCTTCAACATATAATATGCCATCTAGTGACAAATAGCTTAATACAAAAAATTATACAGCAATTCTAAATAAACTACCCACCATACGGTGTTTAGAAATATTTTCCAGTTGTTGGTCAATGTTAGGGACCCGGTCATTGTTAGGGCAGTTGATAAAATTGCAGTAGATCGTGCAAAATAAAAGGGCAGAGTTACAATGATTTAGAAATTTTTTTTTATGGACAGGTCATAACAGTAGATAAGGAAACATGTGCGTGAGCTCTAAATAGGTAATTGAAAATGTTTTCCCAGTAATAATTCAAACACCTTATGGGTTGATGAAAATTGTCTGTGGTCATTGCACATATTGTTGCAAGCGTACTTTCTCCGACGAAGTAAAAATAGCACGGATCCATAACAAAGAGGAGTGTGTGGCAGGAACTGTATGTGAAAGTAGTCATTACTCAGAAGTGGCTTTTTAATTTTTTTTTGTGATTTTGTAAAAGAGAGCTCTGACGAAGTCTTGTAGCAGATAAACACATATTTTACAAAGTTTTTTTTGGGAAATTTAAAAGGTTGAGCGTTGTCGTATATCACACCCGAATGTGAGCTTGAGGTACCTCTATAATGGCTGTCCGCACACCTCAATATCGCACATCACTTTCGGATATTGTCAGCAAAATGCACATAATCGCCTAAGTTATTTTCATTGCAAGTGTCTTTTTTTTAAATGTGCGTTTCTTTCAAAACGCTGAAGCGCACTTTAAAGGCAAGATTTCCAGTGCGAATGACTTCAAATGATCAAACTATGATCATCCCAAATAGGTTTCGATCAAGAAGTCATCTGTATGTCTGACGGTCAAGCGTCTTATTGAACAATCTTTACCACCAAAAGCTCGATCGTCAACAAACCGAAAATTGTTTGTAACCGAAGATCATCTTCCGGGTTTGGGGGTGAGGTACGTTTCTGATATATAAAACAATGATTTTCAGTGAAAATGGTGATTTCGAAGACTACAATTGAGACATTGGTACACACTGATTGCTCATGGCTTTAAAAGGCAAGAATCAAACAATAACCGCCGAAGATCTGCAGAGTTAAAAAACCTTTCGAACCTTAAATGTGAAGGCAATGGAGTCGGGAAGAATGCAATTTTTCAAGTTTATAGCAGACAAAGGCCAACGATCGGCAAAAAAAACTGAAGATCGTTTTTGTCAGCCGAAGATCTGCAGAGTTAAAAAACCTTTCGAACCTTAAAAGTGAAGGCAATGTGGTCGGGCAAAATGCAATTTTTCTAGTAGCATTTTGATCGCCAAAAAACTGAAGATCGTTCTTTACAGTGGGAACGCACTTTGGTTTTGCAAACGGCAAACTGTAACCCTACTGGATTGACTGAAGTAAGACGACACCGTACCATAGCGCACACGCGAAAAAATAGGTAATCTGCAGTCAAGTTCTATTATAACAAAGGAAACATTTTTTTTTTTTTACAAAAAATTGGTCGATCAGTTTTATAATTGATGTAGCTAAGGGTGTCACCGAAAATGTTTCATGAAACCAGGCGCACATTTAGAGCCCTAAAATCGGCTTCTCATAGCGATGGTATAGCTGGCGCACATCTACTTTTAAATACAATAAAAAAAAACTGCGTAAGAAGTCGGTATAGCTGATGGAATGGTCGCATCAACTTCTCATCATCCTACAAAACTTGATAACTGAAGTTAGGGACAACTCACCCATAGACATTTCATTCAACTTTATTTATTGCATAAAGACAGGGTTTGGAATAAAAACGGATGCCCTAATCTTGAACTATGATGTACTATAGCTTAAAGCCTTCGCTGCAAGCGAAGTGAGCTTGATCGTGGATGGAGTGTAGATGAGTTCGCCTGAAAATCAATTGTCTCAAAAATGATTCATCGGGTAGTCAGGGCGTGTATTACGTCATTCAAAAAGTTTGCTAGAATTGTTTCCATTTCATTTTTATTTAGTACTAGCCTTCAAACGATAAGTGTATAAATTTGACAGCAATCTGACTATTGGTTCGTGAGTTATAACATTTTGTGTGAAGCAACTTTTGTTATTGAAAAAAAAAATGGAAAAAAGTGAATTTCGAGTTTTGATTAAGCATTGCTTTTTGATGAAAAAAAAATCAGTGGAAAACAAACAATGGCTCGATAAACATTATCCGGACTCTGCTCCATCGAGACAAATGGCAGAGAAGTGGATTGCTGAATTTAAACGTGACCGTACCAGCACAAATGATGCATGGCGCAGTGGACGCCCAAATGAGGCTGTTATTCCAGAAAACATCAAAAAAATCCACAAATTGGTTATGAACGATCGCAAGTTGAAGGTGCACGAGCTAACTGGCATTGTAAAGATATCAGATGGTAGTGTTTTTACCATTTTACACGAACATTTGGGTATGCGAAAGCTCTGTGCAAAGTGGGTACCGCTCACAGTCGACCAAAAACAACGACGAATTGATGCTTTTCAGTGGAGTGTTTGGCGCTGTTAAACCGCAATAAAATCGAATTCTATTGTCGATATGTGACAATGGATGAAACATGGCTTCACTATTACACACCAGAATGCTTACTGGAAAGAAATTTAAGTCCAATGATGAAGTAATTGCTGAATAATGATAAAAGTGTTATCGAAAAGTTAGAAAATCGCTATACTATGTTGAATAATAAAATCGAGTTTTGTCGAAATTTCGTTTTTTTCTTACTTATCCTACGGACTTATTGAATGACCTGTTATTCTTCGAAAGATATTCAATTAGCCCGGGCTGTTGGAATACAAAATTGTTTAACATTTATAATTATGGAAAAAAATAAAATTCGTCGGTTAAAATTTTGAAAAATATATGCAATTTTGTATGGCAAGATCACGACTGGTCGCACCCTAATAACCTGCACAACCTCTCAAATAGGAAAACTGCTGTGGATGAAGGCCCGATCCACACTCTAAGTTGAAGAACTTTATTCCTAGATGGCGGTAAAACAGATCCAGCGAGGTTCAGACTGGGAGGCTATTTTTCGGTGCATTTAAAAAAAGTTTTTGAATAATACAGAAACCGTAGATCAGCGTAAGCATTTCACAACAAAAGTTCCCCTTTGATCGGTGTGACCAGGCCAGTTCCTAATCGACTGCTGCGCATAGATTTAGCATACACTAATTGAATTATACCAAGGGCTCGATGTCGAGGGTGGGGCTACACAGTGCGAATACCCATCCATACCTTAAGATGAATGTATTCAAAGCATACTACCTCCAATGGGAATCTGTTCCGCAGATAACTTGCAGCGCATAAGACTGATAAATGAATTTACTTCGAATTAAAAGCATTTATCCGACTATTCCTTCATTCATCTTACGGATTAATGTTAGCCTTCAGAATGAAATTATTTATTCAAATCGACGCTACCAATTGTAAATCACTATGCCATTGGTTGTGGCAGCCTCTCTCCCACTATGCACAGTACCTACTCCCACTACGACTACTCTTTTATTCAATTATCAACAGTCCATCCATTAAGCAGATTTATTTCGTTAAATCCATTTAGCTTTTGAAGCAAGTATGCAGAAAAAATGCCCAAGAATGGAAATAAATATACGAAAAAAAAAAATGCTTTCCTTTTTTTTTTTTTTTCGTTTTTGATTCATTACGGATTTCAATAGAATTTCTGTGTGCTTCTTCGTCTTCCTCTAGTTGTTCTATCCAATTAAGAGACTTTTCCCGAATTGCCCTATTCATTGAAGCACAAAAAGGTGCATGAAACCAACCAAGAACATGTTTTTTTCGTCCCCCTTACAGTGCCATCGGTGAATCTGTAAGCCGGTCTGCTGAAACCATTTTAGTCCAATCATAAGTAATTAGTCCAAACTGAGTTAATAAAATCCAGGACCAGAATGGTATTGCGAATGGGTGTCCCGAAATAGAAAAACGAGAGATATTTTGCCAGTAGAATGATTTCAATAATGTTTTTTCCGCTTATTCCTTGTGTTTTCTTTTTATTTTTTGCGGATGAAGCGAAGAGATTTTTCTAACCGAAAGTGCTGTGCAGTGGGAGAAGAATAAACATCAAGTCGTGGTGTACTCCTGCTAAAATGATTTTTTTTTAATGTCCTCCTAACCACAATTAGGGACAGAGATGTGTTTTGTTGGGTTTCCCTGCATTTTTTTTTCTATTTATTTTAAAATCTTCTGCAATACAAGGGTTGTGCATATGCTCGTTGAAGGAGCGCAAAACGACGACGGCGACGTCGACAGTGAATTGCAAAAGAAAAGAGGAAAGGCAGAAAATTAAGGGTGAAGGTGCTAAGCGCAATTTAAGAATATACCAGCGAGTTCCGAGTCTTTTGTGTGGTGCGGTCGTTAACAACATGTCTTGAGCGTGTTGCCGCTCTCCTCACTCGGTTGCAACTTGTTTGAATTATGTGAGACGTAAAATTTTAGTCAGAGGAAACATTAAGCATGTAATTACCATAAAACGGAGTTTTACGACGGGTTATATGGTGGAACAGTATTCACTGCTTCGTCCTCGCTCATCCGGTTCATGGTGGATGAGATGATTATGGGGGTCTTTAAATAAAACAAGAAATTAAAAACAGAAATCAGTTAGCCTGTGATAGAGCGACATTTGTGAGGCAGAATTGGGTGCGGATGCTACTCAGTGATGTAGGTGTTGCCTCTGAATTTCAATCAATTTGTGGGGAATGACAGTTCGTAGTTTGGACATATATAGGTTGCAAAGCTCACTCTTTGAAAATAACGACGTGAAATGCACGTTGTCGCAAATTTGGAAGCAAATACTCGTTGATCGTGTGGTTGGGTAAGGCAACGTGAATGTTGGACTAGTTTAGACTAGACCAGCGTTGCCAAGCAATTTTGACGAAAAAATGCCTAACTTGAGAAAAAAAGATGCCTTTTTCAATAAAATAATGACTAAAATATTTTAGGAATACTGGAACAATAAATAAAAAATGAAAAACCAAAAAAAACTTAAATTTTAAATCACAGAAGAAATTCTTAATAGGAACAAAATTCATAAGTAGGTAGAAAATATTGAACAAAACAAACCTAGTTTTAGTCCATCAGATTGTCTTGGTCCTTGGAATCATACATTCAAAAAATAAAAAGTTAGTACCTATGTCGAATAAAAAAAATTTTTAAAATACTTAAAAAAAAAAATGCCTTTTTCAAAAAAAAAAAAAAAAAACAAGCCTTAAAGCCTTAGCTAGTGAAACAATTCCTAAAAGGCATGAAAAAGCCTTAGTTGGCATTACTGGAATAGACTTCGATGAGGTGCACTTAGACCAAAGTAGGTCCAGGCCACTGACAGGGACAGATTGGTCAGACCGCTCTTAGAATCAATTGCTTTCCTCTATGAATCTGTAAATTCGTCTTCGTCTTAACGACGCCGGGTAAGATTGTTCAGATCTTCTCCTTCTTTTTATGAATGGTTTAAAGTGCAACTTCCCAACAAGTACTCGGAAGTGCGCACTAGCTCTTATCAATTTTTGGGGATTTGGTTTTTCTCTGTAGGGCGGATAGCCACATCATTTCCGAACGCGAAATAGGTTGCATCTTTCCATTCCCCCCCCTGCCAACTGAAGCCGAAAAAAAATCACAATTTGGTTCCTGGGACTTAAATGGTTCGAAGCTCTGAACTGCGAACTTATGTTTCTCACCAGGATCAGGAGAAATCTCTACTATGGCAGGCTTTTGACCCAGTGATAGTTATATACGACCAGGGAATAAAGCGCCCTACAACTAACTCAACGATTTCCTTTTGCACCGGAAACCATTTAGGTTCCATTAGAAAAATCGGAAGGAAATGTGTTCGTAGCCTAGGAGATTGAGATGTGTTGCCAAAGCCCTAACTGATGATACACCTAGAACAAAATTGAACTTTCGCGCGGCTCGAATATTGGTAAATTTTTGAAAATAAAAATGCACTCATGCGCAGCATACTCAAATGGGACGAGAAAAGATGTCGGACTAGACTGATACATCTCATCCTTTTCTAACTTTTGTGGTTTGTCCGCCTTTGTGGTTCTTCTAAATTTTGTAGTTCTTCTGACTTTTGTGGTTCTTCAGACTTTTGTAAATTTAATAACTTTTGTAGTTCTTCTCGCTTTTGTAGTTCTTCTAATTTTTGTAGTTAGCTTTTGTCGTTTTTGGAATTTTTGTAGGTCTTTTAACTTTTCTAGTTCATTTAGCTTTTGTAGTTCTTGTAACTTTTGTGGTTCTTGGAATTTTTGTAGTTCTTCTAAATGTTTTGGTACTTCCTACTTTTGTGGTTCTTCTAACTGTTTTAGTTCTTCTAACTTTTGTAGTTCTTCGAAATTTTGGAGTTCTTCTGAGTTTTGTAGTTTTAATAACTTTTGTAGTTCTTCTAACTTTTCTAGTTCTTCTAAATGTTGTAGTTCTTCTAACTTTTGTAGTCCTTCGAAATTTTGGAGTTCTTCTGACTTTTGTAGTTTTAATAACTTTTGTAGTTCTTCTAACTTTTCTAGTTCTTCTAAATGTTGTGGTTCTTATAAATTTTTTAGTTTTTCTGACTTTTGTAGTTGTTCTAACATTTGTAGTTCTTGGAACTTAAGTGCTTCTTTGAATTTTCGTAGTTCTTCTATCTGTTGTGGTTCTTCTAACATTTTAAGTTATTCTAACTTTTGTAGTTCTTCAAAATATTGTGGTTCTTCTCCCATTTGCTTCTTATAATTTGTGTGTTTCTTGGAGCTTATGTGCTTCTCCTAAATTTTGCAGTTCTTCTGACTTTTGTAGTTTTACTAACTTTTTTAGTTCTTCCAATTCTACGGTGTTTGGTCAAAAAGGCATAGTAAGTCCATCTTTTGCGAAATTGAGTTGAGTATATAGAAAAAAATGTATTTTCGTTTGGTCTTAACAGCATAAGTTTCAGAAAACAGAATCCAAAGTTATCGAGTGGTCCTAAACACACATTCCACGTATTTAAAAAGTTGTGTTTAATCAAAAGGACATTACTCCACATGTGTTGTTTTGACCCAACAGAAGCTTTCAATTTTTGAAATTATTGTGTTTGCTCAAAAAGACATTACTCCACATGTGCAAAAGTTTTAATTTTTTCATATTATAACGTCGTCAAAACAACATGCAACTCAACAGTTGATTTGTTGTCACATGTTTAATTTTGTTGCTTTGGCAAAGTAATCGAGACTGTACATTAAAAATGTCTATTTTACTTTTTGGTTTTAAATACTATTCCTGTTTTTTTGTTGTTGTTAAACTTAAATAAATACCTGCCTTTGTTTTTCTTAAGACTTGTTATTAAATTTAATTTCAATCTTAATCTTATCTCAACCGGGAAAAAATTTGGTCAACACAACATATTTCCATTAAAACATCTTTTAGTTAAAATTTTTTAAATTCTAGTAATTTGTTATTGCACGTCTAATAATTTATATTATTGTTGCATTGCAGTATTACTTCAATATGTAAAACTGGATTTAGGAGACATTTTTGAACTTTAAACACACATTTATATCAAAACTACGATTTAGGACTTGTGTCGTTTTCATCAAACTCCACGGAATTTTCCCTTAACTGCTGCTGCAGTTCGAACACATCTACCATCCCAATCCACCAGTTGCCCTTGTGCTTCAAAAGTTTCAAATAAAATTCAAACATTAGTTTTTGTAACAAGTCACTCACTCCGCTGCGAACCTTCAAAAGTTCAGCCCCTTCTTCACACGCAAACACTGCGCACTGATAAATGATTGCCAAATCACTGCAGTTGCACTGCCATTAAGGCGGCATAAACATTTTTATGACTTTTGTTAATGACTTTATGGAAATTGATTTCTTTTTATTACGCCACCCCCTCATAGAAGCACCGTTTACCCTGCAACGCAATCACAAATCACTCACGCTCCTTGATGCTCTCACACAGTGATACACCTTAACAAAACCAACAAAATTAAAGTGCCATGTATTCGTAAGCATCCAAGACAAGAATCACTGAGTGATTTAGACATCCATCTTACGTCTTGGTGTGTGTGTTTTTTTTTCTCGTTCTTCGTTGGCGGGGTGGAATAAATGTGCAAATGTGCACGTGGCATGAGAATGAATTTCCTGTTACCACCATAAGCACTTTTCAAGGAAATTGCCATGCTTTGTTTGGTTGGGATCGGTATTTTTCTTTTTCTTGTCGTCATCTTCCTTTCTCTAGGCTATGACGACTATACATGAATTGTGAAAGTGATATGTGCCATCTAGCCGCCACCCTGCTCGTTAAACACCTGCAAATTGTTCGCCTGTCAATTGAATACGTAAAAAACTCGCATACAAAACCATTGATGACATGATTTCGCCTAAGGGAAGCTGTATCCTTATATAATATTCAAATTGCATACTGTTTATCTATCAATTCAAGGCAACACCTTTAAATAAGTCTCACGTCAAGGGTGAACTGAATAAAAATCCTCAACAGCTCTGCGGGGAGGACTGCAAAATCAATATCACGTGAGAGATGAACACGAAGATGGCTATGAATAGAGAAAACATTTTTTTTTTGTTTTTTTTTTTTGCTGTTCGTAGGCAAAACAGGTCGCGCGTTTATCTTAAAGCGAAATTCAATTTCCTATACGAAAGGATGTGAATTAAATTGAAGGAGTTTCTCTGCAGGATACTGTTCAAATCCAAGTAATCAACATAAAAGATAGATAGATATTCGAGGAAAGTTTTTTTTTATTACAAATTTGAAAAGTGTCATAAAGTTGTCTTTCA
Source organism: Cheilosia variabilis (assembly GCA_951230905.1). Lineage (NCBI taxonomy): Eukaryota > Metazoa > Arthropoda > Insecta > Diptera > Syrphidae > Cheilosia > Cheilosia variabilis. The sequence continues at coordinate 48,163,012 of OX579679.1, forward strand.
ATAGAAGGAAGAAAATATTTCTCGAAAGTTTTAGCTGGGACGCAAATTCAATAAGAAGATGGACAATAGATTTGCTGGATCCATTAGGGACGAGCCGAAGAAAAGCTTTCACAACAATATCCCATATTGAATGGTGCTTAAGTGAAAAGTATTCATAAATCGGTTTGGATCGGCCCAAAGAAATCGATAAACTCAATAAGAAATCCTTGGATTTGAATGCGCGGCAACGCGAGCAGTATATCTGCCGCATGCAGGCGAAGGGATTGTCCGTGCAAAACGATGACAAATTCCCCATAGGTAATTGATTTTATGTCATTATTCAAGCCAAGTGCCAGTCATAAAATAAGCAACATCCCCCGCAATCAGTAATGGGTTGCTGGGTATGGCTATATACAAAATTATAAACAATAAGGAGGGCCAACAAATGCTCAACTTTAAAATTGACATTTAACTGACGTTGGCGCCAACGTAAATCGCATTTTGCGAAATAGCTGGTATTTTTTTTTTTTTTATCACGAAACATGAGCTTCAACTGCCTACCGACACGAAACGACGACAAAAATCCATGAACAACGAACATCCTTTTCAAGTATGCTCGCGTGACTTGTGCAAATGTCAACAATATATCCTAGCAACTCATTACGAAAGAAAGAGGGAAAATAAAAAAGGAGCCACGAAGGAGACATCAGAATGTGCAAAGCAACACATAGTTTTGTTTATTTCTATGGATGTGGAATGTGTGTGGTGACGTGGCGGTGATGGGATATTTTTAGCCTAATACTGGTATACGGCAACAAATTTGGGGAGGGGGTGGTTGTCTCTATTTGACATTCGACTGTCGCAATATTTGTCTAATCATGATAATTGGTAGTCGCTTGGACAATTGATATAACTCGTTGTGACGTTCGGAGAACTTGAAACTCTGTCGAATGAATACTGCAAGTGTCTCAATATCAATCAGCGAGAACATTTTTTTTTCATGTTGGTGGTTCGATACCAGTCTGACTGGGAACGTTTCGCTTTACCACAGGTGACAAGACAGAGCTGTGCAATTTAGGCACTTATTACACTGGGTCGTTTAAATAAAACGTAGCAATTGCCTTCACTCAAGAGAAAGGTCAAAATCGAAGCATTTGCTACATTTCGTATGAATAAAATCCAATTTGAGTTAGTTCCAACTTTTGACATTTTCGAAAAGCGGCGGCACTGACCTTTTACTCAGACCGGCATGAATAAAACTCAGCAGACAAAGCAAATGCTATGCAAATTCTGAGTCTACTATTTAGTTGACTTAGACCTTTGACACTAAATTTTTTCCTCATTTTTTATAATGTTGAAAAGTCAGCGGCGTGTAAAAGAGACTAAGGGCCGGTCTGTTCACAGATGGTTAAATCCGTTTAAGTGTTTGTTGAGCGTTTTTATACTTTGGTCAGATTTTTCCAGTTTTTCTGTCAAATCAATTTTCAAACCAATTCTGTGATTGATTTTGTTTTCTGTATGTATGTTATAAACTTTATTAGTTACCTTTTCTTTTGTAATATAAATAGAATTGTTTTTAGCACAAAAATGTCAAAAACGAAGAGTTCATCGAATTTTTCAAAAAGTGAAGAAGAAAAGCTAGTAAAACTTGTGTTGCAGAAGAAACACACACACACTAGACCCAAACAGACCTAATTTAGAAGGGTCTTGCAATTCCCAACTGTTCTGGAGCAAACTACCGGACCGACGCAAAGGAGTCCATTGATATTGAAAAGGACGTACGAAAATTAAACTGCCCCGCTTCGATTTTATCGAGATGCACTCACTAATAATTACGAGCCCATTTTCAAAAAGAAATTGAATTAAATTTCTCGCCTTTAAATCAGACTCGTTAACCCTTCAACTATCAAGTTGATTGCAACACTGGCCAACGATCTTTAGAGAACCCGATGCATGTGTCTCCTCCTCCGCCATCACCATCAGCCAACCAGCCAGCGTATTATATTTGCTCTCGCTGTACCCTGGCAAGGGCAACTGGCTATGGAATTATCCCGATCGTTTGGTATGATTTAGAGACAAAGTGCCCATAAAAGTATGGTGAACGCGAGTAAAATTAAATTTAATAGCGCGTTAGATTGTTTGGGAGAATATGCCGGACAATACACTTTAAATTGGTTTCACCATCACCAGCAGCAACAGCAGCAGCACCACCACCAGCAGTAGCTTGCTCTGTCGATGGATGTTGCGTTGTGCGTTCGTTGTGATTGTGATGTGTGAAAACGGGCTGTTTTACGAGGAGGCTTCGAGTCTGGGATAATTTATTAGGTTAAAGTGATTTTGGAATTTTTTTTCCGTTTGCCGGCAACTGTGAATCATTTTAGTTTTTAATTTAATCAATATTTTTGCCTGTCATTTTGTAACGAGTTTTGGGTGTACTTTGGGTAGTACAAATTTGTACTTTCATTCCTTTACGGAAATGATGACTTTGAATGGGGGTATTGTATATGGGAAGACAATTTTTCTATAGAGGGGCTTGGAAAAATAAATAAAACGAGATGGCATGACGGACTCCAACTATCCAAAGAACTTGCCCCGGAGAAACGGTTTGGAACTGGGAACCTATACTTTTAATAAACCGATTTTCTGTTGAGACAAGCAAAGTGTATCCAGAGGAGAACATTAGTACAGGAACGGCTCGAAAATTGCTGTTCGATATTAGAACGACTGGTGTTAAATGATAAAAGGGTTACGTGGACTTCAAGTCTAAAACAATTTAAAGAAGTGCTGGCTTCCATTTAGTGCTTTTTGTATTAATTTAGAACTTATTTAAGTAGCGACAATTCAAGAAACTGACGTCAGGGAAGAAACACATTTTGACCAAAAACGCCCCCAAAAAGTAGGCGTGGCAAAGAATGATGTAGCCTTTATCTTGGTTGTTTTTTTTTTGTTTAAGTAACTGTATTACTGTTGCCTGGCAAGTGAAAAACACAAACAACGCATTGAGCGCTGTTTTGAGGCCACAGATAAGGGAACCTGCTGCCTATATCTTTCTCGAAGGCTTTTTAAAAAAAGTTGCATCGAAATTTGTCCTGTTACGTCAACCGGTAACAAACATAAAAGCCTACAGCTTTATTCTGCACATAGATACTAGAAGCAGTTTTACTAGATCGTCTATCGAAAAACCATGGACCCAGGGACGAAAAGTCGACCTCTTGGAGAGCTGGGCAGTGGCAAAAGATTCCTCAGATTCTACTGCGAGCTTCTTTTGAAATTGTTTACACTCCAAACCCAAGTTTTCAATGATGCAGAGTCCATTCACATAGACGATCACTGCGATTTATTGAATCACCTACATAGAATGGGAAACACAGTCAACGCCCGACGGTGTCTTTTGGTTTCAATTTGACTGCAAGCTCGCAGAACCTCTTTTCAGCAGCAGTTGTTGACCAAATACTGTAACTACTCCCACAATTATTTAAATGTTAGTGTTAAGGGAACAGATCTGCAACAGAATAGGTGCAGGAGTGGGCCTAGGTTTCGGCCACCTTGCGCTAGCTCCTTTCTTACTACCTTTTTGGTTGGCCTCGTTTTACAGCTTGAGGGATGTCCATCATTTGCTGCCTCGAGGGGTATTCTTTGCGGCTTTTGTTTTTCAGTTTACTTCGATATGTAGAGATTACATTTGTGGTATTTTTTGGAACCGCATAAACGCAGTGTTCGCAACTTTCCTCTTAAATCAAGCCCTACTTCCGACGTGCAACAACCAACTAGCCTAATAAATTCAAAAAGCCGCGAGCCCCGGTATTCTATAGCACGCTTTGGGCCTAGCATTTCAGACTGCTGTGAGGTAACCGAAGTAAAAACTGAAGAGATACCATATGGGCGCCATTCAAAATTTTTACTGGGAAAGTGGATACGTCAAACAGACATATCCAATACGTCCTACTGACATATCCACAAATTTTACAATCGTGCTGCTCTTGCATTAGCTAGAAGCTAAAACTCTCTAGCAAGATAGATTTTCAGATAGCCTGGTGAAAGTCGAAGGCCGGTACTATGCCTCAGCCAAAGCCGTACCCCCACTAGGCCATATGGTATCAAATGAGCTAGATGAGAGGACTCAACTCCAACTACATCGACGGTTAACAAGCACATGGAAGAAGTTACACTCAGAAAAAAAGATTTTGAGATTTTTAAGAAATTGTAAGTTAAAAGTTCTTGGTTCAAATATTATTTTTGTTAACAAGAACTCGTTTTTATGTTTTCAAGAATCAGGTATTCAGCGTAAGAATAATATACTCTCCATAAGTATTTTATTGCGTCATTGCCAACAATTTCATTCTTAAATCACAGATTTTTATATTTGGGTTCATTTTAACCATCGAAAATTGTTGGCATTACAATTTTTTTTTCTGAGTGTACAATTAAACACTACCCTAATAATTTTTAGTGCCTGGGCTACATTTTTCGCAATTGTGACGAGTTGCTCAAATTCCATGCTTTGCTTTTCGACGAGCACCAGCGGGTTTTATGCAATCATGCATTTTTAGGATCAGAACTGTTTTGGCCAAAAATGCAAGCCCGCACAACCTTTACAAAGTTGTACAGGCTCTACACTTTTATGAGGCTTGTCGAATCTCCAAGGAGTCGAAAAATTATAAATGCGACAACGGCAGCTGTCGAGAAGGTATATGATGGCAGTCAGTGGTTAGACCGATGCATACGGGATACGGCTGAGCCAAAGGTAAACGGTTCGAACCCCCAGAAGTCGATAGGAAGAGGAAAAATCTTTCTGCTCGGAAATCAAGAGATACCTTTATTCTCATTCGGTGAAAAAGTCCTCCGCCCAGTTGTGCTTCTACTAATTGCAGATGTGACCACAAATCCACAGCGTATGCCGGAGAATTTAATTTAAATCCAGAACCAGTACCAGAACGACCATCAGATTCGTTTTCATGGTTAAGAGCATCCATTGCTATTCACATTGGCCCCTTTACAAGCACACATCTATATCCATTCAAAGGAAACACTGCACCCTCCCTCTCCCCCCCTCTCGCTTTGGCTTATTTGAATGCGCTTTCAAGGAGCTTGTAAAACGTTTGATCCCTCCCCCAAGATCAAATAATTGAAAAACTCAATATTATTTCTTGGCAAGCAGCCCGAGCATAACCCGAAAGTTTTTAAGATTTACCTACCTAACCTCGTCCTCGTGCACCACTCATCTTCACATATTAATCACACAAAAACCCATAAAAGTTATGCACCACACACTGCATGAGAGGCATGCGAAAGCAGAAGCAACAACATCCTGTGGAAATTCCAAGAATATTTCAGGATATTGTGCCTGCATTCTTATCCCTCAGCTCACACACAGCTTGAAACAAAAAGCACACAAGACGTGGTGGGGGTGCACAAAAACAAAAAAAAAAAACAAAAAATAAAATAAAGGAAAACTCCTCTCTGACAAGAGTTTCGTAATATGAACACACAAAGTGTGTTTTTCTAATATTGGCCTGACTCTGCATATATACAACGCTTGCAGTGCTAGCAGGCAGGCAGGCTGGCTGGTGTTTTGGAGGAGCCCCACCTCCATACACTGTCACCCCATTCGCCATGAGTAAAGATCCAATTCCATACACAAAGCACCGCATATTCAGAAACAGACACCATTACAGGCGAGTATCGATCCACATACTCAAAGGATACACTACACACGTTATATTGCATGCACACGGCTCGGCGCGCGGTACGAGGACGTATAAAGATGCCGGATGAAGGTTCCTTTTTTTTTCCATGTAGAGTTTTGCTGGAATTTCAAAACGAAAACTCTACACCACCCTTTAATGATACATATACTACCTTGGTTGCGGGTGGGTGGTTGGGGGTGAGTGTAGGTGTATAGTACATTTAAAATAAATATTTCATTTCTTTGCCACTCCGAACTGAAACTCAAGCCGAAGTCGGTGTGGAAGTTTGCAGCTATCTGTGTGCTCCAATTTCATTTGAAAAAATAATATAGCCCTGTTGTAGGTGCCCGGCTGTTGGGGCGATCGGGCGCCGGTCCTTTTCTGTTATTTCTGTTTCTGGTTCACTGTTAAGAGAAATTACGAATTTAACACGTTCATTACCAACTCCACGTTGAAGTTGGTACTACATAGCCGTGTGTACATAGGGACGTCCTGGAAGCGAGAAACCTGAGCAAACAACCTACTCCACTCCGAGAGGGAAGACAAAAGTGTAATTTCAAACAAAGTGCGAGGGCGGATTGTATTTTATTTTTTTTCATTCGTTTCCAGCTTAATCAGCTGCAGCTAAGTAGCTGCGAGATGTTGAATGCGTCGAAAGCAGGTTATGCATAACAAGGAAGAGAGCAGTAGCAATTTATGCACAATATGAATGAAATTGTAGCAATGGAGAGGAGCCTTTCAAAAGTGGCTATACGTATCCTACCAACGTATGTGTCCCCTAGTATGAGTAGGTATATACGGTTGGCGCGTGATGTAATAAATGTTTAAAGGGCTATTCAAATAATTGTGCACTTGCCAGATGAGATAAAACTATGACTGCGAGTGCATCTAGAGGAGTGTTGGTAATGTTTTCAATTATTTCAGTCTTTGCCTGGGAGCGGGCGGTTGTCACAGCACCAGCCGTTCGCTGTATTCAGCTGTAAACGGGGAGAGAAATTTAAACATTTATAAAATGCAAACTAAACTAAATGGGAAAATTGTATTTTTTTTTTTAATCGTTCTGCTAAAGGGCTGGTCGGACAGAAATCCAATTGCGGGGCGGAAGCGCACTTGAAGGGACTTGTGCTGTGGGAAGGGTCGGCTTTAAAATTCCTCACAAATTCACATTGGTTGGTAAATTTAAAGCGACAAATGTACACATCTTGACACTCTGCTGCTCTTTGGTTGATTGGGAGTGGGACTCAAGCATTTACTGCCAAAAGGGCTCCTTCATTTTCGAAAAAGTGTGTTCGGTCTAGTGCCTTTTCAACTTTCTGGAGCTTACCGAGACAAAGATCACTTTCAGTAGACATTGGCAAGGATGTATCGTCTGTCGAACTTCAAATTTCAAGTCTCGTTCATGTTTTTAAACATCAGCACATTAAGTGGGATGTCAAACTACAAGTTGACTTCAAGAAAGGCAGACAACTCCAATTCAACTGATTTACATTTTTCACAGACTTAGCAAAAGCAAGCCTAAACAAAAATTTAACAAAGACCCATGCAACTGCATCTAGTTTAGGAGATAGCGACACTGAAGTGTTTTAGTTAATAGAGCATTCCAAAATTTATTAGATAATAATTCCAGCCAACCACCCACAAGTGTACTGTCTGTACTACCTTAGAAGACAGGCCAAAAAACTGAAAAGATGGCGGTACAGGTTCGTATAGGTCCATAACATAGACCTAGCTCTTCACAACCTAAAACGACGAAGGTTTTGTGCTCTGAATAAAAAAAAAAAAAACGAGTGTGCTTTAGACAATAGACAAACCATACTGAGACCCCCAACTCCCAATCCTCTTGCCGCTGGCCCCCTCAGTTTTTTTTCAAATTCGCCATTTTGTTTTCCTATCGGTGTTATGTCAAAAAAGAATCCGTGTGACATGCAAAAACATACAAAAAATGCAAAAATAAATGCTGCCAACCTCGGCAACCGTGGGGAAATGTGAAAGAGTTCGGGAATACCACATTTTTTCATTACTGAACGCCATTGGTTAGTTATTATAAATTGTTAAAAGGCGAATAATTTGATTTGTTTGGTTAGTAAAACTATCTAAAGTTGATGTTCTATATAAAGGGTGATTTTTTAAGAGGTTTAGAACTTTTTTTAAAAAAAAAACACAAAAAATTCGAAAAAAAGAATGAAATATTTATTTGAATCGATAGTTTGAACCTTGCAATTTAATGTTTAAAGATAATTTCATGCAAATGTTGACCACGGCTGCGTCTCAGGTAGCCCATCCGCTGAGTCCAATTTTGGCATAATCTTTCACACATATCGGCCGGTATCTCACGAATGAATGCATGGATGTTGGCTTCCAGTGCGTCAATCGAAGCGGGCTTGTCCCTATACACATTAGCCTTGGCATACCCCCACAAAAAATAATCTAATGGTGTCAAATCGCACGATCTAGGCGGCCAATTGACCGACCCGAAACGTGAAATTAACTGTTCACCAAACTCGCCTCGCAATTGCGCCATTGTTTCGCGTGCTGTGTGGCATGTGGCACCGTCTTGTTGAAACCACATATCATGCAAGTCAAGAACTTCCATTTCGGGCAAAAAAAAGTTTGTTATCATCGCTCGGTAGCGTTCACCATTGACAGTAACGCTGCGATTCGCATCATCTTTGAAGAAATATGGCCCAATAATGCCGCCGGCCCATAAACCGCACCAAACAGTGGCTTTTTCGGGATGCATTGGTAGCTGTTGCAATGCTTCTGGCTGATCTTCACTCCAAATGCGGCAATTTTGCTTATTTACGTACCCATTCAACCAAAAATGAGCCTCATCGCTGAACACAATTTTTCGATAAAAAAGCGGATCCTCGGCCAGCTTTCCAAGAGCCCATTCACCAAAAATTCGGCGTTGTGGTAGGTCGGCTGGCTTTAGTTCTTGCACCAGCTGTATCTTAAAAGGCTTTACGCCCAAATCCTTCCGCAAAATTTTCCACGTAGTGCTGTAACAAAGGCCTAACTGCTGGGAACGGCGCCGAATCAACATTTCGCGGTCTTCTGTCACACTAGCTGATACGGCCGCAATATTTTCTTCACTACGCACAGTACGTAAACGTGTTGGTGGTTTAATGTCCAACAAAGTAAATTTGGTGCGAAATTTGGTCACAATCTTCCGAATAGACTGCTCAGAAGGTCGAGAATGCCGATCATAAAATGGAAGCAGCGCGCGATGAACATTTCGAACCGAGCACGAATTTTGATAGTAAAATTCAATAATTTGCAAGCGTTGTTCATTTGTAAGACGATCCATGGTTAAATTGCAAACCAAACTGAAGCTGTTTGACAGTGACACAAGGTACTAAACACACGTCAGCTGTCAAAACCAGTGTTGCCAAAACCAAACCAGCTAAAAAATCACCCTTTACTAGAAACATATTAGGACAAACATGGTTGTGTATTTTCCGCTTTTGGATATCATTAACTTCGATTTCGTGTGTAAATTTTTCTTAAATAATGAAGAAAATTTGCTCAAAATGTTTTCATTTTCCCTCAACCAATCTACATTGTTAATTTTTCATGAACATTTTAAGCAAATGTGCACTTATTCCTAAAAAAAAAAATATTATCCACACGTAACGAACAATTTTAAATTAAACAGATAAAATTCTATGAACTCTGCCAGCCACTTTGCCCACAGCGGAAGTGTCTCATATCTCCTGGGAGTGTGTTGGTGAGCAGAATTTTTGAAGTTTCGTGACATTTGTCAATACGATTTTCTATGTAAGAATACTAGCGCACCAAACGTGAACACTCCATAAAAATATAGCTTGTAGGCTAAGTAACGGAAAATCGGCCGGAGTTGGTGGTCTCAGTATTGTCTCTGCTTTAGACTACACGACGAAGTTAAACTTCTTTAGCTCCATCTATAGGTATGTACGTACTCGCAAACGAACTACTGACTGAAATACAGTCAACTCTCGATTAAATGGTGTGCTCGGGACCGAGCTCGTACCGGAAAATCGAAATTCCCGGATAATCGAAAATTATATTATCAACGAATAAACCAACTTTTTACAATATTTTTCCATTTATTTGTAATAAGATTTTGTACTTTGAAACAGTCAACAAACTAAAAAACATAATAAGAAAGACAACACCTACAGATATGTTTCTACACGTGTGGATAGAAAAAATACGTAGTATTTATAAAAAATGATCACGGATAATAGAGTGAATCCCGGAAAATCGATTTCTAGATTAAAAAAATTTTGAAAAAAAAATATCCCGGTTAATAGAGTTGCCGGTTAATAGAGTTGCCGGTTAATAGAATGCCGGATAATCGAGAGTTCACATATATATATTTCATGCACTGGCTATGAGAGACTATGCTCCTACAGTGCCTGCTCTGTAGTGATTGCAGACATTAGAGGCAGGTTAGCCCGCGGTTATCCCCAAAATATACCTTTTATCCCTTGCCAAAATATAAAAAATCCCACGAAATATTGAATTAAAAATATGAATTTAAAAAAATCATGTAGTTTATTGAATTCTCTCTTTTTTATTAGTAACAAATACAAGTTACATTATACATTACCTATGCAAGCTAACAAAAATAAATACATAATTAAGATACGTTTGTATATAATACAAAAATAGAAATGTAGGTAGATCTTATACATTTTTAAGACGTTACAAAAAGAAACATAAAATTGCATTCGGCATTAAAATGAAAATAATATTCAACATAAAATAAATATCTTATGAATTATTTGAAAATGACTGGTATGAAAGAAACTTTATCTCGGTTTCAAGTTTCATTATTCTTGATTTTTCATACAAAAATGGCACAGAAATTTGATTTGAGAATGAGGTAAGGCTTTTTTTTTTTACATACATTCCAATGTTTACAAAATAAATAAAATTATTATTTTAAAAAACACTCGTGAATTCATTCACAGATATTTCATTTTATGGAACAGTTTAGGGAATTGAAAAAAAAGAAAATGAAAGCATTCAAATATTTCGAATGACTTTTTTCTAAACATGAAAATATTTAATTTGATCGTATTTTGACTAATTTTTTTATTCTTAATGAAATGAGCAATTAGGAACAAAATTTGACCAAAAAGTAAAATCCCTTTCTTTTGGTACTTTGTGCCTTTTAGTTTATTATAAGTGAGAAAATCCCGCAAAAAGGCATAAATCCCCCGATCTGGTATCACTGCTGCACTGTGTGCTAGTGCTGTGAGTCTGTGACTGAGATATGAAACGTAACTGGCTATGAGAGAAAGAAAATGTGTGCTCACACCTCTCTCTTGCCCCTACAGTAATATACGAAACGAAACGTAACTCTCTCTCTTTCTATCTTCACTAACTTATATCTCCCTCTCAACTCCGGTTCGCAATTTCCGCAACGCTTTCGTGACGCATTCACCAGCTTACCCCCCAAGGCAAGCGTGCCTAAAGAAGTTTTACTTCAAAAAAATATCGGAAACTTGGTTTTCAGTCCCACCTACTCAAAAGTTTAGTTTAGATCGATCTTTATATTCGAGCACGAAAGCAGAACGCGCGCTGTTAAAGTGATATGATGATTCTTTTCTTCTATAAATTTTGTGGTCAACTTTAGTTAATTTAATTAAATGGTTAAACAAATTCAGCAGGAAATTTTTGTGACTGCATTAATTCTTTGTTTCACAAAATAATTTATTCCCAATAAACCATGCTATGGTGGGACAGTGTTACAATATCGTGGGAAATTGTACTTTTCATAAAATTCCAGTGAAAAAAAAAATCCTCTAAGGGAAATTATAAAGCGAAATTTCTATAAGAACTCATAACTGCAGTTTAAATTAGTTTAAACTGGGTAACTGTGCCTGGAGGTGACGTGATTTTTCCAATCATGGTCCAGATCCAGAAAGCTCCGAGACCACCATTACACCGGTCTTAAAGAAATTTTTATTCACAGTCTGGAATGTGGCTACATACCTAGAGCCTGGCAAGAGGTCAAGGTCGGCTTTATTCCGAAGACAGGGAAATCTAGCCACACCACTGCCAAAAAACCTTCGGCCTATAAGTTTGAAAACCTTTAAGAAACTAATGAACCTCTTTAAACGCCGTCGACTAGATGACAATGCGGTATCCACCGCTCAACATGTTTATAGAAAAGGCAAAGTGGAGGAAACCGCATCGCAAGAAGTCTTTAGCACTTTGGAGAAGTCACTGACAAAGAATGCGTTGCGTTCTTGTATATACATTGATGGAGCTTTCAATAATGTTAAAACGTGCGCAGTAAAGAAAGCACTTCTGAACCAGAATGTTGATCAATCTCTCACTTATGTGATCGTGGACTTGCTCTGTAAAAGGGACATTAATGGGAAACTGACACGGTAAACTCGATAGGTCGAGAGGTCTCCACAAGGAGAAGTCATATCCCCCTTACTCGGGGGGTCCTTGTCTTAAGTACTAATAAAATCCAACAATTAAGAACATAGGAGTCAAGGCAACTTTATAACAGGTCAATGTTGGCAAAACCGCGTAGCGATATTACCATCTTTATTGACAGCCAGGCGGCTATGAAAGCAGTTTCTGCCATTGAAATAAAATCCAAGCTATAGTTCACCGCCGCCGCGAATAGCTCAAGGTATCTTGCTTCAAGCTGGGCCCTGGACACAGACACAGAGACAACGACAAGGCCGGCAATGAGCGGGTAGACGAACTGGCGATGAATGGGTCGTGGTCGATCACGTCAGTTGATCAAACCACCACTTTACAATCTTAGAGAGCGAGTGGAGAACAAAATTTGTATGAAAACAAACAGCTGGAAAGAATTTACAACAGGTGAAGTATGTCGGAAGCTTGGGCCAGAATATAACAGATTTCGGACCAACAAACTTCTACAGTTTGACAGGTCGTCGCTATCTAAGCTGGTAGGGGCTCTAATGGGTCATACATTTCTAAGAAACCACTCAATAAAACTAAATCTCAAAGATGACGACAAAGGTGACAAATTGATGCCCGAAAAATAGCGACTTCGAAAATGAGATAAATGTTCGAATTGGGATTGGATAGTCAAAACCAGCGTTGCCACTTAAGGACTATTTTTTCGCAGTAGATTCTCTAAAAAAATGCATTCGATTTTTTTTCGAAAGAAAACTAAGGTGAATAACAAAATATACAAAATTAATAACAAGGAGTATTTAAACAAAACGGAAAAAAATTATTTATTCAATAATTTTGTTCTTATGTTTTCTGCTAAAATGGATACAATTTCTGGATCCAGGTGTGCATACAAGCGTAGTACAAAAATGCAGTAGATTTAATTTTTTTATGGCTTTAGATTTTGATTTCGCCAAAAAAAAAAATGCAGTAGATCAACAATTCCAGCAAAGTGGCAACGCTGGTCACAACTCACAGCACTATTAGTGCATGTACGTCGCAAAAACCTAAATAATCGATTTAAGACTGTTCGATGAATAGCGGCCTTGGTTCGCATTCAACATTCAAGCAATGTTACTCCGTTATTGCGTTGCCATACGGCGAAGAGAGAAGTGAAATAAAAATAAATTTTAGACGAAAAGTAGCCATATTTGTAAATAAGTAAAAAGGGTGGCAACAAAACCCATTGAAAATGTAAACGAAAGAAAGCTGTCTATATATTTAAGATAGAAGAATCAGGTAAATAAGAACTGGGTTAATTGGAAATGCTTATAAGCTCTTCGTTCAGCCCGACCTACATATCTACTATAGGTACAAGCTCGTACCGAAATTTTCATCCAGAGTGTTCTTCTCGAAAACCATTTCAAAGCTGTCCTCCCATCACAGCCGAGGTCTTTGGAGGTGCATCTTATGGTTCTTTAGTCAGCGTCAATAGTCGCCATCTTGTCTTAGCAGCAGGAACTTCTTAAACCTTTCCAAGGGCCGACGATAATCGTTACCGATGACAAAAAGACCACAGAGTCCAGACAAGGGAGGTTTAGAAAGTGCAGCCTTTTCATTCGTTGCCTGCAAGTTGGAGGTTAGTTTTTCAATTATTTGCTAAAAAAAAGATGCGTTTGCAAGGCCTTGTCAGAAGTGTCATCTGTGACCCGCTTGTGGAATGCCATACCTCTGGTGCACAATGGCGAAACCCCAACTACCAATAAATTATTATAGCAATTGCTTCGCCGTGTGTCACTTTTTTATGCGGTTGGATCAATAAAATGTGACAGATAAGCCATGCATGTAATTGAAACAGATGGCGTGACAGATATTTCCCACCGTGACGAATACCTACCACGTCCCCATGGCGCCTGACTAACCTACATTCGGCTCAAATCGTCTCGGTTATAAAAAAAAATTAACGTATCTAAAAATTTTGGTCTCTTTGGAAAGCATCGTTAAATACTTTTTCTCCCACCTATGGCGCTTAATGATTGACACATCAATGCGGACAGCAACGATTTTCTTTTTCAACAATAAACACATGTGGCTTTTATTCACCAGTCTATTTATTTCATTACTATTGACAAGTTTTTCTATCTTTTCCCTCAAAGTTGGTCGCATCCATTAGGGCACAGTTGCCTTAGCAGAAAAAATAAAAACCGTGTAAATGCAGTAAAAAATGTTTAATGACTCAAACCAATCGGCCGAACACAACACAATTTGTTTTTCATTAGTCGTTTTGCATAAATTGTAAAGGGAAACCTGCATTAGGGCTCGCAGATAGTTACTAACCGATTTTAATGGCTCAATTCACGCATACCAATAATTATTATAAAAGTGTCTGTGTGTGTGTGACTCACCTGGGTCGTGCATCATAATAGTCATTAGTTTTTTTAAATTTTTTATTACAAAGAAGCAACACGGCGCCAGCGGGTATATTTTCCACAAATTGAAGGAAATACCGCAGCCGACTGGGACTGGGACTGGGATTGGGACTCTGCTGACGATGTAATGAATGCCATTCGTTATGTGATTCAATAAAGCAACACACGCTCGATATTAATGCCCTGCAGTCGGGTTAATTAAGGAGTTTAAATATAGTTATATAGCCATGCTAATTGGCTGCGAAGGAAAGCGGGATATTAAGTTTTTCTGATATCACAACAAAATGGTGGCTAAAAAGGAGCGCGAACTGCTGTTGCGCTGAGGGCTGCTGTTGCTATTAAGTGAATATTGTGGCGGTCGTTTTGAGGGAAAGGATTTGTTGCTGCGTTATTGGATATTTCCTTCACAAGAGCACCTAATACTAAAGGGTGATTTTTTAGCTGGTTTGGTTTTGGCAACACTGGTTTTGACAGCTGACGTGTGTTTAGTACCTTGTGTCACTGTCAAACAGCTTCAGTTTGGTTTGCAATTTAACCATGGATCGTCTTACAAATGAACAACGCTTGCAAATTATTGAATTTTACTATCAAAATTCGTGCTCGGTTCGAAATGTTCATCGCGCGCTGCTTCCATTTTATGATCGGCATTCTCGACCTTCTGAGCAGTCTATTCGGAAGATTGTGACCAAATTTACTTTGTTGGACATTAAACCACCAACACGTTTACGTACTGTGAGTAGTGAAGAAAATATTGCGGCCGTATCAGCTAGTGTGACAGAAGACCGCGAAATGTCGATTCGGCGCCGTTCCCAGCAGTTAGGCCTTTATTACAGCACTACGTGGAAAATTTTGCGGAAGGATTTGGGCGTAAAGCCTTTTAAGATACAGCTGGTGCAAGAACTAAAGCCAGCCGACCTACCACAACGCCGAATTTTTGGTGAATGGGCTCTTGGAAAGCTGGCCGAGGATCCGCTTTTTTATCGAAAAATTGTGTTCAGCGATGAGGCTCATTTTTGGTTGAATGGGTACGTAAATAAGCAAAATTGCCGCATTTGGAGTGCAGATCAGCCAGAAGCATTGCAACAGCTACCAATGCATCCCGAAAAAGCCACTGTTTGGTGCGGTTTATGGGCCGGCGGCATTATTGGGCCATATTTCTTCAAAGATGATGCGAATCGCAGCGTTACTGTCAATGGTGAACGCTACCGAGCGATGATAACAAACTTTTTTTTGCCCGAAATGGAAGTTCTTGACTTGCATGATATGTGGTTTCAACAAGACGGTGCCACATGCCACACAGCACGCGAAACAATGGCGCAATTGCGAGGCGAGTTTGGTGAACAGTTAATTTCACGTTTCGGGCCGGTCAATTGGCCGCCTAGATCGTGCGATTTGACACCATTAGATTATTTTTTGTGGGGGTATGCCAAGGCTAATGTGTATAGGGACAAGCCCGCTTCGATTGACGCACTGGAAGCCAACATCCATGCATTCATTCGTGAGATACCGGCCGATATGTGTGAAAGAGTATGCCAAAATTGGACTCAGCGGATGGGCTACCTGAGACGCAGCCGCGGTCAACATTTGCATGAAATTATCTTTAAACATTAAATTGCAAGGTTCAAACTATCGATTCAAATAAATATTTCATTCATTTTTTCGAATTTTTTGTGTTTTTTTTTTAAAAAAAGTTCTAAGCCTCTTAAAAAATCACCCTTTATAAGCATCGGGTAATTAGAGAGACGTTGGGCATGGGGGGAACTTTGTTCTTTCTTGTGCTTCAGAAATGTGAGGTAATAACCTTGTGGGGTGAAAGGGGGCGACCTTTTCGCATTGAAAAGGGAATATTTAATGATTTGCGTGGCCATGTAGACATTTTAGTTGCGTTTTGAAAAATTGGGTTCGTTTTAGCAGCAGATATTTATATCCTACTGGCCCGACTTTGCCCGGGAAATTTACTACCTAAATACTCTTAAGTTCTTGTCTATCATCAATTGGAAAAGGACTTCACCTACATCTGTTCAGACAAGACACAGCATTGTTCGATATTTTACAACTTAACTTCAAGTGAGTTGCCACGCCCCTTTGTTCGTTGCCGCCTACATTATAAATATCCAAATTTCAGACCCAAAACTGTGATAAATGCCAAGATAGTGTTTTAATTACTTTGTTGGATGGAAAGTGCCATGCCCCGTTTTTCTATCCCGCCCACATTTCCCAGAGTGCTTTGTTCGGACAGTGCAAATCAATGTCCAAAATTGTACAACTTCAGCTTCATTGAGTGTCGAATAATAGTGTTTTGAAATGTTTTTCATTTTTTGTATGGGAGGCGCCACGCCCCCTTGGCCTATACAAAAGAAAACCTGCAAATTTTAAGACACGGACGGCAGTTTCAGAGAGAGTTTTATTAATATAAAGATGAGGCTACATATATTTTGGTATTTTAGTTTCGATCGTGCTATATAAATGGGTTATTGTGAATGACCCGCTATTTCGGTAGCTGTCACTTTTGAAGCTTTTATTCATTAACATTTGTCAAGTAGAAACTACGCCATTACTAAAAATGGAACGATACACGCTTCAACAAAGCATTGAAATTATTAAAATTCACTACAGAAATGGTGAAAATCTTGCAGTCACAGTTCGCAAAACTTAAGCATTTTTTGGTCGTCGTGCAGCACCTTGTCGGACCGCAGTACAGAAATTGGTGGAAAAATTCGAGCTGTTGGGACAAGTTAGTGATGTGAAGAATAAAACCCGTGCACGTCGCTCAAGAACAACTGAGAATATTGCTGCTGTAGCCCAAAGTGTTGAAGAAAACCCAGGTTTGTCCATTCCTCGTCGTTCTTTGGAATGGGGCATTCCACAAACGTCATTTCACCGTATTTTGCATAAAGACAACGTTACTTTCAACAAGACGGCGCTACGTGCCACACAAGCAACGAAACCATTGATCTTTTACGGGAAAAGTTTCCGGACCGTGTTATCTCTCGAAGAGGTGATCACAATTGGCCACCGAGATCTTGTGATTGAACACCTTGCGACTTCTTCCTTTGGGGCCACGTGAAAGATAAGGTCTACGCCAACAGCCCAGCGTCGATTCAAGACCTCAAAGATAAAATTCGTGAGGCTATCGAGGACATAGGGCAGCCACTTTGCGATTTGGTTATGGAAAATTTCATGAAAAGGATGTGGTGCTGTATGCGTGCTCGTGGTGGCCATTTGGCTGATGTTGTTTTTCATTATTAACGGCATACCTTCCCTCTTTATTATGAAATAAACATCCGATCATTTATCTCAAAAAATGACATTTTTCTTTGAATACCAAAATAACACCTCTTATTGGAAAACCCTTTAGTACGTCAGGAAGTTTTGTCAGAGACCTCCTTGAAAGTCGAGTAGTTGCGCGAGGACCTGGTCTCTTTGACTGTATATCATTTCGTGACAAGTTTCGCGGAAGGTAGGCAAATGAAAAGAGCCATTGGATGTATTTTAATCTGATGTCTTTTACCATCTCTCGAGCGCATACATCTCTTAAGCCCGTTTGCTGATACGACTTAATGCCGCTTAAGTTTCAAAAAAAAATCAAGCTTGGTTTATGTGGCTGTTTTTTGGTTTCTTTCCAGGTGAATCCCCAATTTGCTCTTGAACGCTGTACAGATTTATGTGGAACTTGTGTCGTTATGAGTCGTAATCAACAAACGGACACCAGACTGAGAAGTTAATTTTTCCAGAATTAGCTGGTCCAACATTTTCCTTTCACATTCCCGAATCTTCGGCGTAACCTGTTCCACCTCTCCCATTTTTGTTGACTCTGTCAGGGAAATGCTGACAAATCATCACTTAAATCAGGAAAACTTGTCCACAACCTGCAAAACGGTTTTCGTGGCAGCAAGTCCACTGGTTATTTAAGGATTCATCCTACCGAAAAATGTAACCAATCACTTCCCCACTCTGAAGAAAGCAAGTTGCCGTATAAATTTCAAAAGCATTCGGCAGAGTTTGTTATCAATCCCTTTTGTCGAGAATGCGCACAAGAATCGTCGTGTCTCTTTCTCAAACTAATTTTTTGGTCGCTCTGTTCAAGTTGTATTTGAAAGGTTTCAAGTCTGCAAGTCACAATATAAAAGATGGTGTTCCACAAGGTTTCGTTTAGTCTCCACAACTCTTTATTTTATTTATTAATGGCCGCTTGCCTGCTACTTCTAATCCCATAGGGGATACACGTTTATAACTCACGAACCACTAATCACATTTATATGCTTTCTTTGAAGCTTATAGACCTTTCCTCGAAACGGGTTTAAGTAAACATTTTCTGTCGGCGTGAGTGTACAGTTTTTTTTTTGCAAAACTTAATAAATAAAGATGGATGAAACACGGAATTTTGTAGATGTGATTACACAGCACTAACTTAACAATGTTTGCCGGATAGCGACATTGCGAGGCAGGAAGCTCTGGCGCTTGCAGTCATTAATGAAAATTTTCAGAAATGTTCTCGTGTTCTTGATAGTTTCAGGTTTCGAGCTGAAATTTGGTAGAGAGTTGAACTTTTTAAAAGGAAATCTACTTCTGGAATCGCAGAAACCTCGATCAATGGAATCCAAACTGATTAATCTACGTTAAGGCTGTCACTGCTCATCAAGAGGTAGCCTCTTGTGATAGTACCTTCAAGGTCCATCTTTTCATACTACAAATGTGTGCTTATGGAGGTCTGCAGGCTCTGGAATGAAGACCAATTTCTTTATTCTGCTTAAAGAGTGTGCATTTTTTTCTCCAAACATTGACAAGTCCAAAGTAAAAGCGAATGTAAAAAAGTGGACATTATACCCTAGCTTCCGCAGAAGATCATTTTTATAACAGTCTCCCAACAATATAGAGTGAACAAAATTTCCGATGATACCTAATTATTTCATTTAACAGACATATGACCTTAAAAGACCTGGGGCCAGATTCCGTATATCAACGATCGTCTAAACGATATCGTTTTTGAAGCTTTGATCACCAAATTAAGTCATATTCTGCGCGAATATTTTTAACATACGTCAACTTTCATTATGTTTGTGGAAAATGGACTGGATTAAGTTCTCAAACTTGTAATTTTAGCACTTAGATGCTGGCTTTGGAGGTATATCGTTTCGACGATAATCGTCTGAGAGCTTACGGAATGAGTGCCTGCAAGTTTTGGTTTCAGAAAGAAGCCGCAATCCCTGTAGTAATAAAGGGTTTTCCAATAAGAGGTGTTATTTTGGTATTCAAAGAAAAATGCCATTGTTCGAGATAAATGATCGGATGTTTATTTCATAATAAAGAGAAAGGTATGCCGTTAATAATGAAAAACAACATCAGCCAAATGGCCACCACGAGCACGCATACAGGACCATATCCTTTTCATGAAATTTTCCATAACCAAATCGCGAAGTGGCTGCCCTATGTCCTCGATAGCCTCACGAATTTTATCTTTGAGGTCTTGAATCGACGCTTGGCGTAGACCTTATCTTTCACGTGGCCCCAAAGGAAGAGGTCGCAAGGTGTTAAATCACAAGAACTCGGTGGCAATCACCTCTTCGAGAGGTAACACGGTCCGGAAACTTTTCCCGTAAAAGATCAATGGTTTCGTTGCTTGTGTGGCACGTAGCGTCGTCTTGTTGAAGTAAACGTTGTCCAGATCAATACCATCTAACTCCGGCCATAAAAAAATCATTAATCATCTCTCGATAGCGCAATCCATTCACCGTAACTGTTGTTGCGAACTGTGACTGCAAGATTTTCACCATTTTTGTAGTGAATTTTAATAATGTCATTGCGTTGTTGAAGCGTGTATCGTTCCATTTTTAGTAATGGCGTAGTTTCTACTTGTCAAATGTCAAAGAATAAAAGCTTCAAAAGTGACAGCTACCGAAATAGCGGGTCATTCACAATAACACCTCTTATTGGAAAACCCTTATAATTCCCAAAATGAATAGAAACTTGAACTAAGCGATTCACTTTTTATTCGCTTCGCGTTCGAAAGCGTTCTCCCAGATGAATATACCGCGAGCATCGTTAGATTTTATTTGAAAGTAAAAAGTAACGTAATGTAGTCTTTGCATCTTCTTAAGCTTCTGTCGAGCTCTTCATATTGTTGAATCAAAGAAAAAAGTAAAGAGCTAGCCAATATTTCCTCGAAAGTTTGTATAATCTTCCATTGCATGCATTCGCCTAAGCTTCTTCGGATTCTTTCACAATTACACACGATCTATACCCAGTTTAAAATATGATAAATGAATTTTTATACGTGTCAAACATGTGCCACAAATGGAAAGTCGTAAAATCGCTTGCAGCGTGCTCGTAGGAAAACTGAATCGAGATTAAATACGAGTTGCCAAACCAACCCTCTCATACCTACTCCCTGTGTCAGAGCAGAACTTCCGTTTCCATCAGGTCATAGTACTATAACTAATGAAGGAAACATTCAACTTAAATATGGATGACTTTCTAGCACCTTCCCGACGACGCACGGTCGAAAATCTCCCTGAAGAAGGAAGACTTCAGAAACACGCACTATACTTATGGAAAAAAAAAATTCAAATGCTCCATCACTTGAAATAATTAACTCCGCCAGTAGAAACTAAAGTTCAACAACCTCGGCGATGGTTATAGTAACAGTAACTAAGAGACGCTTGATGTACAATTGTCAGGAGAGGAAAAAAGCACAAAACTCTTGGTTCAACTGCAAACAGAAGAGCAAAGGAAAAAGGGTGTAAACCGAGTGGGTAATTACCATTCGTCGTCGAGTAACCTAGCCGACAAAAAAAGTGCCCCGAAGAACCATCTAACCGCTTCAAAGTGCAACACCCGAGTGTACCTATGTAGAATTACTTGCTGGAAAGTTTAAAATGTAAATTAATTTGGAATTTCCAACATTTGCTAGATTCCCACACAATTTACGCCGTAACGAGCATTAGGGTTAATTATTTCGAAAGAAAACCCTTTTCCTTCTCCTTTTGTTTTAATTCGACTGTTTTACTTACAAGACGACAGTGCCCCTTCAGTGTATAACAACTACAGGCTTCACCTAATGCACGTTAGAGAACACTGTTCGCATTTTGTTCGCCTTCACTGTAGGTGGCGACCGTCTTCGTCGTCGTCGGCGGCGACCTCGGACCTCCATGCGTTTATGCTTTCTTCTACCTGCCAATAATTTATGATAAACACACGAAATTACATGTTAGCCGTCATCGTGTCGGCTGCACCCATCTGCACTGTTTGTGATTCTTCAACCTTTTCGATTGCAGTCCCTTGTATGGGGTCATAATCACACGAGACACAAACAGTGATCATTGTGTGGAAAATTGATTGTGCTGCCAGCAGATGATGATGATGATGGGAAGGGGAGAGATGCCAAGGAGTCTCCTTGTTCCTAATTACCCTCTAATATTCAATAGTAATTGCCCCTCAATCAGAGGGAAGTTCTACTTTTGGTCGGCGGAAGACCAGATACCTACGTACGCCTATTGCCTGAGAAAGGAAAGGGAGACTCGAGTTTGTAACGATGACAGAGAGTTTGTCGTTGTACGCTGCTATTCAGAGGAGAGAAATGGTAGGAATTTCAATTAGTTGCATATGTTTAAAATTCCATGTGAATCTATCCCGTAGGCATATGTATATATAATTTGTATCCACAAATGTGTACTTAGGAATTCGGTTTGCGATTTCTGTATTTGCTCAGGTGCCCCTTCCGCATGCATGCGCCGGCATATTTATACAATTATTCGGATAGGTGGATTGCTGTCTGGACAATCTAGAATTTATATATGCAAATACTTGGTCGAGATAAGAGTTGTTGATTCGGAGATGTATGTCAATAATTTGACGAATCTTTTCCAAAGGGGTGAGCCTGAGCACTGCACACTGATATGGAGTTGAATACTTAATCCAGCGTGGCTTGGTATGGGGCAGGGCACTTTTGAATAAGATCGGATTAATATCTGCAAAGCAGCTGCTGGAAGACTTTGATTTAGTTAACTGACTTTGTGCATATTTAAGAACGAGATATGGAACTGCGTTCTTGATTTACATTGACCATGGGCAAGCGGTGCCTTAAAAAAGTAAATAGCTGGCGGCAGCGTTGCCGTTGATTTTTTTAAAAAATGGTAAGCCCCCCCGAGCCAAAAAAGCCCCACAACTTTCTCCATTACGTAGTAGAGAAAGATATTGTATTCGTACAAAATTTCGAACTCGAGATTTTAATCAATTCTGACATAACGATGATAGGCGAACTCAAAAAAGTGGGTCGCAAAATTCTGTCCGTGTCCGTCTGTATGTATGTCCCGAGGCCTACAGCCTCTTCGGATTTAAAGTTTGGGGGCTTACAGTTCGGGGCTGTTTTTTTTTTGCATGCTAACCTCAATATTAATGGTACTTCCCATACAAAATTTTCATACCAGTTTGATTTGTTCGAAAACGGCTGTAAAGATTTCAACCAAAATTGATATTTAAGCTTAAGTGGGTGAAGTTAACATAACTGCATACTGAGTTTCCAGCTCAAAAATCGGATAACGGTACTTTTGAAATTTGGAAATATCTCAAACACGGTCCCCATACGATTGTAACAAAAATGAATTTCGAAAATAATATGGTCATTTCTAGCTTAATGGCAAGCTCAGTTTTTCTCTGTATAATGAAATGAAATGTAAAATGAATTTTTGAAAAATGTTGTTTCCTTTAGTTTACTAGAAAACAGCAATAACGGTTTTGACCAAAATGCAAACTTAGAGTAAATTTGATGTTTTCAAAATTATTGCGTCCTTAATTTTCAATTCGAATCATCGAAAACGATCATTTTAAAAACTGCTCATATCTCGAAAACCCCATTTTCGATTTCGATAAAGCTTTAAAAACCAAGTAATGCTTACATTCCGAACAATAACTTGTACTCGGTTTTCAGCTAAATAGTTAAGCAATAATATTTTTCAAACTAGACATTGCAATATTTATTACTGTTTTGTCTGCCAAATTTAAAAAAAAAAAAACGGCTGTAACGATTTTGACCAAAACAGATATTAAAGATAATATAAGTATTCTAAATAAGATCCCGTACTTAATTTTTCTCAAGAAATTCGAACAAGTCAATTTCTTAAATATTTCCAACAACTTGGAGCTTACACAATTAGCAACTCCCACTTCATTTACATTAAAACTTTTGATGAACGAGAAAGTTACGTTCGACCCAGTCGTGCACTTTATTTAAAAAGTCTTGAGGAGCTATTTGGCACCTAAATCCGAATAGTTCAAGTTCATATGGAATAATGGGCTTCGATTTTCACAACCATTTTATCATTTGAGTGAGTCTTTTATTTATTTTATTGAATATCTGTGTCAGAAAAGCAAGCCAAAGCCAAGTAGACGCACACTCAACAAAATCCAGAGAGACTTGTTCCGAATCCTCCTGTAGGTATGCAAGCATTTATGGTTAAGTGCAGTAAACTGGGGCCAGATTCCGTATAAGAATAATCGTCGGGACGATATCGTTTTTGAAACTTCGATGACCAAAATGAAGTTATATTCTGCCCGAATTTGTTTCACTTTCATCATCACTCACTGCGTGGCTGGACCCTTAACGTCACATGCTGTAAATACATGTTGACAAGATTTCTGGTAGAAGGTTGTAATAAACTCTTTTCACCGAGAACGTCGAATCAAACAAAAAGTCGAGATTTACACCAAAATAGCTCGAATTACCGTGAGCGAGCAATACGTTAATGAATTTTGTGGATTTTACATGCAAAACAGTAACAAATTCAGTAGCGTAGTACTCCATCACGGATGCGGTAAAGCAACCCCAGAACTCATATGGAGCTGATAGTCCTGTGCGCAGTTCTTCGTCAGAATACGCATCCACTCTAACTGTAGCATATAGCCATTTTTACCAGAAGGCGAACATCTTCATGGGATTTTCTTTAAAGATGAATTTATTGCTAAAATAAATGAATATAAATCATTTAAGAAGCAGTGCAATAAATTCACCTTTGAGCGTCTTTAAAAAGTTCACCAAACTCAAAGAAATATCCTCTGACATTCCCCAGACAAGGTGTATTGATTGTAGTCTTTGTGCCAAATGTTCTCCCGTCATCATCATCATTCTCTTTGCTGAAGTATTTCGTTAGTTGGCAGTGGGCCATACCTCTTCGATGAAAGACACATAAATCCGATTCACATCACCGACTTATTGCCAATACTCATACCAGTACGAAATGCAACCAAGGTACCTTTGGCTAGACTTGGAAATGTCGGAACACTTTTTTTCGCTGGCGCATAATAACTACAGTTGGTGGAGTGAATAAATCTATATAAATCATCGGTATTTTTGTTCTGGTTTGTGGATGATTCGTCGTATAGTGGATGAGTCTGTACAGCCGTAAAGAAAATTTTGTATTTTGGCAAATAAATGTTTTTTAACGAATGTTTTACTGCACGAAATTTGTGCATTTGTTAAGAACGTCTTATTTTCATAATTTGCATTCGAAAGAGTTTGACTACAGGCTGTGTTTTTAGCCGATAATCCGAAGGCCAAGGAGTTGTACATATTTACCATTCGTCAAATTAAAAGTGGTACGGATAAGCGGTTGAAACACGAATATTTCGAGACTTATTAGCCGACTTGCGTAAGGTTGCTTGCCAATTTTTTTTAAAACATACAAAATTAGTTAACTTTATGTTTTTAATCGAAATTCAGCAATAGGAATCTTTGAAAAAAAAAATGAATTAAGACGGACAACGACTACGAAAATAGTAAAAATAAAGAGTAGATCACGCATTAAATTTCATTCAGACATCCGGTTTATGGTGCTAAAGCACGAGGAGTTCGGATCGTAGAACTGCGACAAGCAGAAACCTCCTAAGAAGATGATTTTATTTTAAAAAGGCCTTTTTTCTAACCTTTGTAAAATTTAATTTTTAATTTTTCTAATGCATATTAGGTAATAGATCCGCGGGGAGCTCAAATTTGGATTTTATTATATTTTAGGAACAGAGCGTTGTTGTTCTTTTAGTGCTTCACTTTGCTCGTAAGTTGTATTTACTTCTCATGAAGAACTACTTCATCTGCTCGCCTTTTATCGATTCTCTGACCAAAGCAACGTTCAAGTCGTTGTAGAAATTTTTTTTTTCAATAGAATTGCAATGAAACCCGCAACCCTAGTCAACCTAACCCAACCTAACCCATGTATTTAAAATTTTGCCACTTTTAGGCGCATATGCTTTAGAAGAAACTCAGAAGACTAATCATTTCTGACAGTGTTATCCTCTTCCCTACGTCCTCAAAGCATAAATATCGCCTTCGACGCATTCAAGGCGCTCTCAACTCAACTCTTGCTCGTTGGACCTTTTTGTGCATCGGGTTTAGAAACTATTTTAAAAATGAATGTTCCGTTCAAATTTTAGTTTGGTGTGAGTTGTATTGAGTGTGCCGAAAATTACATCACGTTTCTCACAAGCCTTGAAGCACTATACAGCCTTGCTGTTTGGCCTCTTTAGGGGCTTTGAACCCTTTAGGGTCCAAATGGCTCCTTATTGAGCCTCAAGACCACTGAAACCAATTTTTTTTTAAATGATCGAGATGGCCCCTCTTCTAGTTTATGTAACATATTAATCTTTATTGAAAGAAAAAGAAAGAAATTGTAAATAATTCATCTGTTTTACGTATTTTATGTGGGGTCGTTTTTTGACCTTTTCCCGTCTTTATTCCCCTTTTTGAAATTTGTCAGCTTTTGCTACTTCCACTTCTGCTGGAGTGATCGTTTCTGCTGTTCTGGTCGCTCCGGCGATAGGACTCTCTCTCTAGGAGGTGGAAAGCGGCTTAAGAACAAGCGTCGTTTCGAAAAGACCAACGGCAAGGCCTGGTTCGCATCGTATGGTATGATGGTAGCCCAATTGTGCTACTTCGTGAACTGGAGTTCATTGAATAAACTGATGTACTGAGTATGATCTCCCAATATTGACCCAAAGTTTCCTGATTGTTTCGACACGGGCCCGATATTGGTTGTCCTCTTTATCGAAATTCATTGAATTGTTCTTATTAAAAAAATGTCTACTCTCCAAAAACATTCTATTCGTGATAAATCGTAGTTGATAAACTCACTTGCTCAGTTATCTGTTACTGAACTCAGCATTCGGGGAAATGTACCCAAAATTACATATGCAGGTAGAAGGTATACAGCTTTTTTGGCTCATGTACAGGATCTAAGTCCCACTGGCTTTGACCAAAAATATAGTCGTAGGTGTGACGCTTCTCTCAGGCTTTCTTCTCCATATTGAGCGGGTGCAATAACTTTCGCACAAAAGTCTAAATTACTTTTATAACTACTCAAGCTCTGTATTTCAAAGCCCTGCCTTAGATGAACGCCAACTCAATTCCATTAGCAGCAAAAGTGTCAAATTCCCCATTTAATGCCGTGGGAAATATCTAAAGTCCAATAGTGTGAAACGACAACGAATCTCTGGAAAAGTGAAAGCATGACTCTGGACAAACCTGCCAACACTACCTGCCGTTATGTAAATGCAGCATCCACTAGTACACAGCAGCCATGCAAAAGGTCACCTCCACCCATAACGTTGAGTTATTTACTTGTTGACAGATTTCACTGGACGTTATTTTCGTGTAACCTTCTGTAATCAACTGAAAATCTCATTCCGATATTAAAGAAACATATGCTCGTACAAATTGACATCAAGCATTTGCGATCTGCCATCCCAAACGAGATTGTACATAATTGGACATAATGACAGTTATTGACACTTTTGTGCGAGATAAAGGAAACACTATGTTTATGTAGTAAAAAATGTGAATAACTAATTAATCTAACGACGAACTGCCATCTAACATCGGTACATTGAATTTTAATTAATTAAAGCGCAGCACACATTCAGAGAAAAGCTGGCTTATTATGTGTTGATGCTGATGATTTGCAAATTTATTCATAATCAACAATAACAATCAAAATATACAAATTATCAAACGTTTTTCTGTGTTTTGAATAAATTCAGTTTAATTAAGAATGAGAGATCGTTGTAAACGATGGGCCGTTTGATGAACGAGTTTGAGGACAATAACGTGTTTATTTATGCGCGTAGTTATTTGCGATGTTAATCTTTTGACAACAGCTCATTGACACTAGGTAGGATATATGGCACGGATTTTGTAAAATGTTTCTAAAACAGTAGCGTTACAAGCCATTGTTGTCACTCGGCTTAAAAATAGCTTTTGTATGTGCCAAATAGCTTTGGGAAAAAGATTTCATTATGAAACGTTCGCTTAAGACTATAGACGTTCTTTTTCTGATTTCGGACAATGAGCTCTAAATCCACTTCCAATAAATCACGGCAGTGGCATACTTTTGGCCGGAAGGCTTTTTTTTTTGTATGGAAGCAGCTATTTTATAATAGCATCTACGCAGCCGATCGAACCTTGTTCAACATGGTCGTTAAAAAATATCAACAAGAGATACATTTTGTAATACTACCTCGAAGAAGCATTTTTGTGAGTTGAAACTTGCGAAATTTACAAAATAAGTTAGGCTAGGCCCCAGTTATAGACGAAACCGTACAAATTTTCTTTTGGTTTTTTGACCCCTCAAACTTGACGGTTGAACTTAAGAATTTATTAATTTGTCCGTACGAAAAAACCTTTTTTCAGTCAAGCTTAGTACGCTGCTCGAGCTTAACTAAATTTTAGCTGCTCTCTAACTTTTCCTCCAAACATTAGCTAAAATCCTAACTAAATTTTGACATAAAGTACGCCGTGGATAAGTGTCACAGAAAACAGCTGTTCTTTGAAAAAATTGAATTCTCTCTTATTTCAGCTATTTTTGATTCTAGGTACTTCGCGTCCATGTAATAATTAAAGAAGCTCATCCTTGCATACTTTTCCGCAACAGAACAACAAAACACAACGATCTGTCAGAATTTAGCTTGAGAAAATGTGCCGACCCATTAAATGGGCACGCTAAGTTTTTACAGACACATAAAGTACATTCTGAAACAAAAGTTTGATTATTTAGCTTGAGCTGCGTACCACTCGGTCATTGTTAGTCATTGTTAGAATATATGAACGAGGAGCGAAGGAGCCGGTCAGGAATTCCTACTCGGACATACTGGAGCTAGAATATTTTCAAAATTGAGACCTGTAGACTCGGTGTCTCATTTTAATAAATAAAAGTCGTAGCTGAATCTTTTTCCTTTTTTTTGTTGATAACTACCTACTGTTAATTTTAACAAAAGAAAATTATAAGACTGTAAGTAATCTACTTCGCAAAAAGCTGCTGGACGAGGGGGAAGTTTATTTTAATCAAGTAGGTTAAAAAAATTAAGACTCGAAGAAACGGAAAAGTAGGAATAATTCCAGAAATATTGAATTGAAAAAAAAAATAATAAATGAAAATGAAAAAACTATGAAACTGGTCAATGCGAATGTTTGCAACTGTTTTACAGAGTAAAAGATGCGATTAATTTTTCCAATGAAGATCTGGACAAACTATTGAAAAGGAAACATGATAACTTCGTTGCAAGTCCATGCACACTTTTGGACATTTGTTAATTTTAAGTTATACCTATACTTGGAGCAAAGAGGTACTTAACTCCGACGCAACTCCTTCTTCTTTATAAATTACTGGCTGGATCAGGGCTCTAATGTTGCGGAGGCCCGGCCCCAAAACGTTCACTTAACCTACTTGACAGCACAATTACAGTTTTAGCAGATGATTGAAACTCGCTTTCTGGAGACCAATTTTACAAACACTAACATTTTACACAATTGCGTTGCAGAAGGAAAACTTATCTGAAATGATCTCAGGAGGCTGTTGAAAGGTTATATAAGTTCGCCTCTGGGTTTTTGTTTCAAAATGTAAATCCGGGGGAGATGATGTGCTTATAATAAGACTTATTGAGATCAACAAAATTCATCTGCAAGGTAATTTTAAAGGCATGCACCGACAGTTAACTCCCGTGGTCCATCCATCTATCGCGTGGAGCTACGTGAAGTCACTTCGCGATACTAATAATCACTTTTAACAGACCAGGGGCCAGATTCTGTAAGGTGAAACGATCAAACGTTTTCGTGCGCACGAATAATTTTCCCTATGTTACACAAGCAAATTTCTTCGTGCACACGAAAAACGTTTGAACGTTTCGCCTTACAGAATGCCGACCCAGGCTTATCTAGCTAAGTTTAACTAACTTACAATGGCGAAATTTTCCATATAAAATTTCCGATTGTGACCATTGTGAAAATATTTAGCGCAAAGGTTAAAAATGATTATTTTTAAGGCCCACTAAGTTTGGCGCTGATAAAGAAGAACAATTGATGCCTTTAAGTTAAATTTTTGCCGTATTGTTCCGCATGGTCATACTTATGCCCTAAAAGCTAATACCTCTACCTATACCTTTTCCAAATTCTTCGTTTACAATTCTAAGTTTTATGGGGCTTAAAAAAAGTAGCTTATTCACCTCCTCTTAGAAAACGTCTACAGTTCTACAGTTCCGGACAAACCTCTTATGTTCATAAAATTTACGCATTTTTACAGTCTCGTATTCAATAAAATAGTAGCAACCCATACTGAAGGCAAATGGTGACTACCAATACTGATCATACAAACTTGAAACATGTCACATATAGAGTTGTGTTGTCTGTAGGAGGGAATTTTTAACCAAAAACACTACCTTTGTATAGAGCTTGTGAAAATAGTTGAGACTTGAGAGAGTCTCACTTTATTTTAGATTACGCTTACAGTTCGCTTTAACCAAAACTTGAAACACTTGTTCAGAACAAAAGCGACTTGTGTCTAAAAAAAATTCTTAAATTACTCTCAGTTGGGTGAATTGACATATAAAACACCCAACTACTTCAAATCGTATGATTAAACAGACTGAAACTCAATTCGACAACTAGTTTGTCGAGAAAATTGAAGGCTAGGTAGACTGAAAACAGTTATTGGAACTTTAGCTTATAAAGATTGGAGTTACGAATTCCGGAATGTTCTAATAAATAAATGAGCCAAGACACAACTTGAAAAGGCAAGAAGTAGCCCAAAAATCACAAAACATCTAGACAATGTTTGATGTCAGCGTCGTCAAAAGAACCTTATGTCAAAAATATTGAAAGCGATGTCTTAAATAATTTTCTGTACTCGCACTGATGGTTTTTGGTCACACACCTGGAATGGAACCTATATAACTTCATCCAAAATCTATGTAAGATAGGTGGTTCTTTTATTTCTGTCATGTGACGAAATTGTAAAAGGAATGACAGCTTGTTCAAGAAATCTCAATAAATTTAGAGATATATGCTCCCGATGTATGTTGCACGCTGACGAACAAACGAACGACTTGACATGGCAGCGCTTCTCGACATTGGTCTTCTAGAGCCCATCGTCAAACTTATCACAGCAACGACAGCAAGATAAAATGTGATTATATGAATGTGACCTTTATATGGAGCAAATAAGGGACAATACAAATTTCATACTTCCCTCACCTCTAAGGAATAGATCCAATTTCCAAAAAGGCTGACAAAGTCTGTGAGGTATTTTTTAGTACGGATTAGAGTTGAATGTATAGCTAGGTACGTAGGTTTCAATACGGAGAAGATCGACAAAGCCCTAAATGCAAGCTTGAAGACAAACAAAACTCAGTTGTAAGTTTCTTCCTATGCCTTTAATATTCTAGAAGCCTTCCTCTGCAAAACGTGTCAAGCCAATCTAGACAAAACGACAGACAGACAGGGATACATTTTCGTATAGATTTTATTTACCAATCGTCTGGATTCCTTGAAGACTTGTTACAACATTTATTTCCAAATGGGAATGAATTCTTTCCTGGTGAGACTTCATTGGGCAGATGTTTTTATTTTCTATCCCCCAATAGAGTTGACAATGAAAACTAAAACCGACCATATAACCTCCCCCAGCCACCAGCCGGGCAGTATCAAATATCCTCCACTAATTTATCAATTTATTTATGCCCTTCTGCATTATTTCGTGAACGAGGGCTTGGTATGGTAGCGCGCACACACAACACAGGCCAACACCAGCAACACTTTGAATTATAATTATTATTGCAAGCCCTGGCACAAAAGCAGACCAAAGCCAGTCACCCACACCCCACCACCTCTACGCTAGCACACCCAAGCCAACCATTTTCCCTAATAACAAAATCCCTACATCCATTAAACTCAAATTTGAAAGCCAGTCCCATATTTTACTTATCACCTTCGTCGCCCTGCCGGTTCACATGGGGAGGGATCCTTTGGCGACGACGAAAAAAGGATTTTACTCTGCATGCTGTTGTGCGTAACAAGTGGCAAACAGTATGTTAGCTTGGCACTGGCACTGGCACATCACAACGGATGCGAACCTTCTTTCTGATACAAGAAATAATGGGGCTTCCCCCCAGCCCCATTCTTTTTATCATCGTCGTTTATCCTTTACCACCCACACACGACATACATAGCCAACACAACATACAGCTACGTTTAATGTCACATCGTAGATTTCGGCTATACATACGAACGGAAAATTTGTTTCGTTTTCTGCTCAAGGATTTTCCCAAAGAAATTAAGGGGGCGGCTGCACTTGAACTAAAAACTGAATAAAAGTGCCCTCGGTTGTCCTTTTCGAATTCAAATAGAAAAGAAAATTCAGTGAAGGGGTTCAAGGTCATTAACAGAACAGACTACTATCACGATACACAAGAGTAAAATAACAACTTTAACACTTACGCTGTGCAGCTCGGCAAATCCCCACGGCAAGTATCTCCAACGGTTTTAATCCAATTTGCAGTTCGAGATACTTCTACTGCGTGATAATTTTATCTAACTAGACCACTTTGGCATTATATTTCATTGCATAACTAATGATTGCCGTTACTCACAATGGGAATATCGTAAATTTTAGATTTTATTGCTAAATTCAGTGTAATTGCCTCTCGAGGACCAACAGCTCGTTTCGTCCCGCACTCGCGCGTACCAAAAACGCTTTCACTCGTAAATTTCGCAACAAAATTGCTGCCGAATGCCGACACTTTAATCCCTTCGGAACAAGAAAAATAAAACGAAAAAAAAACCAAGCTCAACCGAGAAGCAAAAGTCCTTGGTCCTTGGCAAGGAGATTCCTTATTCCACCTTGATTACAGGTAAAACGAGGCTAATGTCTTCGATCTTCGCACGGGTTTTACATTTTTACAACATCCGTGCAGAGGGCTGTGTACCGGTATGTGTGTGCTTTTACCCGCGCGGCGTGTACACGTACCGTTCGTGGACGATCACGAGAAATTCCCGTTTCCGTACCGCTGCGCTGTCCGAAGCCGAACGTATGTGTATTCCCGAATGAATAATTCATCCAAAACAAAACAAAAACATCGAGAAGAACAACTGTCGTCGTCGTCGGATCGAAGTGCGTGTAAAAAGAGGGGGCTAACTAGAATGAACCTGAGGGGGTTGTTGATAGAGCGCTCTGTGTGTGTGCACGAGTGTGAGTGGGGTGGCTTGTATTCGGTATCGGTTTGTTGTTGCTTGCCTGCCTAGCTGCTCCAATTGAGAGACAGAGATATATATCCTACGGGACCACGCGACGTTACTTCGGCAAGAGTTCCACTGTGACTGTTTTCAGTTCGATTTCCGTTTCCCATAGGTTGGTTGGTTGGTTGTGTGTCGGTCGGGGATGATTTTTCGCTTTCGTTAGTTCATGCTTGATTACAGCTCTGGCTCTGGTTCTGGCTGTGTGCTGCTGCCTGCTTGCTGCTTGTGCTTGTGGAGCTAGCGTTTTGTTGCTGCTGGCGCGCACACACCCAGCCATTTGTGAGGGAAAAGTTACAGAAAATCAGGAAAAGTGAGAACGATAATGACCTCAAAGAGAGCCGAAGTTAAAATTTCGAATTGGATTTGTGCGCAACGTCGAAAATGAACGCTTAAGAGAAACTGCAACTGTGCAGAGTGCCTGCAGAGTGCAGACTGCGTTGCATGGCCCGTCGAAGAGATTTTATTGACTTTGCAGCAATCAAAGTGTCTATGTCTATTACTTTTGCTACGAAGGGAGTGAAATGTGGAAAGCTGTCAACACTGAGCCAATTCGAAGATTGTTGCTGGACTTTCCAAATTTAGCGTATGGTTACAAAAAATGATCTGCTGCCATCATCGGTGGAAATATTATTGCGGTCGCACCTCAGCCGGGCCAATCTTGAGATGTAAGATGATAAGATGCCTGCATTTCATGAGCCGCCTCAACAAACCGCAGAACCAACAGTAACGCCAAATGTACCGAGTTAAAAGATGGTGGGTATCTAAAACGTTTTCAAATTATACCTGGAATCTTGAAGACCAAGATTAAGATCAAGAGAATGGTTTTGGAGGCCGTAGCCAACAACAGCTTCGATATTCCTATTTCACAGATGATTCCGCTGATGGTGGCACTCGTATGAGACGATTGAAGGAATCGATGCAAAGATATACCTAGTAAGATACCAGGGCTGTTCTAGGACAAGTGACGACCTCCTGAGTTTAATCGGGACTCCAGATCATAAATATCATGTTTGCGAAAGTCATTAATATTGAGTGGTGTTCTAAAATTGTAACAGATTGCTGTAACGCAGAGTTCCAAGTCCGACTCTAAATTGCTTTTTGGCGGTGGTTTGAATTAACCCCCAGACTTGTATCATTGCGTACTCTTTTCGGTCGCACAGGGCCATAACATACGACTCTCATTGATGCGTCTTAGTTAAAGCTTCACTAAGAATCAAGTCTATGGTACCTTGAACTCACGGAAAGAATTATAAGATCAAAGCAAGAAAAATAAGCGCAAAATCACGAAAAGTTCGTCTAGTTTTAGAGCTTAGCTAAGTATTTACTAATTCACGACTTTTTATTCGCAATTCTAGAAATTGTACGAAGTGAAGAGATTGACCCTCAAAAGTCGTGAATCAACACTTTTCATTATTAATAATGCGATCAATCGAGAAAAACATATTGCCATAACCGATCGCAATTTGATACAAATAGTTATCAATTTGATATTACATGGATTGTAAATTGCCAAAACAATTCGTAAATTACCACTTTTCCTCCCTTAGCAAATTACAACCATTTAGTCTTGAATTGCAACTCAATAGTGTTGATTTGCGAACTAACAGGAGTAGATTTACTACTTCAGTAGTTGCAATTTACAAATTCTTAGTCGTAAATTGAAACTTATTTTTATCAATTTGCAATTCATATTTTGCAATTTACGTTTCTTGAGTGGTGATTTGACGCATCACCGTATTTGAAAATGTTTTATCGCGAAATTAGAAAACTTTATTCTCAGTTTGCAACTTATATCTTGTGATTTACAAATCAAAATTCATAGTTTTAGGTACTATTTCGAATACATATTTATTTACTTATAGTCGTATTAATAATTTTTTTTCTTCCTGATATCCAAGAAAATCATGCGGCGCCATATCGTCCGGTGACAAGGGGATTTGTCTGGGGTGGTTTTTCGGTCTATGAAGAAATTTAAAATACAAACAAAATATTTAGATGAACTTGACATTGATAAGAACCTTTACAATTCTTTTCGATTACATATTTTAGAATCCATTTCAATTTATACTTCTTTTTGAGCGAGATGTACATTATAAAAAAAAAATACAGATTTATATGCATAGGTACTTCAGCATTTTTGGAATTACTCAATAGGTACTTACAAAATATATTCCGGAATGCTTTATAATTAGTAGAACACTCACTATCCATACGAACTAGTTAAACAACTTTAACCCGACTGCTTTAAGCAAAGCTTGAATACCGACTGCCTGTCTCTGTACCGACACGCAATGTGCACAATGAAGATTTGGCTTCATGATTGCGGGTGCAGCTGTCTAGCAATACCAAATACATACATTCATCCACAAAAAGAAAGGACTTAAAAGGATTACGATAGGTACATGGACTATGGACTGTGCATACAAAAATTCCACACATTATGATTTCAATTCACATGTGTTAAATTATTACAAGATTTTATTGATTCATCATTCAGTGTTGGTAAATCACCAAACATTTTTTGCAATTTGAGATTGTGAAGTGGTGGTTGAGAAATTGACCTATTGGAGTGGTAAATTGGGCCAAACAATTTCGTAAATCACTACAAATAAAAGAAGCTCGAATTGATACTTCTAATCGTAAATTTCAGCAAAGAAATTTTGTATTCTCCGCCGTTTTCAATCTCAAATTACGAATTTTTGTATCAATCCATGATACCACTTCGTGGTGATTTGTGAGAAATATATAATTCGTCAATTGCAACTAAAAATTTTGCAATTGGTGATTTTCAATTCTTTCTGTGAGGGCTTCAAGCTGAGAATGGCAAAAGATTGGTTCGTTAGAGCCATATGTGGTGCAGTGGATTTGAAGACAGAAAGGGTACTGGGACAGGGTTTAATGCGAGGGTAAGTGTTCAAAAGCTTAAAGTATACAGTTGTACAGAGACTTGCAGTGGACGGAGCCACAAAGCAGTCGGTTGCGTTCATTTCTTCGTCGTGGGTATTCAGGTTGATGCCTTTAAGACGGTCTTGTCAAGGAGGTAAGATTAGAAAATCGTTTTAGTTTAAGTTCGGAGATGTAGTGGTCAAAGTATTACTTTACGCAGATGATCTTGTCATCCTTTCTGACAATCCCTATACGCTCCAGCTCCTAATTAATACATTGAAGAACTATTGCGATACTTGGGATCTCAAAATAAACACAGCTAAATCTAAAATTCTTGTCTTCAGTGCAAAAAATCGTGTGGGTCACTGGAAGGTACTTGCAGCCAAAACGGCAATTATCATGCATACAGAGATATTTTTTCAAAAGGACATTTAGGCTTCAACAATCTACACCAATTAATGCAATTCATGTAGAATCTGGCCTTCCTTACGTTTTTACAAAGAACCTAAAAGCAAATGCAGATTACATCAGCAAAGTTATACTAATATCTAGGAATAACCTGCAAAAAAAAGTTCTTCTTACAGCTGTCAGATGTAACTACTCTGGTACGATTTAGCCGCAGCAAATAATATATCCTTTTAGCCTGAATAAGAAGATAGTTTGGGAGTGGGGAAGTATTCTACACGATTGCATTTCTGCTGTTGATAGCAATCTCTTTAAGCTTTGCTTGGATTGAGCTAAAGAGTCATCGACTATCTCTCCTTGGGAACAAAAATTATTTTTGCAATTCGCTATCAGTTCTGGAAATGAGCTTGATTTTTAAAATTCGTACAGAAATGATAGAGCTGATCTCCAGACCGCACGGAAGCGATTTAAATCCCAGGTGTCCACTATGCAACCTTGATCAAGACGAGGATGTTTTTCACTTCCTTGCATTATGCCCAATTTTTCAGGAAATCCGTAGACTGTACTTTGACAAAAGCTTTTTATCGTTTGAAGAAAGTGCTCAAATTCTTAATGGAGGTAGTGGGTGGAGATTGCTTACTCGATTTGTCTTTCATGCTATGAATTATCGAAATTCTTTTGCAACATTGTAAATCTCCTTTTATTTTCGTTTTAGCCAAACTAAAAGCCTAGGTATTATGACAATTTAGATCTTTTTTCGCTTTTTAAATTCTTGATTTAGCTAAACTAAAAGCCCGTTTTCATACAGATACACGACTTTTGCAACCTCTCAATCTATTTTCATTTCAATAATCATATGTATATTCCATTTTTGTAAACCTAAAATTTGTTTTCTTTTCATTTAAGTTAATAGAACAATTTTGTATTTTTATATTTCAATAATATTAATGTTTCTTAAGTTTAAAACGGCAGACGGCTAATAAGCCAAGCTGTATAACATACTTTATATGGCACAATGATTGTAAATTCACAGAACATGAAAATAAGGAATATCTATATCTATCTATAAATATCTATTAGAGGATCGTTTCCGAATACCACGTCGCAGAAGACGACGTTATATGCTCTCGGTTATGGATACAGGAACTCGTTGCAAGGGAGTATAAACGATTGGTTAGCGTAATCAAGGACATGGCGAACAAAAGTGATGTATAAAATGCTGGTTTTAACGAAGTTTACTTCAATAATTATCTCATCTATATGCGAACGAAAAGTAAGCTCC
Source organism: Cheilosia variabilis (assembly GCA_951230905.1). Lineage (NCBI taxonomy): Eukaryota > Metazoa > Arthropoda > Insecta > Diptera > Syrphidae > Cheilosia > Cheilosia variabilis. The sequence continues at coordinate 48,200,599 of OX579679.1, forward strand.
TTGTCGCATAAAATGGCAAGGTCGCGAATAAATTGATCGAGTTAAAGCCATAGGTTATCCCTGCAGACGGCAAACTAGAGGAGGAATTGACTTGTTGCACCCGTGATGGACTCGCACAAGTTTACAGGTCTTACTATTGAGTAACTCTTCACAGAGTACGAGTCCAATTTGTTTTACTCTTGCTATAAGGGGCTTATTTTGCTTTCGGTGAGATTTATTCAAGACTTTTTGTCTATCACGGCAAAAATATTTTTAAACTGACTCTGTGACTGCTTATAGTGCCAGACTCCGAAGTAAAGGGTTTTCCAATAAGAGGTGTTATTGTGAATGACCCGCTATTTCGGTAGCTGTCACTTTTGAAGCTTTTATTCTTTGACATTTGACAAGTTGAAACTACGCCATTACTAAAAATGGAACGATACACGCTTCAACAACGCATTGAAATTATTCAAATTCACTACAAAAATGGTGAAGATCTTGCAGTCACAGTTCGCAACAACAGTTACGGTGAATGGATTGCGCTATCGAGAGATGATTAATGATTTTTTATGGTCGGAGTTAGATGGTATTGATCTGGACAACGTTTACTTCAACAAGACGACGCTACGTGCCACACAAGCAACGAAACCATTGATCTTTTACGGAAAAAGTTTCCGGACCGTGTTATCTCTCGAAGAGGTGATTGCCACCGAGTTCTTGTGATTTAACACCTTGCGACCTCTTCCTTTGGGGCCACGTGAAAGATAAGGTCTACGCCAACAGCCCAGCGTCGATTCAAGACCTCAAAGATAAAATTCGTGAGGCTATCGAGGACATAGGGCAGCCACTTTGCGATTTGGTTATGGAAAATTTCATGAAAAGAATATGGTCCTGTATGCGTGCTCGTGGTGGCCATTTGGCTGATGTTGTTTTTCATTATTAACGGCATACCTTCCTCTTTATTATGAAATAAACACCCGATCATTTATCTCAAAAAATGACATTTTTCTTTGAATATCAAAATAACACCTCTTATTGGAAAACCCTATATATATATATATCTCAGGTTTTTTCTCTTGGGATGCTCAGAGTATTCATGCTGTTGCTGAAGAGCTGAAATATTCAAAACGCCAGTCGAGGGTGGTCGCTGTTGATTCATCTCCTGCGTTCAATGAATGAAATCTCCAAGTGCTAATAGGTTTATGTATATCAATATCCTCTATTCGCTTACTGGGGCCGCTGACACAGTTCGTGCATGCAAGACTTGTTGTTCTTCAGACTTGTCTAGGTTAACGACCTCTGATTAGAGCGGAATTTTGAATTTAGCTCTTAAATTGCGAGTATGTAGTTGTCATTTATAGCCCAGCCACGCACATTTTGTAATTTTTTGAATTAAAAAGGAATGCTTCCGACTTCGGAAGGTCCATTGTATAAAACTAAGCAGAAATCTCATTTTATATGTAAGAAGGGACTAAGAAAATGGGGCGCAGAGCTGTACACCCGGAAACATAGAAATCACATCATAACATTTTCCACTGCACCACCACTCGCGAGAGTCTTACAAGAATCCCAGACAATAGCTGTCCGGGAAAAGATTCCCAATTCATCAGTTCAGTCACTTTTATTCGTCCCAAAAATGAAAAAAAAAAAAACTCACACAAAACGAATATTTGTAATAAACTAGGCCTAGGGTGCTACGGACCTGTTGTGCCAACTACTAACTTATTTCGAGATGGCGAAGGTCGACTTGCAATTAGTTCACCTTGCTGGCGATTTGCCTCAGTCCCATGATTTTCAAACCATAACCAATTTCGTGTCGCAAAAATGTTCCCAAGCGCCCACCCAAGCACAGATGCTCTCCAAACTGCAACCCAAGACAACAAGTATCAACTTCTCATCAGCAAGTTCAGCTCACCCTGGATTTACCAAAAGCGACGCGAAAATCAAAAACTCATAACAACGGCCAAACATAAACAGAACTTGCACCGCAAAGGAAGTTGCCCCAAATAGAATTTCCTTAGAAAAAAATCACATTAACCAACCACACTGACAGCAAGTCAAAAACCCGCCGCTTGGCAATTTCTTTTTTGGATAACTCTATACTTAACCGCAGTGGCACCAGCAGTAGGCGCTCAAATATTCAAACAGCCAACACGAATCGCCGGATCTCTGCTGCATAAGCAGAGGATATCTACTTAAAGCGAAATCTAATTTATCAAAGTGTCACTTTTGCGATGCGACAAATGTATGGAACAAATCAGCAGCTCATCTGCAGTAGGAGAAGGAATAGTGCGCGCTTGTTAGTCCCATTCGCGCGAACACGATTCCAAGACATAAAAGACCACTAGCTGTTAATTTATCTGGAGTTTTAATTGGTTGCAAATATTCTGCACATGTGGACAAAAGTATATGAGCTGCCGTCTCAATCCTTCTGACGGATTACAGGGAATTTGTAATCACAGCGATGCTAAGCAAAGCACGGACCTAGGTGCGTTTAAATACCGCCCGGTCCTGCGGGGAATTTATCTCCCAACCAATTACCAACTAAAATCTTTTAAGTCGAAACTCAACTTCACAACAAGTAACATTCTCACAGTCAATTAATTTTTTTTTTGCCATCTCTCCTTCAGTGAGTACCTGCGAAGTCCATTCACAGTATGCCAACAATTATAGGGGAAAGAAAAAGTCTGCCGCGTTCCACTGACTTGTTGATGGAAATCTAATTAATTTCACTACTTCGCCATCAAATCAATTTGGGAATAGTCCCTTTCCCCAGTCGGCCGCCAACATCTGATACAACTCCCACTCAAACAATCGGTATAACTTCATTTCATTCGGAAACTGGGTCGCCACCCCGCGGAGTATGTTTATAAAAAAGGAAAAGAAACAAAAAAAAAATCTCAGATAATTCAACTTTCTTTGTTCGAACCACACACATGTGTGTAATGGTATAATGTGTATCTGCTGCCCTGCCGCCGCCTGTTTGTCTGCCACAATCAGATTGCTCCCCGGGTTAATCGAAAATCGAATGCCTTTGCCTCATGTGGATGGAGTACACCACATGTGAGTTTTTCCAGCAACGTCAGTCGGTCTTCCGTGCTGTGCGCTTCGCCGAAAACACAAACACGAACAGAAAAAATAAATCCTCCGTAAACAAATAGAGAAATATTTTTAGAACAAACTTTCAGGTGTAATAATTGGAGTCACCTCCAACTCCAGCTCGAAGAGCTCTAATCGATTGTCAGAATTGTGTCTGTTTGCTTAAAATAAACATTCCTATGGTTTCGACGATAAGAGAAGAGGGGGGCGATGTAAAAGCAATAAACACAATCGTGTCAAGTGTATTTTGGGATAATTGCTGATGGAGGTGGTGGGTATTTGTTTTTGGGTGACTTACCACCGAACCGTATACCGTATAGCGTGGTGCACTTTATTAACCAATGAATGGCGGCAATTGTAGGCACTTTGACAGTTTTGCGTTTTTCTGTTGTGCGATTTGATTCCAAGTAAATACTCCGCTTTTATTGGGACTTGGCCTCTGGGTGGAAATATTGCTAAACCCACCCTTAGTAGGAATTGGTTCGCATTTGGTTTTGGGAGCTTCTGGAGCGTTGTTTACATCGAATTGAAAAACCGTATGTGTTAGAAAATATCATAATTTTGTTCCTTCCAACCAGCGTTACCACTTCAAAAAAATAAAGCGAAGCAGATTTGACCCAAAAAGTGAAGTACAAGGTCCGCCAAATAACTTCTTTTTTTTTGAAAATGCTATAAAAAAAAAACTACTGAATATTTTCTCAAATTTCTTTTTTTATTTGAAAGTACAATCCTTCCGGTTAATAATGGAAAATAATTTCATTCAAATGGCTGCCTCGGCTGGCCATGCAGTAGCCTACACGATCGGTCCAATTTTAAAGCACATTATCGATTGTGTGCAGCTGTATTTCACCAATGGCTTCACGAATATTTTCCTTTAAAGCGCCAATTGTCTCTGGCTTGTCGGCGTAACACTTATCTTTTGCGGCACCCCACAAATAATAGTCCAACGGTGTCAAATCGCAGCTCCGATGTGGCCAAACGACATCAGCTCTGCGGCTGATAATGCGATCTTCAAAAACAGGGCGCAAAACATCGAGTTTAGCTTCGTCTGTGTGGCAAGTAGCGCCGTCCTGTTGAAACCAAATGTTGCCTATATCCTCCCTTTTCAATTTTTGTGAACAAAAATTCGTTCAACATGGCCCGATAACGATCGCCATTGACTGTAACGGCCACTCCTTGCTCATTTTCGAAGATGACCATGATTTTCAATGTAATGTCGCAATATTTCCCAGCGTTGTTCAAGCGTATACACAACCATATTCGTTCAGCGGAAGGATAAAACTAATTATCTGTCAAATCAGACATGAGCTAAGTGTTACCATTTGAAAAAAAAAAAGTTAGATGGCGGACCCTTTAGTAGGGAAGTAGATTTCAATGTAATAAATGATATATTTAATTCCATATTAGTTTTATATATAAAACATGTCCAAAACAACGTTTTAAGACCTACAAAATATTTTTTTTATTTAATATTAAATTTAAATAGTCTTTTCACTTTATTTTTACTATTTTTTGCAAGTTGTTTAGAAAAAAGTACATATATTATAAGTGGTGCACAACGACATGTTCATTAAATTATAATTTTGCGTACCAATCCTTATTCACATTTTTGATTACTTCAAAATATCTTTTCATCGCGTTTGTAATAATTCTTTCACGTGTTTCGCCACACTTTTCGGAACAGACAGGAACCAAAACCAAACCAAACGTATCACCTCTTTGACAGAAAATTGCAAGGAAAACAATAATAAACGTAAGAAAATTTTGTGTTTCAAGTGAAGTTTGATGCAAATAAATTTTTTGAATCTGGGCTTAAGTGAAAGAGTGTAAAACGTTTTTTAAATAATTTCTTTTTGGAAGTAGAGTAGAAGGTTTTTTTTATTAAAATTGAAGCGGACTTAAGTGAAGTAGATATAAAGAATTTAACAATAGTGCGAAGTAGGGAGCAGATTTTAATTTTTCTTCCAAAATTGAAGTAAATCTAGTTCAATTGAAGTAAAGGGGTATCGCTGCTTCCAACCGTTAATGAGTGTGGAAGTCTTTTTCTTTTTAAGGTGGATAGGTCTGCGCATATCAACAAATTCTTAGTACCTTCACTCACAAACCAGTAGATCTTGGCCTGTTAAATGTCCCAACTGTGTTTTATGGAGGTAGGTACAAAAACTGATAGATTCGTAGTCGCTATAGGAAAATGTTAGCTCTGATGCCATCTGTTAAATGGCTACAGTGGATCTAACAGAGCTCCGGGAATCAACAGAAAATATTTTAAGACATAAAAGTTAGCTATCAGAAATCGGACCTGCTGCTTCAACCTCTGCTAATGCGCGTACATCGGAGGCTGTTACAGCCTCTCAAAAGATTTGTATAGTTTCCATATTCCTAGTTCGGACAAATTCTGGTACAAATATAAAGTGGCATAGAAAAAAAACAAGTAAACATTTTGAGTTGGTATTTTCTTCATTTTTTAGAAAATATTATTGGTAATTAAAAAAAAAGTACATCGCTCGAAATGACCACCTTTGTCTTAACACAAGCTCTCAAACGGGTTGGCCATTGAGCTATTTCGCAACGTACTGTTTCAATGGACATCGTTGACGCTGCCACGGTCAATGATTTTTGTAGGTTCTTCCTTTTATGACAAAGCATAAACTCTATCATTTTGTTTGTTATAAACTTCTTCCACGGTAAAAATGTTTTCATCCGTAAAAAGAATGTTTTCATGCCCATTGTTCGCGTGCCACAGCAAGACACTCTTGCATCTCTCCGCCCTAATTTTTTTTAATTGAGGAGTTAAAAGATGGCCTGTTGATCGGCGATAGGATTTCATGTGAAGATCATCCCGAACTAGCCTAGACATCGATCTGGCGGATATGTTCAATTCCCTGGACATGATCTTCTGAATCTGAAGGCGATTTCTCCGAATTCGTTCACGCACAGCTTTTAAAGGGTGATTTTTTAGCTGGTTTGGTTTTGGCAACACTGGTTTTGACAGCTGACGTGTGTTTATTACCTTGTGTCACTGTCAAACAGCTTCAGTTTGGTTTGCAATTTAACCATGGATCGTCTTACAAATGAACAACGCTTGCAAATTATTGAATTTTACTATCAAAATTCGTGCTCGGTTCGAAATGTTCATCGCGCGCTGCTTCCATTTTATGATCGGCATTCTCGACCTTCTGAGCAGTCTATTCGGAAGATTGTGACCAAATTTCGCACCAAATTTACTTTGTTGGACATTAAACCACCAACACGTTTACGTACTGTGCGTAGTGAAGAAAATATTGCGGCCGTATCAGCTAGTGTGACAGAAGACCGCGAAATGTCGATTCGGCGCCGTTCCCAGCAGTTAGGCCTTTGTTACAGCACTACGTGGAAAATTTTGCGGAAGGATTTGGGCGTAAAGCCTTTTAAGATACAGCTGGTGCAAGAACTAAAGCCAGCCGACCTACCACAACGCCGAATTTTTGGTGAATGGGCTCTTGGAAAGCTGGCCGAGGATCCGCTTTTTTATCGAAAAATTGTGTTCAGCGATGAGGCTCATTTTTGGTTGAATGGGTACGTAAATAAGCAAAATTGCCGCATTTGGAGTGAAGATCAGCCAGAAGCATTGCAACAGCTACCAATGCATCCCGAAAAAGCCACTGTTTGGTGCGGTTTATGGGCCGGCGGCATTATTGGGCCATATTTCTTCAAAGATGATGCGAATCGCAGCGTTACTGTCAATGGTGAACGCTACCGAGCGATGATAACAAACTTTTTTTTGCCCGAAATGGAAGTTCTTGACTTGCATGATATGTGGTTTCAACAAGACGGTGCCACATGCCACACAGCACGCGAAACAATGGCGCAATTGCGAGGCGAGTTTGGTGAACAGTTAATTTCACGTTTCGGGCCGGTCAATTGGCCGCCTAGATCGTGCGATTTGACACCATTAGATTATTTTTTGTGGGGGTATGCCAAGGCTAATGTGTATAGGGACAAGCCCGCTTCGATTGACGCACTGGAAGCCAACATCCATGCATTCATTCGTGAGATACCGGCCGATATGTGTGAAAGAGTATGCCAAAATTGGACTCAGCGGATGGGCTACCTGAGACGCAGCCGCGGTCAACATTTGCATGAAATTATCTTTAAACATTAAATTGCAAGGTTCAAACTATCGATTCAAATAAATATTTCATTCATTTTTTCGAATTTTTTGTGTTTTTTTTTTAAAAAAAGTTCTAAACCTCTTAAAAAATCACCCTTTACTACCGCACTCATACGTGCGATGCGCGAGCGACCACTTCTTGGCCTGTCCTCCACTTCAGACAATTCGCTGAATCGACCAATAATCCGATAAACGAACATGCTCGATATTCCGATAAGTTTTAGCAAATTAAAAATTTGGTCATCACTCTTTCCGAACTAATGCAACGCTATAAAACCGCGATTCTGTTTTCTTTAGCACCCCACTCCATGTTAATTGCCTGCAATCTGAAACCAAACTGGCTTCTATTCTTTAGTTAACAACGCACATGTTTAGAAAAAAAGTTAACGGGTCTATTCCAAGTGGAAATTTTAAGAGATGAGTGCTGATAATTATGTAACAAAATCTATGGCAGTACTAGGTATAGAGCTGGCAAATCCAAGCTTGGATTCAAAATGGAAAGCTCACCCATAGCCTTGTCAGTTGTTTCCCATATAGAAATAGCCTACCTTGGTGGATGTCAGAGACTCTTAGAAGGTTTATAAGGCCCTTCTACTCAGCCTGTACAATCACTTCAGAGACCTAGGAAGCTTACAGCTGGCATAGTCTCTCGAAACCAGGTTAATACCTACATACACCCCCTCTTATAGTTTCAGATTTTATTAAGCTTACAGCTATCTAGGGAAGACCACATTGATCTGAGAGAAACACTTCCCAATAATGAAAAAAAAAAAAAAATAAGTAAAAAGTTTGTATCACTTACTCCGGCAGATCTTGGAAAAAGAAACCCGCAGGAATTTCAGATCACACTATATCTATCTGACTTAAAAGTCACCTCTGATAGCGTATATAGAGACGCGCTAAACTTGTATGTCTATGGTCTATGCAGGTTGACGATGGAGAAATCTTGCTGCTTCTTCAAAATCGCTCAAAACATTTCTAAGTCCTTCAAAAAAGGTTTGAGAAAGATATAGCAGTGAGCTTTCTGTGGCTCATTTGTAACTATTAAAACGGAGGTGGCGAATATGACTTTACATTAGGACAAAACGTATTTTAGATATGAGAAGAGACTCTCAGGACCGGCGACTAGGTCAAAACGTCTCCCTAGACAGATAGAACATCGAAGTTGTTAAAAGGGATACAAGCTTAGAACGTTAGCGTATGACATTTCGATAGCTACTCGTATATAGGAAAAATGTTCTAAAACTATACAAAGGCTTAATAGAATCCGAGATTTGAATAGGCTAGCTAGGCGGAGGAATACGGTTTGGCTTCAGGTCAATTCCTCTAAGGCAGAGTTGGTATTTTTCACCAAAATATATAAAATTTCATTTGGAAAGACGTAGCTAGAATTTTCGACAAATCGCGACATAATTCTGTGTATTAAACTATGCTAGAAATTGAACGTTCGGGACCATACTAGAAAGGCCGGTTTTTCAATTACGCACGAAAGAAAGCTTTAGGTCAAAAGTGGGACCTACAGCTTTTTTATTGGTTCTCCGCTATACCAATAACCATTTTTAGTGTCCAGGCCAAATTTTTCGAACTTACAATGGCGAAATTTTCCATACATAATTGCATATTGTAATCTACAAAATATTTAGTGTGAAGGTTAAAAATTATCATTAGTCTGTGTTTTTAAAATTTAAGTAAAACACGGTAAGCGTTTCAAAAACCTACCTATTTCTTTTTATTTGATATACCTTTCACACAGTATGGGATTTGGATATAATGCGGTCTTGAAAAATATGTTCGACACGCACTGAGAAGGCCCAATTTTGAAAAGGATGTACTCTCTCTAAAGCATTGTAATTTGAGCCCGAAAATGTTCATGTAGGATGTCCATCGTCAGAGACCGATTTTTGTACGCAAGATACTTCAAACTTCGGGTAGCCCAACTAAAAATACGGAGGGCTAAACCAAAATAGCACCTAGGGCAGTTGACGGACCTTTTATCAGGGAAACGAGGCGTTTGTTAAAAAATAGATAAAATATTTGGCGCAACAGCTTAAGCTTCGTATATCCTAGGCCTAGCTTCTCACAACCGTTCGTTTTATGTGAGTTTTTAATTTTGGTACAAATGGAAGGGACCTACAACCAGTGGCGGCTCCAGCCAAAATAGCGCCCTGTGCAAGATTTACAGAAAGCGCCCTATTTTCATAATGCACAAATGCATAAGTCTTTTCCACATCACCCAGAAGGTAGACTTTCAATCAGTTTTTTTAATGCGTAATTTTTTGTTTTGAGATCTTTGAACTAGATTTTCCAGTAAAACGTAAGTGGATGTGCTTGGAATATGAGCATGCTGCTAAATTTTGAGATTATGTAGGTAAGAAGTGAACTTGCATAGGTCTAGTGGGATTTTTTATTTTGCGATATTTTGAGTTAGATTTAGATTCTCCTTGAAGTTGCAACATTGCATGTGATGTGCAAGAAATAATTCAGCACAGGTGTGATGGATGTTGTTATTTTGGGCTTGTTTGGACAAGATTTTTGTTTAAAATGCAAACGACAGTATTTGTTTGCGCCCCTAGAACTTGGCGCCCTGTGCATTTGCACATCTTGCACGTATGGTTGGTCCGGCTCTGCCTACAGCTTTATGCCGAGTCCGAACGGCTAATTGAGAAACACTTTGCTATGCATTCTTGAATATTTGTGTAGAGTTCACTTCTAAACTTGAAACTTTACGCGTGACATTCATTGACAATTTATGCACATACCTCTGAAGGGTCGCCTCTTTGCACTTGGATAAAATGGCAAGTAAATCCCACTCTAAGCAGCAGCGATTTCGTTTACCAATGCGAATCCGTCTACTTTTCAATATATAACTCTGAAACCACTTCCTCCAATGCCTACTGGCAGTAATTTACTCTTCTACTTAATTCTAAAACAAAATCCCTTAGCATATTAAAATGACAATCATGAAGCAAATTAAACTCTCGCATAGCTGTTACCTACTTTCGGTTGACTGGACGCCCTCAAGCTGAAAGGCCCCTTCACAAAGAGGCTAATAAACAGATGAGCAACAAAAGCAAAAAAAAAAATGTAAGAAAAACAAACCCAACCAACTTCAAAGTTTGTATTCATCACACACACAAATGGTAGATGGCAGAAGAACTAATAAAGTCATGCGAAAGTAGACAGTCAGACGGTCGCAAGACAACATTGCATGTATGCGCAGGCAGACAGCATAACACAGTCTCACAGTCACAACAAACATAGCGCACTTTGAGATTGAGTATCTAAATGCATGCATTCATATTGAATTGTAAGGTCTTTCAGCCAATAAATTTGTTTATCGTGATTCAAACGAATTGATCGAAAGGAGAATGTCATCGTCATCGTCATCGTTGCCGTTGTCGTCGTCTGTCGGTTGTCATTGGTGCACATTTGATTCCTTTGGATTCACTGATTCACATTATGGTTGAATGTTTATTATTGATATGGGAATCGACGACGTTTTACCCGAATTCCAATAAATCGTTGTTTATTGTGCATTTTTCAGCATAATTAAATTTTCAGAGATTACCATCTCGCAGCAGTGCTGCGATAAAAATGTCAATTTTGATTCGTCTCTCGTCTGACATGTTTTGGTGTCTCAGTGTGGGTTAAGCGTTGTCGGTTGGATGTGCCGTGTGACATGTTTGAGATTGATTTGGTCTGTTGAGGAATTTCCTGCACAGTTGAATAAATAATTTGAATTAGTCGAATGTAGTTTTCTAGGGGCATGGCTCGAAAAGGAGTCAATATTACGATTGTACAAAAACCTAGAAACCATGAATCCAGGAAAGAAATACCAAAATTAGGACAATCGCATCGTTGTAATTGTTGTAAAATTTGACAAGTTGTTGACACCAAAGTAAAAGAGTGCCTTAGGCTTCATTTTACATTCTTGTGACGTAGTTACTTCTTTTATTGTGACGTAAGGGCAAAAGAAAATGAAAATCGGTTGTGGCGGAATTTTAACACAAGGTAACGTAAAGCGTAAGTTTTCTCTTCTAGAAATGTCATTTATTACGAAGCTAAAAGCAAAGGCAAAGTGAAACAAAAACTGCAACCAAATGTCGCAAGCTTTATTTCGTTTTTCGTGGCTAGAACCCTGATAGTCATGTCAACAACGCTGTCGTTTCGAAATCACCACTTTCGATGTACGAGAAATTAATTTTTAATTTTTAAAGCAACAAAAAAAAAAATGTGTTTGTGATCCTCTCCATTTGATTCAATAGTTGTTCGCCTTGTGAACTACGGTCATGCCCTTTATCCTTACAGACGCTGGATCATCGCTTTCACTCTCTGACAGGGAAAAACAGAAATGTTCTTCAAATTGCTATAATATACGGAGAATTGAATGAATTAGTCGCGCAATTTAAAATTTTCTGCTAAAACTCAAACCAAATGTTTGCAAACAAATTGTTTTTCTGTCAACCAATAATCAACGATAGTCGAAAATGAGAACAATAATGAATGAGTGGTGTAATTCAAAATGGCTTTATCTCCTAAAGGGCAGACTTTGGCTATAAAAGCTGTAACAAAATTGACAATTATTTTCCATTCTCATGGCAATCGCAAGACCATTTAGGTAGAAAACGCTCAGCGGTCAGCGTACATGAAGACCCCACTGAAGGAGAAGTGCGCACTTTAATGAACTGAAAGAAACTAGCTATAGAGACCGATCTGACATGTTTTGTTGCCTACTCTTACTGAACGCGTCATCTATAGTAAAAATAAATGGTCGGCCGAGAAAGCTGTAATAAAATAGAAGTAAAACTTCAGCAAGTATCGAGCTTTTTAGATAAAATGCCGACCATCTCCGTTTTCTTTAAAGAACTGACCATTTGAGCTAGGCCGGGTTACACTTCTTAGCAGTATTTTAAGCCAACAAAAACTAGACGCTCTTCTCGACAAATTATTTAACAAATGCTGAACGACGAAGGAAACTCTAAAGTGTTACTTAGTGGCATGTGGAATCTCACGAGAACTAGCCGTATTCATATTCAAAGCCAGTTTTGACTTGAGTGCTCATAATCGGGTCCAGTGTGGATTGTGCATTTACCAACGAAACCCCCTTACAGCTCATTGTTAATTCTGAACCCTATCTCTTTGTTTCCTACCTCGAGTATGTCGCCTTTGTGTTTCTCTACCCGAGATGCATCCACAATCTCGCTACAACCTCATGTTTCCCTTTCACTTTTTCTCTTCATCTGAGTTCGAAGGGAATGCCAAACGATCTGTCGCTTTTTCGTTTCATCGGAGTTTGGAATAACTGCATCGAAACCTCCGGCTTTTTCGTTTCATTGGAATTCGGAATAAATGCCCCACGACCTGTCGATTTTTCATCTCAGTGGAGTTCAGAATAAATGCTACATACCTGCCGTTTTTTCGTTTCATCGAGTAAGAAGGTTTAAAAAGAAAATGTAGGTTCAGAGGAAAATACAGTTCATATATAAAAGCGAAGTGTCGTGACTACCCTACACCCAAAAAATCCGAGTTAGGGAAGTCAGTCTTGTTGGTTGTTGGGGACTTTTGAATTTTCGACGAACAACGAACAACGTCCATTTTACAGTTTTTAAAAATATACCCCGTTGAGGTATAGAAAACCTATTCTTCGGAGGAATCTATTTTTTATAAAGGTTGCCTCAGTTGTCTGAAACTTGATAGTACATTCGACGATTTGGAGGAACTATTTACTAAAATATCTTTTTGGTTCTGTGCTGAAGTGAATTTGTCTTATTAAATCTTAAATTTGTGATTTTTCATTGTTAGAAAAAAATCCCACTGATTAAAATCAAACTGTTAGGTTAGATTAGGTTAGGTTGAGTGGGGTTGTGAGATCGTCGAAAGACCAGGCACCAAAACGGACCCATCGCCATCCCCAGGGAACCATCTTGTACTTATATTTATACAAATGAACGTTTTTTGCCTCTAAATCGAAAAAAAATGTTACTTTGTGACTGTCTGTCCGTCATTCCCCTCATTTAAATTGTTTTATACTGGTTCCATATGCGGCCTAACTGATGAGCCACTCAATGGATTTGTGACGTAGTCTCATATAAAAATCATATGATATCGGCTGTTAAGTTTTTACACCAAGAAAGAGGTATCGGTCTTTTAAACTGTACAGGAAGGGCAAACAAATTCTGATGACATTGATTCAGTGCTGCCGTTAATTTCAAAAAGGGAAATAAAAGGAGCCAACACATAAATACTAATATGTATATATTATGTAAAAACAAAAAAAAACAGCAGCACTTACAAAAAAAAAATGTATTATATACAAAAAGCTTATTTTTTTCTTTTTTGCATTATTTTAATAAGAACAAAAAGAATAAAATCTCACTGAACACTGAAAAAGTGACCATTTCGATTATTTCTTGAGGCTCAAAAAGTAGCTGAGTCAAACTGAAAGGTCTATTATGAATAGAAAAAGCTTCTCAATTCCACCGGTCGGGCGAAGAATATAACTGTAGGTCCCATCGATTCTACCCTCAAAAATCAGAGGTTTGGTATAGGGTCCGGCATATATTTAGTATTAACTTCTCATCATCATTGCTTTTGTGCGAGTTTTTTTTTTTTTTAAACGAATGCCAGGGACTTCCAATTTTATGGTTGAATGGAGAAACTTTTCAGTTATACTCTCGGATTTTTGTCAGACGTTCAGAAGTGGAAAAAAACGAGTTTGTTTTATCAGAGATCGTTCCTCACTGAGTAGTCCAGCACACCAACCACTAAGCCCACCACTTAAATATTTGTAAGATGAAAGTTCGTAAAGTGTCTTATTAGAAATAGGAAGGCTTTCACATTTTGTTAGACTTGAATTGAATTGGAAGTCACCGTTGAAAACTGGCAGCCTTAATCTTGAGAATAAATTAAAAATTCAACAATACCTCTTTCTTGCAGATTATAAAAGTCTATAGAGTAGGAAGGTAGTCAACTTATGCCTGGAAAATTCCGTGAGCACGATGACCTCGACGTGACATGTGGAACGAAATTTTTTCTTTCACGATACTCCGAACAAAAAAGATAGAGTAAGATCGAAATATATACCTTTCCAAGATTGGTGAAAGCCTAAAATCTGAAGTCTGCGCGGTCGGAAATCTAGAAATCGGAAATCTCAAAGGTTGGCCTCATCCCTTAATTGAGGGTTATACCCAGCGTTGCCAACCAATTTTGACGAAAAAATGCCTTTTTCAATAAAATAATGCCTAAAATAATTTTTTTAGGTAAACTGGAACAATAAATCAAAAATTAAACACAAATATAAAAATATTTATAAACAAAAACAATTTTTATATCCAAAAAAAAACTAAAATTATAGCAGATAGTCTTGGTCCTTGAAATCATACATTAAAAAAATAAGAAGTCAGTATGTTGAATCAAAAAAAAATTTGAAAAATATTTAAAAAGCCTTTGCTAGTGAAATAATGCCTAAAAGGCATGAAAAAGCCTTAGTTGGCATCACTGGTTATACCCGTAGTGTTAAATATATTAAAACAAACAAACTAGGCCACAGCAGACTCAAGTCTGTTGGCGCAGCAGGTCCATAGTCCCTATACGGATTCAAAAATGTGTCCGCCTTGATGTAAGTAATGCAAAGACCGATGGTTTTGGGGCAGTAAACTGGAAGAGCTTCGGGCGTTGGAGTCGGACAACTTGAGTGGTTATGTGAGGGTATTTATTTAATATTGACCTTTTGGGGAAAAATGGTTATAATTCAGCAGTATGGGAAACGCTTTGCACAAGTTACATAAACTCAGGGAAAATATATACCTCCAACCCACGCTTCCTGCAGTCTACCAGCTAAAAAGCTATACCAATGCAATTCCGGAGCTAAGACCTGAGAAACTTCGTTCAACGCACAAACCGCTAGACCGAAATAAAAAATTTCAGCAAAAGTATGGAATGACTTATTTGTCGGAAGCCTTTGCAAACTCTTCCACGCTTCACAGCGTGACATATTATACTTTTGGGTCTGGCTTTGTTTTGACGAATTCAATTTTTAGAAACAGAGAAACCTGTTTTTATTAAAAGGGTAGTTATAAGGTGCCTGACCATACAACTTATAACTTTACAAGGTCGGTAGAAAGATTGATGATTCTGGTGCCAGGAATACTCGGCTTAGAGTCAAATATTCATACTACAATAGAGCTTGGGGAACACCATACAAGTCGAGATCGATATACCCAACGCCTGTTGACTGATTTTATGGCCGCCCTTCCAAACTCGGTCAGGGTGTTTAGAACGAGGATGGATGGATATAAAAAAGTTTTAAAAAAGCGATGTGTGACCTTTACGAGCCAATGACTCACTTTAACCTACCAATTCTGATGACAACTGCTAACCACGCATATGCAAGTAGCGAAGAGGCTGACAATCGACTTAAAAAACAATAATTCTGCTGCGACTACCTATGCCTCCTTTCCTTTGAAGAACTGCGGCATGAACCAGCAACCCAAATCTAAGTCCAAGGACAAATCTTGTCGCATATGTCCTCGCATGTTAGGTAAAATAACAACTTCTCACAATCATCCAATTTGTGTCATTCTTTATAGGGATAGAAGGGATCCACCATTTTATGCCGAGTCCAAACGTCTAATTAAGAAGCTCTTTCATGACAGCTAACCCTCGCTTAGTGGTCCAAGACACAAACTCTAAGTCACTGCGCATGTCAGGTTCCAAACTAAAAATCTAGATTATACGCAGCTTTACCTTCATACTTAATATTAAATTTGCCTCTTTAAGCTACAATTCCTCCGACCACCTGCAGACATCGAGCATGCGCCTCTGTCAGCACTTTAGGGCCCCAAACAAGCCAAGTCTGACAATAACATCGAATATGCTTAGCATTTCTTAATTAAAAATTACAAACTCTCCGCCTCCGTCCAATCCGCAATTATTTGTATACACATAAAGGAAACAAACCTACGTCACAATAAGTGAGACGAAATTTCCTCTTCTCCCCCAATGGAAAGTCGAAAGCGAAAAAAGAAGAAAAAAAAAAAAAAAACCGTCAACGGAACTCCGGAACACCTGCATAGAGCGGAAGAATAAGTCTCTCCAAATGATTTCATATCACGGGGTAATAAAACTGACAAGGGGATTACTTCGTGCATTGTCGGTCGGCGGTAGTGTAGTAGGTACCCTATACCACTCCAGACACTATGCCGCCAGAATTCTCATCACGTGTGCATAACGAATCAATACCGCAAACCTTTTTAAGAATTTATTGAAAGTCTCACTCTATAGACGAACAAACGAGTACCGGGAGCGGGGTACCTATACCTGCACTCCTCTTTTCTTTTTTTTTCCACCCGAATCCACTTTACCAATTTTCAGATTCATTTCATGCCACTACGTCGTGCATTTTAGATGCACACACCACTTTCGTACTTGTACAGTGGCACTGTTTGCTGGCAATGGTGATGGTGTTGCTGCTGCTGTTGGTGGTGCTGCACCCCTGCCATGCATGTCATGCTATTAATAACTTTTTTTGCGGCGGTCCTTCGTTCCGTAATTAGAAAATGCAATAACTCTTGCAATGGTTCCTCTCTCGCTTTTGTAGAGGTTGCAAATGGAATTGCTTTCAATTTGCTTTCTCTCTTGGAATAGTGCGCACGGAAAACGAATACACACACTTGCACACCGAGAATGAAAAATTGACAGGAAAGTAAGTTGTAAGAACTTAAGACACCCAGTGACACGGCGGGATTAAGGGTCTATATAACATGTCTCCATAAAAAAATAAAAACCCAAACCGAACGAAATTGTCGGTCTCATAAATGATTTATGGCGAAGAGCGACTTTAATTGCCCGTTTTCAACGATTGCTTTGTAGTTTGACGAATTTTTCTTTTACAATTTTTTTTTTTGTATTTTTTGGTCGATTGAGCGGAACGACAAAATCGAATCGCTATTAAGCAGGAGATAAGACTGCGCAATTAGGGACAGTTGTTGGGATGATGTGTGCACTTCCCGTGAAGGAGAGTTGCGCCATTACTTTAATTGGAACATGAAATTTGTGTTTTTATACTGGGAAGGGGGGTGTGGTTTTTATTTTTGCTGGTGCAGGTAGGAGCATGTCGATATTACGACCCATCAAAGGCAGAGTCGGGGCGAGATCTAGAATCACACAGAAGAGGAAGTGAATCATGGGTAGGAGTTGTGACTTGTGAGGTTTTGAGTTGTGCATTTCAGACATTCAATGCCATCTAAAACGACAAGGCAATATTTCAATTTTTGCAGAATGCTCGTATGTAGGGTTGCCATGGCTGTCGAAGCTAACCTAGGACAACAAGTTTTAAGATCCCGGACTTTGGGGAACATCATCCACCCTAAAAAAAGCGGCCAAGTCTGAGTCGGACTCGCCTATGAAGGGTTCCGTAGCAAGTAACATAATATAAAAGTTCTTGTAGTTCGTTGTAACTTTGATCGATGTTTTAATAATAGTGTATTTTTTTTAAATTAAGTTATTGATAAGTAAACATTATAATTAGGTACCTAAATGATGGGATTTAGATCTAACTTTATGCGAGCCCATATAGGCTGCTACGGAACCCTTCATGGGTCTTCTTGGCCGCTTTTTTTATTTTTATATTTGAGTTGATTGAATGAAAGGTAAATTGCGGTTTACGATTTATGACGTGAAGTTTGCATGGTAATGTACACCATATATATTTTTTTTAGTTTCTCTTATTTTAGAAGATACATGGGGGGGGGGCACACATTTAAAACTTTGGAAGTGTCTCTCGCGCAAACTATTCAGTTTAGAAAAAAATGATATTAGAAACCTCAATATCATTTTTGAAGACCTATCCATAGATACCCAACACGTATTTTCTTGATAAAAAATTTTTGATTTTCAGTTCTAAGTAAGGGGAACCCACAAAATTTTATGTTTTTTTTTTTTATTTTTATGTGAAAATCGTAATGCGGTTCACAGAATACACCTACTTACCAAGTTTCAACAGTAGAGTTCTTATAGTTTCGGGAAAAAGTGGCTGTGACATACGGACGGACAGACAGACATGACGAATCCATAAATGAGGACAAAAAAGGGGCAAAAAGAGGACAAAATGAAAACAAAAACTAGGTCGACGAACTTAACAAAAATATTTTCATTAAAATTAAAATACAAAAAATTAATAATTTATAGTTAAAAATAAAATTTTATAAAATATGTACATGTTTTAAATACTTTTAAGATTTTTTACACCCTTTTTTATCTCCAAGTTGATTTTTTTTCAAGATTTAAATAATTCTTTAAAAAAATTAAAGAAAATAATTTGAGCCACCAAGTAAAATAAAGTTTGGTTTTTTTTGCAACTTACCGAACGCCAGACAAAATATTTATTTATTTTCTTGGTGAAAGGGGAAAATAACGAAACAGAGTACAATGAAGATGAACTGCTGAAAGAATGGGCGCATTCAATTAAATTTTGCAGTTAGACATTTTGAGGTTTGTCGCATGGGAGTCAAAATAAGATCTGTTTCATTTTATGTTCTCTATTAGATTTGTATTGGCTCTGTTTTTCTTTTTATTTCAGAGTTCGATGGTTTTTTTCATTTCCAAAGGGGAAAAAAGAAGACAATTTCTTAAAACGTTGAAGGACGTTCCGCGCCGGGGTTAGAAAGAGGTCGCATGACAACCCTACGTATAGGCAATCTTACGCTCAAGCCCTTACAGTTTGACTAAATTGTAGTGTAACTTTCAAATTGTGCGTCTTGGATGACTATTTTTGTTATTAACCAACGATGAACGTGTACTGAACCCGACTACACATATGTGGAGCCTACGACTTGAATCTAAGGCTTGAAGGCTAAGAGTGACACTCCAAAACATAAGCTATATTATATGAGTTTATAGCCCGAAGGAATGATAAGGACTGCAGTTCGAAAGAATTTTTGTTCAGAGGGCATGTCTTAAGTACGACATAAAAATCGTGTTTGGCGATATCAGTGCGAAGGACTCCGTGACTATACCGTCGTTATAAGAATAGCCTTATGCATTACAAGTCGTGAGGGAACTTACAAAGGTTGACGACCCAACCGGGTGGGACAAAGTGATGGTGAATATATGTCGACATTCACAAGTCAACGTGAATGTCCCTGATCAAATTATAGGCTGACCAAACAGATTAACGCTGCATCAGATTATGGCCAGAGCTGGTCAAAAAGTAGTTTATGAAAGCTTTTTGAGTGGTTTTAAAAAGGTCCTTTGCCTGTCACTGTAAAGTATAGATGTTTCCTATTCTGGACCCAATTTACTTAATTTATGAATCTGTAAGTGTTCGCTATGCTTAGGATCGGCAGGCTTACGACTCACTTAATTTTAGGCCTTTATTACCGAGTGAATCGCAAGTGGGTATAAAAAGTGCACAATGGACTCGCAGGTCCTTCTGAAATGGTTGTAATTGACACGCAGCCTTTAAGCATGCTCCCAAATCATGCCTACGTTTGACGTTGGTCAAAAGGTTGTTTGACCTTTTCTGGTCTAACAGAAGTTGAACTGATCCAATTTACCAATTTACTCCATCTAAGTGGATATGGTGTTCAGCAAACGACCGTAGCACTGTTATGTTAGGAATCTATGATGGACCTTGTTTAAATAAGAATTTCTTCACCGACATTCCAATGACGTTACACTGTTTGGCAATCTCAGTAGGAGCCGGAATGAAGTAAATATCAGAAATGAAGTGAGTAACAACAACATTTCGGTCAAAAACGCCCCCAAAATGTAGGCGTGGCAGTGAAGAACATAGCCTATAGTCTTCTCGCACTCTTGAGAAACATTTAAGAAAAAGTTTCATCGCAAACTGTCCGGCAATTTTCAAGCCAACTGGTAACTGAAACCTAACTCCCTTCAGTCTAATTGTATGCATAGATAGAACGAACTGGATTTTACTTTTCACGGATCAATAAAAACCGCCTTGTGAAGTCTCTATAATAATAAGCAGTTGAACTTTGTAAGGAAAATAATGCATACGCCTTCTTAAAAATCTGCGCAAGACAGTTCGTATGTTATTTAGCTGGAATGATTCTCTCTTCAAAGTTATACATTTTTGGCCTTCACTATAATACCTAGAAGTGAATTTTGGCAGAAGTAACATACGTTTCTGTAACAAAGACAACCATGGCAGTAGAGGAGCAGTGACTTCTGCAAACTATTAGAGTGGTAACTGTCGATGACGAACAAGACATCGCTGTCAGGCAATTTGAGCTATTCGACCTTGACAGACAAGATCCCCCATCAGCTTAAACCAAGCAACTAAACTCCAAACGTTTGTTCAGCAAAGCTGCAGAGGCTAACAAACTGGCAATAAAAACAGTTTCAAGGCTTTGGAGATGATTCAGTATAGGAAGTATGCATCAATGCATTTGGAAAATTGGAGCTCCAGTCATACGAAAGGTACACTTTTGGTTACCTCAACATCGCATACAAGACTCTGTCTGCCTGTAGTCGACCGCCAGCAACGTGATAGGCCCCTACCAGATAGATTCCAGGTACAGGAAAAGTCCATTCGCCCTTGGAAAAACCCAGCAATTTGAAATCGATACCTATTTATCGGCTTTAAGGTTAGCCTTTGGATAGCCTATATAGAGACGAACTATACGCACCCATGTATAACTTTGCACGCCAGCCAAAATCATCCGATTCTATACGACAAAGTTGAAGAGCTCTATCTGAGGCAGAAGTGACGAAGATGACTCTAGCTGGAAATTATAAATAAAACACATAAGCTGTCCAATTGAAAATAAATTAAACAGTGGCACCTTGAAAAACCCGTCACTATGGACAGATGGGATTCCGAGCAAACACATCAGGTCTGGGATAAGAAGAAATATTTTGCTGCAAGCTATTTCTACGGGGTCTGCAGGGCCGATATGTAGCAAAGACCTCTCAAGTGCAACTAACCGAACGTTCTTACAGGTACCAATTCTGCTGAAAATGCACCCTGACTCAGCATTTTTACTGGTGGATCTAAGATTTCTGTCAAAGCAGCGTAAATATGGAGGAAAAATTGATTTGATGGAAAAAATGCACCCACCCTCGAAGACAGATCTCAACTTGCAGTCTCTTCAAAAGCCGAGGTCCTTTGGGGATCCATTAAACCTAACTTGTTTTTCGATGACATTCGGGGCGTTTTGAAAGCGAGAGAAAAACAGACTTTAAGATGTCCTGTTGGATGGTGAAAATTACAACTCTGTTTGACATTTATACTGGTTTGACGTGTTCTTGACAGATTACAATAAATGATAGCAATAACAAACAATTAATGGTATAATGGGCGAGTTGCATTGATTAATATTTAATATTAGAAATTCTTGATCACAACATTCTCCCCTCCCGTGAACGATATGTTCACAATAATCTTATTCTGCAGCCATGACGTTACATAGTTCGCCTCTTTGCCAGTCCTGGTGATTATCTTCAGCATGTTTTTTCGGCTTATAGCATCTGTATGTTCGCACCAACTCACATGTAAATAGAGAGAATATTATAACAAGGAAATTGAAACATGTATAATGACAACAACTGAACATGGAGACTATATATATATATATATATTTCGAGAGATAATCGAATCAGACCACCATTGTCGGGTCTCTTTTCGTCTCTCTACCACTGTAAATCTTACTCAGAGAGACTCTCTGGATTTCTCCACAGTTCTTCTCTGGGCTCAATTCCTAGTGTTAACGCTAGCATCTGTTTATGGGAGATCCGTTTCATCGACTGGGTCTCGACCCATTGATGTCCCAAGATCCTCATTCTTCTGCCAGCCAATGCCGGGCATTGACACAGTATATGTGCCGCTGTCTCAGATTCCTCCAGGCATAGTCTACAAGTATCATCCTCTATAAGGCCCATTTTCCTTAAGTGATACCTGAAATTACCATGTCCTGTAGACAAAGCCACCACCCATTTCAATGTTCCTCGACTCATGCTTAGAACTCTTCTTTGAGTGGAGCAGGTCGGCCACTTTATTGCCATTTTAGCTTGTCTACATTGTTCCACGGTTGACCACCTTCTCAGGTGTTCTGCCGTGATCCATTTGTGGACAAGCTGTTCAACCATTCCTCTGCCAATTGAAGAGAATGGTTCTGGTCCCAGCAACTTTTCAGTTGACCCCTGTTTTGCAAGGGAGTCCGCCTTTTCATTGCCTTCGATCCCTATGTGTCCTCGTACCCAAGTCAGTGTTACTTCATTTTTAGATGAACACTTATTGAGTTTAAGTACGCATTCCAGTGCCAGTGAAGTTGTGATGTTTGTTTGTTCCATGCATCTGATCACCGCCTGATTGTCCAGTGCTATGAGGATATTTCTTCCTTCCACCTGACACTCAAGCAAGTAGTCCAACGCATAAAGCAAGGCAATCATGGAGACTAGATCAACGATAACAACAAACAATATGTTTATCCTTTTCCTTCCCATAGCGCACCATCGCTGACAAAAGTGCAAGCTGCTTGCACTTGCTGTAACTCGAGTGGTAGTAGAATGATTGCCAATTATAGTCGCGTTGGTGGCAAATGCGAAATTTTTATTTTGGTATAAATGCGCGTAAAATCGTTTTTAATTATTAAAATCAGTGTTTGGTGTGTGTGTAAATGGATTCAGGTGAGTTTTTATCATTTAGACAAGTTTTTATATGAAAATATGGTGTTTCTGTTTCGAGAAAAATTCTCCCATTTGTTTACATTAGTTTGTGTGTGTGTCCATTCATCAATGAGATTTTCCCTTTTTTTGTTTCCCTTGTTTCGCTTTTGTTTTCTCGTTGATTGATCGTAGTGTGTTGTGCGGGCAGCGGGGTGATTCTACGTTGTGTTGTGTGTGGAATATGCATTTTACGGTGAGTTGTTTGTTTTCGATATTTTTATTAGCGGACTGTATTGGTAGTGTTATTATATAATTTTTTATTTTTTTTTTATAATTGCCAGAAATTGTTGATGATGCATGTTGCCAGGTAATTAGATGTTGCTAAGCAACATTGTTGTTTGGTGAGTAAGTGCTGTACTTGATCATTGGCACTGAGTTTTTTGTAATTAATGTTTTTGTTGAATCGTAGGATTAAATGTTGAATTAATGTTAGATGTTCATGTGAGTGATCGCTTGGTAATGTGCCTTGTTATGAGTGCGAGTGTGATTTGCTTACATTTATAGTGGGATATAATATAATTTTGATTGCAGTGTTGAATGCATTTGAGTAAATGTGATATTGTTGTAAATTGTGAGTATGATGCCAAGTGAATATTTTTGAGTTAGATATCATTTGAATGCTTGAGTGAGCGTTGTGATAAGTGTTATGTGATATCTTTAAGTGAGTTAAGTGCATTTGAGTAATGAGTGTCTATAGTCATTGTAAGGATTAATTGTGTTAGAATGCTGAGTGATTGGATATTTGAATGATATGATCTTGTGTAGGAATGAGTGCGTTGATTTATCTTTGTAAGTATGTTTTTTTTTTTTTTTTTGAATGAATGCTAGATTTCAGGTAGGTAATTGTTAGATAGTTGAGTGTTCTACCGTACTGGTGTTAGATGGTAAGCGACATATTTTGGTGATGGGTCTCTTAAATTCTCCTGTTTGTGTTCTAAGTTTGACCACGCGAATAAGGTTATCCGTTCCTGGATATAATACCGTGATACGGCCGAGTATCCATTTCGAGGGTGGTAATCGTTCATCCTTTAGCAGGACTAAGTCACCGATCTTGGGCTGTGACTCAGTTTTTAACCATTTCGGTCGTTGTTGCAGTCGAGCCAAATATTCTCCGCTCCACTGCTTCCAAAAAATATGAACAGCAGTTTGAATTCGTTTCCATCTGTCTATGTGTGATGCGTTGTCCATTGATTGATCTGCTTGCGGTATGAGTTGAGCTGAGGTACCTATTAAAAAGTGTGCTGGTGTTAGGGCTGAAAAGTCATCGAAGTTATCGGTAAGCGGACATAGAGGTCTCGAATTGAGACACGCTTCTATCTGAGCTAGAAGAGTGCTGAGCTCCTCGAAAGTCAGCGTTTCGTTGTTGACGGTTCTTTTCAAATGGAATTTAACGGACTTCACTCCTGCTTCCCATAATCCTCCAAAGTGAGGAGAAGCAGGAGGAATAAAATTCCATTTCGTTCCGATACTTGTTGTTGTTGTGGCTATCTCAGTCCAATCGATGTTTGCGGCCTTAAGCATCTTCTGCAGCTCGGTGTTCGCTCCCACAAAGTTTTTTCCGCAGTCGCTGTAGATCTCCAAACAAACTCCTCGACGTGCCGTGAATCTCCGGAAAGCTGCTAAGAAGGCCTTAGTGGTCATGTCACTAACAGCTTCTAAGTGAATGGCCTTTGTCGCCAAGCATACAAATATCGCAAAATATCCCTTGTATATTTTGCCTCCGCGTCCCTTCCAAGCTTTGACTTCAATCGGTCCAGCGTAATCTACTCCGGTGTGCGTAAACGGTCTCGATATTCTTACGCGAGGTGCGGGTAAATTGCCCATCAGTTGTTGCATGGGTTTCGCCTTATACCGATAGCAGATGATGCAATGATGGATGTATTTTTTAATACTTCTCTTGATGTTGAAAATCCAGTATTTCATGCGCAGATATACAACCATTTGCTGGATGCCTCCGTGGAAAGTCTTATCATGAGCATCTTGGATAAGCAATTGGGAAAAATGATGGTCCGACTTGAGGATAATCGGGTGTTGTTGATCATATTGTAGACTAGAATTTTGCAATCTGCCTCCAACTCTTAAAATGCCCTGATTGTCGATGAATGGATTAAGCGAACTAAAGTGTTTTGTCAACGATGGTCGTTTAGCTAAATCTGTAATTTCCTTGAAAAACATCTCCCCTTGAACAAGCCTAATACAAATCAGAATTGAAGCCTGTAAGTCTGAAGGAGAAAGTGGTAATGCGAATTGATTTTGGGGAAACCTTTTGAGACACATTAATGCGATTCGACGACAGTATGCAATAATTCGAAGTAATTTCTGTAGATTTGAATGCTTGTGGATTTGTTCAACTAACTCGTTCTTATTTTCAGCTATGCAGTGTGTGTGTGTTTCGACGGCGCGTTTCTCTTCTTCCGTTTCCAATGTAGATGGTTGATTTGGAATGGAAAATGTCCAAGTTGTCTGTAGGTATTCCGGTCCCTTCCACCAAAGATTGTTTGTTAGCAAGTCAGATGGTGATGCTCCTCGAGAAGCCAAATCCGCTGGATTGTGTTGGGTAGGAACGTGCTTCCAAATGTTGAGATTGGTCAACCTCTGAACTTCTGCGACTCTATTGCTGATGAAAGTTTTCCATTTAGATGGTGGCGCTGTTATCCAACACAGCGTGTTAGCGGAATCAGTCCACGCGAATGTTTCGATGTCGCCTAACTGCAAAACCTCAACAACGTAATTCAAAAGTCGAGCAAGCATAACAGCACCACAGAGCTCAAGCCGAGGTAGTGAGACGGTGTTCAAAGGCGCGACCCTAGTCTTCGACATTAAGAGATGCGTGTGAATTATATTTCGACTATCCAAAACCCTCAGGTACACCGCAGCGCCATATGCCTTCATAGATGCATCACTAAACCCATGTAGCTGTAATGCCTTGTTTCCCCTTTCAGTGAAAATCCAGCGTGGTATGCTGATTTTTTCCAACGATGGTAACTGTGATTGCAACGAGAGCCACTCCTCCTGGAGCTCAACTGGAACTGGTGCATCCCATGTCAAACCCTTTAACCACAATTTCTGCATGAAAATTTTTGTCGAAATCACGCAAGGAGATATCCAACCTAGAGGATCAAAGAGTTTGGCAATCGTTGAAAGGATAGTACGCTTTGTGACATCCAAAGACTCGGTCTGAATCCACTGAAAGGAAAATGAGTCGCTGGAAGGAAGCCATTTTATGCCTAAAGTTTTAATATGTTTGGAAGATTCAAACGGCAGCGAAAATTCAACTTCACGTTCTTGGGGTGGGACGAGACTCAAAACTTCTTCGCAGTTGCTTCAGTTGAAACCGGCTGATGAAAGTAGGTTGCTGATCTCAGTCAACTTCTGTTGGGCCTCCAGTATTGTGTCTGCTCCACTGACCAAATCGTCGACATACATATCCTCGCGTATCATCTGTGCCGCAGATGGATGAGTCTCCCTTTCATCGTCAGCCAACTTCTTCAGTGTGCGAGTTGCCAAATACGGAGCAGAAGCTGTCCCGAAAGTCACCGTCTTTAGCCGATACATCTTTATGGGGTCCATCTTACTCTCACGCCAAAAAATTAGCTGATAGTAAGAATCTGCTTGACTGATCTTGATTTGCCGATACATTTTTTCAATGTCAGCTGTTAAGGTAATCTTGTACCTCCTCCATTTTAAGATGATGTCCATTATGTTTGCTTGCGTTTTAGGTCCGACCATTAGATGTTCGTTTAAGGATGACCCATCCGTGGTTTTAAAAGCAGCATCGAAAACCACCCGCAGTTTTGTTGTCGTACTGGACTCCTTAAGTACAGCATGATGTGGCACAACGTAATGGAATGGTGACTTAAGAACTTCATCTCGGCTGACATCTACTTCAATCATCTGACCCAGCTGTAAGTATTCTGACATGCACTTTTTATAATCCCTATGTAGCGTTGGGTTGTTTGCAAATCGTCTTTCTAGTTGGTAAAATCTTCGTAACGCTCCCTGCTGACTTGCTCCTAGTGCCGGGTGAATACCGTCCTTAAATGGTAGGGATACCTCAAAACGTCCTCCTGGCAGACGTCTAGTGTGTAACTGGAAGTGTTGTTCACACGCCTCGTTTTCCTCCGTGTCAGGTTCCTTAAATGGGGACTCCTCGATTTCCCAAAATTTGCGTATCTGAGTGTCCACATCAAACGTTTGCAGATGAACTCGACAGGTTTCAACCGGGGCCCTACCTAGAACAATCCACCCAAGTCTAGTATTTTGAGCAATGGGAGCTACAGGTTCGCTTCCCCTAACGATTTCGGGTAAAACTACATCGCAAAAGACATCGTTACCTAGGAGCAAATCAACATGGCCAGGTTTATAAAACAAAGGGTCAGCTAACTTCAACCCCTGAATGTGATTCCATTTGTTGGGAATCAATTCTTTGTTCGGTAGCAAACCTGTCAAAGTTTTGAAAATTAGCGCTCTTACTTCGGTGACAAAATCGGTTTGTGCTGATTTCAGAGTCAAGTGCACATAGTTTTGACATGACCCGTTTTTAGTGTTGCCTAACCCGGTCACTTCAGTATACGTGCGACATTTTTGTAGCCTTAGTTGTTGTGCAGCTGCTTCGGTGACAAATGTAGCCTCTGACCCTGGATCTATTAACGCCCTGAATTTTATGTATTCTCCTGTAGCAGATTTTATCATCACGATGGCTGTAGCTAGTAGTATTTGGGTGTTCCTGTAGTCTGAAATGTGGTAATTGCAAGCAGACGAACTTGTACTAGCTTGGTCATATGATGGGTTAAATGGTGGTGCGTTTGGATTCACTTGGGTTGAGACTTGATATGACTGGTTAGATGAATTGGGTACGCAAGATTGTTGATTAAAATCAGAGTGCGATTGGGTGGATGCAGAATGTGATTTTGTTTCTGACATGTGAATAGGCTTAGTGTTTTGACTGTGTGTGGCAGAAATTTGTTTATTGGTGTAGTGTAGGAGTGAATGATGTTTTTGTTTGCAGTGATAACATCGATTTTGACTCGGACATTGTTGTGTTTCATGGTTGTAAGCCAAGCAGTTTTCACAAACACCCAGCCGTTGTACCATACTGACCCTAGCACTGACATCCAATTTTAAGAAAGCATAGCAGGAGCGAAGTGAGTGTTGACCCTTACGACAAACAGAACAATTGTGCCTTTCCTTATTAATAGAGTTGACATGCATGACACGCTTCACCTTATTTTGATCTTTTTGGAACGATGTCCTTGAGTTGACCCTTTGTTGACACACAACTTCCAAAGAACGAAAACGGGTTTCCAAAAAGATCGAAAATTCTTTGAATGAAGGCAATTCCTTATTCATACCTAACTTTTCTTCCCACATTTGTTGCGTAGACGAAGGTAACTTTTGAAGCAGTATGAAAATGATGATGGTATCCCAATTATCGATTGGAACACCTAAACCCCTTAACGAATGCAGCACTTCTGTTGATTTATCCAGTAACCCCTTGATTGACTCTGCGGTTTCAGAATGAATTGTGGTTTGATCGAAAAACGTTTTTAACTGCGTACTAACCAAAATGCGCTTGTGATCGTAACGAGTAGTTAATATTGACCATGCTTGATCATAATTGTCGTTGTTAACCTCGAGGTAATCTAATAAAGAAGCAGCATCACCTTTCAAACACGATTTTAAATAAGTTAACTTCTCAATTTTAGACAAAGACGAATTGTTGTGAATCAATGAGACGAAAAGATCATGAAATGGACGCCAGTTATTATAATCCCCAGAGAAAATTGGAGGAGTAATGGATGGAAGTCGTATCTCACGCGAACCTGTTTTAGCGGCATTGCTTAAATTAGATTCATTATTTTTTGCTACTCGCGAATTTTCATGAAGACCCTCTAAAGTATCTAGTTCATTTAGAAGCACTGTTTTGTACATGAAATAAGTTTCCATAACTTCATCGTATAATTCCTCACTTTCTCTCGAAATATCTTCGTTATCCTCCGTATTCATGTCATCATAATGATCACAAATCTTCCGCAAATTATCCTCTAAAACGTTTAATCTACTTATCAAATAGTTCTTGGTTTTAAAATCAGCATTCACTTTTTCGAAACTCAAACTATCCTTGCCAATTGACTTGCACAACTTCTTAAATAT
Source organism: Cheilosia variabilis (assembly GCA_951230905.1). Classification (NCBI taxonomy): domain Eukaryota; kingdom Metazoa; phylum Arthropoda; class Insecta; order Diptera; family Syrphidae; genus Cheilosia; species Cheilosia variabilis. The sequence goes on from OX579679.1 coordinate 48,229,667, forward strand.
TCTTATAGAAATCTCACTCATTTTCAATCAAATTATTCACTTTGTATGGACGAATAATAAAAGTTATTAAAATCGCACTCACTTTGAATTTCCTTTAATGAACTGTTGATTTCTTGTATCCAAGTACTGCAGACTCCAATGGAACAGATGACGAACACTCAAAACTGTTGTAGACTGGGATTATATTCACATCAACGGTGCAAGACAACGGCACAGACTTCAACGGTTCAAACTCCAACGGCACAGACTTCAACGGCACAAGACTCCAACGGCACAGACTTCAACGGCACAATTCTCCAACGGCACAGATTTCAACGGCACAAGACTCCAACGAAGATGATGAACGGTGCTTCAATCCAACGGGACGATATTCCAACGACGTAAATATAACGCAGCACAGTAAAACGTAGATATTTGGACGATTATTACGTATGCATTGAACATTAACGGCGTACTCACATGAACTTGTTTAATTATTTTAGCCTTATTAGCAGGAACTCAGACTCCACTTGGATGAAACTCTACTTGGACATCAACGGGACAGTCTTACAGCAGCAAAATGCAATATAGCGTTGGTTTATGTAGAAAATATAAATCCGGCTCGAAGGACCAAATGTTGGATGGTGAAAATTACAACTCTGTTTGACATTTATACTGGTTTGACGTGTTCTTGACAGATTACAATAAATGATAGCAATAACAAACAATTAATGGTATAATGGGCGAGTTGCATTGATTAATATTTAATATTAGAAATTCTTGATCACAACATGTCCAAAGATTTAATTTTTTCAATCACCATAAGTTGTTTGATTGCCCGATCTTGATGTGCACGGTTTCCTGAGTTTTGCGGATGATCCATCTTCCTTTTATTTCTAAGGAGAGATGCTTATTGCTCTTGACCAAAATCTTATAAACTTGCCAATATCTGTCAAATTGTTTGATTAAGTGCAGACAAGTAATGGTGAAATCCTATTTAACTTTTCCCTAGAATGCAGTCAAATTTTGTCCACTAGGCCGTAATTTCTTCAGTGGCCATAGTCCAAGGTGGTGTTGGCCTTCAACTAATACCAGTTACCGCAGTCCTTGGTTAATTGCCTCCATTGGCGCTCTCTACTTGTGCCTGGTAGGTATCTACCTAAAGCGAGTATGCCTTTGAGATTGAAAACCATCTTCATAACAACAGTGCTGCTACAACCACCACATCCAATCAGCTTCAAATGCAATCACAGTTGACGACAGTCCCGAAGGATTGATACCTATGCGCCTACCCAGCATTACCCGGGACAAAGGACAAAACCATCCAATAAGACTCTTACAACTGGCACTAACTATAGGTACTACCTCATAGGAGCCTCATCGTAGATAAAAGACAAAAAAAAAACACTCAACGAGCAAACTACAATGCGACTGTCTGCAACATAATATATCCCAGTGCCATTAATAAGCTAAAAACTTTTCAAATCCCTAAATCCCCAAACCATTAGCGTCCAGGTGGACCAATTACTCACGTAATCCTTTCATTTGTGCATATGGCAAATATCTACCTCGAGTATCTGTGCGAGCGCACACCCGCCACAAATGTAAATAGAGTGAAAACTGCAAAGAAAAATCCTTTCAGCCCAGCACACAGCACACAGGCATACACAAATACACATGACATTCGCACAGGGACAGGATCTATCCATTATCACAACCGAAATTGAATTGAAGAGATAATCTCGTACGTCCCGACATTTAATCCTCGCATTTGTAAATACCTCTCGCAAAAGGATTTTCTATCTGTTCCAACTGACTCTGACCAGAGCCTAATAATCTGACGAGGATAACTTACTTGTTCAATTGAGCATCCTTTAAGCAACAAAAACGACCCGAAAATTATCACTGACAGAAGCAACGTATAAAGAAATATAAACACACAACAGAATGCGAAGGCGACCGAACACACAGGCGACGCCGACGACTCCGTCTCTCTCTCACAAGAGATGTATCAAGGTAAATACAGGATAAGACTTGATGAAAAGGTAAGCACACCGGGTATGTAAAGCAGAAGGACCCGACCAGCACACACAATCAAAAGAAAAAAAAAACACACACCAAAAGACACCAAACAGATTGCATGTGAGCTCTTAGCTCTTGTGCTTTCTCATGATGCTGATGCCTGGCTGTACTAGAGCACTAAAGGGTATTCCTTCTCCAGTCAGAGAATGGAATTACAGAATGTCACTGTGAATTTCTATAGATAATTCTGGTACTTTTAGCAAACATGACGCAAGTGTATCCCTGTACACACACCCTCGGTTCAGTGGTGCTGTTTGCTGTACTGTACATCTAAATGTGGGACGATGTCCTGACAAAACTGAGTGCCAGGTGAGTTCAGAGAGCTTAACTATTTTCCATCCTCCTGATGCTCCCGCTCCAGCTGTATACGTATGGGTTTGTTGCAATCTGTTGTGTATGGCTCGTTAGTGTACTTAACTTAACGACTTTATCATCATAAAACTGGATGGCACAATACGAGCGAATGCTGTTTAATTTGTGGAATAAAATGTTGACATCATAAGCCAAGCAGTAATTATGACGGGTTTTTGTACTCTGAACAATGACAAGTCAATTCTGACAGTGACAACGCTGTGAGTGGACTTACTGTATTGGATTTGCGGGGCTTGTCTTTGTTGTGGCAGTTATACCACCGACACCAGCAGACAAGATTCACAACTCAACTTGTAAAGACTTCATAGGAGTCTTTACAAGTTGAAAAGGAAAAAAAGGCTTCATTCTTCCTGCGGTATATGTAAGTAAAATCCTCCTCATCAAGCTAAGCAACTTATGTAGGTGTTCAACCAAGAAAGATAAAGGTAGACTTGATTGGTGGTTGTAGTTGAATTTTGACCTACGACTGCGTACTTTGATGAGTTTTTCTAAGAAAAAAATGCACGCGACTTAAGAATTTAGGGTGCTTTGCTAAGGTGTCTCCTAAAAGTTTAACTTTGTTCACATTTAAGTACGCGAGCTAAAATTTAGGACGAGTAATAAAGGGTCCGCCATCTAACTTTTTTTTTCGACTAGTGCTTATTTCGCGAATGGTAACACTTAGCTAATGTCTGATTTGATAGATAGTTAGTTTTATCCTTCCGCTGAACGAATATGGTTGTGTATACGCTTGAACAACGCTGGGAAATATTGCGACATTACTTTGAAAATCATGGTAATGTTGCAGAATGTGTGCGAAAAAAAATCATCTTTTCAGATGAAGCTCATTTTCATCTTGTCGGGTATGTAAACAAGCAAAATTGTCGCATTTGGGGCACAGAAAACCCGCACGCATACATTGAAAAGCCGATATACCCAAAACGAGTCACTGTTTGGTGCGGAATTTGGTCCAGAGGCATAATTGGGCCATTTTTCTTCGAAAATGAGCAAGGAGTGGCCGTTACAGTCAATGGCGATCGTTATCGGGCCATGTGGAACCAATTTTTGTTCACAAAAATTGAAAAGGGAGGATATAGGCAACATTTGGTTTCAACAGGACGGCGCTACGTGCCACACAGACGAAGCTACACTCGATGTTTTGCGCCCTGTTTTTGAAGATCGCATTATCAGCCGCAGAGCTGATGTCGTTTGGCCACCTCGGAGCTGCGATTTCACACCGTTGGACTATTATTTGTGGGGTGCCGTAAAAGATAAGTGTTACGCCGACAAGCCAGAGACAATTGACGCTTTAAAGGACAATATTCGTGAAGCCATTGGTGAAATACAGCTGCACACAATCGATAATGTGCTTAAAAATTGGACCGATCGTGTAGGCTACTGCATGGCCAGCCAAGGCAGCCATTTCAATGAAATTATTTTCCGTTATTAACCGGAAGGATTGTACTTTCAAATAAAAAAAGAAATTTGAGAAAATATTCAGTAGTTTTTTTTTTATAGCACTTTAAAAAAAAAAAAAAAAATTATTTGGCGGACCCTGTATTTAGTGGAATAGAGCATTACGAGTCCAAAGGATGAAGTCCGCTCAATTTGTCTAAGAAGTTGCCATGCACTCAGCTCGTAACCCTGTGTTACAGAGACGTTTGTTACGCCTGTCAAAATTTACTTGTATTATAGGGCGGGCCATTCATTTAAAAACCTATAACTTTGAAGGAACAACTCAAGAAAATTAAATTTTTTAATGCACCTCAATTTGGTTTTCAAAAGGGTAAATCTACTTCTACAGTTCTGAAGCAATTTAATGTCAAACCTTGATGGTAAAAAGTGTTCTGCAGGGTTATTTATTGATATTACCAAAGCGTTCGATATGGTCGACCATCACATTCTCGTGGAAAAACTTGAAAAAGCGGGAATTCGTGGCTTCATGTTAGATTGGTTTAGATCTTAGCTTAAAAATAGGTCACAAAGTGTGAAGATTGATGACATAAAGAGTGATAGAATGATTATCAACTTAGGGGTAACCCAAGGTTCTGTCCTAGGTCCGATTCTCTTTCTTATCTACATAGACTCTCTTTTTACACTTGCCTTTCAAGGTGTTCCAACAGATTTTACAGATGACGTCGGTTTCGCTTATGGTTCGGCTAGTCGCCTCGATCTGATTTCCGACATAAACTGGGATCTCAGCCTTTTAAGAATCTGGTTTTCGAAACACAACTTGGTTATTAGCTCAAAGACTAAATTTATGATTTTAAGTTTGCCGTCTCTACTTGATTTTAATGTGAATATTTATTTTTACGCACCTGAGTGCCAAAGATTCAAACTTGCATGTTGCAATTGTCAGTCTTATTCTTCTTCTCCTACTTTTTATAGTAACCTGAACTGCAGTGATGAATGTTTTATGGTAGAGAAAGTTAGTGAATTTAAATACTTGGGTATCACATTGGATTCAAGATTGAGCTTCTCGAATCATGTAGTAGCTTTGAAGACATATTTTCGTTAATTTTTTTTATCTGAGCAGTATTTGTTCAACTTCGTTATTAAAAACAATTTACTATGGCATTGTTCATTCAAAACTACAATATGGAATTACTTGCTGGGGAGGTTCTTATTAAAACAAAATACAGCCGCTCTTGATAATGCAGAAATATATCCTACGAAAATTATGCCGAAAACCTGTTAGGCATCCTTCTTACCCTTTGTTCTGTGACTTGAAAATTCCTGTGCGTCATTTGTACTGTTTTAAAGTTTTGAAGACTTTCTTTATGAAATTTGTTAATCGCAACTTCCGATTGATCTCTAACTATAGTTTACGTGGAAACTTTTCATATTCAGTATCCGTTCCTCAATTCCATGCCACTGCTTTTCGTAACTTTTATTATACATCGTCTGTTCGTCTTTTAAATAGACTTCCTCAGTCGTGCAGGTCTGGCTCTATGTCTGTTCTCTCTGACTATCTGATTGTTGGTCTAGTGATTTTTATGCTTTGAAATTAACTTCTGTTTGTTTGATTAATCTTGTTTGATAAAATAAATATGTAAATTGGTTTTTTTTTTGTTTTTTTAAGGGTCTCCCCACCCACTTTTAGAATTTAATTATAAAAAGTATATTAAATATAGAATGTCAAATTAATTTCATAAATTAATTCAAACTATTGTTCATATTGAATTATTGAATTATATATATAGATATTTATGAAATAAATCTAATCTTAATCTGAAATCTAAATCTGGTTTCGAAATTCGTTTTCGGCAAGCAGAAGTGTGGTCAACTATGATCAAACTGGAAGACCAACGCCCGGGTAAGTTGAGCAAACCGCCGTCGGCGATCATTCCAGCTAAACAACATACGAACATAACATCTTGAGCAGATTTTTAAGAAGGCGTATGCATTATTTGCCTTACAAAGTTCAACTGTTTATTATTATAGAGACTTCACAAGGCGGTTTTATTGATCCGTAAAAAGTAAAATCCAGGTCGTTCTATCCATTTATACAATTAGACTGAAGGGAGTTAGGTTTCAGTTACCAGTTGGCTTGAAAATTGCCGGACAGTTTGCGATGAAACTTTTTCTTAAATGTTTCTCAAGAGTCCGAGAAGACTATAGGCTATGTTCTTCACTGCCACGCCTACATTTTGGGGGCGTTTTTGACCGAAATGTTGTTTTTTCTCACTTAATTGCCCTTAACTTGGTTTTTCTCAAGTAATTCTTATTCAACACAAAAAATAGAACGCAGTGGGCTCCCTTTTTCCATACAGCATCTATCAGCTTTCAGCTTTAACCTAAAGCTGAGCTACAGACACAAAGTTGAGCCAGAAAATAACTAATTTAATATCAACGAATCGGAAAATATAAGCTATGCCACTGTGTGTAACAAAAGTGAAGTTGGTGGGTATGAAATGTGCTTTCGAATGTGATTAACGTTTTTTTTTTTAGAGAAAAACAGAAGCAGATTTCTTATGAGACACGTGAAAGTGTGGTGCTGTTAATCAGCGTCACTTTAGATGTCAAAAATATGGTAAATTGGGAGGGAAAAGATTGGTGGAGGGTATATGTTCGAAAGATGCTATTGGGCCATATTTCTTTTGGGTTTCTGTAACTTCAAATGGCGAAAAGTATAGAGCAAGAAGGAAACTACAAATAAACAGCACAAAATGTCCGTAGAGGACCCTAGGCTTAGCTTCTAACATCATTCGTTTTGTGCGAGCTTTTAAGGTTTCGCACCCAAAAGGGGAAATAACGGAACCTTATTAGTTTCGCTGTTGTCCGTCCGAACCCACTAGACCAATTTTGTTCATTTTTGAGACGAATTGAAGGGATCACGTTTTTATGTCGAGTCCAGACGGCTAATTGAGAAGCCCTTTCATGACAGTTGTGCTCTGTCAGACGTTCGCGAGAGTTTGCACAGTGGAAAAAACCTTAAGACGTAATTTGTGTGTGTTTCCGGGAATCGCACCTGGAACCGCTCGCAAAGGTCCCAAATAGTACAAATTATTCTGCTTGTTTAGAGTGTACTAGGGCAAAAAGCGAACCGCAGGTGTTCCCTCTTTTGAGTGGGTTCTCGACCACGCTAGGTTGTTGTCAAAAGTAATCAACATATTTGCATTTATCTGTGATTGCGAGCAAATTCGCCTTTGACAACAATGACAATGACTGTTGCAAGCCATCTCCTCCTGCGGGCAGAAATCAAACAGCCACTTCACAGTACGAACCGATCAATCAGAACTTCCATTCATGTAGCTAAATCTTTGTTAATTGGCTCAAAGTCTCGCCACACAAAGGAAGACCTGCATCTGCTGCTGTGTTTCCTTTCTCTCATCAATATCAATAATTACGACAGTGAATTACATGCACACACTCCCTCCCAGCTGATGGGAGCGCGAATTAAAACACTTGGTTCTTACTTTTAAAATTAAACAATATTTATTTGGAACTATGTCCTTTATTATTGAAATACTTTTTACTAATTCTAAAAGGAGCTTAAGGCTACTATGTAGTTACAATAAGACTATCGATAAATTCATCATACAGTCGTATTTATATACTTTTCTTATCTATCTACAAGGAGACCCAAGCGTACAATCGTCTTGCTTGATAATGAAGAAGAGATAATATTCCAACATTGTATACAAACGATATTATCTCTTTTACATATGTTATCATTGTAGCGTTGTGTGCAAGACTGTACTAGAGACTAAAGATATCATTGAATACAAATAATGTTATCTTTTTTCTCAATATGTTTTGCTATGGATACTTAACTCCCCCCCTTGTTAAACGAAATCGTCCCGATTTTTCGACGCTATTTTTAACATCTCTCTTTCATAAGTTTTGTTATATGCGTCAATCTTTTTTTGTTTTTGACGATCTGTTATACATTGTATAGTTTTTATCATTACGTACGTAAATGCTAAAATAACAATCAGTGTTACAATTGTGTATATAGTTGATAATATCGGTTTTTCTTCAAAAGGAATAATTAGTTTTTTTAAAGTATCTATGTTATCGAATTTGTATATTGTATCTTCTTTAATTATTTGGTCGATGTAAGACTCTGAATTATGATTTCTTAATATAACTTCTTTAATTTGCTTATGCATGTTTTTGTATATTTTATCATCTAGATTTATAGTATTTTCATAAGTAACTAAGTTTATACCATTAATTGTTTGATTATTTAGCTTATGCTTACCGCTTAATAACATAACACCGGATTCAATTTCTAAGTCGTAATCGTATTCTTGTTTAATGTTGCATTTTGAAGTTATATTCTTTAAAAGTGGAATAAGACAATTTTCTTCTTCAAAGTTAATTTCACAAATGTTTTTACTTAGATGATTTTGACAATTTCTTGTTCTTAAATAAGTTTGGTTACATAAGGCAATTGTTTTATCTGTAATGATTTTTCCATGTTTTGAATTTAAGGGTGTTACTTTATACAATTTACATGATTTAATTAGAACTGGATATTTATATATTGTGATGAAGAATTCATCAGTTCTAGCTAATAATATTTTAGAGTACTCAAGTATATTTATTATGGGTACTTGAATTATTTCATGTTGAATAATATTTTTAATGTCATCTAAGTCTAGGCTTTCTGATAAATATTCATTATTTTTTGCTGCATTAATTGTTCTGGTCAATAATAATAATTGTTCGTACACTTGTTCTATTACTAAATGTTCTTTAAGGCTCTGACCTTCGAATTGTTGCAAAATTTGTTCGAATCTAGAATTTATAGTTTTTTGTTTATTATTGTTTTCTATGAGATTATTTATACTCGTTTCTATGTTAACTAAGTCATAATGGTCAGGATTACCAAACACATATTTGAAAGCTGTTCCTAAAAAGTTAATTGATCTAGTATGCCTAGTATGTTCTTGTAATTGGTCTGCTAAATTCTTAATTTTACTTAACCAAATTTTTTCTTCTTGTGTAGGTTGATAGTTACTAGTTACGATATTTACGTAAGGTTGAAATATCGAAGTCAGGTTGGTGGCATGTAACAAATAAGTTTGTTCTTTGAATAAATACACGTCATCTGTTTGCGTAAGTATAAACTTCTTGTTTAGTAACTCAGTTATTTGAACGTTTCCTTGCCCTTCTTGACTCTGTACAATTCCTAGTAATGTTAGGAATATTAATATTTTCGTCATCTAAAAAATGATAATTCTTTATGTTATCCTTGTGAATTTTTATTCCCTCTTTAGAGATTACAGTGTCTCCTTTATCTTCTTCTACTATTCTTGTTATGTATCTGGCGTTAGATTTCTTTCTAAGACCTGTGATTCTTACCATTATCTTATCTCCTTTTTTATATTCTCTGTGTCGAGTTCCTTTATTTAGACGTTCGATCACTTTTTTGGATGCTGAGTTTAGTTTATTTATTATAATTTCACTATTGCTATATTTATTTTGATTAAAGAAAATGTCTCTAGGTTTCAAACCGGTAACTGAGTGTATGGAATTATTTAATTCACGCACTGTTCTAAATATTTCTTCGATAAGTCTTGTTTTATTCTGAATTGTGAATATTCTAGACAGTTCAGTTATTGTACCGTTTACACGTTCTACCTGACCGTTCGCTGTCGATCTGTATACTGGAGTTTCTACTTTAGTTATGTTGTATTTCAAACACATTTGGTTCACCATTTCTGTTTTGAATCCCTTCTCGTTATCTGTCATGAGTCGTTCACATTTTGGGAAATAATTAGATAAGACCTCTTCCATAACGTCGTACAGTCTGTTTCGAGTTTCGATTTCCCGAAGGATTGTATATTTAGAATACTTATCTACTGTTACAAGGAAAGTATACTTGTCGTTGAAGTATATGTCCATATGAATGTGTGTTCCCACATGTGTTGGTATTTCTGAATTATTCAGGGGTTCTCTGATAGGTTTTCTTTCATATTTTCCAAATAGACATGCTATGCATTTTTTGTTGAAACTCTTTGCTTGTTTATTTAGATCGGGCCAGTAATATTTCTCTGAGATTTCTTGTATATTGTTACGTAACCCTCGGTGTGCTCTTTCGTGAGTTACCCTTACAAGTTTTAGTTGTTCCTCCAAATTTGTCACGTCTTGAAGTTTTCTTGGTGTGAATATAAATCTTACTAGTGGGAATTCTTTTTTTATGTTTTCACCATATTTGTATATGTTTTCAAATTTCGTATGCAAAGCTACAATCTTTTGGGGTTGTATAACTTCTTTCATCTGCCTTAGTAAAGAGTCTTTGTCCTTAAACTTTATTATGAGTCTTATTTTGTTACCAAAATAGATTTGTGTTTCGATATTATTTGTTATATCTTCAATAAGTTCGAACTGTGCAGTGTATGCATTAAAAGGCTGATTCACAGTTTTTATTATATCATTAGAAGAACTTTCAGCTGAATGTGCTGTTTCTATGGTAGAAGTATTTATGCGTTGACGTGATAATGCGTCAGCTACAAGATTTAGGTTTCCTGGTTTATAAACTAATTTTGCTCCAAAGTCTTCAATGATTCCCTTCCAACGTTTCAGCTTTGTGTTGGGATTTTTTTCTGATACCGAATATATAAGGCTCTGGTGATCGGTATATATGGTTAAGTCTGCTATACCATATATGTAGTTTCTGAGTTTTTGTAAGGACCATATGATCGCTAATAGCTCTTTCTCGTTTGTGCTATAGTTCTCTTCTGTCTTACTCAGTGTTCTTGACAAGAAGTGTATAGGTTGCTTATTCTGACTTAGTACGGCTCCAATAGCTATGTTGGATGCATCTGTAGTAAGCTCGAATGGTTTACTATAATCCGGTTGAAAAAGTTCGACTTGTTCTTTCAAATAATTTTTTAAAATTCTAATCGCTTCTAATGCTGAATCATTCAGATTTAACTTAATATTTTTACTTTGTTTTTTGTTTACTTTACCGTTATCTCCTCGTAAATATAATGTCAGGGGCTTGGCTATGCTTGCGTATCCTTTTATAAACTTACGATAGTAACCTGTAAGACCTAAAAATCCTCTCAAATCCTTTACCGTTTGTGGGACTGGAAAATTTTCTATAGCTGCTATTTTCTCAGGGTTCGTAGTGATTCTACCATGTCTGATTATGTGACCTAAGTATTCTACTTCTTCTTGAAAAAACTTACTTTTCTCATCAGATATTTTTAATGTGGCTTTATTGAGTACGTCGAATACTTGACTTATGTGCTGTATATGTTCTTCCTCAGATGAAGAATATATCAATACGTCATCAATGTAAACGTGTACGAATTTACCTACAAAGTCTCTCAAAATGTCGTCCACGCATCTCTGAAATATGCTTGGTGCATTTTTGAGCCCGAAAGGCATTCGTTTAAAATGATATTTTGCGCCATTTATAGCAAAAGCTGTTTTTTCTTTATCATCTGTTTTGATTTTAATTTGGTGGAAACCTGACTCCAAATCTAACGTTGTAAAGTACTTGGCTTTACCTAAATTTTGAATTGTCATGTTGACATCCGGAATGGGGTATCTGTCTGTTACAGTGTGAGCGTTAAGTTTTTGGAAATCAACAACCATGCGCCGTTTTGGTTTTCCTTTTTCGTCCAAACCTTTTTTAGGTACTGTCCATATGGGACTGTTATAAGGACTATGGCTTTTTTCTATTATATTGTCATGTAAGAGTTTCTGTATTTCTTTGTTTACGAATTCGTTATCTGCTATGGGATATGGATATTGTTTAACATAAACCGGATTATCATTGGTCGTCCTAATGCTTGCTTCTATAGTATCTGTAAAGGGTAACGGTCCTATGCTGTTATTAATCTTCATCAGTCTATCTATGTCTGCTTTATAAATATTATTTTCCCCAATTATGTAATTAATTTTCTGAATAGATTCGACACTGCTTATGGTAGTTAGAGTCATATTACTGAAATTTATTTCCGCGTTTAGAACTTTAAGTCCTTCATATCCTAATATCATATCAAAAGACTGAATATCCTCTAATTCAAAAAATGTTATATTTTTCTTTAATATCCTAACTACTTTCTTTGTATCTACCATAGAATAACCATGCATTGTTTTTATTTTTATAGGTTTAATTTTAATTTTTTCGCTAGAATCGCATTTTCTATTAATGTAATTATGGGTTGCACCAGTATCAATAAGAATTTTATAAATTTTCTTAGAAATAGTACTAGTTAAATTTAAGCAGGGCAACCCGTCTACTAGTTTAAATGATCTATTCTTATGTTATTATTTACCATACATTCCGTTTCATCTGCTTCTGCATATGTACTGCTGACATCGTCTCTGCGTTGTTGTCGGGAGTTATTTACTCTCTGCTGCTTGAAGTTCTGCTGATAAGATCGTTGCGGTCTGTTGTGTGTGTTGAAACCCCCGCTGTGTTCACGTTTCGCTGGTGGATTATATACATCGGGTTTGTATTGATTCCAATTTTGTCGCTGTGCATGTACAATTTGTCTCGAGTTTATCTCCATCGGCTGTGGTCCGTCATTTCTCTTGGAAGGGTTTAGGCGTGGTCCTTGATTGTGTTGCTGCATATTATCGTATTGCTTCTGGGGTTGATAATTCGTTGTTTGGCTCGAATAGTTTGGTCTTCTTTCGTTTCTGTGTTCATGTGGCATATTTTTGTGGTGCTTATCTTGAGTGAGATGTAAATGCCTGTGCACATTATCATGTTCTATTCTGCGAGCAATTGCGAATGCGTGTTCTAGATCATTTATTGTAGCTGAATATAATGATCCTCTTGTAAAGTTGTCACTCATACCATCAATGAATATACGAACTGCGTCGTCGTTAGCATTTTTAATTAGTCTGTCGATTATATTCGGCGGATCACCTGACATAGTGATTTTTGATATTATTAAATTGAGATTTTTATTTATCTCGTCGTGGTATTCAGACAGTGTGCTTCTTTTTTGCGTGATGGCTTTCATCATGTCTTGTAGCACGTATAGAGGTTCTTGATTAGAGTACGTATAATCTAATCTGTTACGTATCGCCTCAAAATTAAAAATTGTGTTATAATTAGTTAACACATTCGCGGCTGCTCCCTGTATTTTACTTTTCACTATAGTCAATGCTGCTGCGTACTTACTGTGTGTTTTGAGGTTTTTAATGCTGTCCATTAATCTGGATGCTTCTTCGCGCCACGACCGATAATTTGATTGATCGCCGTTGAAAATAGGTAGGCTTTTAAATGCGTCTAACTGTATTTCACTACCATCTGTATATGTGGTTCTTATTTCCTCTAGCACAGGTATGTTTGGTACTATGCCTAATCCAGATTTTACTTCATTTAGTTTTGTTTCTAAATTAGTGTTTATTTGATTTTGGTTAGTTATTATTGCTGCTAACCTTGCATTCTCTGTGCGTGTGTGCTCTAGGGTTTGTGTTACTGTGTTGCACCTGGTTTCTAAAGCTTCTAATCTTGCCATTAATACTGCGAGTTGTTCCATTTTGAACTCGTGTCTGTTGTCGTCGAATTTGTGTGTTTTTTTTTTTTTTTCCACATATACACTTTCACTGAATTGCTTTGCTGCTTCGTACGAAGGAGCTATATTTGTACCTGCTATGCTAGGTAATTCTTGTAACCGGTAACGCGAGTGTTCTGTTTATACTAGATTTCACTACTTGTTCCCGAGGTCCGCTCGATTGAAGTTAAAAAGTATATTTAACCTCCTGGCAGGATCGCCAATTAAAACACTTGGTTCTTACTTTTAAAATTAAACAATATTTATTTGGAACTATGTCCTTTATTATTGAAATACTTTTTACTAATTCTAAAAGGAGCTTAAGGCTACTATGTAGTTACAATAAGACTATCGATAAATTCATCATACAGTCGTATTTATATACTTTTCTTATCTATCTACAAGGAGACCCAAGCGTACAATCGTCTTGCTTGATAATGAAGAAGAGATAATATTCCAACATTGTATACAAACGATATTATCTCTTTTACATATGTTATCATTGTAGCGTTGTGTGCAAGACTGTACTAGAGACTAAAGATATCATTGAATACAAATAATGTTATCTTTTTTCTCAATATGTTTTGCTATGGATACTTAACTCGCGCGCACAATGCCCGTAATTACATTTAAATTTATTAGTTCCTTCGAGTTCGAATGCGTATCAAAGACGTCTCTACTGAGATTGCATGTGTGGTGTCTGGCACAAACAAAAACAACGCAAACCACGCTCTAATTTTAGGGCAGGTTCGTGTTTACGCATCAGCTAATAACATGGCTGTAAATCTCCGCACTTCATTGTCAAGGATAGTAATTGGAGGAACACGTGTATGCCTCTGGCGCTAGGATGCACACGCACACAAACATACACTCAATCAAATACAAGTAAGTCGCTCCAATTATTTGTCAAACATGGATTTTCCAAACAAAACTCTCCGCAGCAGACAGGGAGTTCCAACTCGCATCGCAGTCGCAAGTTGTGTCGACATGCTCTCCTTCTCTCGAAATAGAAGCACCAGCCATAAACCAAACAAAACACATCTCCAGTGGAACATAAATTACTCGGAATGTGACAATTATTCGGTGTAGTTCTGTGGTATTTATTTTCAAAATAAAGAACCTAATTATGCGGTGCCGCTCCGAACCACCAGCTCCCAGATACAATTTATTTGCATTAGCATACAGACTAAGGGCTGCCCAGAGCTCTTCGTAATTACATGGATATTCGGTTACACGCGAGGCACACCCAAAGGTTCCTGGGTATTTTTGTTTTGTATCAATCAAAATTGGGAAGAACTGCGTTTCGGTTTTGTAAAATGGTTTCTATGCCACTTTTCGAGGAAGCTAAATCAAAAACTATATTCAATCGATGACACTTTTATGCGCGTTGCTCTCAAAGATTTCATATGCAACCCGTTCAGAGGCCGCCGTGATATATGATCTACAAATTTTCCCGGCAATGGGGTTATAAATGAATTTTGGAAATATTTTCGAGAAGTATTCTTTTTCTTTTATGGCCGATCGTAAAAGTGTTTCGGAATTGCTTGTTCTTGGACTATTACGAGACGAGATGTTTGTTAGCAGATAAGAACATCGAAAAAGGAGAGCTGGGAGATATGTAAATATTTCATTTAATAGCCTGTGGATGTGTGTAGCTGCAGTGTTGGTAGTTAAAGTGTCACTAAAATATTCGTCTGTCATATTTTAGGAATTTTTTTTTCGGTATGAATTAAGAGCTGATGTTGGGCAGTGAGATGGGATCTTAATTGGGGGGAAATCACTGGCTAAACATGTGCGTTTTCGGGCACTGATTGCGGGGATAATTCAAGGAATATCTCACCCATGGGTCCTCTTAACGGGAATATTCTTTTTGAAGTCAATAAAATCTAGAAGTTAAGTCAATAGGCCGGGACATCGATTTGAGGGAGCAAGATTGACAGTGCGTTCGTTTTGGGCCAGTCCCATTTTCTTATTTTTTTTTTTAAAAATCTGTGGTCGGTACTGCCAGATGTTATTTAAAACGGAGTTCACTCCAAGTAGTTGAAATTTCTTCTGAACAGTCTTAGTCATTTTAAAAGCCTTACCTACTCATAAAAAGAAAAGTGGGTCTGTGCATTCCACAAGTTTTCATCTTTCGAAACCGACTTTTAATGAGCAGTGGCAATCTCCATATGGCGGATGGACGCGAGATGTCAAACTTGATTCAACCACTTCTCTCTGATGGCAGAGTGCATAGCATGCGTTCAAAGTGACCAAACTCTCAAAGACTGGACCGCTGCTTTTGAGGGAGTAACTGTTCGACATTGAGTACCTCACGTCATCTGGTGTTTCCTACATACGATCACTGCCAGTCACCCCAGCAAAACAGGGAAGGAAATTCATTTTGTCATTTCAGTAAACAAAAGTCATAACCATTGCCAAGGGTAAGAGTTGAAACAAACACAGAATTCAGCTCCGACACCAACTGATAGCAGAATGTCCTAGCTGACTCAAAAATAGCTCAGCGTGACCAATTTTGAACAGAAAAAAAAATAACAGGTCCAAGTGGGGCAGTAGCTAAGTGGTTAGTGTGTTGGTTCGGTCCCTGGAAAACACACAAACTACATCTTCACCTCTCGCGAACGTCTGACAAACATCCGAGAGTGTAACTGTCATGAAAGAGCTTCTCAATTGCCGTTTGGACTCGGCATAAAATTAATGGTCCCTTCAATGGTGCCGTGACATAAGGTCTGCCACTTTCAAATTATTTTACTGTTCTGGTTAGTCAACCTGTAGATAACCAAAGCTACAAAAGATTAAAATAAAGACGTTTAATTTTGTATTTATATACATACTCGTATATTAGTTAATTTAATTTAATAAAATTCGCGCGAATTTTTTACTATTATTTCCTTCAACAGAAAGTTGATTCGAATTCGAATTTTTTTAACTATTATTTTCTAAACTATGTTTCTATTTCTATTCTATGTTACTTTCTGTTGAAGAAAATTATAGTACATACATATGAAAATGTTCATTCCCGCGAATTCTTAGCTAGTTGGTTAAGTTTTATTTAAGATTATTTTTGGCAATATTGCTATTTCAGGTTTATCCTTTCATCTATGTGCTTATGAGCAATAAGTCAATAGTTTTTTTTGAAATATGGCCCTATGTCGCCAAAAAATATGGCCTTATGACGCTTGAGGCCATATGTTCGAATATGGCCTTATGTCGGTTTTGTGAAAGTGTCATAAGGTCATATTTCGAGATATGGCCTTATGTCACGGCACCCCTTCAATTCGTAAAAAAAAAAAAAATGAAACTCAAAAATAACGATGGTTGTGACAAGGCGTACCTTCTCCTATTTATTTATTTGATAGGTCATAGGACCTTCCAACTGGATTTTGACAACTGAATTTTATGCAGTGTCCAAACGAATTAAGAAGCTTTTCATGACAGTTACCCTATTCGATATCTGTAATTTTTTACCTTAAGAAGGTATTTGTGATGGCCGGAGATCGAAGGTGATACTACTCGCTCAGTTGTGGGACAAACGAACCACTGGCCCACATTGGAGCATTTTATTTGAATAAATTTCGTTGTCAAAGATGTAAACTGGTATAGCATCATTGATAATGCAGAATACTTCGCAAATGTTTAATTTGAGGGTATCGATTGTAAATCTTTTCTAAATGTAAGGCGACACGTCCCTCAGCCTTGAGTCAAAAACTTAGAACTAATGCACTCCTCTTATTGGAGAAGTTCCTTTTATGTCCCCTTTTCAAAAGTAGCACAATCAATCACTCGAGGATGCCAAGTTATTTTTAAACATCTTTTCTTTTAGGGCCATAAACTGGACGGATTTCATTCCAAAACACTTATGGACGGGTTTCATCTATTCCAAAACACTAATCGCTTTCACTGCAATAGTGACCTTTCCGTTTGCACCCTACTCAAGGCCTACAGTATACCTCTGGATTCAGCAAATCAGGGAAGTGCTTGCTCCATCTGCCTATAGGACGTCCTTTTCATCGAAAAGAAGTGAATCATCTTTGGATTGGACTCCTTCGGTGATATTTCACTTTCTTTTTCAAAGACAGTCGAGCAGATCGACCATAATACTTCCAGATCTGTTGTAGACTTGTTCCTTGAATGTCTAAAGGCAACTAAGAGGTCTTCGAATAAAGGAAAAAAAAACTTTAGTTACTTCTAAAAAACAAGAGCATGAACAACTCTTTTCAAGCTTCAAGACAAGACTTTAAATATAGACCTTGGAAAAGTATCGAATGATCTCAATCACTCCATAGGAGCTTCCATCGGCCTTATTCTACGTGTTCTTGCATAGATAAGACACTGCCTTGGCAACCGTCCAGCCTCTGTAGCCTTCCGCCTTAAAACAGTGTAGTAACAGTTAAACAACGGCCTCCGTAGCTATTCAGAATTAATTCAGGACTCTTCCAAGAGTTTTTCCTGAAATAGTCAAGAGTCTCTCAATAGACAATATATGTACTATTACTACAAAAGTAGAGAACAGGAACAGGGACAGCAAACGACGCCGAATTTCTTGCCGCTCTTTTGACATTTCTCTTCAGTAAGGTTTGCCATTTCATAATGAAAAGATATACGAGCCAACAACGAGTCGAAATTATTAAAATTTACTACCGAAATTCGGAGTCAGTGGCCTCAACGTTAAGAGCGCTACTATGGTCTATGCCAACAAGCCAGCGACAATTGATGAACTTCGTACGAATATCGAACGTGAAATTGCAGCAGTATCGGCCGATTTATGCATGAAAACCGTCGAAAATTGGGTTCAGCGTCTGGACTTCTGCAAGCGTGCCCGTGCTGGCCATGCAAAAGAAATCGAGTTCCATACATAATGGCATCGAACGTACTTTCACAGGAATAAAGAATTTCATTGATATCCAAAACCGTTTTTGTTTTATTTAAATAAAAAACTTTTGTAGCGCTCTTATTGAAAAACTCTTTACTACAAATTTTGCAATGTGAGCTTCCGTAAATTTAAAGTCGAGACTAAAATTTGTTATTAGTAGGTCGGATTAAATCCCTAAGGAACTCAACGCCGGCATCCACAAAGACGCCTTTTCTCTTCCAGTGGCAAATTCCGTATAACATATATTGTATGGACGATAACGTTTTTGAAATTTTAATTTTAATTATCCTACCCGAATTTTTTCCACTATTATCAGCTTTTATTTCAATTGTGAAAAATGAACTATACTAAAAGCTCTATTTGTGTTTTTCCCTCGTCATAAGACGGGAATACAGCCACTTAAACCAACCAACCAAAAAGCTCTTAAACTCGTATTTTTTGTGCACTTAGTTGGTAATTTTGGAGGTCTATCGACGATAATCGTCTGAAAAGTTGCGGAATGAGAGCCCTGGCATACATTTCGTAACGATAGACCTCCAAAACTAGAAACCAAGTGCTAAAATTACAAGGTTTAAAAGCTTAATCCAGGTCATTTTCCAAAAATATAATGAAAACTGACGTTTGTCAAAAGAATTCGAGCAGAATATGACTTATTTTGGTGATCAAAGTTTCAAAAACGATATTATTTAAACGATCAGTGATATACGGAATCTGTCCCCAGCTTTACGACTTTCTTCTTACGAGTCGAAAGTCACAGATTGCTTGTTCGGATTACTTTCAGTATTTCGTAATGGAATGAAAGTTAGGCTGGGATATAGACACGACTTCTCGTTCTCGACCTACATAGGATGCTCTTCTTTGCAACAACCTCCAGCCCAACTTCTCCTAGTCTGCTTATTGCAAGCTTGTAGAGATCGAAAAATCTCTCAATTATCGCTGCGGATAAGTTACAAATGGCGCTGATGCCATTCACCATCGCCAGTGGTAGGACGCCTCCAACGTTAAGGGATGATCGTACCATTATCGTCTTTAAGGTCAATCACAGCGATCACTATTTTGTACTTTAGAAATTGGAAATTTGAGATGTGAAGTTTGATGACCATTGGAAGGTGCTGTTGCATAGCGTCATAGGTCTTTTGACATGTTTTCCTCAAATAATTTTGTACATAAGGTCATTGCTGGTCTTTAGTGGATCGTTCTTTAAAATTTGTCTGTCCAATTCAATGTTTCCATTCACCTCCATTGCCATATCAGTCTCCGAAAACTCTCCAAAGGCAAACATTTATACAAAAGCTCATAGCCTATATCACTCAGGGATAGTGAAGCTATCTAAGATTAAAGAAATTTTTAAAATCGGTTCCAAAGTCCCAGAGATAAACCTGTACATACAAATTTCTACTCCTAATGTTACAGTATGCCCAGATGGCGTTTGTACCATAGTTGGAATCGAAGACTTTTCAGGCCGGTGTTCGGACAAACTTGCTGATTTAGCTCTTTGACATTGTTCCCTCGCGTTTTGATCTTTTCGACGGGTGACCTTGTATACCAAGGTCGTAGTTAGATCTGCTCCTCCATAAGGCGGACCTTGGACAAAGTCCATGCCAACCTACTGGTAGATATTGTATAGAGAAGAAGTCTTCTTAATTCCACAGCCAGAATGCTGTTAACCCCTGATTGAGTCCAACTAGTCCTACGTTCATCAGTGAAATTTTGACAAAAGGCAGGCTTCCTTAAAAGAACAACAATTTTTACTTAGCCAATCATGCAACAAATAGCGACCTCCCCATCAAGCCATTCAACAGTTCCAATCCAAGAACACTTCACAACAATTAATAACCCACACAGACACCATACGTCAACCGATTATCGTTGTGTCTGCTTCTTTTGCGCCAAAAGAACTGAATAAATGATAGCAAATAGAACGCACACGAAGCTCTCCCCCATACAAGTCTTCATGCAACAGTAAGAATCCATCATTTCTTCATTTCAAAGACCCATCAAATGAACTACATTGCACTCCTTCATATCAATTTGACGTACACATATAATCAAGGTAATTACTGTGCTCTGCTTTGGCATATTCGCATTCATCACAAACGACAGACTATACTCGTGCACCCGAGGTCCCGAGTCTGCCTAGCATGGTGCAAAATGAATGCAAACGGGTTTTAATGCAATAATAATATACAACAGGTAGCAATAAAATCCTTCGTTCCTGTGTTGAATAAAGGATTTTTACTTATTCAATCCCGAAGTCGTATCTTGGCCGCATCCCCACCGTGTGGCAGTGACAGTTACAGTGCCTCCTCCTCCTACACCTACCGAGATGTGGGGAGAAAAAAGCACTCGAGCTGCACATACAAAAGCCATCGGTTGTGTTTAAATATTAAAGAGCGCGCGGGATAACGAACAACGACAAAACGGCAACGGCAACCAACCCCGCACTCAAACCCCAGCTCGCGTTTTACCTTTTCAGGTTCAGGAATAGTGTTCGGGTTCTGGTTCGGTTCGGTTCGGTTCGGGATGTTGATGACGATGATGTAGATGTAGTGGGCGAGAGTGGAGTGCAAAGCGGATCATGCGCCTTGAGTGAGTTCTTGGCGGTATTGATTTACAAAAAAATTACACACCAACACAAGCACGAGAGTCAGAGTCTGCCTGTGCAGTGGGGAAGTAAGTTGTAGGAATCCTTTTTTTTTTTTGTCGGGGCTTTTTCCTGGAGGGTGGTTGTGCAGTATCCCAGCACAAATGGGAATAACCAAGAAGATTAATAATAATTAATTTTAATTAACGAATAAAACCTAGGGACGAAAGGTGCGAAACGGAAGGGAGAAAGTTTCTCTGTCGCTTAAGGGGTATTTACCTCTGCTTACGGGTTTTTTGTATTTTTTTTTGGGGAATGCACGTGAAAGGGATTATGCTCAACAGAAGGCAACAAGGCTCAGTATGAAATATTACTGAGATGCAGATTTTTTTTTGCCCTGCATCCAGATAGTTAAAATTGCTTTCATCCGAGATGGGAAAATATGGGAGGCTTCTAGAGCTGACAACTGATCAAAGGACTGCATAATCCTTGCAGGGCTTCGTGCTTGATTCTCACCGAAGTAAGTAATTAGAGAGGTTGCTTTTTATCGGGAAGTCGCAGTTATTTCAGCGTTGCTCAAAAAGTGTGTCTTGTGAGAGTGTGCAGTTAGGACTGAGCGGGCGCTTTAAGCGATGAGTTGGGACTCAAATTAGCCATCGCCAACTTGGCATCGATGCGATATTAGCAGGAATACAAGTTGGCTTTTTCACCACAGCGGTGGAACAGGCTAATTGCAAAAGGTGGTTAAGCATTTGCCCATTTTTTCTTCTGTTCGTGGTCGGGTTTATAGCGCTCAAGGAAAATACGGAATTTTGACGGGTTTTTCATCGCGATTGGGACGCGTTTTTCGACGCGTTTTCGAAGAGTTTTTGGACGCTTTGTTTAATTTTTTGGAGCACTTTTTGACATAATTCGGACGGTTCCTGAACGAGTTTTGCGACGTAATTAAAACGAGTTTTTTTGACCTGATTGGACGGTTTTTAATGCATTTTTTTCTCCCAATTTTTGACCGATTAATGAACGCCCTTTTTGACGCAATTTAGACGGTTTTTTTGACTCGTTCTTGAATAGTTTTTTTGGATTTTCGGTTTTTCAAGAGCTTTTCGGACGCGTTTTTCGACTTCATTTACGAAAGATTTATGAGGGGTTCTTGACGTATTTTTGACGATTTTTTCTACGTAATTTCTGATGCTTTTTGGACTTTTGACAGTGAGCTGGCTCTTGAACACTTTTTTTTGAAGCAATTTAAGCGGTTTTTTTTTTGACGAGTTTTTAGCGCATTTAAAAAAATGTTTACGAATTTTTCGACAAAATTTCTGACGCGATTTGAATGAATTTTCGACCTATTTTTGGACGCGTTTTTCAACAACATTTAGACGGCTTTTTTTTTAGCAAATTGGACCGGTTTCTCGAGGCAATTTTTACGAGTTTTTTTATCCGTTTTTAGACGCAATTTTGACGAGTTATTAGACGGTATTTGGACAAGTTTTGGAACGCATTTTTAGCAAGTTTTCCGACACTAAATCTGATGGGTTTTTAGACGAGGAGTTTTTTGACGCGAATGGACGGGTTTTTTCACAACCTTTTTTGGACGTAAATCAACGTCGACGGTTTCTTGACGTATTTTAAGCGAGTTTTTCGACGCATTTTTTGACGCTATGTGAACTGCCTCTTTATCACGCATTGAAGCTATTTGAGCTGGTTTTTTAACGTTCTTTTAGGCGCATTTTGCTTTTTAATTTGGACGTAATGTAAACGCGTTTTTTTGTTAAGATTATTGACAACAATTTCTGACGCATTTTTTAAAAACAAATTTACAAGATATAGACTCCTTTTTTAGGAAATTGGACCGGCAAATTTCGAGGCAATTTTTTCGAGTTTTTTTATCCGTTTTCAGACGCAATTGTGACGAGTTACTAGACGGTATTTGGACAAATTTTGAAGGCATTTTTAGCAAGTTTTCCGACACTAAATCTGATGGGTTTTTAGACGAGGAGTTTTTTGACGCATTATTTCTTTCAGATTCAATGATTTCAGGGTTCTAAAAAATGTGAAAATCATGTATTTTCTTCAAATAAAAAAAATGCAATCTGAGTTTGTAACATTTTCCAAGGCGAATACATCACTTTGTAAGAAATTCTTCATAGGAGTGCTCTATTTTAGGGTATTTGACAAATTTACATATCGCAGTAAATTATTATCAATTATTTCCACAGATCTAAGCAAGTTCCTGTCTATTTTGAAATTGCAAAGCACCCCAAATGGAGTAAACAAAACTTTAACTACGCTTACATCATACGGGGGAGCCCCGAAACACCAATGTCTGTCGGGAAATTTCATTGGTATTTTATTTGAAGGAGCAGAAACTTTGTTTACAAACAATCGGGCTGCAATTATAGCCATTTCCGACTGCTCCACTGATTCCTTCAAGCGATTTGCTTGAACAGTTGCATTCTGACAGGCAAGTTTCCAAAGCCAAATTAAGTCTAAGCATTGCGAAGGCTTTTCAGATCGAGTTAATGCTTCTGACGTTACTGGGATATACCCAGCACCCTTAATCCCTTCGTTCATTGTCTCTTTAAATGGCAGTGTCTCCAAGGAGTGCTGCAGCGAAAAAAAAAACACGAAACACTGAGCACTATCCCATTAAGTCTAATGCGTCACTATCAATACGCTGCCGCGTCATTATTACACACCGCCATCGACGTTTAGTAGGTACATGTGCGAGTCAGTCCCGCTGTATATGTGCTTTCGCTACTTTTTTATACTTTTCTTCCTGTTGCCGGGTACGAGTACGAGTACGAGAACTCTCTCCGACTATCCTGTGAGCGCTACTCCAGAGTCCTCTACTATCGTCTTTCCATCAGCAACGATTACGAAGACCGACGCTGAGGCGAGCAACGTCGATGGTGGGTTCCATTGCATATCTTCAAGTCTTTCCCCGGTTGCTAAATATATATACGGTAGTGCACTAGGGAAGTACCTACTCGTCAGAGTAATACGCTCCTGCTGCAGTAGCTGGATGTTTCTGTTGCTGTTGCTGGAGCTACATTTACATCCAAAATATCGATCCACGTGTTTCGTTACATTGAAAACGGATATTTGCAGGATGTGAGTGAGTGGCGCTGTCAAGGGAATGAGTCCTGTTCCCTGTGTGTGCGCGCTGGAATTCTGTGAGTAGATGCCAGCCAAAAGCGGGCTCTTTGCATGTTGGATACAACAACGTAAAACAGAGCACGCTCTCACTGTATACATAGCGTAGCAGAGCTGGTACAGCCCTTCTCGTTCCCCATGTGTACATGTGCGAGAGATTGTGCTTCTGCTGCATTTCCTAGCAAGGATATCGAACCCGATGCGAATGATGGAATGCGGGTGCTACTTGCTACATGTACAAGCTATTTAAAATAAATAGTGTATCTACAATTGATGTAAATCAACAGAAGAGGAAAATACTAAGAGAGATTCATTGGGCGATTGCACGGAAGCGAGAGGACGAGAAAGAGATTAAGCGGAGGAAGTAAATATTACCGAATGGATTTGGTTTGGTATACCATATACCGTACAGTGGATTTTGGATTTCGGATGCCGAAATGCACTCGCCTGTTGTTTTGGGCAAAATGAATTGAGAATTCTACCATGCGAAATGTTTGTGATTCCAGATATGCAGAGGTTGGATGCAATTGAATGCCCTCACAGAGATTACTTATCAACAGATGGCAGCTAGGTATAGGAACGAGTTCACTAATCCTTGAACATATCGATGCTGCACAGTAAGGATGCATAATTGGTTTTGCTTTCGTATAGCTTCGTTGGCATTATTGCTGTGTATCTCTGTAATATATGTCACACCAGGTCCTAGAAGTTTACTCTCGGAGGTCGATTTTTAAGACAGTTGCTTGGAGTTTTTGTCGCTGCACTGTTTGAATTTTATATCCAGCATCTATACCGTCGCAAATGAAATCCTGGTCGACATCTATCATTGAATTGTTTCCTTCTTCAGTTGCCTGAGAGAATCACTTCCCAATTTCCCCATCGCAATTGCTTCCAGATCAATACAAATCGACGTCTGTTTTTGTATACCTCGAATCCTTGTGTCATTTAGATTGGTAAGTATTTCTTTATAAATTGCAGAGATTTGTCACCCCTGCCGCAGCATAAACATACACAATCGGTTCCGGTTGCACAGTCAAAGTTGTCTCTGTTTTTTTTTTTTTTTTGTCTTGTTTGCCTTACAACGACGTCGTATCCTGCAGGGTTTTGACTTCTTGAACATCACGCATACGGCATACACGATACACCAGCCTATAAGTACTCGATTTGTTTTTGTTCGTAATATGGGAAGTCGTCGTCTGGTGGATGTGTAGGGTATATTTTGTCTAACCACTTGGTGAGCAGCCATAACCGACGACGACGACGACGACATTGAAACTATTTAGGCTACGGCGCGTCCTCTCTCTGCCAGGAGACAACAGACAACATGAACAAATGTGCGGGGTCGTATTCGTATGCTCGTGTTTATCGCTCTCCCTTTTGTTTATGATTAATTTTTCGGAATGTAATTCGAGATTGAAATTGTTTTGTTTTCGGTTAAGGCGAGGTACGAGTAATCGTTTGTAACTTGAATAGGTATGTTGCTGCGGCTCGGCGGCGTTTGGGTGCACATTGTTGCCGGGTACATTCCTCCACCGAATTTTGAACAGATGTCATCGTTTATTTATGTGGTTCCCATTCCAGTACCTAGTAATTATTTTTCTGATTTTAGTTCAAATGGAAAAATTGCAATTTGTCTCATAGTGGGAGAGGGGTAGTCAAACAGTTTCAAACAAGTTTAGAAAGTTTAGGACTCCCTGGAAAGGACTTATGAATGCGAAGGAAAATCGTGGAGAAACAGGCACGGGAAGTGTGTATCAAGGAATTGGCCAAATCTGAGATGGGTCGCAGGTCGCTCTATTGGGACGGCAGAATATCTTTTTTCACGCCTCTTACCACAAGACTTTATAACGAGTTTAACACAGACGGTTTAAATTGTTTAACATACCTATCTGTAAGTTTTTGAGAGAAATTCTCTATTTTTTAAATATTTAAATATTAAAAATTATAAAACTTATTATTTGGTGACAATTTTTAATAATTATTTAATAATTATATTATAATTCATTAAATTTATTCATTTTAATGGTTAGAGGAGCGAAAAACTAAAAATTATTAAATTTATTAATTTTAATGGTTTAGAGGAGCGAAAAACTGAAAGTTATTAATTTAAATGAGCAAATACTAAATTTAGTTAAACAAATATATTTTATAATAATTATTAAATATTCTTTATAATGCTTTATTAAATTGTTTATGGTAGTACTTTTTTTTTTTTTTTAATTATTAAAAATTTAATTACATATACCTACATAATAAAATTATAAATTTTTATTTCGGCTGAAAAGTTTTATTTTGGCGACACAAAGAAGGAACAGGGCTTGGTCTTGGGCAGAAAATTGTGCAATGAAAATGTGACCATAAATGTGACCGCAAATGTAATGAAAGTAGTTTTTCAATTCAATTATTTAATGAATATACAGGGGTGTCCCATAATTCACGCAAAATTTGAATTTTGCGCCATTTAATAGTACAGAGATGCTAACGGAAAAAAAGATAACAATGTGACAGTTGACAGTTGACAGTTCGAGGTTAGTAAAAATGGAGCGCTATACGAAAGAACAACGCATTTTCATTGTTGAGAAGAGAATAATTGAAAAATTCAGGGAGACTGGATCTATTAGTGATCTTAAACACTCTGGTTGTCTTGTCACAAATCGTTCAACACAAAAAATGGAAGCAGTTCGCAAGAGTATTGCTGACAGTCCAGGAACATCAAATCGGCACCGTAGTCAAGAATTGGGCATTTCGAGAAGCTGATAGCCCAGTTTTTAGTGCCTAAATTACAAAATATATGGATGTGACCAACATGTGGTTTCAACAAGACGGTGCCACACTCCATACAGCCAGAGAAAAAATTTAATTACTGCATGAGTCATTTCCTAATTGTGTAATCGTCCGTTATTGCGAACATTGGCCATCCAGACCTTACGATTTAACACCATTTGACTTTTTTCCTTGGGGTTTTTTGAAGTCAAAGGTTTATGCGAACAAACTCTTTCCTTGAAAGACGAAATTGGGAGGTGTATTAATGAAATTCAGCCACATTTATGTGAAACGGTCATAGAAAATTTCAATAAAAGAGTGCGTACTTGCCAGGAAAGCTGTGGCGGCCATTTATCCGATTTGCTATTCCATACACAAACCCAATCTGGATACTCTATGAAGCAATACAAAATTTAAGCTTTCTAATTAAAAATCTGTATTTTCTATCAAAATTACATTTTGCGTGATTTATGGGACACCCTTTACAAGTGATTCCAGCTGTTCCCGAACTAAAAAATCTTTTAGAGAAAATAATACAGCTGCATAGCTGACATAATCGCAATAAACTATTTTAGTAATGTTCGCGAGGAAGTTTGCGGAAGATTCATTAAGACAATCGCATTTTGGTCTTCCACGTGGGTTTTGGCGAATGCATTTATTTCCTTGCGATTGTGTCGAAAAATTATTTTTCCAGTACAATTTGAAAGAAATTTTCAAGTGCTTTTTAAAACTCACTCGTGTGTTACTTCAACAAACATTTTCAGAGAGACTAAGCCTGAGCGGTGCCTCCAAATGATGCAGTATCCAGTAATGAAACCTGTTTGCTATTGTGCTGTGTTTGAGTTCCCCAACACTATGCTCTATATAGGTTGCAGTTTATGCTAGAACTGTCCTATATGGTTTTCGTTCTGTGTGAAGTTTGCAGTTACTAGTTTTCGGCACACACGGTTCCTTACCAAGTCGCGAAAAATATCTAAACAGCTCTCTGCCGCACTCTGCTATTGACCCATCCAATGCCTATTGGTTAAGTTTTTAGGAAGCTCATTTGTACTGTCTCCGTGCTCTGCTGTACGCTTTGTTAATGAATTTCTTCTGCTAAAAGGTTTTCCAATTTACTTTGAAGAGTTTCTTGAACCCGGTTCCTTCGCGACTATTTGTTGTCCTATGTCCACATTCTATAGCTATACAAGGTACTACGGCAGATGATCCGAGGAACTACGAAATTATACCCCAAAAAAAGGTAAAGGTTGAAAGACAAATATAAACGAGAGGAGTCAATGTGGGGGTAGGCAGAGCCAAAAACAGCAACCTGTAAAGATGAGCAGGGACTCTTTAAAGTAGATTAACAGTCGTAACACTTGACCATCCAGCAACGACAAAGATGACGGAAACTCCGTTACCATGCTGAACGAGCTCTTTTAATCCGACATTAAAAGCCAAGACTTCCTTCTCTCAACATATAAACGCAAATCCAACAAAGTAGCTGCGAACAGACGACCCGCCGGTGGAACAATCGAAGTCAGCTGGGGTAGGACGTAATGAAGAGCCTATATTAACTCAAGACTTGCTCGAAAAAAAGCTGATTGCACTTCAGGAAGCTGTTAAACTTTGAGTGTAAAATACTTCTCCTATCTCGCCTCCGCTTGAAAATCTCAAGACGACATCACAAGGCAATCAAATCATACGTCATACGAAAGGCCTTTTGTTAAAAAATACTTATAGGAGACTGCAGCATGGACAATAACAACATCGGTTGTTGCTGTTTTGGCTGCTAAATTCTTCGAGTGATTTTCACTGCCGTTTTCGTCGACGGAAAAGAAGATTTAACAACGAAACTCACGAGCCGTAGAGGGACTTCGATTTGGTCAGAAAAGTCAGAGTTTTTTATGATAGTTAGGACATTTAGAGCGAATGGACACAAACGCTACGGCCCGACTTAGAGGCAGAATACAGTAGAAAGGCGATAGCCGGAGATGCTTGTTAGATCAGAAAATAGTTAGTTCCCAACTGTAGAGCCCCCTTAAGAAGAATGAGACCAGCCCCCTTAAGAAGAATGAGACCAGCCCCCTTTATGCAATTCCAAAGTTGACTTGGTACCTACCTATATCAGGCAAATCCCCAATTAAAAAATAAAAAGAGATTTTGCTGAGCCAACCCACTGCCCGCAACAACATGAAGAGCGGCTCTACCTAGGACCCTCATTAAAAAAAATTACGTCCTGTTGGCGCATAAAATTGTTCGTGTTTTATCTGACCCCAATTGGAAGATCCAACGACGAACTAGGTACAACCTCGTCAATCTTTGGTGCGAAAAGTACGAGTTCGCTGCCGAATTCACTGCCTCAAGAACGCTACAGCCCCCACCAAACGATCTCCAAATGCACCACACACGGACAAACCAGTTTATAAATGCCTGGTGAAAGTAATTTAGCGTCTTAGCGAAAGCGCTTCGATATCAATATCCCAAATCTGTACCTCAACCTCATGCGGTATTTTATAGCACATATATTGGTATTTTAATGCACAACGATTTTCTTGGAACTACTTTCGAGAACGCACTGCTATGTTCAATATAAGCCGCATGACAAAACCTTCTACAAGGCGATTGATCCCCTCGATAGTACGTATTGGCGGGCAATTTCCAACAATATAAGCCAATTTTTGTATAGCCACTTGATACCCATAAAGCCATCAAAATAACAAAAAGGTCCGACTCCGACCATTGAATGACGATAACACTGAAAGACATTGAATTAAAAGGACAATTTCCCTTGCAATAACAATCGCAAAAATACCACTACTTCACTACTCGTATATAATATACACACAACAATAAGTTCGAGTTACCCCGCACCAGCAATCGTTTGGAAATTTATTTGCCTACTTTGGGGTAAGTCCCTTCGAAGAGGAGCACAAAGAAAACAGACACTAGCACTACACACATCCTCGAAGGAGGCCGACACCGACAACGGGAAACTCGCATAGATGCCGAAAGCAGTGCCGCATTTTATGACCCAATGAAATCACATATCGTCGTCGTTGTTGTCAACGTTTATCATGTGGAAGTATCTTTCTCGGTTATTGTGAACCATATCGACCGGAACGGCAACGGACCGCCGGATATTAGGTATACCGAATGAATACTCGCTCGTCTTCTATACATGTTCGAATTTTTTTTTTCAATAAGCAATTATTTTTCGAATATCTGCGTACTTGCCGCCGACCGAGCCGAGTTGTGTGTCGGTCACATCATAATATCGTCAAATATTTACTTGCGCCCGAGGAGATACACGCACCAGATACATGTTATAGGGCAGCGGTAATGAAACCCATACACAGACGATATGTCAAATTTGATTCGAATGTGCGACACAAATTGTGCTGTATGTTGTCGACGGGGCCCATTCATAAAACTTGGAGTTCGATGTTCATGCAATGAAATTGATAATATCTATCAATCGAGAAAGGAAATGCGTCCCTTAAGCAAACGTTGTACAAACGTTGGGTAGAGTTATTGCGGGTGGGACTTTGGAGAATAAATTGGGTAATTGCGCGGCTCTCATGGACAGCGGCAAGAGATAGGTGAGATAGGGCACCTAATTGCTGTTGTAATTCGTTATCGATCTGCAGCGCTAGGCTGTTGGAACTTTGTTTGGATTGCACGAAATCGAGTAGAGTCATAGAATAGGTAAAACGATATCTCAGTGACTGAGGAGGTTCAACACGAATGGCTACCAATTTGAGCTTAGGGGACACACAAGAGGGAGCTTCTTGTTGAGTTCAGTCCAATGTACGCTGTCTAAATAAAACACGCTTATTGTCACACGACTATGTTCCAATCATATGGCTCTGTCAACTAAGACGATCTATCTAGTCAATGTTCTCGGAGCTCAAAAGGTGGCCTCCATTTTCACTGAAAAGTCCTCGCTCAGACGTTTAGTAAACACTGACCGCGATATTAGTAACAGAAAGGGTTCAATGAACTATGATATTATTATACCAACATCTCTGACTTTTGTTAAACAATCCGAATCCAGCCGTACCGAGAGCAAGTACAATACATGTTGAACGAAGTGTTCTACAAACGACCAATTTAAGTGGATTTTGGGCCGACGGCCATTGGTCTGACTGTGAGATGGACAATTGAGTCGTTATGACTTTGTAAAATGTTACCTGGGGTATATTACCTACACTAAAAGGGGTTTATCTTACAAAAACTGCATCATTTGTTTATCGATCGACATGACTTTGTAAATCTGAATGAAGCTATCGTGTTTAGATGCAAACCAGAGAGTGTGACTGTCAGTGCCGCAGTGGAACAGAAACAGTCAGTGATGAGGATGGACAGAAGCAGAGGAGATCACGCAATCTGACAAACAAACAAAAATTATATTTTTTATCTCGTATTCTACTAACTACCTACCTATTCCAAAAGCGAGATTAGGGGCAACAAACGATTTCAGTTCTTCATACCAAGGATTCAATTCATACGAGGATGTTATGTTAGTAGTGCAACATTCAATATCAAGAATTTGTTTTTACAAAATAAGTCCCATATACCGATATAAAATTCAGCTATAAAAATGTGTAGGTAACATAGAAACAAACTCACCAAAGAAATAAACGATTTAAATTCAAATCAGCGCAGACGTTACAATGCTATGTAAAACATCGAATAACGGGACACTCGCGCGAGCAAGAAAAGACAAAAACAATCGAAACTGCATCGCAATTTATCAGATTTCAATCACTAAAATTCACTTATTGCGAAGGGAAATCACTTTGAAACTCATTAACTTCACTCGCGAATTATACTAACTTAATGGAAATCGTAAAATTACTATTGAAAAGAATGAATTTACAATTTTAAATCAATTTTCTTGCTTTTAAACGACCGAACGACAAATAACCCAACCAAACCGAAATGGAAAGCTTTCGCACTGACAGAATGCACACGAGAGACGAGAGACAGCACATTTGCAAAATGTAAGTGCACTCTTGAAACGATCCACATAATCCACAAACAGTGCAGCCAAGCTATTTGCTCGGAAATACATT
Source organism: Cheilosia variabilis (assembly GCA_951230905.1). Taxonomy (NCBI): domain Eukaryota; kingdom Metazoa; phylum Arthropoda; class Insecta; order Diptera; family Syrphidae; genus Cheilosia; species Cheilosia variabilis. The sequence continues at coordinate 48,261,485 of OX579679.1, forward strand.
CGTAATCTGCAATCACATTTGACAAAATAGGGTATACACGGTTCGGTCAAACAGGGCTAGTAAAAATGAGCAATTTAATTTTTTTTTTATCAGACTGTGAACACTCTTTTTCTAATCTCTCGCAAAACTAAGCGTGTTTTTTTAGAGCTTCGAACTCAGCACAGCTAAGTAAAGTAGGATTTTCAGCACGCGATTACAACAACTACAACCGAGTCTCGAAGTGTCAAGTAGAGCGTAGTAAAAAAAAACACGGCTACTGAAGCAAATGACGAATCTGAACTGTCAAAAGGACAGCTAGGGAACACTGTACTCTGTTGTATTTTTGTGTTGAAAAGTGTAGGTAATGATACTAACTCCAGTTGCATTGGATCGAAAATACCTCTTATTAAGTTATTAGTTAGTCGACTAGAAGGGAAGATATTTTACTTGTCTACAAATAATTAGCGTTTATGTAACATTTACACGATTTGACTTCAACGCGGTCATTAAGATTCATAAGGATCGTTCGCGTACGCGGTTTGAATCGAACGCAATCGATATAAATCGATCGCAAACGCACAAAATCTATACACGTACTCATCAAAAATGACAGAAAAAGAGAAAATTAGCAAAATAACGAGTAACGAGCAGTTCCTCTCTTGGCTCGAAACAGCTCAGAGAATTTCAACCGTCAAGTACTGATAAAAATGTCAAATACGCAAAATTGACAGGAAACAAATTCAAAATCCGTTTTAAAAATCAATTGTACACAAAATAAAATATCTGAAAATAAAGAAAATTCGGTGCTGGTCGAAAGTTCTCCTAGAACGTTTCATATGTTGCAAAACGGTAAATTATAAATTTATTCGTGATATGGATTAGATTTCAAAAATGTAAGAGGCTCAAAGTAGCTCGAAGTATATCCACGTACTTTGGAGTATATTTTCAGCTTTCTGAGAGAGTTTCGATCAATTTTTCGAATTTGACAGATTTTTAGTGCTTGGCTCGTGAAAGTACGCGAATGGACCTATATACTCACATTTTTACGCAAAGTTATGGAAAAGTGAAATAGTTTTTTATTCGCTTTTATCGTTGTTTCATTTATTTCGACTCATGTCGTTTTTCAATTGTATTTTCAGGTTTTACTCTTCTTCGTGCCCTATGGAAAATAAAATGAATGTGCACATTTTTGTCTATAAATATACAGCTTGAAAAATTCAAATGCTTTGGTGTTAGTGAATGTAGGTATAAAGCATGCTCTGACTTTGAAATATACTCCTTTGAAACATGAACATTGACAACAGCTGATTTCTAGGGGAAAAAAACTGCTCTAAATCTAAAAAAATTGTTTTTTCTTGCATAATAATTGAAAACGAACATGAACATTAGTTATTCGAAGCACATTAAGTTTCCTTATTCGAAATGTTCAGTATCACAAAATGAGATTAAATGAGTTTTGGTTGCGATTACGATTTTTCACAAATCATTTCTAAAATTAAGATCGCGATATTTCCGTACTTTACCCGATATAGTTAAGCAACCTTTTAGCTGACTTTAAGGTCAAGAAATTTACATTATGGTAAATTTGTGTCATTTACTTCGTAGGAGGTTTGGTAAAGCATTTAGGTGAAAATAAAGCACTGAATTTAAATTGATTAAATGCGTGAAATTAGAAATATATACCCGTGCTTTGAAATAATAAGAGTTTGGTATACTTCTCTTTTCAACACTCACATACTTTCACCATCTAATTGGCTATAATTGTTGACAGACTACTGGTCCAATTCAATCTAAATAAAATAAAGACAGAAAATAGGCTGACAATGAGAAGACACTGAGAGAATTCTTTTTTCAAAGCCTATTTAAATACATATTCACAAATGGGAATGTCATAATCATTAAGTATACGACATATTAGTTTTTAAGAGATTTAATGTGCCAATAATGTGTTTAGAATAAAACAGTTTACATAATAGGGGTATTCACGATTCGGTGTAACAGGTCTAGCAAAATTGCGAAATTTTATTTTATTTTATCAGATCGTGAACACTCTTTTTCTAATCCCTAGCAACAACGAAGCAAAGGTACGGACAGCAAGTAACACTGACATTTGGCGAACTGTCAAAAGGACGTGGGTACACATTACTCCGTTGTATTTTTCTGTTGCAATAGGGTCAGGGTATAGATAAAGTGCAAAAGTGTAGCGAAATTTGAGTCAGTATATTTTGTTGTTGGAGTGCGAAAAACAGTTGCACTTTCGCAATTTCGCAATGATACTAGACCAGTTGCATCGGATCGTGAATACCCCTAATGATTTCTGTTACTGGTAATAGCCCGCAATAAATTCGAATACAAGCTCCTTTTTGATCTCGGCTGACTGCTGTATGTTTTTAAATATAGTTGCATACGTTTTCTCATAAAAAACTGTTATAATTATTGTTACAAGTTATTATGTTTTTGACATTGCCGATTACTTGACGATTTTTTTATTATAAAAAAAAAGACAATTTATGTAAAGTGTTATTTGGCAACGTTGCAGAAAAAAGTGCTGTGGATTGTGTGGATGATATCAGCTCAGTGCACTAGCACTTGGATGTTGGATGGAATATGAATGTATGAGTCTCGTATGTATGATTTCCGTCAGTGCGAAAGCTTTCCATTTCGGATCGGTTGGGCGGTTGGATATCTTGTCGTTCGGTCGTTTAAAAGCAAGAAAATTGATTTAAAATTGTAAATTCATTCTTTTCAATAGTAATTTTACGATTTCCATTAAGTTAGTATAATTCGCGAGTGAAGTTAATGAGTTTCAAAGTGATTTCCCTTCGCAATAAGTGAATTTTAGTGATTGAAATCTGATAAATTGCGATGCAGTAATTCGTTTGTTCTTGTCTTTTCTTGCTCGCGCAAGTGTGCCGTTATTCGATGTTTTACATAGCATTGTAAGTTTGTGCTGATTTGAATTTAAATCGTTTATTTCTTTGGTGAGTTTATTTTTTTGTTACCTACACATTTTTATAACTGAATTTTATATCGGATTTCTTTTGTAAAAACAAATTCTTATTCCTCGTATGAATTATTGAACCCTTGGTATGAATAACTGAAATCGTTTGTCGCCCCTAATCTCGCTTTTGGAATAGGTAGATAGTTATAGTAAAATTCGATATAAAGAATATAACTTTTGTTTGTTTTGTTAGATTGGGTGATCTCCTCTGCTTCTTTCCATCCTCATCAATGTTTTTTTTCTGTTCCACTGACAAAATGATGGATATCCCTAGTACCTTTATTATTTCGGACGTGCACACTTTAAGACAGAAATCACAAACTAGCCCTTCCCAGAAGGTGGCTGCAGAGTCGTAAGATGTTAAACTGTTTATGACTAGATAGTTAAAGTTAATGTGCACGAATAGCACGGCTTAAAAATGTATTGTTAGTGTCGGTCCACAGGTCAAATTTAACAAACTCACAATGGCGATCATTTTTAAATACATCTATTGCTTCATAGAAAATATTCAACAAGGTTAGAAATGATTTTTGGAAGGTAGGTATGCCCGGTTGAAATCGACTGCTCTGTATGACAGTAAAGCACTGACAAATGACTGTCAATATAACACCGAAGCCGAACAAAAAACAAGTTGAAACATTAAGCTCCACTTGTACTTTCATATGGGACGGTGGTGCATACAGCACGACCACCTGCTGTTCGTAACCATTTATACTGGCGTCTGCTTTTCTCCCTGCTATATATCATGATTGTGTGTTTCTACTCGGATGTTGCAGGACATGTATAGTCTTTCCAAAGTATGAAGATATCCCTTTCTTAATGGCCGATGCTTATCGGGTGTCCATGTCTATATTAGGTGTGTGATCGAGTAGGCTAATCTTGCACAAAATGTGGGCTTAAGAGTTATACGAGTTCAATTAGTTCACATCAAAACTGTAACGCAAAACCTTCAAGATGAACTTTCTTTGAGCGTGGTTCTCACTCAGTCTCATAGCACCACCTACTTCTGCGGCACATGTCGCTTTTTTTCAAAGTGAAGCTGCAGCTACCGACCTTTGCCAGAGCAATTAAGACACCGGCAACACATCATCTCACATTGAATCAAATAACCTCCTGCTCTGCAATCAGAGTCATAAATTGTCCTTTGCGTACATACGACCTAATGTAGGGCAATTGCCGCCGCCGTTGTGAACCGAAGACACGTATCTTCCTTAGTCCTTCGACAAGTGGCAATTACTTTAAGTAATTCACCTTGACAGTACGCTGCAAAGCTGGCTTGGAAATAATGCTACCCTACCCTCTGGGCCTTCCACAAGTAACCCACTGCAAATACAACAGCACCACTCGTAATGAAGAATAGCCGAGATGCGACTCCACGCATCAGCAGCATCTCATGATGACACGTATTCGACGGGAGTGCAAACAGAAAAAGCCCAAACAGTCACAAACAACCGTCTAGACTGAGAGAGTTTACTTAGTTGCCAACTGAATATGCCTCCAAACGATTTTCATTTCAATTAAAAATTCCATCTGAAACGTCACGCGTACACATAAAAATGACTGTCATTGGTTTTTCGCGTTCTTTACCGCGCACCAAACCCTAGTGCGATGGTGCGGGCCTTAGTTGCCTTAATCCCCGCAAAATTGCGCTTTCGAAAATATTCATAACGCGCAGCTGATATTATAAATATTGAATCAGCCGGGAGTTGTTTGGCTTGGGCTGATATGCTGTATGTCAGTTAAGCGCTCTGCAATCGTCTTTCAAGGGAAAACCAATTAACTCCGCAGCGATATTATAATCAAAACAAAAGGAGCTGTTCTAAGTGATGTATGTGTGCGGGTACTCTGGCACGCATTGAATTTAAATTCGAACGGTGCACAGGGATCACATACGTATTACGTATACGATGTAGATGGAGAGGATATGCCATCACGTATTCATTTGCTCCAGCCAATTGAGATTTCACTTAAAGATGAATCTCTCTTGGGGCAATTAGATACACCGCGGCACCGCACGCCATAGTACGCGACTCAATTATAGATAGATTTCACATCGCACAGTTGTTAGACAAGCACTTATTGATTCTGAATCGCATCAGCTCCGATAAACATACAAGACTGCCGAGCGACTCCAAGGTATATCTGTACTTGATGACGGCAGCATTTTCGGTAGATTGTGTTTATCTTATATTTTCCTTGAAGGTTTTATCACCTAATTAGGGAACTAGCAACCACAATGAAGGAACGTTTCAGCATGGGTTCACTTCAAGAGCTGGAGAACCTCGCCTAAAAATAGCCGAGCGTAGGATTGGAATCTCTCAAAAACGATTGCGTGTCATGCTTGCTTTGCATGGCTTGGATTATACTCCATTGACTTGCGAGTTGCTGCTTAGAAATGTGAATGAGAGTCATCATTGCCAGCATCCTTGGTAGCTTGAGAGTTCCTCAGACTCGATGATGGAAACATTCTTCCGTTTATGCCTTCTTTACCTGGCGTTCACAGGAAAGTCCACATCTAAGCAGGGCCTCGTTTTACCGGCGGGTTTTGTGTCTGATATGAAAAAAATTTAAACTCACGGCTTACCATACGGCTTGAAAGGTGTTTTTCTACTTAATAGATGATTTTTTTCTGAAAAGGGAAGCTCTAAAACGCGCCCGAGGTGCCTGAAGATAGATGTTGAGTCTGTGCTTAAAATGGCGGTCTTTTGTAAAAATGTCCACTGAAAGCTAGTTCAAAAATTTGATTGTCCTCTGTATTAAAAGGGGCTCTGAAAGAGTGATGTTCCAGCGGGTTTCAAGTTGATGGTCATTAGATGTCTGTCTTGATTAACATTTCAGACAGTCGTAAGCCTCGGAACATTCTCCCAATAGGTTGGACAGAGGTGGTACTCCAAATTTATCAGTAAATAGTAAACGCAGATTCGTAACCAGCTTTAACTAGGACATAAGCTGACTTATTGCCTACGGCCATAGCTAAGCCTAGCATTCTTATGACTGGCAAGAGAGCTCAATCCGTCTATAGGGTTACCAGATTGGATAACTTTTCACATTTTTATGGGGGACAATTTTTACAAACTTTAACGAACATCAACGGATTGGAAAAAAATGAAAATATCGAAACGGGGACTTTTTTGTCCCCATTTTGTGTATCGAATTTTGGGAGACAAAGTCATTTTTAAGACGAAAAAGGGATATGGTACATAAATGGTCTTCATAAATCCATCAAGACATCTCTTGACTGTAATAGAGTTTGTTGGCAGTACGTAGAGCGCCGCCTGATCTCATATTTAAAGAAAATAGGCCCATTTCAAGGTCTAACTTGGTTGATAACTCTATGACTGGGACTTAAGCCTGGTGATGTAAAACATTCCCATTCTTGGTTCAAAAGACGCCAGCTTTCACTTCAGATACTTCTTTTGGTCTGTCGGTGAGCTAAATCAGACTTCTAGGATCTAAATAGCGTGGTCCAATATTTTTACCTCAAATTACATTACCTTTTTAACGTTTTATAGCGACACAGTCCGGGCCAGCTGGAGGCAGCTTCGATTATTCGCAGGCACGGACTATAACGTTCTGGCCAGCATCGTTTTTAAAGAAGTCCGGACCAATTATTCCACCAATAAAGCACACCAAACAGTCAGTTTTTGTGGATGTAACGGTGTCTCAACATACAATTGAGAAACACCTGATTCATTTACGGAATGAATTTAAATGAATTCAGTACGTCATTTAAGCACTTATTTAGTAAAAAAAAAAAAAAACAAATTACTACGTCGCTGACTGTGGAAAACTTGTTTTTTTTTTTTCCGCTAAAACGCAATATTCCAGTCAATAATAATATGTTTACCAACATCTACCCGAAGAAGAAAATGGGTTCCACCTCCGCTCGTGCAGACACTTGGAGCTGGAGCAATCAACAGAAGAGTATCAACATGGCCAGCAATTAAATGCTTCCCCGGAAGGAGCATAGCTATCGGTACACAATCCGCACATCGCTGTGCTGCTCCGCGTCTTGAACGGCGAAAAACAATTCCAAGTAGTCACGCAGGCATCGCGCGCGCTCACATTTTTACTATTTTAGACGACAGGTGGCAGACGAAAATAAAATCCAAAGTTTATTGCTATTTCGGTCCAGGACTTGCAGCTGCTCCCAGCGAGTACGGATAGACAAGAACACTGCAACTATGGAAGCTGCTTTCGAACGTTCACTGTTCAATGATTGAAACAATTCCTACCCAGCAGCAGGCGGTATCGGGGGGAGGGGGATTGCTGCCTATCTCCACCCGCACCCACTCTAGAAAACCACTTACCTTCACATGCAACAATGGAGAAAGTTTGCCAAAGTAGTAGAGGTGTTGTGTGTACGGACGGCGGCAAAGGATGAAGGACCAATTTGTGTGGAGGAGGTTAATATGCCATGCGCTGTGTGGATAGGTTCTCAGATATTGATTTTGATGTGAAACACTGGAGATCCTGTAAATAAAGCTCAATATGTATACCAACGAACGAATTTTGAATGTCCTCGTCTGTGGGATATGGCATAGGCACAAAATCATGCTACCGAGAGGGGGCTAAACATTTTTCGGCAGAGTTATTACGTTAAACACCAGGTAGCAGTGAAGTGAGCCTGTGTGCGAAAAATGGAGACAGAGACGCAACCAAGTTTCGAGGGATGTTGGCATTTGGCATATGCATGGGAACTTATTAACTTTTGTGTGCTTTGAACCGTTCTGACATTATGCTTATCATCTGCAGGATACGAGAGTTTAACTAAGTTTGCATTACTACCAAAAAATATAGGTATATGTGTGTGCTTGCATGAACCGCTTACGCTGTTATGGTTTTTGAACCAGCGTTCAGTGATTTGGAATCGATTGACAGGTGGGTCATTGAACCGTGAATGAATATAACTCGAATACACTTACAGAGGTTATGATGGCATTTGGGAGTTTATGTAAACGTGCGCTGTTGGAGGAGTGCTATACATGACGGCTGATGGCATATTACAGAAGCAGCTAGGGGAATGCATTTGAAACGTTGGCATTGATGAAACTGATGTCGGTGGCAGTTGGAATACGTTTTTATACTGGATGAAAAATGTCAAGGAAATGGGGTTGTGGGGGGCACTAACGCTTGAGGTCTTTCTCTTAGCGGTACGACTTTGAATAGAAAAAGCGCGCTTCATTTGATTCGTACGGATAAAGTTCCTAGCTAACGTGTCTTGCCTTCACTGAAATTTCGAAGACTGTGCTATATACTATCAATGAGAATAAAGAGAATAACCAATCGGGCTTATCAGTGGATGTTAAGGCTCAGTGGTTGTTGTGTAACCCTGCTGAGCGAGGGGTTTCACGTTCGACCCCAGGAGAGTACACAAAAAGTCTTTTTCCATCAGGCACACTTTGGCGAACGTCTATACTCGTAACAAATATCCGATTGTACAAGGTGGCGCAAAAGTTGTCAAAAGTTTATTTGACGTCTTAATTGTTTCCCCATTAAATGGAGAAAGTGCGATATCGGCTTGGTGGCCGCCGTCAGAATCAATGACTATTCGGGCCCGATTTATGGCATTTTCCGTAACTCTTGCCAGAACTTCCGGCGATAGGTCCTCCCATCTGTGATGGATATTTCGTTTTAAGAGCTTGCAAAGTCAAAAACTTGGTTACATAGACTCGTTTACAAAAAAAAAAAAAAACCTTTGGAACAGTTAAATCAGGCAATCTTGCCGGCCAGTGCTTGAGCGTAGATTACACCCGCTTGGTGGCCAACCGTCTGCCCTTTGTAATTGAGTTTAGTCAAGTCCTTCGCCAAAATTATTTATAACGACTGCCGATTGATGCCCAATTGTGTGATATCTACTCCGGACTCCTAATCTTCAGGCGCAGCTGCGATATTTTCAGCAAAGCGGCTGCTCAAAGAATAGACCTGGAAGCATTCCATTCTCTTCAAGGTAAGCGGTTAAACATCGTATCTAGTGTTTGCCCAGTTGGGCAACACAACTGACGAACTATTTCGCAAAAATCGCAACAATTATTCCAGAGTATAGCGTTTCATGTCTTGTTGACGTGTATTTTGTATCTGTTTAGTTTGCAAATGTCAAAATAGAGTTCACATTTGCTGTCATTTGAACAAATTCGATCGGGGATGACTCTTGCACCACCTATAAATGTCCTAGGAAAGCCTCTTAGATCAGTATATAGTTGGCCTAACTTCTCGTCAAAAATTAACCTCTCGCAAGGGCATATGGAGGAGGAAGCGATAGCTCTACGATTCTATGGATATTTGCCTCCACTATTCACTTTTTGTTAGTCCTATACTAGCAACACGCTTTGAAACATTTAACTACCGAATTGACCTGCCCCACCTTCTATTTGGGCGGTATAGTTATATCTCTGTTGATGGGGCTTTGAAAGGGCAGGCCATCCTCTTTTCCATATGACTACATATGGTGGGGTCCTAACTGTATCGCATAAGCCACCAAATAAGTAGCTCTACATGACATGAACTGCACCCAAAAAAAAAATTCGTTATATTCACGAAATAGTTGTTACATTTTACGAAACCGTTTGTAATTTTCAGCAGACGAACGCCTTTGTACAAATTACATGTAGCTGTTTGTACAATGTACGAACGAAAAAAGAAAATATTTTACGAACACTTTCGTCTAATTTACAAACAAACATTAATAAATACGACAAATGCATTCGTAAAATGTAAAAATTCGTTCGTGAAATATTTACGAATCCATTTATTTATTGGACAAATATATTTGTACTATGTAACAATAAATATTTGTAAATAATACGAATGCATTCGTAAAATGTAAAAACGCGTTCGTGAAATATTTACGAATCCATTTATTTATTGGACAAATATATTTGTACTATGTAACAATAAATATTTGTAAATAATACGAATGCATTCGTAAAATGTAAAAACGCATTCGTGAAATATTTACGAATCCATTTATTTATTGGACAAATATATTTGTACTATGTAACAATAAATATTTGTAAATAATACGAATGCATTCGTAAAATGTAAAAACGCGTTCGTGAAATATTTACGAATCCATTTATTTATTGGACAAATATATTTGTACTATGTAACAATACATATTTGTAAATAATACGAATGCATTCGTAAAATGTAAAAACGCGTTCGTGAAACATTTACGAATCCATTTATTTATTGGACAAATATATTTGTACTATGTAACAATAAGTATTTGTAAATAATACGAATGCATTCGTAAAATGTAAAAACGCGTTCGTGAAATATTTACGAATCCATTTATTTATTGGACAAATATATTTGTACTATGTAACAATAAATATTTGTAAATAATACGAATGCATTCGTAAAATGTAAAAACGCAATGTATCACCAAACGGCAAAGTTTTCCGTTCATTTCGTCAGAAAATACACCACGCAACTTCTCTTTCATTCCGCTCCAACTGCTTTCGATGTACGCTCACCACTTTTGGGGTGATTTGATGAAAGAAATTTTATTTGATTTTGCTAGATTTTGGTCTGTATGGATGAACTTCAGCTTATGGATGAACGAGAAACCTGATCGACAGCTTAAAATACTTGACAAGGTGTTGGGGTTGGCCCACTTAAGTAGTCTTTTTTTTATTGGTTAAGACCAGTGAAGTCAGAAAGAATAATACATTTTGTGTCAATTCAAGCTCTTTATTCAAAAGTTAAATTGAAGTATACCAATGGCGATGAGTTTCAATCAAACCGCAAAGATTGACGTGTCGACCAATATTCCGCTTTTTCATTGAATTTATGGTACTTTTTACGTTCTATTCTCGGGCGCGGATGTTCGCCGAGCAAGCCGCATACAATTGACCATGTGAGAAACTTGGGAATTCAAGGCTGATGTCCTTGTCCTTGCGACTTATTAACTGTCATAGCGAAAGCTAGACGCACAGGAAATCTAAGACGCTTAAATGCCATTGTCAAATCGTACGGAATAAGCGGAAGCCGCGGAATGAGCACATCTTCGCCTTTGAATTTTCCCCTCAGAATCGTAGCTTGAATTTTATTTGAGACTAGCTGTACCCTGGCGCGTTGCAACGCCATCAACTAAAATAAATTTGAAGGAAAGACATTACACAAATGTTCAATTCATTTTGAGTCATTTTATTGATTTTGTTCATTTCGAAAAAAATTCGATATTTATTGTGAAGTGGGATCGTCTGATTCTCAGGCTCGTAATGTTCTTTTATTCCGTCCTTGAGGTGTAGATCGGCCAATTGCTTGTCGCTTTGGAGGCATAATTGTACGGGAACGACGTGAAAAATGCCGAATCTCACAACGTATCCAATCCAATTGAACCGGCTGTTCACACACGGATGGAAATGTTAATATTGTCGGTGATCACCAATTCGCTGAGGAAAATTTGAAGTGAAAAAAATCAGCATTCGAGAATTGATTTTAATTCCACGATGATATCCGAAAAAAAAAACTACACAGCAAATGCGTTCGGAACGTCAATCAGCTGTCAGATCCTTCACATACACATTCGATGATCTTCGTGAGTTCAACTCACTGAAACTACGAAAATTCAATTCGATTGAATTATTTATCTAAATTAATTTAACTCACAATGCAATGCACAAAACTATGTCGAAAAACGACAATATTGTCGGTTCAGTATGAGCCGGACATGAATTTCACAATTTACATAAATTCTTATGTCACCCACAACTCGAAACGTCATCATTCGTTCGCTGTTTTCGCTTCAATTCAAATCAGCATGAACTATCACGGTAATATCATCTTTTCAGATGAAGCTCATTTTCATCTTGGCGGGTATGTAAACAAGCAAAATTGTCGCATTTGGGGCACAGAAAACCCGCACGCATACATTGAAAAGCCGATATACCCAAAACGAGTCACTGTTTGGTGCGGAATTTGGTCCAGAGGCATAATTGGGCCATTTTTCTTCGAAAATGAGCAAGAAGTGGCCGTTACAGTCAATGGCGATCGTTATCGGGCCATGTTGAACGAATTTTTATTCACAAAAATTGAAAAGGGAGGATATAGGCAACATTTGGTTTCAACAGGACGGCGCTACGTGCCACACAGCCGAAGCTACACTCGATGTTTTGCGCCCTGTTTTTGAAGATCGCATTATCAGCCGCAGAGCTGATGTCGTTTGGCCACCTCGGAGCTGCGATTTGACACCGTTGGACTATTATTTGTGGGGTGCCGTAAAAGATAAGTGTTACGCCGACAGGCCAGAGACAATTGACGCTTTAAAGGACAATATTCGTGAAGCCATTGGTGAAATACAGCTGCACACAATCGATAATGTGCTTAAAAATTGGACCGATCGTGTAGGCTACTGCATGGCCAGCCGAGGCAGCCATTTGAATGAAATTATTTTCCATTATTAACCGGAAGGATTGTACTTTCAAAAAAAAAAAGAAATTTGAGAAAATATTCAGTAGTTTTTTTTTATAGCACTTTCAAAAAAAAAAATAAACGCGTTCCGTTACAAAGTTTTTGTGTATTGATGCTGCGCAACAAAATTAAAACTGAGTCAACTTTCAATTTCAAATTTTGTGGCAAATTCAATTGTGCCGGACCGAAATCAAATGCAGCTGGTTATGCTCACTCTTCAGAATGCAATTTTTAGATAGATATCTAACGTCACGCAATAGCAAGTCCTTCCAATTCAATTCGAATGAAGAAACGAAAAGGGCAGTTGTCATATTGCTCAATGGCAATTGAATCAACCCAGCCACCTGGCCAATTTTCGAATCATCAACAAATGTCAAAGTCGTTGTGCAGCGTCATCTGTCTTCCAACAAAAATGTAGATACTAAAATCAGCAAGTGATGTTCTGCTGATTCCGATTGCGTTGTTGCCTATCTCGGTCTTCAAATTGTTCTTGTGACAATCTTTCTCCAAGTTGCGACATGTTCGTTCGATTATTTACCGCTTTCAGCTGGATTTTCGTTTTCACGGATAGTCGCCGTACGTCGTGCATTACGACTGCTGCGTAAAAGCTGTAAGGTTTGGCCTTCCCACTGGCGGCGTGATCGAATAAGACTGGGAACTGGGAACCGCCGAAATCAATAGTTTTTGCTGTATTTGAAGTGGAACTCCCCGTTTTTCTTTTATTTTCACGAATCTGTACTAATCCTTCAAGCCCAAAATAGTGACAATCGAACGATCCGTTCTGGAGTTGTGCGTGCACACACGGACGTCACTCTCTTTTTTAATTTAATATGTACACATATATAGATTTTGAATGTACACATGTTCTCAATTCATTATTTATTCACTGCAAACTGTAAATAAATAAAGAATTCAAAACACCACTTAACGTCGTATGTTATGTTAACAGAATTTATGCCATTCGTCTTGAATTAGGTACATGTGTCCGTAAATATACATTTTGTAATTTCTTGAAAGGAAAAGTCGTTTTTTTTTTAAAAAAAAAAAGGGACTATGTCCTTCTCCTTGTTTTTCTGAATAGTTTAAAAGAAAAACGAAGTAAAGTGGTTAAAAATTACGTGAGTTATACATGAACGCACAAAATATCAACTTTCTTTTACATTTATATAGATTCGTTCGCATTAAAAAAGAGTTTGAGTGGGTAGATCTGCAGGTGGTTGGCTTGCAATGATAGCCAGTTATTTGTTTGATTTTGAGTAGTCGGTAAAAGTTCCCACACTCTTGTAACGCCTGCCTACCATGGAAACGCTCAGCTTATAAAAATTTTGTAAAAGTTATCCCGCTTTTAGATAGGTTGATCTAAATCGGGATAACTGCTCCAAAAACACTTAAAAGTTGTGCCCATCTTACGAAACTTTTTTTTGTAAAGCGGCTTTGATGTTAGACTGAAAAAATGAAAAAATTGCTGACGTGGTTTAGGACGTTCACTTCACCATCTTCTCCCTGATTTACAACCTTTTCCCGTCTCTACAGAGAAATGAGCATTTCGGGGCAGTTTATCATCGTCAAAAGCGTCTCCTTTTTTCAAATGTTTCACAACAAATCACATTTTGTAAATGAATAGTAACCAAAACAACTTTCTCTCCGAACTCTAAAGCTACCTTGGGTCGCTTTAAAATGCCTTTTTGTCAGTTTCTATATTGCAAACGTTCACCAGCCATCCGTACTTGGGGAGCAGTGCTCCGCCTCATCTATTTGTAACCACGCAAGAGCAAATTAAATACAAATTTATGCGACCACCCATATTCAACCATCAGGAACTGTCATGTCATAACCATAGGTATCTATTTGCCGGTGCGAATCCTTTCACATTCCATTAATGCAACATTTCAGTTTTACCATTCAACTACGAGTATCTATCTTAAAGTGTTCCCACACACACAAACGCTCGTAGAAAACGAGCCGGCCCGACAGCAGCTCGTACGTGCGACGTTATCAGAAGCATAATTAACTTAATACCACTATGGATATTGACTGTAATTAAAATGCAAGCAAACTGTCTGCCACTTCACTACTATCCCGAGAATTTAATTTACAAATTAAAAATTTATTGAAAAGCGAATGGATACATGGCCTGTCCGGGCCGAGCCGGTCGTCGTCGTCGTCATCATCGTCCGGCCGACCTAACGACCAACCGACCAACCGGCCAACCGCCCTGCTCCTGGTCGAGAGCGGTGTTGTCTCTGTACCTTTTCCATGCGGGAAATGAACATGGACCAGCCAATTTAAATTAACGAACCTGCCGTCAGTTTCATTGTAGAGTGCTGCTACTACTACTACTCCACTCCTGCCGACATACCGTCAATATCCACGAAAGTGTATTGATGTGCGCTCCATGCCGTGTTTTGTTCGTTTAAAACGAAAATAAAACAACAAAAAAAAAAAACCCAGACTCAACCACCGGTATATTGAATTATCTTTATTGGCAATGAGAATATGTATTGGTGATAAGCGACGAGAACGAGGAGCAGCAGGAGCAGCGGCAAAAAAAGAGTCCCAAACACCGTTACGACGAGATGCATTCGATTGCATTATCTAGATAGAGTTTTTAATTTAAATCGTGATTAAATGAGGCAGCGTCCGCCACCGCTGTATCTATATTTATGCCGAAGTAGGACACACGAGGGTGGGTATAATACGGGCAGGTTAGGGGCCATACTCATATCTGGGATTTTCTCACGGAAAATGGAAACAAACTGCATTGTGTGTGTGTGCATGTTGTGGGTCGTGAACGACGACGACCGAGAGATGATCAGATCAGCGCAGTATTTATTATTAATTGATTGATTATGTTAATCGGTTTGTGATGGAGTTTCTCTCGTTTGCTTTTTTCCGCTTGTTTATTTTTTGATTAGTCCAATGAGGTAAATGCAAACAATAAATTAAAAAAAAAAAAAACCCAAATGCACACGGAAAAAAACCCTCGTTTTAATTAAATCCTTTATCGTGTTAAATTTAATGATAATATTTATGGAGGCTTACAAAAACTCAATATGCTGGCAAATATCGTTAAACAATTTAATGGGTTTCGCTTATTAGTCGCCGATCGGTCAATGTAAGCATTGAGATTGACTGCGTGTCCGCAATAAGCCTTTCAAATTGCTTCAGAGTCATAAAGCAAGATGAGAGTTTTTTTTTCCATACATATGTGAGGCGTGTTTTGTTGAACAATTATCGCAGGTATAACCTTTAGCTTGAAAGTACAGCTTAGCCCACCTCAGAGATGTACATTCAGGGCATTTATCTCGAGTAGATGTCCACAATAAGTAATTCAAATCGCTTCAGAGTCATAAAGAAAGACGAGAGTTTTTTGTCCATACATATTTGAAGCGTGTTTTATTGAACTTTTATCTCAGGCATTACATTAATTCAATTCACATTAAGTCACAAAGCAAGGCATGAGTTTTTTTTCATACATATGTGAGGCGTGTTTTATTGAACATTTGTCTCAAGTTGAACCTTTAGCATGCAGGCACATCTTAGCCCACTCTTAGGCATTTATCCGGAATAGATGTCCACAATAAGTAATTCAAATCGCTTCAGAGTCATAAAGAAAGACGAGCGCTTTTTGCCCATACATATTTGAGGCGTGTTTTATTGAACTTTTATCTCAGGTATAACATTAATTCAATTCACATTAAGTCATAAAGCAAGGCATGAGTTTTTTTTCATACATATGTGAGGCGTGTTTTATTGAAAATTTGTCTCAAGTTGAACCTTTAGCATGCAAGCACATCTTAGTCCACTCTTAGGCATTTATCTCGAGTAGATGTCCACAATAAGTAATTCAAATCGCTTCAGAGTCATAAAGAAAGACGAGAGCTTTTTTCCCCAACATATGTGAGGCGTGTTTTATTGAACATTTGTCTCAAGTTGAACCTTTAGCATGCAAGCACATCTTAGCCCACTCTTAGGCATTTATCCGGAATAGATGTCCACAATAAGTAATTCAAATCGCTTCAGAGGCATAAAGCATAAATATTGTTTTTATGAAGTAGAACCTTAAGAACGCAATTACATCTTTACCCACTTTGCAGATTCACACTTATCCTATTTATCCCCAGTAAAAGTGACTTGGCAGTAGCAGTTCGTTTGACACCTTTCTGCGGATGTTTTCATAGCTTCTGGCAGTGCTACTCACTGTGCCGCAAGCGGGAACTTGGAGAAAGTTGGAATAAGCCAGAAGTCGAGACATGCAGCAAAATATATCAGTCTTTACCACTTTATCACAAATGTGACTGTGAACTGTTTTATTCGGCATTTGTCTGCCTTACTTTTGTTTTTTTTTTGCGTTTAGTGTTTAATGGTGTAGCAATATTTAAGCGGTTTTTCTTCACAGTTCACAGGAAGCGTCCAAATTTGTCACAGCAGTTGAACTTTTGAGGCTAAGGCTGTCGTACATTTTTTTTTTTAAAGCGACGTCTTTGTTAGATAGCGTTTGGTTAGGTATCCAGCGTTGTTGGCTTGTTTTCATTTTCCATCAGCCAGGCTAGCACGTGACTCTGAGTAGCATGAGTCTGGCTTTTACAGGGTTCTTTGCGGAGCTATCTAAAGCTGTTAAAACGAAGAATATAACTGTCAAATATATCTATAGGTCAAAGTGTACCTATGTTTAATATTGCGCAGCTTTTAAAAATAGTTAAGTGGTCTATTCGTCTATACGTTTTAGACCTCACATACTATCAAGGCTCACTATAGTTATCCCAGTCCAAGGAGTTAAGGCCCCCTTCTACTAATTTGATTGCCACATAAGGTGAGGTCTCTCAGATGTAGGTACACTGGGTTAGATTTGAAAACTCTGTGGGCCAATATGTCATAGTCATCAAAAATGCCCAATGCGAGGTGTACCGTAGAACCACCTCTTATGCGTTGCTGTTGAATGTCCTCTTTAAAAACCCATTTTACGGAGAAAAGTGACAAAGAGAAAATTGGTTTCTACCTTTGATAGAGTCCATGCTTCAGAGAAAAACTCAGACCGTAAGCCTTTACTCCTTGATTTTGCCGTATATGATTTTACAGCGAAATGGCTCAGCCCGCGGTACCGAGAGCTATTTAAAATGTCAGTTCTAAGTAGATGTCGCTTTCAGATAGCACAGAAAATGTTGATAAAACCCCTTTCCACCTTAAAGCTATAGCTCTGCCCTTCTTGTACAGATGTTTGGTGTCAATGTTGGCAGTCCCTGTTGATCTTGTTCACAGCAAAAACTTGGGTTTTGCCCTCATTCACAACTTAAGCCAATAAGTCCCAGTGACAGCTCGTTTATTTCTGTCAAAACTGTTTAGGATAGGTATTTCTTATAAGAGCAACTGCACAAACTTTTGAAAAGATGTGCCTTAGTTGGCCTGCGAGCTTCGCACTATTCCTCAAGGCCAAGCATGGTGTAGGAAAAGTCACCAGAAAGCGCATCACCTTCTTTAACATCAAATTTCAATGGTTTCAGTGGGGTGTCTTATGATTTTATTGGAGCAGGCTAAACTAGCGTTCTAAATGCTATTCTTCCTAGTCTTAAAATCGATAAAAATAACATCGCTATCGATCTGGGCTTCTTGAGGTCTCTCTAAAATTTGCTGTCCATTGTGGACTAACTGACATTGGATGTTCGTATATTTTCCACCGTCAAACAAGCCAAAGAGATATGTCTATATGTCATGGAAAACAAAAATTTCGTCTCCACAAGTTTGAGTCAGTCATTAACCGCTATTTCACGAATGAAGAAAATATAAAGTAACGCAATTTGGTTTCAATTTCTTCACGTTATTTTGTACCTACGTAACACAATGCATAGTCAAAATAGAAAAATAGTAGCATGACGCTGCCTTGTGTGAAAAATATCGCCACAAGTTTTTTGCAGTGTAAGACCTGCGCAGATACCTCACAATACACGAAATATCTACGTACAACATCCCATAGATGCCGGTGTCGACAAACTGTCAAATTTTATAACAAAAAACAAGGAAAAATACGACTTTTGTAATTTGTCCATTTATTTGATTTATGAACATATCCTGAGCAATTTTTTGATGGCTCATTGTCTACCTAGGTGGCTAAAGGTTGAGGTCTTTTAGAACCATTTATATAACGTTAACGAGGAGGGACATCTGCCATCGACGAAGCAGAGATAACGTCGAAACAGACATATTCAACTTTGAGGGGACTTTGTCTACAATTTTCTTGCTAAAAGCTCTTAAATCGACAGAAGCTCAAGATTCAAGTCAAGAGCTACACTTGACAGTCGCTACTTTCTTGGCCCATATAGGAAATAAAACAATAAGGTATAGGTGGGGTAGTATGACCTATTAAAAAAAAGCTAAAGGTGGTAACTCTCTTTAAGACCCCCATCTTCCAAGTCCTCCTAAAGCGCTTGTTTCTGGTTGGTCTAAAAAGTTTTTCGATTTATAATCGGTCCCGTTTGCATTTAGGTTTTTTTTTTAAATGAGGTTTACAGTGTTGCCACTACAAAAAAAATCTAATCTGACCGAATGATCGATTTTTATTTTTTTAAGTTCGGTCGAAAGATAAAATAAGAATTTTTGATCAGACTTTCGGTCTGAAATGAAATATAGTAATATATTTTAACTAAAAATAGAAAAAAAAATTTATTTTATTATAGGTATGTATGTATGTATGTTTCTTTTTTTTTCAAACTAATCTTAAAAAAAACAAACAATTCATTCAAAAGATTTGCATCCCAACGTTTTGCAGAGAAAGCAATTTTCAATTTAATTCAGTCTTCCAATATATTGCTAAATGCATGATCAATGAAAAAAAAATGGAAAAAAATATACATTTATAAATTATTTAAAAATTCATCATCTTCATTGCTCTTGGAATCGCTTGAATTATAATTTTTATAAACTCGTTTTTACCTACTTTTCTTAGCAACAAAAATTATGTGGGAGATTATATCTAATCATAAGAATTCCTAGATATCCGGTCAGAATGGCAACACTGGAGAATTGCGACTGACAGACCGTAGAAGTAGAGCGCAGTAGAAGTTTCGGCTACGCGCAGAAGTGTGGAACCAGCCGCCTCAAGGCAGCATAAATTGAAGGGACATTCTGGTTTGGGGCCCAATTTTACTTTTGTAGAGCCATTTAGGAAAGACAATAGATTTCACTTACCTGCCAGTAGGTACCCCTCCCGTTTTTAAGCCTCAAGACCCTTGACCCCCACGTATTTTTTTTTTTAAATTACCAATATGTCCTCTTTTTTATTTTAAATAAGATTTTATTTTTTATTGAATGAAAAGAATGCAAAAATATGAACAAAAGTGTTTCGTAATGAAACTTTTTTTTTTGTTGCTATATTTGGCTCAAGACCTATTTTATTCCCCTTTTAAAAATTTAAAAAAAAAATGCAGGGTCGCCCCTGTGTCGCTGCTGTGGAGCAATGTAAGGCTTAAGTTCAGATTCAACTATACTCGCTGTATGGCTCTGTTTGACATTGGGATATTGGTTTGACAGGACTTGTTCTTTTTCACATTCTTCAGTAACAATTCGCAACCGCCTATTGCGTCTTTTTCTTGTTGCATTGTTCGGTATTGCATAACCGAAGCAATGTTTGGCAAGTTTTGAAAATTATCACATCATCTGATGGCATCCTGAGATCTTTGCCATCATTCTCGTGCCATTTGACAGCTTAAGTAAAATGCGGCCAGGAAAATGCTTTTAGCAGCTTTTCTAGCCTAAAACTTTGCTCCCCAGTGCAAGGTACTTAACATTGCCTCAAAAATGATTGATAGTAACAGGTCATTCAATAAGTCCGCAGGATAAGTAAGTGATTTCTAAGAAACAAAATTTTGACAAAACTCGATTTTATTATTCAACATAGTATGGCGATTTTCTAACACTTCGATACCACTTTTATAGCATGATTTCTCTTTCTCGTCAAAACAGGCCTCAGTTTCAGCAATTACTTCTTCATCGGACCTAAATTTCTTTCCAGCAAGCATTCTGGTGTGTAAAAGTGAAGCCATGTTTCATCCCTTGTCACATATCGACGATAGAATTAGATTTTATTGTGGTTAAACAGCGCCGCCAAACACTCCTCTGAAGCATCAATTCGTTGTTGTTTTTGGTCGACTGTGAGCGGTACCCACTTTCCACAGAGCTTTCGCATACCAAAGTGTTCGTGTAAAATGGTAAAAACACTACCATCCGATATCTTTACAATGGCCTTTTTTATTATGCTCACATGATCTATATAGATCATTGATTCCCACGGTTTACAACAATAGTACGAGATCCAACTTTTGTTGTAAACCATGGAAATCAATGATCATAATAAAAAAGGCCTAATGCCAACTAGCTCGTGCACCTTCAATTTGCGATCGTTCATAACCAATTTGTGGATTTTTTCTGGAATAACAGCCTCATTTGGGCGTCCACTGCGCCGTGCATCATTTGTGCTGGTACGACCACGTTTAAATTCAGCAATCCACTTCTCTACCATTTGTCTCGATGGAGCCGAATAATGTTTATCGAGCCATTATTTGGTTTCCACTGAAACTCGAAATTCCCTTTTTTCCATTTTTTTTTCAATAACAAAAGTTGCTTCACACAAAATTCTACAACTCACGAATCAATTAGTCAGATTGCTGTCAAATTTATACACTTACCGTTTGAAGGCTAGTACTTAATAAGAATCATATGGAAACAATTCTAGTAACGCCATCTATGTGTCATCCTATGGACTTTTTGAATGACGTAATCTGTATGTCCTTTGCCGATCGCAGTGATCTTTGTCCCTCGATAGTAACTCGAAGAATCATTTATCCACCTTTGGGTTCCTTACAAGTGTCCTTATGTTCAAGTGGAAACATTGATCTGTGCTTTTCGTTTCCCATGCCTTCTCCACTTTTGGCGGCTGTTGTCTCATTTAATTCCTCACTAACTGTGCACACTATTCGAAGGATATCCTTGAAAATTTAACAAGGATAACCTTCCGTAAAAGAGAGCACATTTTTCCTCTCATCACAGTTGCAAAAAACAACCAGAAATCGGATAAACCATTAAATATTTGAAAACCGCTTTATCTGCACTACTTCACCTCACCCTCAAGTAAACAATATTGAAGCACAGTTATAAATTAAAACTCGAGCAGATCTCCATCTAAATATATTTCGGTATACATAGCAAGTTTGGCATTCCCAGCTACCTAAAAAAAGGTCCAAGTATCTCAGTCATTACTCATAACTTGTTTCATGCCTCTTGCCTCTTGGGCTACTCTTCGCTAGAATAGCTGTATTTAGTATAATCAAATAATTATATTAATCTTACCCAATCCAACATAAATATATCCACACAATCTCCGCATTGACTCATCAATAGACAAAGGAAATGCTTGCGCTTGGTGCTCGGTGTTGTTGCGATGATTTACTCATATAAATCAGAGAACTGTTTACCACTTAACCCTTGAAGTAGTCAGATATTGCGACATCGTCGTCAAATGGCATCTTCAAGCGAGTGAGCCACCAACCAATTCATTTCAATTATTCAATTACGGCTATGCGACGCTGACGTTTATCGCGTGCGTCAACTAAATTCTGAGAAGGCGCTCTATGTGAGTATAGAGATTTGCAACTGAGACTTTTCAATGCGACCGTCTGCTTGTTTGGTGTAACTACTGGCTAATTGCGTATTGCACTTGAATTCGTAATTAATTGAAGAAGACCGAATTCTATTTGCACTAGACGAGGCGGTTTCTTGTTGATCGAAGCTGGACTAGTTTAGGGCAACGGATTGTTATTTTACTGCAAACTTTGTCATGGAAGTAGGAAAAAAAAAATTATAGATTTGAGCTGGGCAGTGGCCTCCATGGGTCTTCACTTCAGCCTGTGCTTGCACTTCTCATCTCTAAGTGATGCCCCGATGGAGTAGGAGAAGTAGTTCCATTTCAGCTTGTGCTATTCAATTATCAGTCGTGATATTCGATCAGAGGTCAAACGTCTGCCTGCCTAGGTGGGTAGGTTTTCTTCTAGCAACAGAGGTTGTTTTGCTTCATCCATTTCATTTCCAACTCGTCTACTCCTCTCCTCTGGCAGATGTTTTTAACTCATCAAAGGTGTCACTACAAGTACAGCTAATTGAGAGCCTGATCGGTATATCCCACCTCGATAGCAGGAAGAACTTCTGCCTTTGGTTTTTGAACGCACGTTGAAAATTTCAGAGTAGTTTGGTGGCCTACTGGAAAAATCATGTCGGATTGTGCTGGGCACCTGGGCTTTGTGATATTGAGGTTAACCAAAAAGCCGACGTTCTGGCCAAGGAATGAGCGGAGCTCCCACTTAATACAACGATTGATGGTATCAGACCACCTACGGCCGTGTCCAGAAGGATTACCTTTGAAAAAACCTTCAAGAAGCAAGATGGTCACAACTAGGGCACAGGGTTTTAAAGGCGTCGTGGCCCGCTTTAAATCGGAGAAAGTCTGAAGAAATAATCAATCTCAGCAGAACAAACTGAAGATGAACTATAGCAATACTCTCTGGGCGTTGCCTTTTGAGGAAGCATGCATGAGACTAAGCTTAGCTACTGCGGATATATGCAGGTACTGTGAGGACCTACAAGTCGCGGAAGACATCTCCCACCTTTTCTGCGAATGTCAAGCAATTGCCTGGTGCCTGGTCTTTTGTGACGATCTCACAACCCTAACCTTGGTGGCAGACTTTTTAACTTTTGAACGTAAATCGTTCTATTGAGCAACACCCCTCCATCCGTATATCCACAGATCAAATCGAGTGCATGTTTACATTTAATGAATTCCTTTTTTCATGGGAGTGCCGTCGTTTTGTTGAGCTCTTACCCCTTTCCAATTGCAGACGTAAACTGTGGTTAGCCTTTTTGTAGGTCTTCTAAGCCGAACCATTCAATTGGTTTGATGAGCAGCCGCCGGGGGGATCATGACGTTAACTAGAACGACTCAAATCTAGAAAATGAATTTGATAAATCTCGAATGAGAAAATCTCGAATGGGTCAAAATCTAGAAAGTACAAAAATCTCGAAAGACTCTATCTCGAAAAAAATCTAGAAAATAAAACTGCTTTCGAGATTTTTATAATTTTTTAAATTTAGTCCGAAAGTAATGAAAACGAGAATGAACATTCTATAGCTTTTTTATTGAAAATAATGAATTTTTAACAAATACTCATAACAAAATACATTACTTTGAAACTATAACTATAACTATTCAACAGAAAATAAATTTACATATTCGATGATTTATCCCACTCTTTGACTCTATACGTACACGGAACAAATATATAGGCAGCTAATTTCGGAGTTAAGCCAATAAGGTTTAAGAAGACCTGTTGTTTTTTAGCTGACTCATTTGTTTGCATGAACAGTGAATCAAATTGTTGTTGCAATTCAAATAGTTTTCCATATGAGTAAATCTTGAATTAATATTAATTCTAGATTTTGGCTTTCGAGATTTTTTGTTTCTAGATTTTTGCTATTCGAGATTTTTTTTTTTTTCGAGATTTTGGCTGCGAGATTTTTTTCATTCTAGATTTTTTTTCGAGATTTTATTTTTCTAAATTATGGCTTTCTGTATTATATTTTTCTATATATCAGGGTAAACCCAGACCCTGTCCAGAGCCGTTTGATCTTCAGAACCACTGTCGGGAGCACATTTAAGGTGTTAAGTGGATAAGGATGCAAAAAATTCAGTGGAGCCTTGACTCGTCGCCACTTATATACATTTAGCTAAAGCCTTGAAAGCGTATTCAAGTTGTTTTCTTATCGTATATTGAAGTAGCATATGGAAAGACTGACCGTTTTTTGGGGTGTTCCTATAGCGTCTTTTGAACCGTTTTTCGAGGAGTTTTTTGTGGCTTATTTCGAAACGTTTTTGGGGATTTTCCCGAACCTGCTAAATTCATGACATATTCGTTCATAATCCTCACGACTGCTTCTGAAGATCTGACAATTTTTGAATGGAGACCTTTTTTTTATTCGAACCAAAATCGAACGGTCTTCATTCAAAACTTGTCAAGTCTAAAGAAGCACTTGTTGTTTATTTTATCGCTGGATACAAAAGACAACGATTGCTACGTATATTAAATGCTCGCCCTTCGCAGAGTTTACAAGACAAAAAGCCACGTGCAAATCTGGAAAGCAGAGAAGAAAGCTCTTTCTCCAAGAAGGTGCTGATTTTATGGGCAGTGATTTTTTTCTCTAGCAAGAGCATGGTTTCAAATATAAACCAAATAAATATATAAATCGAGGCTTCTTAATGTAAATAAAATAAGCAGAAAGAACCATCTATCCGAAAGCATTACAGGTTTTTTGTCCCAACAGCTGAGGCTTCATTTCAAAATCGAATTTTATAAAAAGTCGAAAGGTGCAGCAGGGAAGAATTTCCTTTTGTTTCATTAATGTTGCTATAACACGAAATGATTTTCACACGCCTCAACGTCAATAGAGGGATCTGAGCAAGTCGTATAGTTGCCAATGCGCCAAAAAGCGAAGCTGTCCTTTTCGAATTGAAAAGTTCATGTTTATCTAATTCCCTTCGCAAAATGTTTTATAAATCGGCAAGACAGATCTCCAACTGCTGTTCTCCGTCAAAACTAAAATACCTATACGCCTCGGGACTTTCTCGTCCTAGTACCTTCTATCCCTAGGTGTTTCTCTGATCCTAACTCAATAAAAAGAGAAGATTCCAGTCATAAGAATAATAAAATAAATTTTCCCACTAGAGACTTCTTAGACTAGTCTGATGATGTGTGGCATCAGCGTTGCCAGACGGTTGAAATATTTCCCCCCAGACAAATCAGAAAAACCCCCAGATTTAGCTATTTTCTAAAAAAAAAACCCCAATTTTTTTTTTCAAATTATGTATGTAAATTTAAGATTAAATACAAAGACACGAGTTTGAAGAATTAAAAAGATTTTTTAATGTATACGTATTTAAAAAAAAAAGGAAGTGAATTCAGATGTCAAGATTTAATTAGAAAAACTTAGCTAATAAGTAAAAATAATCAACTTTCATAAATAAGTCCTAAAATATAGTAATCGTTGTCTTAATCTTTGTTTTTGTACATCTGCTCATGAACATTTTGATCATTTGATCGGAAGGGGTAAAATTGATACATCCCGATCCAGGAAAAATCACAAATTGGTTTTGGCAAGAGACACAATACAAAGAAAGTCTCGCTCTATTTATTGCTTCTCATATGATTGTGAACTCTTCGCAAATGCAATAGTGTGTGATGTATGTAGGTTTAGATAGGGGTTTATTAATATCCTTGCACCAATGAATATTGGAATGCGTTGGAATGGAATTGGCATAAATGGAACATGAATTTATTTGGTTTGTTGGTGTTGCTTTATTATAGCTTTTAATGTTCACTTACGATACTTTTTAGTGAGAAGAAAAAAATAATTGAACGCAATTACAATTAAAAAAAACCCCCAGATTTCCCCCTAAATAATTTCTCCCCCCAGATTTCCCCCCGTCGGTCAAAAAAACCCCTAGATCTGGGGGGAAAACCCCCAAGCTGGCAACGCTGTGTGGCATGTCCAGGTACGCTTGGCAAAAATACAAAAAAAAACTTGAACTCCACATATAAAAACAAAGAGCCTTCTTTTGGAGATATTGCCATACAAATAAGTCTGAAGAATGAGTTGAGTTTGGGATTGCTTGCTCTGAAAACAATTCTTGAAAAAGCCATCGTACTTTGGAATGCGTGGACAGTACCGCCATCTTGTTGAAACGATATAAACCAAGCTAAATAATTAAAAAAAATAGTTGGCGTAACAGTTCGTATAGTCAACTTACGACTAGCTTCTCACAAGCTTTCGTTTTGTGTGATATTTTCAGTTTTTTGGAAGTTTGGAAGGCATTTACAATTTTATACCGAGTCCGACAGTTATACTCTCGGATTTTTGTCAGTCGTCCACACGAGGTGGCGTATAGAGGAAAAAACCTGAAAATGTAATTTGTGTGTTTTCCTGAGATCAAACCTGAGACCCTTCCCTCAGTAGTCCAGCAGACTAATCTCTGGGCTCACAAAGAAACTTACATGCGAACATAAAAAAGAATTCGGGTCCTTATCCACCATTTTTTGTAGAACCTATTTGCGTCTTCAGTGAAATATGATCCAAGGGTCTTGTCAGCCCAATTTTTCGAAAACCTTAAACTTATACCTTTTTGGTTGACGGACTGCGTCTCACATCACCGATCAATTTCTTAAAAAAAGCATGGCTCCCCCTTCTTGCTGCAATGCAAAACGCACGACGTTATCTCTAGCCGGTACTTTTCTTGGATTAAAGTCTCTTTGCTAAGCTTCTCTGTGTCCTGATTCCCTTATTGGGAATAGAGTCGAATGTAGATTTGATATTGAAAACTCGATTTTTGATCGTCCAATGCTTACGTCCAAAATTTTAGAACCTTATACTGGTTAGCCGCATTGGGAGAAAAGCGTGTAAGCTTCTTCTGATCAAGGCGACATCAGCCCAACCTAACCTTACCCATTGCCATGAAATTTAGCTGGCAATGATCTGCATTCCAATAACCTGTTCCCGCTGCCTTGATCCTCAGCTTTTTACACTACGCTCCACAAAATGATTTTCGTCAAGTAGCATTCTTAAAATTGGGGACATTGTAGGACCTCCTTTTGGTAGTTCTTCCATCACCAAAGCGTTTTTTTTTTTGTTCCAGCTCCTTTGTTTGCTTTCCAAACCACAAGGCATTTGTTGGTAAATAATTTCTTCCCTTCCAGCACCGACATTGGCGCCTTTTGTAGCGACCTTTGCATGCACGCACACAAAAATAGCTATACCATCGCTTTGACTGAATACACAATCTTTAACATAAAAGGCAAATAAATTTAATGAATATTACCTGTCCGCACACACAGACTGTAAGTCTGTGAGTGTGGCCAAGGTTCGAATCTCGGAGCTCCTCTCCATCTCCAACGTCATCTCCATCGCCTTATAAAAGGACCGACGAAATGTAGTCTCTTTTGTTGGGATTACGTGACATGAAACCCTGTTTGGATTATGCCTGCCTGGCCACATGCGCCCAACAGCAGCACAATTGGGCATTTGATGGCGCGTGTCACCCATTTGTCTCCTATTCACAAATTAGAATTTGATTTAGAGGACATTTATTTGTCCAGCTCCGACCGGAGCTGCTTTTTATTTACGAGCATTTTCCCAGGCAGCAGGTCTTTGAATGCAGATAGCAAACCAAAACAAGACGAAAGCAGCAAAATACAAGAAAGGAAACAAACGCCACACGGTATTTTTCGGTAGGTATATACAAATAAATGGTTTATGGTGTAATAAATAAAAAAATCTAGAAGCTTACAAATATTTTCATGTGCAGGCACCGGTCGGTCATGTTTCCTTAAATGCCTCTGTCTTTTTATTTTCTCCCTGTGTTGCTGTTTGGGGTTAATTAAATTGTTGTCACCATTGTTGGGTTTTTATTTTTTATTTTTATTTATGAGCAAGAGCCTAGGAAGTCTGTTGTGGGGTCGGTGGGCAGTGCGTATAAAGGAGTAGGTGTTAATGGTTGTCGACTGACAACGAAATTGTTTTAAATCGAAATTGTTTTAAGTCCATTGTTTATCAGACTTTTATTCATGTGAATTCACATGGGGAAGGGGTCCCTTCAGAAAGGTTTGGCTGACAGATCAGGCAGATTCTGAGGTCTTGGTTTTTGTATTAATAAGTTGTAGGTTCTATTCAGGCAGTAGCTACTGAAAGGAGTGCAAAAGGATGCGTGGCAATACAGGTAGATCCCGCTTTGAATAGTAAAGTGAAGTTCTGTGTTGCACGGTTGCCACTTGCAAAAAAAAATAGCTACCAAAATTGAAAAAAAGTTACCAAACCAAGATAAAATCTACCAAAAACCTGGAGATGTTGATAAAACACAAACAGAAAAAATAGCATACATATATAGACTTGAGCCAATGTGAAAATGCCTTATCACTAGATATCCTTAGACTTTTCTCTGATTTACGCAAATAATATATCTACGTAACGTAACTTTCTCGTTCATCAAAAGTATTAATGTAAATGGAGTGGGAGTATTGTGTAAGCTCCGAGTTGTTGGACATATATTTTTAGGGTGAATATTCAATATGGTTGAAAAAATAAAAAACTAGGGAAAACTATATTTTTCAAAAATGCCTTTTTTCAAAAATACAGAGAAAAACTGAGTTCTCCAAAGTTAGAAATGACCATGTTACCTTAGAAATGAGTTTTTGTTACAATCGTATGGACCGTTTTCGAGATATGTCCAAATTTCAAAAGTACCGTTACTCGATTTTTTAGCGGCAAAGTAATAACGCAGTTATGCGAACTTCACCTACTTAAGCTTAAGTATCAATTTTTGTTGAAATCGTTAGAGCCGTTTTCGAACAAATCAAGCTGGTATGAACATTTTGTATGGGAAGTACCATTGGGGTTGCCATGCAAAAAAAAAACGGCCCCGAAGTGTAAGCCCCCAAACTTTAAATCCGAAGTTTGAACGAAATCCGTTCAGCCGCTTAGGTTGTAGGCCTCGGGACATACAGACAGACGGACAGAATTTTGCGACCCACTTTTTTGAGTTCGCCTATATCATCGTAATGTCAGAATTGATAAACATCTCGAGTTCGAAATTTTGTACGAATACAATATCTTTCTCTTACTACGTAATGGAGAAAGCTAAAAAACATAATAAGTCTTTTAAAATATTCAATTAGGTACATTAGGTTTAAAGATACTTATTAAGTCTTTAAGTATGTAGCTAAACAACGGCTACATTATAAAATAAAATAAATAAGACTTAACTTGCTAATGTAATAGTAATATCAACTTTAAATACTTTTGCTGACCAAAAGCATGACTTTCTAAACTCAAATTATTTTACTTGATTTTTAAAAATAGAAGTGGCTACTCGCACGTTATTTTTGTACTGACTGACGTTTGTCTGACTTCGGGACACGGATACGTATTTGACGTAACGTAATGGTATTTTCATTAAAGATAGTGTTTAAAGAAATAAGTTTGGCCTTAAAGCGTACACTATCGTGCCCGATAATGAAATACTGGAGTTCAGAGTCCTTTTAGCGAGCGAGGCGAGCCACATTACCCCTATTTGCCGAGATTTAATTTTGACATTTCATTACGTAGCCGTGTCCCGAACGACGTGCGAATAGCAATCGCCTTTTTAAAAATAAACATTTCTAAAATATAAGACTTTTTAATTTATTTCAATAAGGAACTAGTAGAAACTTTATCAGTCTTTAAGCAATTAAAAAACGTCAACAACGTTGTGCACAAAATTACCAGCTGGTAGAAGGTATGGGATCTTCTACCATTTCCGAGCCTTTTTTCTTATAAGAAACCTTTATGATTATGATTAATATTCATATCTCAATCTATACATATAATAAAACTGTAGCCGTTTTCATGTGTTAACGGCTGGCGTGAAAACTAATGCATAGATTTCGATGAAACTTTTTTGAAATGTCCCTTAAGATCCTGAGAAGGACATAGGCTATTCTTTTCATTTAAATGAGGTGAAATCGAGTTCGTATTTTCGGTGCTCCTGCTCAAAAAGTTACCATAACCAGTTAAAAATTACCAAATTACCAAAACTCAAAAAGCAAAAAAAAAACAAAAATTACCAAAGTGGCAACCGTGGTGTGTTGATGAGTTCCTCAAGAGTTAACCTTGAAGTTTGATCTCAAGGAAAAAAACAATTGAACCTTTGCCAATACTTTGTACAGTCGAAACCGCATAATGTAACATCAACGGGGCTACAAAGTAGTATCCTGTTGTGACAGGATACAAAAAAAAAAAAAACGAAGTAAGTGAAACTTTTTTAGGCATCTAACTGAAAATTTTCGGAAAATAATTCGATTTAGAGTGTTAAAATTGCGTTCTTAATCTTAACTTAATAATTGGAAAACGGGAAATCAGTAGTAGGCAAGATATTCAACTATAAATTTAAATTTATTCTACGTATTAGAGTACTGAATACATAATAATTACAATCATTTAGATGATGATGATGCAGAATTTTTTCTGCAACAATATTTGCGGATATAGGCTCGCGACTTTGAATGATAAATGTATTATATTCAGGACCGGACCCCTACTAGTACTCGGCATGGCATCTTTTATTAGTCTACTAATTTTTTCCGGCGGCTCAGAGTGTAGTTCGGCTTGTGAAGATGACTGAAGGCCTTAATAAAATTAAATATATTGAGACCGGATAAAAATTAAAATACTTCATCAAATATTCATATGAAATGAGTTAAAATGAATTCAGGCACTAAAAATTTCAATTTATGGAAATTAATATTATGGCGTGATGGGCTGAAGCCCCCCATAAAAATAAAATAAAAACTTAAACTTTCATAGATCTCTTAACTCTTATCGACCGCACAAAAGAAGTTCTGAATTCTGTTAAGGACATCAGACAAAATGCCGACGATTTTTTCTGAGAGGCTTTTCTATACGCATCCCAACTTGCCAGGGACTTATTTGAAGTTGAATAAAGAGCTCCAGAACTTCATTGAAACAGACAATGCGTTCCAATCCAGAATCCTCTTCTACTGAAGCCTATTTAAGAGTGTCTATACTGATTCCTTGCATAGATTCATTAATACAAAATGTTACGGACAGATTCATGGTCAACAAAGACGTTCTACCATCGTCTCAAGCCCTTCTCCCAGGTTTTGTTGCAATTTAGCGAGTGAACGAAATCGAAAAGCTTACATGTTACTTTGATAATGCAATTTTGTTGTCAAGTGTGAAAGCTGAGTACATTCTTTGGTGCGAAAAAATATCGTCGAGTGATCCTCTACTGAAGTTTTGAAATTGCTTGATACTTGTATGTGACAAGACATACTTTATTGGTATAAACTTCGTGCTTACGGCTTTGGCCACTCTTCCAGTTACCACAGCTAGTGTTGAAAGAACCTTTTCAACTATGAAATTGATTAAAACAGTGTCCCAAAGCAATGGGGAATGCAAGATTAAGCTCACTTGATGTTATCTGTTCATTCGGATTTTAATGTGGATCCAGATAAGGAGATTCATTTTATGTCAAAAAAATACCAAGACGTCTGCTATTAAAAAAGGCGTGTAAAAAAATTAAATAAGTGTGTTCGTCTAGGTACATACGATTTAAAAACTAGTAAAAATCAGTGAATAAGAATATAAGGGAGGTGTATTCACCATCCGATGCAACTGGCTGCGAAAGTACGAAGGTGCAACTTTCTTTCGCACTACAAAAACAAAATATACTGACTAAAATTGCGCTACACTTTTGCACTTTATCTATAGGTATACCCTGACCCTATTGTAATCGAAAAATACAACAGAGTAAAGTGTAGCCTTGTAAAGTTGACAATTCGCTAAATTGTTAATCTTGGTGTGTAGCTCTCGGAAAAAAATAGAAAAAAATGCAAAATAACGTAAGCGCCACCGAAGGAATCCAGACAAAAAATGGCCAGGAAAAGAAGTTCTCATGAGAAGTTCTCTCCATTATCTAAAAAAATTTTTCTTTTTCGCTTTTTTCGGCATAATAAACAATTAAAATCAAATTTTTCAGTTTCAGAAAAAATTAAAAGTTTTTTCAGAACATAATGTCAATTGTCAAACTGGATCTGTCATTTGTTTCAGTTTTGCAAGAGATGAGGTACAGTGTGGTCACGATCTGACAAAAAAAAATTAAATTTCGCAATTTTACTTCGTCTGTTACACCGAATCGCGATAGTTAGTGTTTATATATATAGTTTTTTTGTTTAGAGAACTCCTCGTAAGATTTGGAAGCAAGCCCCCGGAAACAAAATCCTGGCTAAGGCAATGTCTCTCAACATTCTGTCTCTTACTATTTCTTCGTCGGATATTTTCGCACTATTATTGGTTTTTCCATCGTTGACCGGTTTCTTTGACGCACTAGCTGTATCGTTATCCTTCACGATCAAGTGAATAAGAACATTAACATTAATACACTGATCAAAACACACAAATACCGCGGTGTACCTGCACGAATAAGTGAGAATGTAAATGCAACACGGTCAGCTGATGCGAGCTATGAGCGCCATTGCTCTTCCGAGCGCCATGCACTCTATCCCCACTCCTTGGCCCGCTGTAATGCGACACGCGATAGATGGACAGCAAAATTCGAGGCGATGGAAAGAAAGTTTCACTTTAAAAAATCAACTGGCTTCTCACAAGTGTGACATTAAACGGATCGTGGTATTAAGCGATGGGACATTATCCGGGTTCGACCGTATGACCTTTCTTCATCGACTTTGGCCGTGTTTTACTGTCGAATTAACCTGAAACCGACTACGACTCAGTTCGATTGAGTAGGTAGGTAGGCAGAGGCACTCTTGTTACAGAATAAAGCAAAAGAATGCTGCTTGCAGTCCTCAAAAGAGTAATTGCTTGTCAGCCGAGTGGGGTAGGTTCACGCCCCAGTTAATCTACCAGTAGACCAACAAAATGGTCTCTACTTGAATTACAATAGGTCGGGATTTTTTCGAGTGCTTCGAAATTTGTAACCCCATTTATTTTATAGAAAAAAAAATGGCCTACTGGCCAGTGTAACATTTTTTAAAGCCAACATTTAAAACCCTCAATAATATCTACTATTCCCATCACTGGTAAATCGAATGGAGAACTTTTTGCAACTGTTGCAAGTGCCGATCAATGAAGTGCTGCCACAGTTAAACAACACAACTTAACACATCCAATCCACATAACAGTTCGACTGCCACTTCACCAGTACCTACAATCTATAAAAGTTAAATATAAAATGAATGTCAAATGACAAGTCCTTCGCGCACACATGCACACCCATCCAGCACATTGTGAACAAGAAGCATTTAATTGTTACAATTTCCCTTGCATTGCAGCAGCTCAGCGAATAATTGCACTTGACTTGGCAGCACCAGCTTTACACGTCCGATTCTTTTCGAGTGGTGTTTTTTTTTGTTTGGCCCCGTTTTCATTTATTTATCCTTTTTGTTGTTTTTTTTGCATGTCCTGCTGCGCCAGAGAGAATGAAATTTAATTAAAGTGAAGTGAGGTGCAAAATTTACAAAATTTCTCTTTAACATCATACTCGAGTGGCTTTAACTGGTGAAACTTACTTTTATCGCAATGAGTAGTCATCATCGTCATCCCTTGCCGAGCACGAGAACTGCGAACCCAGATTGCCCAATTCCCATCGGAGAGCGCTAATTTGAAACAGAACTTTTCTGCATGAATTGGAATCGAGGTTCCGTTCTTTGGCAGTTTTTGCCCACCACACCACCACCATCACCACCACTGACTTGGCTGTTGAGCATCAGACTTGGGTTTCGATTGCACTAAGTTTAACGAGCAACTTTTGAATTTAACTTAATTTCTAAGACTCGTTGAACTGTGAATTTTGCACCTGAAAGGAGACACAGAGAGCACCAGCACCAGCACCAGTGCCAGTCAGTCGTCCTCTCTACGGCAAAAGTGCAGAAAAGTCAAATCATAACTGCTGTTTTTAAGTTGTCCGATTTTCGGGAGATTGTAGCATTTACTTTGTCTGAGTGGGGGTGCCGATATGCAGTGCACTTCCGATAATGGGACGATGGGGGATAAACGATTCAGCAAAATGGGTATCGATTAAACGTGCGACAATGGGAAACTCGCAACTGCAACAGAGTAACGTTGCAAAGGATCTTTGCCATCTTTGGGAAATCTACTCTGGCTATGTGGTGTTTTCATCTACATAACCAATGCGAGAACGACATTTGTATGTTCGAAAAGAGTGAGGGTCCGATAACCGCCTCTTGTGGCACTCCACATTGAATTCTGCGAAGGTCACTTATTTACTAGAACCTGGGTGGATTTACCCAAGCCGAAGTGGACCTGGAGCTATACGCCGCTGCAACTCCCCCATTGTGGATAAGTTTGTAGAAGACGGTGAGATATTTCTCAGCAATGAGCTTCCTAAAGTTTTCTTTGCCTTAAAGCCGCTCAGTTTAAGTGCTTTCAAACTGAGAGTATAATATCCATCATCATTTAGGACCGAATCGCGGTATCTGTGAAAGAGTTAAACGTTCACGGAATAAAATCAATTTCACATCCAGGACAAAACCCAGTTCCGTCACGTATTTCTCGTTCACAAATAAAAGACCCCAAACGAGGCTGTATTTGTTAAGCAAACTTCATGGGCTTAACCTCATTCAAGATCGCCACTGGCTCATTTACAGACGGGACAGTTTTATAGGTTAGCCAATAGCCAATGGGGGTAAACTTTAGACACTGCTCACTTTAAAATTTTTCTATATGATTTCGAAGATTCAAACTCGTTGAAATAACAAAAGAACAACTTTTCTAAGTCAAAGAGGTTAAGAAATGTACTTTTGACATCACAAAAGCTTGGCGATAAGACGAATCTTTATCATTCTTACAGGCTGGCTTACTTACCTACGAAGGCAACTCTACGGTTTTGAGGGAACCGAGGCCTCAGCTAACAAGCCTCTCCAATTCGACCGGTCCTTAGCTCACTGCCTTTAGTTGCGCACTCCAAGGTGGTTGACACTTCGTTTGCCTAAGTCGAATGATTATGGATGGATCTTTCTTGGCAACTTTTCTAACTGGTATCGGTGTGTGTTGGGTGGCACCCGTTTCTGATGAGCAGACTTTTGAAAGATTGTATGTTGTATGTTCACGGAAAGAATTTTAAGATCAAATCAAGAAAAATAAGCGCAGAATCACGAAAAGTTTGTCTAGTTTTAGAGCTTAGCTAAGGATTTACTGATTCACGACTTTTTTTTCGCAATTCTAGAAATTGTACGAAGTGAAGATATTGACCCTCAAAAGTCGTGAATCAACACTTTTCAGTATCAATAATGCGATCAAACGAGAAAAACATATTGCCATAACCGATCGCAATTTGACACAAATAGTTATCAATTTGATATTACATGGATTGTAAATTGCAAAAATAATTCGTAAATTACCACTTTTCTGTTGTGAATTACGATTTCCTCCCTTACCAAATTACAACCATTTAGTCTTGAATTGCAACTCAATAGTGTTGATTTGCGAACTAACAGGAGTAGATTTACTATTTCAGTAGTTGCAATTTACAAATTCTAAGTCGTAAATTGCAACTTATTTTTATCAATTTACAATTCATATTTTGCAATTTACGTTTCTTGAGTAGTGATTTGAGGAATCCCCGTATTAAATTGAAAATGTTTTGTCGTGAAATTACAAAACTTTATTCTCAATTTGCAACTTATATCTTGTGATTTACAAATCAAAATTCATAGTTTTATTAATTAGGTTATTTTCGAATACATAATATTTATAGTCGTATTCCTCCTGATATCCAAGAAAACCATGCGGCGCCATATCGTCCGGAGACAACGGGATTTGTCTGGGGTGGTTTTTCGGTCTATGCTGAAATTTAAAATACAAACAAAATATTTAGATGAACTTGACATCGATACGAACCTTTGCAATTCTTTTCGACTACATATTTTACAATCCATTCCAATTTACTTCTTTTCGAATAGCGAGATGTACATTCTGAAAAAAATACAGAATTATATATGCATTCTTCGGCGTTTTTGGAATTATTCAATAGGTACTTACAAAATATATTCCTGGATGCTTTATTATTAGTTGTACACTCACTATACATACGAACTTGTTAAATAACTTTAACCCGACTGCTTTAAGCAAAGATTGAATACCGACTGCCTGTCTCTGCACCGACGCGCAACGTGCACATTGAAGAATTGGCTTCATGATAGCTGCTGTCTATACCACATACCTAGATTCATCCATAAAAAAAAGGATTTAAAAGGATTTAGGTACATAGACATAGTGCATACAAAAATTCCACACATCAGGTAGTTGATTCCATGGAAATTACAAAAAATATTTTGCTATTTACGACTTCTTTACGTCAATATACGTTTTCAGTTTCATATGTTAAATTATTACAAGATTTTATTGATTCATCATTCAGTGTTGGTAAATCACCAAATATTTTTCGCAATTTGAGTTTGTTTGAGAAATTGACCTATTGTATAGTGGCAAATTGCGCCAAACAATCTCGCAAATCAGTACAAATAAAAGAAGCTCGAATTGATACTTCTAATCGTAAATTACAACAAACAGAATTTGGTATTCTCCGCCGTTTTCAATGTCAAATTACCAATTTCTGTATCAATCCACGAAAACTTCGTTGTGATTTGCGACAAATATATAAATCGTAAATTGCAACTCAAAATTTTGCAATTGGTGATTTTCAATTCTTTCCGTGTTTCTAGTCAGTGTATTTCTGTTTCAGTTGTTATGTTCCACAAGTCGCATGACAGCGCGTCGCCTTGCATAGTCGGACTAAGGCTTTAAAGGTCTCAGTGAAGTTGCTACCGACCTTGATGCAGAAGCGAGCCTCCTCAATCGTCATTTTTATACGGACGGAGGAGATGTTAATCCATTCTGACATTACGATGATAGGCGAACTCAAAAAAGTGAGTCGCAAAATTCTTTCCGTCTGTCTGTCTGTCTGTATGTCCCGAGGCCTACAGCCTAAGCGGCTGAACGGATTTCGTTTAAACTTCGGATTTAAAGTTTGGGGGCTTACAGTTCGAGGTCGTATATTTTTTTTGGATGCTTACCTCAATATTAATGGTACTTCCCATACAAAATGTTCATACCAGTTTGATTTGTTCGAAAACGGCTCTAACGATTTCAACCAAAATTGATATTTAAACTTAAGTAAGTCAGGTTAACATAATTGCATACCCAGTTTTCCACTAAACAAACAATCTAATAACGGTACTTTTGAAATTTGGACATATCTCGAAAACGGTCCATACGATTGTATAACAAAAATTGAATTCTAAGGTAATATGGTCATTTCTAACTTAATGGCAAACTCAGTTTTTCTCTGTATTATCGTAAAATGGATTTTTGAAAAAAGCCATTTTTGAAAAATGTTGTTAACCTGAAAGCAACAATAACGATTTCGCCCAAAATGCAATCTTAGAGTAAAATTGATGTTTTCAAAATTATTGTGTCCTTTATTTTCAATTCGAATCGCCGAAAACGCAAATTTTAGAAACTGCTCATATCTCGAAAGCTGAAATGGAATTCTCACGTGAAAATGAAACGTAAAGAACTCGATATCAAATATAGAGAAATGTACTGGTTTCTCGGTAAACATTCCCAGCTCAGTACCGAGAATAAACTGCTTTTTTTACAAGCAAGTCCTAAAACCGGTGTGGACCTACGGTATACATCTTTGGGGTTGTACCAAGAAAACGAATGCCAATATTCTACAAACTTTTCAAAATAAAGTTCTTAGAGAAATTGTCCAAGCACTGTGGTATACTAGAAACGACGATATCCACAGAGATCTCGGAATTCCTACAATCAAAGAAGCTTCGCGCGAAAGCATAGAACAATACAATCCTACAAATTTTGGATGAGAGTAATTTATTGCGCGGACTACAAGGAACGAAACCGTCCGACTTAGCAAGATAAGGATTAACCGCGTCTTAATTGCGGAACATGCAGGATCTTTCAGTGGAAAGTAACCTGTCAAAAGTTATTTTTATTTTGTGATAAAAAAATTGCTTGATAAGTTATATCTTAGTTGCAGTATCTAACAATCTATCGAAGGGTGGTGTTTTTAGTCAGTAAAAATCGGACACTACTATGAGCACGCGCTTGCTATTCTCACTTTGGAAGATTTTCACCTACTCTCGGAAAAAAAAAATATCTCGAAAACCCCATTTTCGATTTCAATAAAACTTTAAAAACCAAGTAATGCTTACATCCCGAACAATAACTTGTACTCGGTTATCAGCTAAATAATTAAGCAATAGTATTTTTCCAACTAAACATTGCAATATTTGGTACGGTTTTTTTCTGCCAAATTTTACAAAAATCGCTCTGACGATTTTGACCAAAATAAATATTAAAGATAATATAAGTATTCAAAATAAGATCCTGTACTTAGTTTTTTTTAGTTATTTATATTTCCCAATCTATTTTCACACATCTATGCAATATTTTTGTTTGAATCTCTCCCACTTCCGGTAAAAATGCAATAACAGCTACGCAAAACTTCATTTTAGCAAATATTACCCTGTTTTCAACCCTGTTGAATATGCACCTTAAAATAATTCCTTTTAAAATTAGAAACTCCCACTTCATTTGCACCCATTTCCTTTATCTTGCACCAGTTCTCAGATCTTTACTTAATAAAATAAGAAACCAACCAACCAAACTTTTGATGAACGAGAAAGTTACGTTCCACCTAGTCTTGCACTTTATTTTTTGTTGGGTTAAGTGAACTCAAAAGTCTTCGCCAATAACCCAGCTACGATCTAGGATTTGGAAGCCAGTATTACTCTCGTAATTGGGCGACATCCAAAATAAGACCTTCAGAATGGACCATTTGCGGCGCAGTCGCAGCAACATTTACACGAAATTTTATTCAAATAGTAAATGTCCGAGACAGATCTTTCAGACTATACCAAAGTTCTATCCACCCAAATTCATTTTATGTGTTTTATTTAAATAAAACTTAATAAATCTCCCTATCTTTGTGGATTTTAAAATAATGCTCTTGTCGTTTTTAATTTTACCTCTACAACCTATTTTATTTATTAAAGTCCGACACAGGTTAAAGAAATATTTACAAGCCAAGTTCTATCGAAAGAACAGCACGACACTGTTGTCCGGCAGAAGAAAGAACCACTTGGAAATATTTTGCCAAGCAATATTTTATCCATGGATTGTAATTCTCCTTCTGCGACAAAAACATGAAATTCCTTGCCGCACGCTACCTTCCATCCCCGCAATCACATTCAATCACCCGCCACTGTGGACGGTGTACTCGTGCCCACAGTAAACTGTCAAAAGATGAAATGTGAAAATGAAAAACAGCAAAACCTCTACCCATTGTTTGAGCTTCGAATAGCCCACATTTTGCGGGACCCCCAAAAATTACCGCACGCATTATTTTATTTATTTTACGTTTTGCCTACGCTTTTCACCCAAACAAAAGCCATACATTTACATACATACTGAACAATCTATATGGGTACGTTTTTAATATCACTACAACCGCACCAAGATAAACGGCGCTCTGAAGTTGGCCAACACATTTGTGCTCACCTTTTAAAGATTTATACGCGATGTGACTGATAAGGCACAAGCCGAACATTACGCCGCAGCGGCTTTATGGTGATAGCTCGAGAAACGCTCGCTTTCGCACGTGCCACCAGCCCAAGAGGAGAAATAAGGCAAGCTGCAAAGACAAACAGCATAATTCCCATTTCAGTTTTCGTTCAGGTCGGTCCCCGCTTTCCTCATTTGTCGACGAATGGATTTTTTATGTTGGTTTGTTCGTCCTTCCGTCCATGGCGTTCTGGCTTCCTGCAGCAGACACCAGGCGGCCCGGTCCGGCCCGCATTGTTTGCTTCTAATGTGCTGCCTCATGACCGTTAAGTTCATTATTTGATCCACTGAATTCTGATGCGGAGGTTGAGGGATAAGAACTCATTACGGGCCATATCTAAATTATGAATGGGGAATGGTCGGGGCGGGTCGGGCTAATAGAACTCTAGCTCTAGGTCATTTGTTCATTAAAGCAAGTTAATGTGAAGGACATACTATTCGGGGTGGAGGCATGTGGTTGTGGACATTGGCGCACACATTGTGTATGGGCTTATAGTGTTTGATGTTTTCCTTCTGATAAAGAAATGCTCCTTATGCTCGTTTAATGTCACCGTCGCATGAAAGGTTCTCCAGGGGGAGAGCACACATACTTTACCTATATGTCTGGGGGAAATTACTGAAACTTCCTTAATTGCGTTAAGGCAGAGTGGCATACGCAGCACGCATTCGGCGTACACACATACCCTTATATGCGCTTCTGGTGATTAAGAAGCGTTAAGCAGCCGAGAAACGCATAAAAGCGACTAAGC
This sequence comes from Cheilosia variabilis, assembly GCA_951230905.1. Taxonomy (NCBI): domain Eukaryota; kingdom Metazoa; phylum Arthropoda; class Insecta; order Diptera; family Syrphidae; genus Cheilosia; species Cheilosia variabilis. The sequence continues at coordinate 48,301,898 of OX579679.1, forward strand.
CCAAGACGAGTCTGTGGAGTGTGTTTGTGTTTAACGCAATATTGCGTCGAACAAAGGTGGCAAGTGGTGACGTGCATTCCTTGGGGGCCGTGGCAACTATTTTAAGCATCAGTCTCGACGTGACGCTATAAATGCCTCAAGTCAAAATTTGAACGATAATGGCGTACTAAACCTGAAGAAGATTGTATAACTTTATTTGCAATATCAGGAGTAATTGTCTGTCGATTTTTACTACGGAATTTCAATAGTTAGATGAGCCGTAAAACGGTGGTTAAGTTGTCGAGACTTTCACTGGGCTAGGGTGAGTTCCACTTCGACGAATAGAACATGTCATATACCTTTCTTTTCGTATGTGGAGCAGGAGGTGAAAAGTCTCAACTTTTCGCGGATTGCGATTTGACCGAAGACCAAGTTACCAAAGTTAACACATTATTTTCCTTTTAATGCGTAGGTCTGTTCCGGCATTATTTGATCTAAAAATTGCCAGGGAGCTGAACACCTCGACTTTGTCAATTGACGTCTGTCACAGAGTGAAAAATCCGGTGATGTGTTGATCAGTTCAGTGTTTTTAAGACCCAGATTCGCCCAGGCTTTAGCGCCAAAAAGGTGAGTAAATGGAGATTGACAGATCGTTCATCGGGCTCGTTGTTAGAAATTGGGCGTCATCGGCATAGTCCTAATTCGATTCCATATTTATCTCAGATGGTAGGACCATTACGTGGTCCATCACCAGTAAAAGGAGTATTATTTCTCGTCTTCCGTATTCCACTCGAAACGCTAGTAGAGCTAACCATGCAGGACAAAATATCTAAGAACTCGTACTTCTTTGTGATAGCAACTGAGACGAGGTCTCTATCATGATTTACAAGGTCAAAGGGGTTTCTGAAATCGACTCCAAGACTCCGCCTTGAATCCAGTTGAGTTAATACATGAGTAGTCGGTACAACAGTCTCATAACGGACCGTAGGTCCTACTTCTCGAAATTATTGGAAGGTACATATAATTTGCATGCCAAATCCAAAAGTATAAAGCTTTCTCAGGACAATTACACTCTCGGATGTTTGTCAGACGTTCTCAAGGGGCTGTGTGTTTTGTTAGGGGCTCAACCGAAGACCCCCTATCAGGGATGGAATAGTCGATACAATTGTATCGAATTCGATACAAATGAATTCACTCGAGTACAAAAGTACATCTGTATTTTTCAAATCCTCTTGCAATTTGTAAAGCTTTTCCCAAGAAAACAATTGAAATAGTCGAGATGATGATATCTTTATGTCATTTTGGAAGACATAAACAAGAAAATTAAATTTAAATTCAAAATCCCTTTCTAAGTTTTCTGGAGTATTTTACATCAGAAGCAGTTGTATCCAGGAAAATCAAATTTTATATAAAATTTTGTTTATGAATTTTTTCCTAATGAAAAAAAAGAATATTCAACAAATTAACAATGAATATAGAGCCGACTGCTAAATAATTCAGCAATTTAAATATTATTCAATTTGAGAATTTTGGGCTGAAGTAAATTCAATTAAAAACGAGTGTAATGAGCAGATGTTTGAAAATATTTACGAAATTGCTCAAGCCGTTCTCGCTATTCCTCATCAGCAAATGTCGAAAGGATTTTTTCTTACCAGACATTAATAAAGTTCAAATGTCGAAACCGACTTCAAGTCGACACTTGCTGGGCTTTGATTGAAACGAAAAATTTTATTAGAAACTCATCCTGTTCTGAGTTTAAAGTTCAGGGCAATATTTTGAAGATGAATGTGCAAATTGAGAGTATTAAGCCTGAAGAGCTCATAGATTAAAAATATAAACTATTCTTTTGTAGGTATGTATAGCTTGGCTAGGCAGTCATTAATGTTTTGTTAATTTATTTTTGTTTATGTTTTTGAAAATAAAATATTTTAAGTTCACTTTTGTATACGAAAAATTTTTTTCAATAAAACTGGCTCAATTTCAGTACGATCTTACAACAGTTTTCAGTACAAAAATTGCATTTTCCATCCCTGCCCCCTATACCCAAAGTCCAGCGGAATAAAATCTCTTAGCCACTGCATTCTCTGCTGATTGCTAAAATTTGTTAGTGGTTAGTGTGCTGGACTATTGACCGAGGGCTCTCAAGTTCAAACCCCCGAAAGTGCACAAACATTACTTCTTAAGGTTTCGATTTGATGCATCACCTTTTGCGAACTGTCACGAAAGGGCTTCTCAATGCAGCCGTTCGGATTGGCATAAAGTTGTAGTTGTCTTTTATTTGTCCTGAACTGACCCTAACGAAAGGTTTTGAGAAGCCAGACTTCGGGTACCTACACCGAGCAGTTGCGCCAACTATGTACTTATTTTAACCACCAACACTAGGGTGTCCCATCACACTAAGCAATTTTTTTTTTTTGGGATATCAAAAACGCATACCCTCCAATTTTTGTCCATTTAGCCCTATTAGCTCGGTTATGAAATATTATAGCTCTAAGATAACAGGAAGTTGTGCCGACTTGATGATTTATTTACTATGTGCGTATTTGTACTGGATTACTTCGGGGGATCTTAAGAATTCATGTTGTTTTCAAAAAAAAAAAAATATTCCAACCTGTTAGAATCATATATTGTATTTTAAAAATACATACGCTTTTTATTTAAGAATATTTTCTTTTTAACGTTTCTTTTTTACAGTCAGGGTAGATCTTCCTGTGTTCTTGTACACAACGTAACAAAAATTGTTTTTGTTCCTCCTGAACCGTTAATAAACCATGAAAATCTTGCATTAGTTTAACTGCCCTTTCTGCTGTGTCGTTAACTGCTCTTAGCATAGAAATTGTATTTTTGGCCTCTAGAAAAGAGGAGTTTGTTTCCCATGTTGAAGGACACTCACAAAGAAAACTGTCATCAATTCTGAGACGAGAGAACAAATCCTTACTCTTCGTTGAAATAAAATCATTTATGTTTTTCTCTAAGATAAAAAAAAAAAATCATAAGTTGAGTGAAATAACATAAGTTATAGACAGATAACTATAGAAAAAACTTTTAATAATAACAATATTAATATATCATACTTACAGTACAATGAACCGCAAAGTTCTTCATTCGATAGGATGTATCGTTTGCCAAGGGTTGATACATTTTCTTTCGACAAATTCTTCAAAATGTTATCTTTTAGTTTTTGGCCCACCTCATCGTCAAATAGTGACAGGATAGTTGCTTCATCAGTCAAATACCATAAGTGTTGGCTGAACTTCTGTAGAGCTGCTTTCGAAATGCTTTTGTCAATATTTTCGTAAGACTTCAATGACTTCAGAAAGCACAAATCCTGGTAAGGTGCTTTTACTGCCAAAATACATTGAAGCCATGGCTTGACATAAGTTGTCACAATAAACAAGCAAACGTCTAGCAGAGCTGCCTTGTCTTTGCTGGTTAACTTTAACTGAGAACTAAGCAACGTTATTTTCAGTGAATAGCTCTTGCCATCCATCGGGCTTGGTGCATAGCACCTGGTGGCCTAATTTTGCATTTTCGTTCTTTATCTCCGTTTAAAAATATGATTGAGAGCTCTATCAACTCTCGATAGTCATCCCTCACTATTTTTTTGGTCAGTTCAATGCGATAGAATTCAAGCAGATCTTCAATTTTGGAAGCAGTTAGGTATCTTTCCACGTTTTGTCTATAGCACTGAATCTTATTTGGGTCGACGGTTTTCCAATTATCTCTGAACTTTTTGAATATTGGGATATCAGGGCTTGTGGTCACTTGACTGATTTTAGCTTCGAAAACACTTTTTAGCACCAGTTCGTAAATGTGGCGTCGACAAGCAAAAACAAGCACTTCCCTGTCAAGTTTTTGCTCAAGTAGCACACAGGCACCATTTATACGACCAGTATTTGAGGCCGTAGTATCACAGCAGAGAATCTGTACTTGATCTTCCAGATTCCAATCATGAATTGCATTCCAAACAGCCTGCATCTGTTCTTTGCCACTTGAACTCTCCAATTTCGGCACAGCTATTAGTTGTTCCTTATTTCCATACGAAATTACTATAGGAAGGCGTTCTTCTTTACATTTTCGGGCATCCAGAGCAGGCAATAGTTTTCCGTCCCAGTGAACAGTTACAAAGCCGGGTACTTCATTTTGGAAATTTGCTTTAATTGCTTCCGCGCGCTCTTTTCTTTTTTCCGTACGTATTCGTTGAATGGATGATTTACTGATCGGAAAATCATCAATATTATGACCAAGTGCTTCGATTGTAGCTTGAAGGATAAACACAGAGTCTCTCACACTCAACTGGCATCTGTCTAATGCAGCTACTAATCTTGGAGTTACCAAATCATTCTGCTTTACTAATTTAGTAGAAATAGTAGCAGAAGTAGCAGTCTCGGGTTGCGTATTCTCGATCACAAATGACAAATCTTCCTGTGAAACAATATTTTCACTTAAACTGGAAGATAAATCATCTTGTAAAGGTTCTTGTGACGACGACGCTGTAGAAGTAGATGCTGAAAAATATTTCATTCGCCAGGTTTCCTCTTTAATAGCCCTGAGTCGCGTCCTTTCCTCTTTGTTTGCCAGTTTTCTGTCCACTCCAGCAAGGTAACCGGGTCGACCAGGCTCTCTTTGGCGCTGCAAGAAAATTTTATTAGGAGTCGATTTTGTGGGTATTCGCGCCTTTTCCCAAAATATAACACACTCCCGTATAACTAGATTTGCACTTTGATTAACACTTAGTTTTACTTTGCGAATGTTATAAAAAAAAACTTGGAGAACTTGTCCGTTGGAGGGAAGTTTTGAACCCGTTATTTGATGAATAGCATCTCCTACCAAAAATATGGCCTTTTTAGCACTGCGTAATTCCACTGACATGTTTCTTAACTTAAAACAATACGCTCATTGACAAGAAAACAAGAAATTATTATTGAACATAGACGACTAAATGTGTGCTCGCCCTATATATGCAATGTAAGTAGGTACTGTTACGTTTTTGCAAGTCGGCACGGGTTCCTGTGATCCAAATTCTATAAAATTTTATTTTCCACTGTTTTAACATAATAAGAAAAAAATTGGGGGGTATGCATTAAAAAAAAATAACTTTGAATTTTTTGGGACACCCTAACCAACACCCCTTCATTTGGTATCGCAATTGTTCGACGATTTGCTTGAATTAGTTGGTATAATTTTAATAATGCTGATGGTTCTAGTTCAGCAAATGACAACTCTAGGACTGGAGTGCTGAGCCAAGAAACTGACTGCGCGAGACGTACCTATTTTTTTAAACAGAAAACCCAATCTAGAGCGAACTCATTTTAATAATGGACATCTCCATCAGCCGACACCTCCGCAAAACGCAATTTAACTTCCACAAAAAAAAAAAAAAAAAACGAAGCTGTTCACCTTCGTCACGCGTTTAAAATATCGTTTCTCTCCGGTCTGGCATTAGACCACAAAACCTAAACGACCGACGACCAAATTCCTAGAACCTGCATTACTTATCACTTATTTGACGTCGTCGTCGTCGGCAATTTGGAGTGTAGTTGGTGGATGGTAGCTAAGATGCTGCTTGTCATAAATGGCCTCAGCCTGTCGATATCCATTTTTGTGAAAGGTACATCCCAAGCCGTCATTTAGCTGTCGGTTAACGTAAATGAAGATATTGGAAAAATTGAGAAGGGATGACGTCCATCCGGGATTGGAAACAAACTATAATCCGCGTAGGATAAAGATCGCTGTAATGGGTTCCTATTCCAACACTCCTATCGCAGTTAAAACTGTGAAGGTTTATTTTTTGCTTCTTCTTTTTTTTTTCTTCCATTCCAAGTATTGATTTTCTGTTTTTATACTGTGTTGACGTTTGATTGGAAGAGTTGTACCATACGTAGAGTCAATCAAAGTCGCGTTGTTTTCGGGCGAGAGGGCAACTCGCTAGAGATTCGAGATTGAGCCCTCTCTATCGGTGCGTGTGTTTTCTTTGAACGAATGTTTTCATCAATGAATTTGTGTCCACACAAAGTCCTTGTCCCTTTATTTTTTTTTTTCCTGGTTGGTTGGTTCGGCTTTTTCCTCGTATTCGTACTTAATTTCGACGGAGGAAAGTGCTCTTAACCTGTCAGTTGGGTTTTTAGTTAAAAAAGTGTTTACAAAGGACCGGGTAGGGTGAGGTGAAGCGGTGGTTTGCGTGGGCTATATTATTAGATTCTGTTCACCAGAATGTGGTACGTATAGGTGAAATCTGGGTTTTTTTATTTTTTCTGTAATCTTTGACAGATGAAATCAGCTATTTAGGCATTTTACACGGCCGGTTTGTCATTGAGGGTTGATTATGCGAAGTTGGCGCTGTTGTCAGAAAAAAAGGGATACAGCCAGAGATGTCGGAAAAATTACTCGAAAATTAGCCTCAATCGGTGGAAATGTCTCGGAAGAGTAATTGCGGTTCAATATATGTACAGACCTGCGTGGCCTTACATGGGAGCTCTAAAGCTGTTTCCATTTTCCACTGCGAATGCTGATAAATTGATGAATGGACAGAGGGACTATATTTGAAGTGTGTGGGAAAGAAGTAGCTTCTTTGAAACTTTGGGTTGTGCTTGTATATAGATAGGTATTTTGGGCAACTAATATTTTAAGCGTTTCAAGATTTTCATCAAAAGAGTTGCCGGCAATCTTTCTTTGCGATCCGATAGGAACTTTTGCCTCAGTATTCAACGGAAGCGCTCTGGTATAGGTATATACGAAGGCTTGTCATCTACACGAAGGCTTCCAACAAAAGCTCTCTGGCATCTACACGAAGGCTTGGTCTTTGAAACGTACATATGTTCATTCTTTGTTGTTGCTGGGACCTACGATTCGAATATAGTTCTGCCTGGGACATTTTTGTCGATTCGCTGAATCTGGTCTAGTTACTGCAGGTGACGTGTTTATGGATCAGCTTTGCCGCAATCTTGACTTCCACCACCGACATATATAGAGCTCTGGATGACGAATTCTTTATATACCTACGAAAATTTGATCGAATCCCGACTTGAAAACTGGGTCGCATTTTCCGGGTTATGCTTAAGTATTCAAATTTGGTCTATGGTCGAGCTGGTGGACCCTAAACCTATCGGATAGTGATGGAGGCATTCACTCAGTAATTTGGCTATTCGTCGTTATTACATTTGCGACACTAAGCACGGATTTTCCTCGAAGGTCCTTATACAAAGCATCGAATCGTCGATATTCCAGATGGTGCATTTTGAACTTTCTCCACCGCATATGGCGGCTTTGCATGCGACCTTTACCAAAAATCACCTCCTTTCTTAAAAAGCTGGACTGATGGTAAACCAACAGAGCCAGCGTATTTTGTAGGTCTTAAGTCTTCTGTATATATGGTGGCGGTGCTGGTTTTACCTCCACCTTCTTTCCAACAAACTCTTTCTCCGCAAGATGCTGAAATGCTATTGAAACGCTTCTGCAATTATGACCTTTACTTCGGTGACTAAGTATGGTTTGTTGGTTTGTCTGCCTTCCGTCGGGAAATGGTAACATGGCTCCACTCTTAATCTTTCGGAAGTGATCTTCTTGAGCTCGACACTTTATTTTCTACACAGGATGTTCGTCTCCCTTCTTCTAGATAGAAGCTTTTGCCCATGTTTTGTAACGTCTTTTGATTTGCATTTTCTGCCATCTTTTCGGCTAACAGAATATGCATCTTTCCACTCTTCCTCTGGGTCAGGTATATTGAAGCTTAACTCACCGTGCTTCCTATTTGTCAATATTGCTATGTGGGATGTAATTCTGCATGCGTCCATCTTCCATGGTCAGAGCAACCTCATCAATTCTGCCATGCTGACAGAGTTTTTGTTCTTCTCTGGGCAAAATACAATTTTTGTGAGAAAGGGTCAAATTGGCACCATATCAATCGCTTCGTAGATCGTCTTTTCTAAAAGGGCTACACACTCTCAGAGGACTGATTCAATAAGCTGAAAATAGTTTTTGACGGCCTTCTTTATGTTTTCGTTCCCATGGCGCTAGCACATATTTTAAACCCGTGCACTTGCATCTGTGGTTCCGGACTCTGAAGACTGTTTTCCCCTTTTTTTAATCAGAAAAGGTAATAATTTTCCCCTAAATTCGAAAAAAATTCCCCTCTTTTTTCCCCTAAGAGAAATTTGTCTCTATTTTTATATGAAAATTTAATTTAAAAAATGTATGTTTTATAACTGTCTTTATTAACAAGTTATAACCTAAATATATGCAAGGATCAGTTAGCTAATTATATAAGAAACCTAAAATAAAATAGAAACTTCATTAAGAAATAAAAATAAATTCATAAATTAAATCACAAAAATTCAGTAATAACTAAAATAATATAAAAATTGTTTTTGTTATAAAGGAGAACATTTTTGGCTGCTTACCGTTGCATGGTTTGCGTTGCGAATATGTTTTCGTGTCCGGGCATGTTTTTGTAGCTTCGACTTTTTTTGCAAACTGAGTAACTCTGCAGACTTTAAAAAATGGGAGCAGGTGTTGATGCTCCAGTTTGATCTTTGATCTCTTTCCCCCTGACACAGTCAATTCTTATGTTCTGGCAAACTTTCCCGCTGTTTGATGTGTTTACTTCGGCTTTTTTTCGCGCCTGAGCTACTGTAATCGGAGAACAATCTTCTTCTTTTATCTGTAGAATAATTCATATAAGATAAACAAATCAAAAAAATATGTGAAAATATTATTGACTCACCCATTTTGCTGCCATTCAGTTTAAAGTTTGAATTTGAAATGATTTTCTTTTCTATTAGACAAAACTTCAAATCGAGTTAATGCATTCAGATACACAAACATTCTTACGTAGACGTTCGGTGGGCTGTTTTCTTTCATATTTAGTGTGAATATTTCATTATGAGCAAACTTTGAAATTTATTTGTAATGGAAGCGTTTAAGTTTTACTTTTAAACAATTTCATTTCATTTAATTTTTTTTCACCGACAAGGAAACCACTGTGAGACTAATAGCCATTATTTCAGCTTACTTTACTTTTGATAGTCCTAAAGTACTGGCACTGGTCAACATTCCTTTCCAGCGAGCTCGACCCATGCGTTTAGCTGCCTCCAATTGTGCATACTATGCTGGTTTTGATTCCCTTCTAGCTAAACATGCCATACAGGGTTCGTGAGGTCGTTTTCTACTGGTTTTCTGTAGGCCGCTACACATGTCAGGCAGTTCGCCGATTAGTTTGGTGACTATGACAGCGGCCATACCGTCAGATAAACCAAATATTCACAATTACCTTAAAACACTCGTACATCAGGCTCCAAAGCGATGGTCCTAGTACAGACCCTTGAGGAGCGCCACCGCACTAATTTGTAAATACTTCTACTTTCAACCGGATAAAGTAAACGTCTTCGGAGCTTCATTAGGTATGCCGCAGCTAACCCATTTTAACTGCAAGGGGAATGAGAATTGCATAATAAGGCCCCAATGAAAAAAAGCCCGAAAAAAAAATTAAATAAGGCCCCAAATAATTATACAGGAAACAACAACGATTTTTAATAAAATTTGGGGTGCTATTTCCATTTTTGGGGCCGTGTTTCCTAATGAAAATTGGGGTCTTATACTATGTATAATCACCAACGTGATTTAGCCAAAATAATTTATAAATCACGATTACGTGTTCAAGTGTGACATTTTTGTCAACTTTGACATTAGGTGTCCAACTTTCAATATTCAAAATTCGTCCACTTCGGACCAGATAGTTCTTTTTTTATCTGTTGTTTCTGTTTTGATGCCATACCTACCAAGAATAAAACGATTTTTGGTTGTATGTAATTAATAAAAATATCAAAAACTCACCGAAACACGAACAAAATTAGAAAATTTAAATTGAAATAATTTTCTTGACAGTTTCTTTTTATTTTTTGTTTGCTGAATAATGTGCTGAAGTTAATAACAGGTATGTTTGATTTTATTTTGTGTGTATTTGCGATGACCGATATGTAATTAAAATTTAAACACGTATAAATCACGAAAATCTATGATAAATCACGTTATTTATGAGATGATTTAGCTAAATCAAGTTGATATATCGCACGATTTTTTGTACCAAATTTTTATTATTTTTTAATGTTGACAGTTTATTTTACTAAAAATCCAAATTTGAAAATATTTACAAATTTGTTTCTAGGTATATCCGTGATTTTTCATTTTAATGAATAAAAAATGAGAAAATGTTTCGAAGAAATGTTGCAATATTTAATTAAAAATGCATATATAATAGATTGTAAATTTATTTCTAAGAAGACAATATATTGAATAAAAATGCAATGAAAAAAAAAAAAACAACAAAAAATAATTGGGGTGTTATTTCCAAATTTGGGACCCAAATTTCATTGGCGCCTTATTTCCTGCAGCCGATTTATAAGCTCGAAGTCATAAACTCTCCCTCAATTGTTTGCAAGTCTGAATAGCTGGAGCAATAAATTATGCGCTCAGGTTGGGTACCCTAGGCCTAGCTTTTCACAACCTTTAGTTTTATGCGAGTTCTTAATTTTGGGACGATTCAAAGGGTCCTACAGTCTTATGTCGTGTCCGACAGTTACTCTCTAGGACGTTTGTCAGACGTTCGCAAGAGGTGGCGCAGTAATTTATGTTTCGGACCACCGATACCACGTTTTGAAAGGGAAATAATTGTAACCACATTTTCCTTAATAATTGCAACCTTCAGTGCGATTTTTTAGCCAACATGGTATGCTCTGCCACAAGGATATTTGTCGCTGGATAGTTCGGTGAAGCTTTTTCTTAAATGCCAGTCTTTGAAGCCGTTCTGGCTTTTGGAAATCTTGCGCTAAACTCACTCACCGTGGCTTTCTTGAACGCGGGTATGATCCCTTTGGCACACTGCCAGATCCGCTTATTGTGTGTATTTGAGCTATCACTCTTTCGATTTTAACCTACCTTAGGTCACTAAACAAGACATATCCATCTTGTACAATATTGCCAAGCAGACAGCTAAAAAGCATCAGCTACGGACTAACCCACTGATGGAAGCACGTCTCTGTCTATTCGAACAAGTAAACTTGACTCCATGTTTTCAAACAGTCTTCAAACCCTCACATCCCACTGCAACCGGTATTTCCCTCTATAATCATAAAATAATCAGCAGCCAATAAAATTTCTAAAAATACCCAGTAGTAGCTCCAATCAGCTACCTCCACGAAGGCAGCCTCATTAAACAAACATTATGCACCAGCACCAGGTCCTTGTAGCCGCCTTCCGTACATCTTTAGTTCGTTTTTCAATTCGGTAATACGATTTTAATTCCATCGATTAGAATCAGTTTCTGGTTTCCCATAAAACCTGAGCGCATAATTTAAAATCTCATTAGCAATTTGGAGCAATATATATCCATAAGTGGACGTTTATATATACACAGACACACACAGCCACGGCGGAGGGACTTTAAGACACTTCACACGGATTTCCCCAAAAGAAACTAAAAATATACTCAACTATATGTAACCCAACCGAACCCAAACCAAGGGCGTTTATGTTTTCCCATTCATTTCCTGTCTCGATGTGACACAACCCAGACACACTGCGACGCAACCGCCATTAATCACCACCCAAATGAGTTTCCATTTCCTCGCTCGTTCCACTCCTATCCGCACTCTAAAGGAGAACCTGAAAGACGATACCACGAAGACCAGTTTTCGGTGTCGAAATTTTAAGATTACACCCAAAGCCGACATTTGACATGCATTTTATTTGTACATCGCAAGGATATGGAGAGACGGGAATACCTTATCCAGTATGTGCGTGCATATAAGGGGTTCCATAATTTGTTTTTCCTTTTTTTTTTTTTTAATTTAAGCCCGGCGAATGTGACTGCTGACTGAGTCTTATTGGTGTAATAGATTTGCGGGAAAGAAGGCCCCAAGGCCTATAAATTCCTGAGACTATGCAAAAGCAAACGCAAAAATACAAAAACAAAAAAGGAAAGTATCTCCTTACGTATTTGCCACACGTGCTTGACCCATAAAACAATAAATGACAGCCAGCGTGTACAAAGTACCATTGCGTGTCTTCCCGAAATTAAAGTTGTTATCCCTTTTCTGTACATAGACCGTAGTTGTGTGTGTGTGGCAAATTTATCTGCAGGTACGAAAACAAAAAGCGCGCAATATAGGATTGTGTTTTTCCATTTTTGTTTCTCGTCGTCATCGTGTGGTGGCACGACGACGACAAGGACGACGAATAAGTAAAGGTATTCCGCACGCGACATTCATGAATTCGGGAATCAATTTTGCTAGAATGTCCTGCGGATGGCGGTGGGTTTGTGGGAAGAGACATCTCACGCGATATACGAGTAAATACAGCCCCATCAGGAGTTGTCATGAAGATGTGGATAGATGTTATAGGGAACGAATTTTCAATATATAAGGAAGCCCGAGAACAATAAAAAATAAAAACGAAAACAAATAGATCGAGTGGCGTATTATCTTTTATAATCCTTTGCCAGGAACGACCGACGAGACAGTCAGTGTAGGTATTTGTATGCAGCTAGCAATTGTTGCCATGGAATCTGATGACAACAAAAGGAACTGCCGTCTGCTTCACAATGACGAAATTTACGAGAGAAGTTTTGAAAAATATCCCTGCACTAACTTGGGTTGTGCTGTGTTGTTTTGTCGTAGATGCTTTCGGGGATTCATTGACCCCGTATCTCACCCTAGCTTTGACAAGAGTGGATTGGTTCAATAACCCGCTGTGGCGAAATGTGCTTAAACCACGCAACGAGTTCGTTATTGTGAATGCATTTAAAATGCGGTTTTCAGTACCTCTACCTGGTACCCGCTCCATCGTCGCAGCTCTTGAATAGGAGGGTATGAAGCGTACTTGTCATAGGAAAGGTTTGGTCTCCACTTTAAAATACGGTTTCTAGAGTAAGTTTAGTAAAGCATTCAGTGATGAGAGATCAAACGATGGGGCACCCTTGCCACATCCTTCACATATCCTACGGAACTGGGCCTCCATATTTTTATTTTGTTCCCAGGTTCGATTCGCGAAAAAAAAAAACAAATTTACATTTTTTTTTTTCAACAGCTCTCGCGAACGCCTGACAAACATCCAAGAGTATAACAGTCATGGAAGAGTTTCCCAATTAGCCGTTTGGACTCGGCATAAAATTGTGGATCCCTTCCAATCGTCCCAAGAACTAAAAACCCGCACAAATCGAATGGTTGAGAGAAGCTAGGACTAGGGTCCCTACGGACCTCTTGTGCCAACTATTTATTGATTTATTTATTTATTTATGTATTTATTTGTTTACTTATTTATTTATTTATTTATTTATCTATTTATTTATTTATTTATTTATTTGTTTATTTATTTATTTATTTTTCTATATATTTATTTATTTATTTATTTATTTATTTATTTATCTATTTATTTATTTATTTGTTTATTTATTTATTTATTTATTTATTTATCTACATATATATATATTTATTTATTTATTTATTTATTTATTTATTTGTTTATTTATTTATTTATTTATTTATTTATTTATTTATTTATTTATCTATATATATATTTATTTATTTATTTATTTATTTATTTATCTATATATTTATTTATTTATTTATTTATTTATTTATCTATTTATTGATTTATTTATTTATTTATTAATTTATTTATTGATTTATTTATTTAGTTATTTATTTATTTATTTATTTATTTATTTATTTGTTTATTTATTTATTTATCTATTTATTTATTTATTTGTTTATTTATTTATTTATTTATTTATTTATTTATTTATTTATTTATTTATTTATTTATCTATATATATATTTATTTATTTATTTATTTATTTATTTATTTATTTATTTATTTATTTATTTATTTATTTATTTATTTATTTATTTATTTATTTATTTATTTATTTATTTATTTATTTATTTATTTATTTATTTATTTATTTATTTATTTAGTTATTTATTATCGATTTATTTATTTATTTATTTAAACAATCTTCAAACAGTATTGCTAAGCGAAGCATTTTACAAGTATCAACTCAATTTTTGTATAACATTTTTATATTTAATTTTGTAAAAAATCTGAAACACGAATTTAACTCTTTTTGGACAGCCATAAATCGAAAACGTTGCTCCAAGGGTTTGACTAAACAAATGTATTATTTTAACCCGAATTCTAGTTTCAGAAGTCGCTCTTGATGAGAACTACTCAGGATTAATATCGTGCACCTCTGGAGTTCCACAAGGTAGCCATCTGGGGCCACTTTTTTTTTATAATATCTGTTGATGATGTGGTTATAATTTTGCCACTGTTGATGATGATGATGATGTCAAAATATTTTTAAAAATGTACCTATTATTCATTTTTATTAAAGCTTTATTGACTGAATAATAAATTAAGCTGTTAATAGCACTAGCTACCAGGGCTTTCGGCTGAGGTTTTTTAAAAATTATTGGAGACTTCCTGTGTTCTCATATCCATAGACCTACATTTTTGTACTGGCTTGACTATGACTTTGGTGACAATGACAACATTGACCTCACTGCCTTTCAGGTAGGTCATCTGTCTCTGCTAGATACCAAAGAGCCTAAGAAGTTCTAATATTCGTGTAAAAAACGTATTTATCTTCTCAGATAGCCAAGCAGCTCTTAAAGCTCTTGACTCTTCTGTCATAAAATCCAAACTAGTCTTAGAAACATTCACAACCATCTACGAACTTTCTAAGAAAAACCTAGTCGTCCTCTAATGGATTCCAGCCCACAGAGGATTTGAGGGCAATGAGTCAGTCAGATTTTCCCCAAATCCTCCCCCAGGAAGTCACTCTTCCTGATTAATCTGGACAAAAATAACCTGAGAATCCTATGTTACGATTTTGATGTTTGTAGATTGTAATTGCTGATTTACACCATCACATTTGTGCACTTGAGAACGAATTTTGTTTAGTTTTCTCAAAACTAGATGTTCGGCAATATCGAACATAAAAAAAAAACACTCGCCGAGAAGTATTAGGTAGAGATGAATTTTATTTTATTTCATATAGTATTGGCAATGCAAGATTGAATTAAGTTCTTGTTTTGTTTATTTTCTTATTGCATAAATATTTTATTCTACGTTATTCACTGTTGCTTTAACAAGGCAAGGTATCGAACTTACAACACTGCTCTACGAAAATATACTAACTGTCTGCCCTGGCTCCAAACATGAATTTTTCTGGACGTATCATTATCTTGAAGAAGAAGCTGGCAGTGTCCGATTCACGCCGCGAAGTACTGCGATCATGGGAAAGAAATGTTTGCTTGCATTTGTAATATAAAACCATATGGAAATATGCGATGCACTTGTCACATTAAACCATAAATGGAATTATTGTATAGTGGGAAGGAAGTAAGAAGGCAATCATTAATTTGAATTAAGCAAAACGTAGGCATATTTACGTATGCAAAGAAATATGTGAATGTGCTTTCGCCATATAACACGATATGAAGATATTGTATTTTGAGAAGAAGTATATGAATGGAAGATAGGATAGGCGGGTAAGATATAGGAGTTTTGCGCATGCAACAAATCCTTCCCCCCTAATTAAAGAGTGTTATTCTTTGAAGAGGAATAAGACTCGGAAAATATTTTCCAGTATTTGGTACCAGTTTGAAAGCAGAACAGGACAATTTAACAATGTTTTTGCCTAGTTTACCATTATTTTTAGTTTTTCTTTAATTTTAAATAGGTACTAGGTATGAATATATATAATTTTTTTTGTTACATTTACTTTAATATTTAGAATTATTTTTTTTTTTTTAACGCTAACCTTTTTGGATATTTTTTAATTTGCACTAATTACTAATTACTTATTAATTGTTGTAAGTATAGTCTTTTACAATTTTTGTTTGTTACTTTTACTTTAATTTTTAGAAATTTTTTTTTTTTTTACGCTAAACCTTTTGGAAATTTTTCAATTTGCTCTAATTACTAATTACTTATTAATTGTTGTAAGTATAGTCTTTTACAATTTTTGTTTGTTACTTTTACTTTAATTTTTAGAAATTTTTTTTTTTACGCTAAACTTTTTGGAAATTTTTCAATTTGCACTAATTACTAATTACTTACTAATTGTTGTAAGTATGGTCTTTTACAATTTTTGTTTGTTACTTTTACTTTAATTTTTAGAAATTTTTTTTTTACGCTAAACCTTTTGGAAATTTTTCAATTTGCACTAATTACTAATTACTTACTAATTGTTGTAAGTATGTCTTTTACAATTTTTGTTGTTACTTTTACGTTAATTTTAAAATTTTTTTTTTTTTATTAAATTTTTTTTTATTATTAACTGCACGGATTTTGGTAGTGTAAGTGATCGAGTTAACGGTTTACTGGGGGTTTCACTACATGAAGGTGTACTGTTGTTGGAGGGCTCCGTAGCGGGGTCTATAACCTGTTTTTCTATATCTTTGGGCCGTAAAGCCTTTTCACTTTGCCAGTTTCTTAAAATTTTGGGTATAGTTTTACAAACGATGACGACATAAAGAGCTAATGTAAGTACACATGATATTGAGAAGGAAGTCAATAAGGTACGGTGGCTCGAAAAGTTGACCAAAGGGAAGCATGATTGCATAATGTACTGTAGGAAAATGAAAAAGAAGATGTAAAAAAAAATGGTGGAAAAGTTGTGGGAAAGTCAAGTGTTAATCTATTTTTATTTTATTCGTAGTAAGGCTTTAACCGATTGTTATGGATCACAATTTCTTTTCTACCAACTTTGATACCTGTGTTTACGGGTCCTTTTATACTTGTTACTGTATGAGGCCCTCTCCATATGGGTGATAGTTTTCCTTTTCTGTTTTCGCTTTTGACGAGTACTTTATCCCCTACGTGAAATGAATGAGGTCTTATTGTTTTGTCAAAATAGGTTTTTGACCTGTGTTTGCTTGCTAAAAGGTTGCGCCTGGCTATGGAATATGATTTTTGAAGTCTATATCTTAGAAGATGGCAGTAATTTTCGTGATTGTATATGGGTTCAGGATCTCTTTTGAGGTTAGAAGGTATGTCAGGCGTGAACCCATAGAGACATTCCATGGGTGTGAGTTTCGTGCTATCATGACTACTATTATTATAAACGAAGGTTGCTGTTCGCAAGAACTGATCCCACGACCTGGGGTTTTCGTCAGTTATGCTTCGCAGATACTCCACTATTGGCCGGTGTGCTCGTTCGAGTGCACCATTTGACTGGGGATGGTAGGCTGTGGTCTGCAACTTTTTTATCTTAAGCAGTTTGCAGAACCCTTTAAATAAATCACTGAGAAAGTTTGTCCCCTGATCCGTGACAATCTGTTTAGGAATACCGAAACGTGTAATTATATTATCGAAAACAACCTGAGCCACGGTTTGGGCCTCTGCATTTTGCATAGCATGGCAATCAACAATTTTCGTCAAATTATCCTGAAAGGTTAGAATATACAAATTTCCAGACTCTGACTGTTCTAATGGGCCTACGATATCTAAGTAGACTTTATCGAAAGGTTTTTCGGCGATATCAGTGATCATCATTGGCATGCGTATCAAAGGTGTTGCTTTCATGGTCTGACATTTTTTACATTTTTTGATGTAAGTTTTGATGTCTCTGAGCATGTGCCGCCACCAATATTTTTTGCGAATTCTTTTATACGTTTTTACTACACCTTGATGACCACCAAACATCGAGTCATGGTAGTCCTTGAGAATGGTTTGTATCTCTTCGGGGCTACTGATTTCTTCTATGGGTTTTGTATTTACTGCTTGTAATTCCATTGCGCTCTGTGTTATAAAGGAGGCTTTTGATTTTTCAGAATCGCTTGGTTGTGTGATTTGGGTGCTTTGACTAACTGTAGGTGCTGGCTCAGGAGATGGACTTTTCGTTTGTGCTTGTAACCTCGTTACAGCATTAGATACTGCTGTTTTTATCGGTAGAATGTCCATGACTTTGTTCGGTGGTTGGTGCACCTCGGCTTGTACTTCAATTATAAAAGGCTCCGTAGTTTCTTGTGTAAGTGACTGAGATGTATTTAAATTCGCACAAAACTTGCACTCTACAGGTTCTTCAATTGTTGGCTTAGCTTTCTCGGCTTCGTATTCGGCATATGTTAGGATTTTGTCTGTAACTATACACTGTTTCGGTTGCCGTTCTTGTGCAGGTTTCGCCACATTACATTGTGGAATTCGGCTAAGGGCATCAGCATTGGTATTGTATTTGCCTGGCTTGTATTCTATTTCGTAATCGAATTCCGACAATTTGTGATGAAATCGAACGAGGCGAGTTGTAGGATCTTTCACGTTAAATACTCCCTTTAAAGGCTTATGATCTGTATATACAGTAAATTTGCGCCCTTGAAGGTAGCATCTAAAATTTTTAGTAGCCCATACGATTGCTAGTAACTCTTTCTCAATAGTAGAGTAGTTACGTTCGGCTTTGTTTAAGGTGCGGCTAGCATATGCAATGGGCTGGTCTTTACCTACATCGCCCTGGGATAGTACAGCTCCGATCGCTTCACCGCTTGCATCCGTCGTCAGATTAAAAGGCTTAGAAAAATCCGGATAGATCAATAAAGGAGGTGAGACCAAAAGGTCTTTGATTTCTTGAAAAGCTCTCTGGCATTTTTCAGTCCAGTTGAACTTTACATCCTTACGGAGTAGGTTTGTGAGGGGACGAACTATTTTAGAAAATTGTGGGATAAATTTACGGTAGTAGTTAGCGAGCCCCAGAAAAGATTGGACCTGCCTAACTGTTCGTGGGGATGGAAAATGTTGCACTGTGGCAGTTGTGCTAGGATTTGGAAGTGCCCCTAATTCTGAACATATATGTCCCAAATAAACTACTTCCTTTTGTAGGAATCTGCACTTTTCCGGCTGCAGTTTTAAGTTATTTCTTCTCAATCTATCAAAAACCCTTTTCAGTTTGATGTTATGATCAGTGAGGTTTTTCCCGTAGATGACGATGTCGTCCAGGTATACGAAGCATTCAATACCTTGTAACCCGGTAAGAACATAGTTCATCAAGCGTTGGAACGTGGCCGGCGCTCCTTTTAAGCCGAAAGGCATACGCTTAAACTCATAGTGTCCGTAGTTGGTGCTAAAAGCGGTTTTTGGTCGATCCTTTGGATCTACCAGAACCTGGTGATAGCCACTGGCTAGATCGAGCGTGGAAAAATAACGGGAATGACCGAGTTGATCAAGTATGTCCTCAATTCGAGGAAGAGGGTAAGCATCACCTATAGTGCAATCATTCAGTTTGCGAAAATCAACCACGACTCGCCATCTATTTTCACCATCCGGACCCGGCTTTTTGGGGACTACCAGGAGAGGTGAGTTCCAAGGACTTTTGCTAGGTTGGACAATGTCGTCCTCCAACATCTCCTTTAACTGATCATTAATTACTTGCCTTTTAATGTGGGGTAGTCTGTACATTCTTTGATTTATCGCTGCCTGGTCCTGCACCAATGGTATTTCATGTGTTAGAGCGGTTGTGTATGAAAGGCGATCGCCTTTTAAATGAAAAATATCGCAATACTCATTGCAGAGATTAACAATGGCAGTCTTTTCTTCAGAACAGAGATTTTTCCCTATGTTGAGCTCGTTTTCGAGTTTTACTATTCGCATGTTACGTTGTAGATCGTCCGAATTCTCGTTGTCCGGTATGAAGTATTTTACGTGCTGAATTGAATGTTTCGTCTCTGGAGCATGTTCCTTTTCGGATTCCAGAGGAATTATTTTATAGTCTTGTGCTGGACTTAGTTGCAACCTTAATTTGTGTATGATAACTGTTTTGTTATTTATATTAAGGGCACTTATTAAATATTTCTTTTGACCTGAAGGAAAAATACAGTTAGAGAGGAAGACTCCATCACCTACTTTATCGGGCAAGCAGAGCATTTCTTCCGAAAACTCTAAAGGAATTCTTATAAGTTTTTGTGACCGTTCAGGCAGACAGACAGGCTTCTCAAGTACAACATCCAAACACTTAAATTGGTTGTAGGCGTTGTTTCTATCCAAATTGTTTTTTACTACAAAACAAGCATCCTTTGTTGAGGTTACGCAGTCAGCTTCTTGGTTGTAAGAAGCCTTAGAGACTATACGGCTTTTGGATTGGGCGACTGTTGGCTCCAATTTTGCTGTATATTGTCCCACTTCGACTGCCCTTTTAGGACTCGGAATAAAATCGGGGTAATTCAGAGGTATGCTAAACTCCTGTGCATTGGTTTTCGTACAAGGGAATTTCAGTTGATGGTTAGGCCCATCTACATTACAATGTTTTGATAGAAAGTCGTTTCCGAGTATTCCGTCATCCGAAAACGTTGCGGTCTTACCCAGTACTTGGAAGGTGCAGGGAATTTTAGATTTAACATTAAACTGTCCCTGGCAGGCACCAACACTCTTTCCTTTACCAAAAGGTGTTTGCAGTAGGCATGCCTCATCTGTTTCTAATTTTACTTCTGGCTTGAGTGACTTCTGTTTGATTAGACTAACTTCGGAGCCGGTGTCTACGATTAGCTTTGCATGACCGTTTAGGCCTATGTCGAGAGGAAGAACTATTGTGGGGACACCGTGTTTGGGCTTCCGAAGGTTCCCTTTAGTTTTGTCGTTATAAGTTAATGTCGAGCCGGGGGTTTTGGGCTCGACAGTTGGGAGTTTCCCTGGTTCTCCGATTCCCATTTCATTTTTTGTCGGCATTCGTTGACATCATGGCCGGGTCGACCACAAAAATTACATTTTTTTTGTATGTTATAGACCCTGGGTATGTTTTCCGGCGGGCCATTGGTCGCCTGGATTGAGGGGGAATTTTCATAAACTCTATGGGAATTTCTTTGATTGAAGTGATTTTTCCTATTATGGGCAAAATTGTTAGTATTTGCCTTGTTAGCTCGTCGGCAGTCTCTAATGTCGTGATTATATAGTCTGCAATTTGTGCAGAAAGGTGTATTTTTCCTACTTAGACAATCACTGTATGTATGCCCAGTTTTTCCGCAGAAGCTGCAAATCACGCCGTGATTTTGTGAATTATTTGGAAGGATTTTATTGTGGACAAAGTTATGGGATTGCTGTATATTTAAATCGAACGGTGTTACTTGGGGATTTAGCTGCGGTTGAGGAAAACTAGTATTGTTCCCGGGCCAAAAGCTCGGATTCGGGAAAATATTGTTAAAAGTTGGATTGGTAGGCGGTTGAAATTGTGCATTTAAATGCACAAGTTGTTGTGTTGGAAGGACAGTTTGTTGCAACCTTTCCATATCTAATGCTCGTTGCACTAGTTTGTCTATAGATTCATCCCCTACCGTTAATAAATATTGACAAAGATACGGATTAGAGACCCCTGTTTTTAAAGCGTTTTTGGCAAAATCTTCCAACTGTGTTTTCACAGCTGGAGTTGCTACACAGCCATATTTAAGATCCGCTGCCTCCTTGCAAAGCTGCAGCATCTGCTTTATCCTAGTGGTAAAAGCGATGAGAGCTTCCAAGGGGTACTGTCTCATTGTTATTAGTTTATTTACCACTTCTTGGTACGTTTCACGGGGCAGATAAGTGCGGTTGAGGAGCTGTTCTGCTTCCTCAAAAGATGTTATTTGATTAGATGCGACTAACAAATAAGCATCCCCTCGCAGTCTGGTAGGGAATATTTGGACAAAAGCTTGGTGTTCGGCATCAGGTAGGCATTCAAGTACCTTCTTACAACAGCCTAGAAACGTTTGTAGTTCTGTACTCAATGCAGGGCTTTGTTCACCCGAAAATAGTGGCACTATCTGCGCAGTTAGTTTGGCGATTTTGCAGTAATCTGCCGACATTTTAAAATTTGTTTCTGGTTTATTTTCTATAGTTTGCGATTCAATGGATAATTCCTCTTCAGATTCATTAACGGAAATGTCCAACCAGTTTAAAATAATTTCGCTATCCCTCAAATCACTTTCACTACTATCTCTCCGTGTTAACTTATTATCTATAGCAAGGGGTTGCGTTTGACCTTGAAAATCTAACAATTCTTTTTTAAATTGTGCAGTTGCCTCTTTCAGATGGCTAATTTTACTGAGTCTCTGCTCACGGGTTTTTTCTAATTCTCTGTTTATATTTTCACACTGCAGAACTGTTAGATTTTCATTGTTTCGCGCTTTATCTAATATTAATTCTAAATAATCACTTAAACTTACACTATTTGACAATATCGTCCCGGATCGAAGTCTTCTAGGTGACAATGCTGGTTGTAGTGGTTGCGGTGGTTGTCCTGTTGAAGTTCCTGGTTGGTCGGCGGGATTTTCTTCTGGAGTTGAGTCCCCTCTGGTTGGTGTTGCTTGGTTCATTTACGTATTCATATACCCTCGAAACCAGACTCAGTTTCGAGTTTAAGGGTAAGGTAGTCTTGCCCAGTATAATTATTCGGATTAAGGCTTTTCAAGCTATTATCAGTTTAAAACTGTTGCTTCCTTAATCCTACCGGCTGCGCCAATTTGTTACGATTTTGATGTTTGTAGATTGTAATTGCTGATTTACACCATCACATTTGTGCACTTGAGAACGAATTTTGTTTAGTTTTCTCAAAACTAGATGTTCGGCAATATCGAACATAAAAAAAAAACACTCGCCGAGAAGTATTAGGTAGAGATGAATTTTATTTTATTTCATATAGTATTGGCAATGCAAGATTGAATTAAGTTCTTGTTTTGTTTATTTTCTTATTGCATAAATATTTTATTCTACGTTATTCACTGTTGCTTTAACAAGGCAAGGTATCGAACTTACAACACTGCTCTACGAAAATATACTAACTGTCTGCCCTGGCTCCAAACATGAATTTTTCTGGACGTATCATTATCTTGAAGAAGAAGCTGGCAGTGTCCGATTCACGCCGCGAAGTACTGCGATCATGGGAAAGAAATGTTTGCTTGCATTTGTAATATAAAACCATATGGAAATATGCGATGCACTTGTCACATTAAACCATAAATGGAATTATTGTATAGTGGGAAGGAAGTAAGAAGGCAATCATTAATTTGAATTAAGCAAAACGTAGGCATATTTACGTATGCAAAGAAATATGTGAATGTGCTTTCGCCATATAACACGATATGAAGATATTGTATTTTGAGAAGAAGTATATGAATGGAAGATAGGATAGGCGGGTAAGATATAGGAGTTTTGCGCATGCAACACCTAACAGGAATAATTAGCGGACACGGTCTAGTGACAAAAATACCTCCACCGCATTATCGTCTCACCGGATCCTACTTGTAGACTCTGTCTTGAGAGTGACGAATCCTCTCTTCAAATAGTTGTAGTGGTAGTTGGTTTACTAAAGAAATTAGGGATCTTATGGACCTACGAAATCAGTCTTATAACGAGTGGAAGCCCTACAGATTAGTTTTTCATCTCTTCCGCTATCGTACCCGGCGAAAAGAGGTAGTTAGTAAAATAAGGGCTGCTAAACAGAGATTTTATATGACCAAATTGAATCCCTCGCTGACAGGTCGACAGCTTTGAAAAAATCTTCGTGCAATAGGAATGGGCAAACAAAATCCTAGTTTGGAAGACAATTTAGACTTAAACACTCTGAACAAAAACTTCGTTGCACTTTCTTTCCCTGATCTTAATGTAGTTCTTTCAAGTCTATCCGTCTCTTCTAGCGTATTAATAGACACTATCGAATTCTCTTGCGTTTCAAGCACAGATGTTGTTGCTAGCTTGTTGTCAGTGAAGTCGAATGCTGTTGGTTTGGATGAAACACATCCAAAAATTAGTCTGCCCTTACCCACGTTTTAAATCATATACTAACAACAGGCGTGTATCCTTTTCAATGGAAAAATTCAAAGATTGTTCCGATCCCAAAAAGTCCAAACAGTAAAGACTACCGTCCTATTTCCATTCTTCCTTATTTCTCGAAGGTCTTTGAGAGGATAATGCAAAAGCAAATTAACTGTCATATTCACTCAAATAGCTTGCTTTCATCGATGCAATCTGGTTTTAGGAAAAAATCACAGATGCATAATTGCGGTCATTAACGAAGAGATTAGACAGGCTCTGGACGAGGACCAAGTGACCTTTTTAATATTTCTGGACTTTTCTAAGGCTTTTGATACTGTCGATCAGAAGCCTTAGAAAAGATATGCAAAAAGCTCTCTAAGTTGTTCGGCTTTTCACCATCAGCGGTTTCATTAATGTCGGCATACCTAAGAAAACAAACAGTTTAGTTTCTATAGGACATTACTCTTCCGACTTCATTTTCACCTATCGTGGGGTTCCACAAGGTTCTATTCTGGGTCCTCTTCTTTTATCCCTTTATGTTAACGAGATTCCAAAATTTGTATCGACATCAACATCAATACACATGTATGCGGACGATGTGCAGTTGTATCGGAGTTGTCATCTTGGTATGATTGAAGATTGTGCTAACACGATTAATATTGATCTACGGAGGATAGCTGATTGGTCCGATAGGAATGGGCTATTTCTAAACCCCGGTAAAACTAAATGTGTTGTTATCAGTAAAAAGTCCCTGGACCTTTTCTATTTTCCAGACATAAAACTTAACGGCTCCAGAATAGAGTACGTCGATTCAGCCAAAAATCTGGGAGTGATATTTAATACGAGACTAACATGGGATACTCATATTAACATAGCCGTTGGCAAAGTATACGGTGTGTTACGCCAGTTATGGATCCCACAATATTTCACCCCTCAAAAAACGCGTATCATGCTAGCAAAAACACTTGTTGTTCCAATCCCAAGCTTTGGTTGCGACTGCGATGCTGCCAGCAGAAGGAAGCTTAACGTCTCATTTAATAATATTGCGCGTTATGTTTATAACCAGTGTTTCAAATTATTTCAAATAACTTTACAATATGACTCTTGACAATTTACTTCGTTTTTGTTCACTTGTCTTGTTATCCAATGTGGTGCAGACGCATCAGCCAAGTTATATTTTTACTAAATTGTGCTTTAGTTCCTCTAACAGATCCCAAAAACTTGTTCACCCTCGAGTCGAATGTCTAACATCGGAACGACAGTTTCTCACTAACTCCATCCGCTTATGGAATTCCTTGCCTCGGCCTGTGCGAAGGTTAGGCGGCACTGAACAGTTTCGGACTAAAGTCAAGTCCTTTTATTTTGAGGTTACCGACTAATTTTGTTTTTACTCATTTTGCTTTTAGTTATTCTTTTTTTATTAACTTTAACTAATTGAATGGAGATATATGTATATATTGCTTTTATATAATATGTATATATATTTTACTGTATATCTATATACAGTAAAATTTCCTTAAGAATTGTTACATTTTTTTCTTCTTTCTCTTTCTCACTTTCTTTTAAATCTCTAAACATGTCTTTTAGTTGCTTGTATCATATATTTATTTGAATTTATCGTTATCAAGCTTTCACTATAGTATAAGATAATTTTATGCCTTAATGTGTAAGCACTCAATTAAAATAAATTAAATGAAATGAAATGAAAATACTAATGTAAAGTCCTGCTCTGTATCGTCTCAAAAAAATCATCCTTGGTGATGAAATAATCAATTCAGCTACCATACCAGAGAAGATGCTTGTCTTCCTGACTGCTTCCGGAGTGAAAAGATGGCTCAAGGACCCTCTCAGGGAAGGCACAATAGGCTCCTTTGAGAAGCCCCAGTTGGCTCTTCAGCTCTTCAATCAAGTACTTCGGTGGTATAGCCGTCTAAACTACAGGGTGTCCGCCGGGAAGGTATACTACTTTGTTTTGCCGCCATTTTGGTAAACATTAGTCTTGACAGTTCATATTTGGCAGTCGTGAAGTAGACACGTGGCAAATTTATTATGGAAAAATATTCGATAAACCAACGTGTTTTAATCGTTAAAACATTTTATCAAAGACAACCCCGATTTTCATGAAAAAATCATAATGAGTGACGAGGCACATTTTCATTTGAATGGATATGTGAATAAACAGAATAGTCGGTTCTGGGCAATGGAAAACCCTCAAATTATTCATCAGTCACCTGGTGTGCTATTTGGTCAGGAGGAAAACGGCGTAACGGTAGCTGTGAATGGGGAGCGATATCGTGATATGATTGAAATCTTTTTAACGCCACAACTTCATGCTTTGGGCTTGACTAACATCTGGTATCAACAAGACGGTGCCACATCGCATACAGCCAGGATTACAATGGAATTACAGCGAGACCTCTTTTCACAACAAGTTATTTCAAGAAATGGTGATGTTGATTGGCCTCCACGGTCGCCTGATTTGACTGTTCCGGACTTCTTTTTGTGGGGATATCTGAAAAGCAAGCATTATGCAAACAAACCAGAAACGCTTGAGCAACTCAAACAAAATATTCGCGATGAAATTAATGAAATACCGCGTGAAATGTGTGAGAATGTAATGAAAAATGTGCTCAAAAGGGCTCGCATTTGTGAGACTAACAGAGGTGGACATTTACCTGATATTGTATTCCATACATAATTGCCGACATTAAATAAAACATTTATCAATATAAGATCCATTCTCTTTCATTTAATCAAAAATTCTGTGGCCACAAGCCATAACCGCCTAAGTTTTTTTTTCATACTTTTCAGGAGAGCAGATTAAAGTTTCAAATCATCACTTCAAATCAGGAATATTTGAAGTGATGATTTATTTTTTTCGTTGGAAAAACTTCTGGTTAAAAAAAGATTATGGTCATAAAAAATGAATTGGATGTAGATTTAAATGCTTAACACGATGGTGCCTTTAACTTAATTTTGTCCTAACTCGAGTTAAGCGGTTATGGCTTGTGGCCACTGAATTTTTGATTAAATGAAAGAGAATGGATCTTATATTGATAAATGTTTTATTTAATGTCGGCAATTATGTATGGAATACAATATCAGGTACTACAAACAAAGTAGTATACCTTCCCGGCGGACACCCTCGAATCGAATTATGGGGCCTTGTGTCATAAAACTATACATCCAACGGTAAAATTGCTAACCAAAATGAGCACAAATCAGCTGTCAGTTGTCAAAGTGGTTTTTGCTCAAAAAAAGTGTTGGGGATTCTGAAAAAAAAGTCTTCTTAAAAAAAAAATCACCCTTTATGAGACGAAATGTTGCTCATGGATGACATCCCCCCCTTTACTCCTAACAAGCGACAGCAATTTAAGTCGCAAATATTTGCATGGAACTGCAGATAATCGGAGTCTTAAGTGTTTCTCATTGAAATCCTGCCGCTACCCATATCAACAACACATAAATGGAAACAATTAGCATTGAGTAGTGTAACTTGTAACACCTCCTTCAAGGACTGCGATCTACATCAAATTCGACACACTTTCGAGGCATAAGACAATTCCAGAGAAAGCCTGATCCTAATCATCACACATCTGCTACACTTTGATATCCTCGCAGACAATGATGTCGGATGTCGCAAAGACTTAAGCTCAATGCAAACATGTCGGAATAATTATTCGTAGGTAGGTGGGCTCCTTCCTGAAGATTGCCCAATTCAATCAATTAGCATACAAATTCCTCAGCACTTACAGAAGATTATCAATACATAATATTTCATCCCATAATGGCCCTCACCGAAACAAAATAACAGTAATCTCAGTCCGGATAAGGAGTCACCCTTCCCCCTGCAAATGGGCGACCTGCAAATTAAAGCATCATCATTATTTTTTAATTTCGCAACGAAATTTATTATCATCTTCTCAGTTGTGTGTATGTGCATAGCTATCCTACTACAGTCCTTGGCAGTCATAACATAAATCATCAAATTTAAGTCCTTGTTTCACTTAAACACCTGATGCAACTATGGAAAACATGCTCGTTAGCAGTTGTGTGCAGGGGCAGCACTCCCACCCACCTGTAAACTTTCAGCTAATCCTAAGCAAGTTTGGGTATTCTGCTGTTGGGACAGGTAAAGCTCTGCCCGATTATGTTGGCAGAATGTCTGCGTGTGTGTGATAAACGCAAATTTAAATTTGTTTTCGTCTTCTGTTTGTGTTCGGGTGGAGTTCATGCATATGCGAGTGAGCCATCGGGTGTGCTAATTTTAATCAGCGACTTTTGTAAGACTTAAGACTTTTCCAGCCTTACAAGATGGATGCCCACCCTGCGATGGCAATTGTGGGGACATTTATTTGTTTCCCTGTGAATCAATCCGCCCTCACTTGAATGGGGCGACCAATTTTACTCGAGTGGTATTGCAGCCCGCAGGCGGCACTCGTCGAAAATTAAACAAATAAACGTCAGAAGGATGGCTCTGTTGAAGTGCGTCCGGTGTCCTGATTTATTTGAAATTTGTGTTTTTCTTCTACTCACTTTTTTTTTTCTCTCGTCCTCTTTCCATGTTTGTTTTGTGTCTCTGTACCCACTCATATGTTAGTGGTTATAATTCGATTACACTGCTCGCAGGCATTTCTGGCAGAGTGTCCTTTTCCAATTACCTTTTGTTTACTTTTCCAAACTCCCAGAGGAGAAATATCGAATTAAATTCCGAAAAGATGAAGATGTCGTCGCCGCTCCCTAACCATCCCATCGCACATCACAGTCTCTGCGTCTCTGTCTCTGTTCTCTGTCGTCAACACACAATGAGAGGTGGTTTTTACAGTTCGTTTTTCCCATTTTTATGGCCATTTAATGATACCATTGTTCCGTGTTATGTGATACGCTGGCAGCGCGAGTTAAGTATCCATAGCAAAACATATTGAGAAAAAAGATAACATTATTTGTATTCAATGATATCTTTAGTCTCTAGTACAGTCTTGCACACAACGCTACAATGATAACATATGTAAAAGAGATAATATCGTTTGTATACAATGTTGGAATATTATCTCTTCTTCATTATCAAGCAAGACGATTGTACGCTTGGGTCTCCTTGTAGATAGATAAGAAAAGTATATAAATACGACTGTATGATGAATTTATCGATAGTCTTATTGTAACTACATAGTAGCCTTAAGCTCCTTTTAGAATTAGTAAAAAGTATTTCAATAATAAAGGACATAGTTCCAAATAAATATTGTTTAATTTTAAAAGTAAGAACCAAGTGTTTTAATTGGCGATCCTGCCAGGAGGTTAAATATACTTTTTAACTTCAATCGAGCGGACCTCGGGAACAAGTAGTGAAATCTAGTATAAACAGAACACTCGCGTTACCGGTTACAAGAATTACCTAGCATAGCAGGTACAAATATAGCTCCTTCGTACGAAGCAGCAAAGCAATTCAGTGAAAGTGTATATGTGGAAAAAAAAAAAAACACACAAATTCGACGACAACAGACACGAGTTCAAAATGGAACAACTCGCAGTATTAATGGCAAGATTAGAAGCTTTAGAAACCAGGTGCAACACAGTAACACAAACCCTAGAGCACACACGCACAGAGAATGCAAGGTTAGCAGCAATAATAACTAACCAAAATCAAATAAACACTAATTTAGAAACAAAACTAAATGAAGTAAAATCTGGATTAGGCATAGTACCAAACATACCTGTGCTAGAGGAAATAAGAACCACATATACAGATGGTAGTGAAATACAGTTAGACGCATTTAAAAGCCTACCTATTTTCAACGGCGATCAATCAAATTATCGGTCGTGGCGCGAAGAAGCATCCAGATTAATGGACAGCATTAAAAACCTCAAAACACACAGTAAGTACGCAGCAGCATTGACTATAGTGAAAAGTAAAATACAGGGTGCAGCCGCGAATGTGTTAACTAATTATAACACAATTTTTAATTTTGAGGCGATACGTAACAGATTAGATTATACGTACTCTAATCAAGAACCTCTATACGTGCTACAAGACATGATGAAAGCCATCACGCAAAAAAGAAGCACACTGTCTGAATACCACGACGAGATAAATAAAAATCTCAATTTAATAATATCAAAAATCACTATGTCAGGTGATCCGCCGAATATAATCGACAGACTAATTAAAAATGCTAACGACGACGCAGTTCGTATATTCATTGATGGTATGAGTGACAACTTTACAAGAGGATCAT
The DNA here is from genome assembly GCA_951230905.1 of Cheilosia variabilis. NCBI lineage: Eukaryota > Metazoa > Arthropoda > Insecta > Diptera > Syrphidae > Cheilosia > Cheilosia variabilis. The sequence goes on from OX579679.1 coordinate 48,331,879, forward strand.
TATATTCAGCTACAATAAATGATCTAGAACACGCATTCGCAATTGCTCGCAGAATAGAACATGATAATGTGCACAGGCATTTACATCTCACTCAAGATAAGCACCACAAAAATATGCCACATGAACACAGAAACGAAAGAAGACCAAACTATTCGAGCCAAACAACGAATTATCAACCCCAGAAGCAATACGATAATATGCAGCAACACAATCAAGGACCACGCCTAAACCCTTCCAAGAGAAATGACGGACCACAGCCGATGGAGATAAACTCGAGACAAATTGTACATGCACAGCGACAAAATTGGAATCAATACAAACCCGATGTATATAATCCACCAGCGAAACGTGAACACAGCGGGAGTTTCAACACACACAACAGACCGCAACGATCTTATCAGCAGAACTTCAAGCAGCAGAGAGTAAATAACTCCCGACAACAACGCAGAGACGATGTCAGCAGTACATATGCAGAAGCAGATGAAACGGAATGTATGGTAAATAATAACATAAGAATAGATCATTTAAACTAGTAGACGGGTTGCCCTGCTTAAATTTAACTAGTACTATTTCTAAGAAAATTTATAAAATTCTTATTGATACTGGTGCAACCCATAATTACATTAATAGAAAATGCGATTCTAGCGAAAAAATTAAAATTAAACCTATAAAAATAAAAACAATGCATGGTTATTCTATGGTAGATACAAAGAAAGTAGTTAGGATATTAAAGAAAAATATAACATTTTTTGAATTAGAGGATATTCAGTCTTTTGATATGATATTAGGATATGAAGGACTTAAAGTTCTAAACGCGGAAATAAATTTCAGTAATATGACTCTAACTACCATAAGCAGTGTCGAATCTATTCAGAAAATTAATTACATAATTGGGGAAAATAATATTTATAAAGCAGACATAGATAGACTGATGAAGATTAATAACAGCATAGGACCGTTACCCTTTACAGATACTATAGAAGCAAGCATTAGGACGACCAATGATAATCCGGTTTATGTTAAACAATATCCATATCCCATAGCAGATAACGAATTCGTAAACAAAGAAATACAGAAACTCTTACATGACAATATAATAGAAAAAAGCCATAGTCCTTATAACAGTCCCATATGGACAGTACCTAAAAAAGGTTTGGACGAAAAAGGAAAACCAAAACGGCGCATGGTTGTTGATTTCCAAAAACTTAACGCTCACACTGTAACAGACAGATACCCCATTCCGGATGTCAACATGACAATTCAAAATTTAGGTAAAGCCAAGTACTTTACAACGTTAGATTTGGAGTCAGGTTTCCACCAAATTAAAATCAAAACAGATGATAAAGAAAAAACAGCTTTTGCTATAAATGGCGCAAAATATCATTTTAAACGAATGCCTTTCGGGCTCAAAAATGCACCAAGCATATTTCAGAGATGCGTGGACGACATTTTGAGAGACTTTGTAGGTAAATTCGTACACGTTTACATTGATGACGTATTGATATATTCTTCATCTGAGGAAGAACATATACAGCACATAAGTCAAGTATTCGACGTACTCAATAAAGCCACATTAAAAATATCTGATGAGAAAAGTAAGTTTTTTCAAGAAGAAGTAGAATACTTAGGTCACATAATCAGACATGGTAGAATCACTACGAACCCTGAGAAAATAGCAGCTATAGAAAATTTTCCAGTCCCACAAACGGTAAAGGATTTGAGAGGATTTTTAGGTCTTACAGGTTACTATCGTAAGTTTATAAAAGGATACGCAAGCATAGCCAAGCCCCTGACATTATATTTACGAGGAGATAACGGTAAAGTAAACAAAAAACAAAGTAAAAATATTAAGTTAAATCTGAATGATTCAGCATTAGAAGCGATTAGAATTTTAAAAAATTATTTGAAAGAACAAGTCGAACTTTTTCAACCGGATTATAGTAAACCATTCGAGCTTACTACAGATGCATCCAACATAGCTATTGGAGCCGTACTAAGTCAGAATAAGCAACCTATACACTTCTTGTCAAGAACACTGAGTAAGACAGAAGAGAACTATAGCACAAACGAGAAAGAGCTATTAGCGATCATATGGTCCTTACAAAAACTCAGAAACTACATATATGGTATAGCAGACTTAACCATATATACCGATCACCAGAGCCTTATATATTCGGTATCAGAAAAAAATCCCAACACAAAGCTGAAACGTTGGAAGGGAATCATTGAAGACTTTGGAGCAAAATTAGTTTATAAACCAGGAAACCTAAATCTTGTAGCTGACGCATTATCACGTCAACGCATAAATACTTCTACCATAGAAACAGCACATTCAGCTGAAAGTTCTTCTAATGATATAATAAAAACTGTGAATCAGCCTTTTAATGCATACACTGCACAGTTCGAACTTATTGAAGATATAACAAATAATATCGAAACACAAATCTATTTTGGTAACAAAATAAGACTCATAATAAAGTTTAAGGACAAAGACTCTTTACTAAGGCAGATGAAAGAAGCTATACAACCCCAAAAGATTGTAGCTTTGCATACGAAATTTGAAAACATATACAAATATGGTGAAAACATAAAAAAAGAATTCCCACTAGTAAGATTTATATTCACACCAAGAAAACTTCAAGACGTGACAAATTTGGAGGAACAACTAAAACTTGTAAGGGTAACTCACGAAAGAGCACACCGAGGGTTACGTAACAATATACAAGAAATCTCATAGAAAACAATAATAAACAAAAAACTATAAATTCTAGATTCGAACAAATTTTGCAACAATTCGAAGGTCAGAGCCTTAAAGAACATTTAGTAATAGAACAAGTGTACGAACAATTATTATTATTGACCAGAACAATTAATGCAGCAAAAAATAATGAATATTTATCAGAAAGCCTAGACTTAGATGACATTAAAAATATTATTCAACATGAAATAATTCAAGTACCCATAATAAATATACTTGAGTACTCTAAAATATTATTAGCTAGAACTGATGAATTCTTCATCACAATATATAAATATCCAGTTCTAATTAAATCATGTAAATTGTATAAAGTAACACCCTTAAATTCAAAACATGGAAAAATCATTACAGATAAAACAATTGCCTTATGTAACCAAACTTATTTAAGAACAAGAAATTGTCAAAATCATCTAAGTAAAAACATTTGTGAAATTAACTTTGAAGAAGAAAATTGTCTTATTCCACTTTTAAAGAATATAACTTCAAAATGCAACATTAAACAAGAATACGATTACGACTTAGAAATTGAATCCGGTGTTATGTTATTAAGCGGTAAGCATAAGCTAAATAATCAAACAATTAATGGTATAAACTTAGTTACTTATGAAAATACTATAAATCTAGATGATAAAATATACAAAAACATGCATAAGCAAATTAAAGAAGTTATATTAAGAAATCATAATTCAGAGTCTTACATCGACCAAATAATTAAAGAAGATACAATATACAAATTCGATAACATAGATACTTTAAAAAAACTAATTATTCCTTTTGAAGAAAAACCGATATTATCAACTATATACACAATTGTAACACTGATTGTTATTTTAGCATTTACGTACGTAATGATAAAAACTATACAATGTATAACAGATCGTCAAAAACAAAAAAAGATTGACGCATATAACAAAACTTATGAAAGAGAGATGTTAAAAATAGCGTCGAAAAATCGGGACGATTTCGTTTAACAAGGGGGGGAGTTAAGTATCCATAGCAAAACATATTGAGAAAAAAGATAACATTATTTGTATTCAATGATATCTTTAGTCTCTAGTACAGTCTTGCACACAACGCTACAATGATAACATATGTAAAAGAGATAATATCGTTTGTATACAATGTTGGAATATTATCTCTTCTTCATTATCAAGCAAGACGATTGTACGCTTGGGTCTCCTTGTAGATAGATAAGAAAAGTATATAAATACGACTGTATGATGAATTTATCGATAGTCTTATTGTAACTACATAGTAGCCTTAAGCTCCTTTTAGAATTAGTAAAAAGTATTTCAATAATAAAGGACATAGTTCCAAATAAATATTGTTTAATTTTAAAAGTAAGAACCAAGTGTTTTAATTCGCGCGCTCGCTTCGAAAGGAGAAATCTCTTTTAATTACTCCTTCGCTGAGTCGCGCAGCCATTGTTTCCGAATAGATGTAAACAACTACTGCCGTGCGTTAAATGGTGTAGCAATTTAAGCTGCTTAAGTTAAATTCCACGTAAATTTTCAACATGTGAACGAGTGCCATGAATATTTATTTACGCCCCAGCTAGAGTGCGTATGTGGATGGTGGATGGTGGAAGTGCCATGCCATCCGGAGGAGATGGTGTAGTAAAATTTAATTTCAACGTCAAGTTAAATACTTTCTTTGATCACACTGTTTAAGTGGTTGGCTTCTGGGTGCGCGTGCGGGGCGTTGGCTGGGCCATCATGATTAAGGTGAGCATCTCTGTTTTGTTCTTTGTCGGAGAACAAGAAATGATTTAATGGGAATTGAGAGAAGGAGCAACTTGCTTATAGTATCGTCATTAAGACGACAGTATGGCTTACAACTATGGCAACGTTTTATTTTTATTTTTTTAACTCCTTGGGTATTTGAAACGTGCCGAAGAGGGACGTAGTTCCTGGAAAACGAATTGTTTTTTAACTTCCGCTTAATAGTATGTCTCTTGCGAAGGGTAGGCGAATCATTTTCCACGGAGTGAAGATGGCTGGGAGTGTTTTTTGTTATGATTCTTAGAATTTTGTTAGTAATTTTTTTTCTGATTGCTTTTACGCTGGCTGCGAAGTTGTTGACTTGCGTTTGAGGGCGAGTTCTAGGTCATGGCTTGGTTTGGTTTTCATTTTTGAGAAGCAAACTTTGATGATGGGTCTCCTTCTAAGACCGCAAAGTTGTTAAAAAAGTTTAGTCAGTAAAATTTAAGAAGGCGGAACGCATCAGGACTAACCCCAAGGCTAAGCGAACGTTCCGCGCGAAATAAGATATAAAGCAAGTGAATGAAAAAATCTCTTCCTGACAGGATTTGTTAAAGCATCACTTTAAAACAACTCACCCAACACGTGTGGATTTCTCAGGCGGAATAAAGCTCATAACGGAGCAACATGTGCTTTTCATTTTATCGCAATCGGCCGACTGATTCGGCATTTAAAGTTACACGGTATAGACACCATCATTCTGTTATAAAGCAAGAGTGGAAACACGTTGCAATCAGTTGGAAACCACAGCCAAGTCAGTTGCCCCAGCTCATGCAGCGCGTAGCCAACGTTGGCATGGGTTTTCATTTTTATAGATGCGCCCAAAAGGTTTGCAGTCTTCAATCCATGACTTGCGGGGTATATTCCTCCGGTGTAACTCACCTGCAGGAACCTACTTTTCTAGCACGCTTCCCGCGGGACTGCATTCCGGTATTGCTTCTCTGCTCTCGTGGCTGATTGGCAACAAATGGTTACTCATCTAAGTCTGCGACTTTGGTTCCTCTCAGCTCGTTCTGCACGCTCGTTAGGAACGAGCATATTTCCAACCAGTCGTCTTCTAACCTCAAACTATTGTCGAGTGCTTCCGCCTTATTTACTTCGTTGATAGAGCCCTTGCAGTGTGTAAAAGTTTTGTGCGGACCAGCCTGGATACCAGAAACCTCATAGCCGCTACTATTTGGAAGCATTCGGAAAAGAGCTGCTTGCATCAGTGACGACTGCTGGCGTACTTTGCTCCTAACCAAGAAATTTGCATATTCCACAGTCTTTCAGTTGGTTACCAAGACTGAATTGGTCTCGTGATAAGCTGGTTCTAGTTCCGCAGACTCTAGCAAATTTCTGAATGCATCACCTGTGGCGGATTCTGTCTCGTCGATGTGTCTGATCACAGGAACCACGGTAATATTGTTAGAGAAGCTGTGACACTGTTAGCCCAACTACTCTGCCATACATTATGCTCTACAGGGAAGGTCCAAGAACCGAGGTGGTACCCATTCCTTGGGTAATATTTTTGTACTTAAAACCTGAACTTTCTGTCAGCAAAGTGCAGTTTACGACTTTATGCAGCGGGTTATGTTAGCGGTGTATGCATGAATTCTAAGATTAAGACTGTTTGGGGTGAGTGTCAGTAGTGTACGTCGCTGGTCACAATCAAGCCTGTTTTACTAGCCCTGTTACTTTTATTCAAAATTTCTTTCAAAGTTAATTTGAAATGTTTGTGTTTTGATTATTCCAACACGTTTCTTTCAATCGATAAAAAATCAGGGTACGACTAGTCGAGTGATTTAAGGCATTGACCGAAATTAAGGAAACTTATTAAATTATTTCTCGAATTGCTAAAAAATGGATGTAGGACATACATGAAATGAACATTTCCCCTCCCTTTCATTAGTACATTTGCCAACTGCAAAGAGACTTATCGTTTTCAAAACTCCTTTTACTACAGGACAAGCAGACTTTGGAGCTCGCTTCTTGGAGACATCTTTTTAAAAGACTACAACTTACAACAATTTGAGTACATAAGTCGCCCCTATCTACAAGATCTTAGGACCCTGCTAAAGCGTTATAGGTTCGCTTTTACAGATAGACCGCTTTTTAAGATAAATTTTATTTTTTGGAATTATTCGATTACTAAAAGTTCTTGAAGTATCACCCGGCTCGGGGACATAAGTGCACGAAACATAAATCCATCTTGGATTTATATCCCATGGGACATAAGTTCAAAAATTTCGACTTATGTCCTACGGAAGTGGGTAAAAAAATACGTTTTGTTTTTAAAAAAAAAACTGTAATTGTTCGTCAAGTTAATTGAAATTAATGGCAGAGCTGCCAGACACATCCAAGCATCCTGTGCCCCTTACAATTTAACCGATGGTTCATTTAAGCTTAGAATATTTTGTGAATTTGAAACTCCGGCCCATTTTTTTAAAATGGAAATCAACCCAAAACTTTATTTTGGCCGATCGCGAAATTTTTACTTTTATTTTCTTGAATTGTCTAAAGCAAAATAAAGTCGCGCGAACTGTTTACAATTATTTTATCAAACTCTTTTAGGCTAAAACAAAAAGCATTTTGAGATAACAAATTGACTTTTGGCTTTAGAAAACTTGAGAAAATAAAAGTTAAAAGTTCGCATGAATTTTTGAGAATCTGGGTTTTGTTTGTAAACTTCGCTCGAATTTTGAGAAACTGTTTTTTTTTTTTTTTTTTGGCGCCGTCAACTGCCCTAACAATGACCGGGTCCCTAACATTTACCAAACAAAAACAGGAAAATATTTCTAAACACCGTGGTGGGTAGTGTATTTATAATTTCTATATAATTTTTGTTTTTTTGTATTAAGCTATTTGTCACTAGATGGCATATTAGGTACAGTGAACATTGGAAAACGTGAACCCCCCAAAACGTGAACTACCCCAAAACATGAACACTGTATTTTTTACATTGACTGCTCTAAAACGTGAACAAATCTAAAAGCTTTAAAACGTGAACAGAAATTTTTTCAACATTTCTACATAAAAATGCACTGAATTATTTAATTCGGGGAATCCCATAATATTGACAATGCGTAGTATGTATGTATTTGGTGCCACACGTGCGTGTGCGTATTGCATAGCTATCATCCCTCATTTGGTTGCTGTTTTTTGCTTGCATCAACGTCTTATTTTCTGTTTAAAAACTTACTTAGACGCCTAAGAGAAAATGCAGTTGTTCAAATGTTGGGAAAAATACAACAGAAAAAAATTACAGATTTTTTTTGTTAAATAAACCTTTTATGTATTTTTAAAACGTTCAAATGTAAAAAAAATCCAATAAATTTTGTTAATGAGCCGTACCTACCAGTATGTGTAAATATGTAAAAAATATTCATGAATCTATACTTATACAAGCAAAAAGAAGATAAAATGGAAGAAAATGTGTTTTATTTTAAGAGCAGAATCATAAAATGTTACATTCCAAAACATGAACAATCTCGAAAACATGAACACCCTCAGTTTTAATTAGTTCACGTTTTCCAATGTTCACTATGTTGAAGGGACAAATTAAATGTAAGTTTTCGCTTGAACTTTTCAAGTGCTCCTAAAATGTTGTGATTTTTAGTGTATTTAGTGTCTCGCGTTTGTATAGCAAAATAATAGTTAAGGGGAGTAGCTCAACATTTTTTATAATGAGAAATATTTTTGTTTGTCTATAAAAATACTAGACAATTATAAATTATCAGGTTTTTGAAAATGCTGTTCGAAAATTTATCACATTTCCTAACATTGACCACTGCTTCTTTTTAACTTTTTCTAACAATTATCAATATTTTATTGAATATATTACCCTAAATTCGTCTCAAAAATATTTCTTCGTAATTTAATATAATTTTAATTTAATATTCTTAAAAATAAAAGGTAAAAACTAGGTTTCTTTTAAATTATTTTTTTTTAGTATACAAATTGTATACCTTTAAAAAAAAGAAAAAATAAATCAGTAAAAGCAAATCGAGTTTAAGTTTAACTTTTGCGAAAAAAAAATAAATTAGTAAAAAAAATATACTTGAAAAAATTTATTCCTGGTAAATTTTCATCGCTGGTCAATGTAAGGAATTCGATGCACTAAAAAAAAAATGTTAGGAATTCGATGCCCTAACATTGACCACCCACTTTTTCCTATATAATATAAATTAAAAACGAATCGACAAAATTTGTTAAATAAATGAGAGTCCCCATAATCTAATAGTCGAAAGTTGTGGATATCTATAAACAGAGCTGTGAAATTCAATGTCAAACTTCAAAACTGGTCAATGTTAGTGTAGTTGATCTTAGCGGTATTACGATTGAAACGTGGGTTTTGGACCTTTTTTATTCGATAACATATTCTTCTCCTAACAAAATGTTGGAACTATGTCCCATCTCTGAAAAATAAATGTAATCAAATAAATAAATATGGCCTTATATACCACAATACAATTTTGAACTTGTGTCTCTTGGACTCATGTCCCTGCAACGCATCAGTCTTGTAGGTCTCGCATTTTACTCTGTGGCTCTATTCCAATCAGCTGGAACAATTTTATTCAAAATCATCTTCAGGTGTAATTTTAAAATCATTAAGTGATAACAGAAGGTACCCCACTGAGGAGCTTGTCGACTAGTATAGCCAGATGGACTTTCGTTGAGGCTCTATCTATCTTCAGAATTCTAAATGTTTTAACTGCAAACAGTTTGTGGAAGTTCCAATACAAAGATGAGCTTCTTAAAGCTGTTTGTTTAGGGTCTTGTCGTTCACTCACTAAAATCTGTTCTAACGCTTGAATGCCAGAGCTAGTTAGGTATTCTGATTTTGAACAATACTTCGTCCGGAAAAGTAATAAAATTCAGTAAAGTTGTAACGTTCTTTAACATTTCCATGAGAATTGTTAAAACAATGTGCACGACTGTGTCGCAGGCTACTTGCTCTGCCTTCCACATATTGCAATGGTTCAACTGCAAGCACTCTTCATTCAAGAGCTAGGTAGTCTAAAACGAAGTTAATGGCGAAGACTGATCCACTTTGTTGGTCAAAGTTATTTCTGCTTAAATCCTCGAGAAAGTCTTACTTGTCCTTTTGGGAGCAGGCACAAAATTGCAAAACATATGATTTATGATTTTTAAAAATCGCCCTATCGAAGATGGGTCACCTCTAGACCATCCAGCAGATTGATGGAAGCTTAATGTGTGCTTGCACCTTTCAAATGGATAATTATACGTCCTCCAACCCTCAATTGAACTTTGCGGAGGCCCCTGAGGTTCTTATTTGCGGCTATCTTATACATCACACCCAGCCACTTCCCATGTCAAAATTCTTCAATAAATCCCATGAACTCCAAGGGAGGCGCACCCGAAACAAAATGTCAATGTCCTTCCGTACTTGGGGAAAAAAATTATTTCAAATAAATCTTCGTCTCTGCCCGGACCTATTTTTCAAAATCATTTAGTGTCCCTGACTTTGTCTACTGCAGATGTTGTATGCTGTTGCGCCCCAGCGCCAGCTGTATAGGATATCCGTTGGTTTCGGTATTTTCCTGCCTGTGTGTACACGAAGGAAGTTTTATGGCGAACCAAGTTGATGTCGTATTTAGGCTCGTATGTGCGGTAATAAAATGTAGAAACCATACCCGTGTTCGTCTAATTATTATTAGGTTGGCGTTAAATTTCACATTTGTCATTATGTAAACAGAGGCTTGGTTTTGGCACCGAGGTCGATGTAGGGATCATCCTGATTGATGATTGTAAACTACAAATGGAGTAGGGTGTGCGATGGATATGGATAACGTATACGTATACGTAAGCAACTCAACCTTCATCTTATAGAAGAAGAAACCGTTGCTCGCATCAGGTATCCCTTTTGCGCCCTAAAAACCTACTTTTATGTCTGTAATTTAACATTAGCGCACAAATGATTGCAAAACATTAAATAAAACGATTCTGCACCACGTGCCATGAGCCGGCTCACTCTCAACTTTATTGATCCCCCAAATAGGAATCGACGAAAATGGTTTTTCTTTTTTTTTTTCGTTTTTTTTTGTTGCGAAATTAAAATGAAGCGAAAATGGGGCGAAAGTGTATCAAACGAAGACGCTACGATGAGCTGTATTCAATAACTGCTCGAACGTGATTGAAATCTCAAGCAAGGCATGAACACACAGCGAGCAGAGAAAAAAAAAGAAGAAGACCAGAGTGAACCTCAATATTTCAGCTACGACCCCAAAGGACCAAAGGGACAGACTACTTTTTATTCAATAGGCGTACCTACCCTCACGGAGAGGGAGCATGGGAACGAAAAGTTCCAAATTGATACAGAAGCTCCTAACATTGGGTAGCTTGACAGCAGAAACGAATTGATGCGACGTTCCTGTCAGAGATTCGAAACTCGCAGTAGGAAATCTCGAAAAAAACAATGAAATGTCTGTTGTTGTTTTTTTTTTTTCTATTGATAATTGCAGGGATGTACCTTACCGCCGCGCCCAGGATAGCTTGTCAGTTTTAATTGTAAGTGTCACTGTCAGGGTTACACTCTTGATGCGGCCGAGTGGGTGGTAATTATTGTCAAAACTGTAGAATGAGGTTAAGAGTGCGTATAATGGAATTCTAAGTGCCACTTGAGTTTATTGTTAGCTGATGGATGTTGGCGCTTGCCGGGTATGCGGTTAGACACGTGACTATTGTGGTTTTTGATTTTCTTGGTTGAGTTTTAAAGGAGGCTAAATGGCGCACTATTATCAACATTGTGCGGTGTAGTTAACTTGAAGTGGCGGATATTTATTTGAGTGTGGTTTTGAAGGTAGCAATTCAAAAGTTATGATTTACTGTGGGGGTGAATGGAATTGAACTTATTGTTCTTGAAAGGCACTCATCCCGTCATCCCGTTAGTTTTGGTGGCATGAATCGCGTCGAAAGGTTGATTACAATCTTTGGTTCAGAAAGCCGATTTCACTTGCCTTTGTTGCGTTGAATATTATTGCTGAAAAGAGAACTAACATTATTTTTCTTCTTCTATTTCAGTGGTCCAAAGTTGCAGAACTCCTCATACGCAATCGTCTTCTTACTATTTGTGTTGATAATGACGCCAGTTTCTGGAGATGGTATTAAGGTGCAGCAAACCAGCAATTCAGGTGAGTCACCAGTCTTAAATATTGTAATAGAAAGCACTAAAAGCGTGCAGTGTCGCCCTGAAGGAGATGGCTCCCTGTTCAACCGCCCGGCTCGACCCACTCTAAAGCCGGCACTGAAAACGTGAGCTCAAATTTTGTAGAAATATATATCAAAGGGCGTTGTCTTTGGTTACTTGTTTCGGTTGAGGACTATTTAGGTAGCCCATACTGTATGGCATGCGTTTCAGTTTGAAATTGAACAATCCACAGGTGATTTCTTTCTTTTTCGGCAATTTTCCTCAATTTTCTGGTCTTTCCCGTCTCCAATACTTTTTGTCATTCTTAATATAAACGTTTGTACTGAGATGGTGTTCTTCCAAAAGGTTAAAAAAAGTCCATCATGTCGAGGGTTATCGCCAATGAAACACCAAACATTGGGGGCGATGCTGAAATTTATTCAACTTTTTCCCTCAAAAATACTTGACAGAATTTTCTGATAACGACCTCCTCTGCCTTAACAATAATGGGTTATCCAACCCTGTTAAATAATACTTACGGTAGGTGGAGCGGTATACCTAGGTAAATTCGCTTTATAGAAAAACAGACCCGATTAGCGAAAGAACTTTAAAAGTTCAGACTTAAGACCCGACGAAGACGGCGAAATGTTGATATATAGAATCAGATGGGATTAAGCAAAATGTTGGTAAGACTTCAGGCACTTCTAGGAGCTGCACTTCCTACTACTACACTCGGAAAAGAAAAGATTGTGAAGCGAAGAATATTGAGATTCTTAAATTGTAATTTAAAAGTTCTTGGTTAAAATATTATTTTTGTTAACAAGAACTCGCTTTTAAGTTTTCAAGAACCAGGTATTCAGCGTAGGAATAAAAAACTATCCACAAGTATTTTATTACATTTCTGCTAACAATTTCATTCTTAAATGGAAGATTTTGATATTTGGGTTCATTTTAACCAACGAAAATTGTTGGCATTACAATTAATTTTTCTGTGTGTAGGGTCTCCTTCTGTGAGCCTAATAAAAAGAGATCATTTTCCTCCTAAAGGTATTAAAAAAGAGAACATTCCTTCACAAAATAGACGGCAAAGAGAGCGAAAAAAAATTAAAAAATACAATCAGAAAAGCTTAAAAATTGTATTTTATTGTGATTTGAAATATTCCAGTATAAAAGTTTACGTTTGGGTTGATAGCCGCAAGCCGCTAGCTTGCAAAAAAGATCGGACCGAAAAAAAGAGAACATATTCTCTTTTAAAGCGATACGATGGAGATGGACACCCTACCCAGTGATGCCAGATCGTGGGTACCCATTTACCCATTTTGTGGGCATTTTACCTTTCAAAATGAGCTAAAAGGGCGAAAAAGGGCATTTTTTTTATCTCTCAGAACAAGAAAAAATAGTGTATTTTGTTGTTTTTTAACGTCGGCATGGGCAAAAAGGACATTTTTGGGTGTTTTTGACGTGTATCGTGGGCAATTCAGTCCGAAAAGTCTGGCATCACTGACTCTACCTACTACTAAGTACTAACTGCTGACATTGAGGAGAGAAACCTCAATAAAAATAAGCTGAAAGTAAGCAAAACTTCTGATGAAGTCGTTTTTCTTAAAATAAGTGCACTTGGCTTTCATTAAAGCCTTATGATGCGAATTGCATTTGTTTAGGCAACCTAGGTTACAGTGATCTATTTGGGTCCACGGCTTTCGACTGCGATCACTTTTTGGAGTACTTCAAGGTGGCTATCTCGGTCCCGTAGTTTTTTTTTTCAAAGCAAATCGTTAGTTTATTGCATTATTAAAAATAGGTATTCCTATTCTGTTAACACTGATGATACGAACATCTTCAGGTAAAGGTTATTCCTCTTTCTTAAGGATATGCGCTTATTCTTGCCAACAGAAGTTGTTTGATCTGCTTGTGCCTTGAGAAGCTCGGTCAAACAGATCAAATAGCTATGCTTTTCTGATTTCATGTTGGTCAAGCGACTGGACGAGGACAACGGATGCTATTTTCTAGTACTCAGCAGCGATAACTGCATTTCCATTTATAGCCTTCTGTTAATGCCTTGTGTCCTTGAACTCTGACTCTCTGATAGAACTTTCAAATATAGCCTCTGAGTAGATTCGATGGTCTTCAATGTATTTTTGCTTTTGAAAAGTCGATACTCCTCCTTTTTTAAACCCGAAGGGTTCATGGGCAGTCCTGTCAGCAGCTCTGCTTTCGTCTGCTATACATGTATATAGGCGTCGTTCTAAGCTTCATCTGTGATTAGCAGGTTTTTGACCTGGAAACCGCAAACTCCCATTGTTTTTATTTAGGTGTGGGTGTGGTTTTATGACTACTGTAAGAGCCGAATAGCGACCTCTGAGGTTCAAATATATTCAAGAAGCTCATTAGGTAGAATTGACACAACAGTTTCGGTTTCGCATGACAAACTTAAAAAAAATTCGCCAACTGCCGCTTAAAACAAGAGAAAGTGCCTCCCTTCACGGGTTTTATCAGCTCCAAGATGGACCAAGGTAGTGGGTACCTAAATCATAAAGCTTGTGTCCTCACATAACCCCAAAATTAAAATTCTTTAATCAGCTCATTTTCGTAGAAACTTAAGGGCCGTTTGCTGATACGACTCATGGCGAATTAAGTGCAACATAAACTCTTATGTGACAGTTTATGCCCTAAAAAAAGTAGCCTATAGGAACTTAAATCGTTAAGAGTCGTATCACCAAACGGCCCTAAGGGTTTATATTCGTTCCCATTTCGACAAAATTCGCTTGTCGAAGGAATTTTCTCTTATTCTTGCTTGCTACAAAGCACCTGCCCAGCCCTTTTGACTTCCTAAATTCTCGGGGCAAGTTGTGTAGACATTTTAAAACAGTCAATTCCTCGTGTAAAAGCACACCGCGATTTATCTTTAAAATTCCCTAGACCGATTTGCCACCGTACTTGAGCCCACTGAGTCTCTTTGAACGCCGAAAACTTGCCGACATGATTCTGCTCATTAAGTTTTTAGGCCGAAACTTGGTAGTCCCGCATTACTGCAGTTTTTTTTACCTAAACTCTTACTGACGAATCACGGATAGCATGTATCTATGTCTGTAATGCTAGTAGTCAACGATGCCAAACCATTTTCCAACTACTATACCTTGACAAACTGTCTCACAGGAGTTAAAACTGTCCTATTCCTTTCATTCAGCACAACTTAGCTCCTAACTGCAGCTTTTCTGGCTTTTACAGCTACAGCTGGAGAGTCCATTAAGTTCAAGCAGTCAAGGTCAAGTCACTTGACAGCACACCCACTTTCCCTCTTCAAAGGAATAGTTTCAGGGCTTTGTCAAGGTTTTGCATAAAGTATGTATTTTGCAACTTTTTGTTGCGACTCTTTGCTTAACTTTCCTTGCAGGACTTCCCCATAAATTTTCGGTGATTTAAGGGCCCAATAAGTTTAAGCCATCCTCGTCAAACTGCTGGACTTCCAACTTTCTTCGCAAGCCTTCCCCATTAACTTTCCTTTATCTTAGGGCCCAATAAGCTTAAGACTTTTGATTGATATAAAGGCCCGGTGAGTTAAGGGTGTCTTCTTGCAAGCAAATCCATCGGCATCGTAGAGTTCAAAAAGTCTTATTTAATAATCTTCGGAAGCGCGTTTTGCAAAATTACCCTGCGAGTAATTGCCGAATGCCGTCACTCCGCTCGATGGAATATCCAGCCCTGGCTAGTGACGTAATCCGTGCCAATTCAATTTAGTTAATTAAAAATAAATAAAGCCATTTCCGCCGCGTTTTAAATATTAGTTGGGACTGTTGCTAAAGTTGCCTCTGCAGCCAATACCCGCATATATACTCGACTCGTATGTGTACACCCCCGCCCGCCCGCGGAAGTATTTCTTTGATGAAAATATCAGACATACCTCAGCAATACCGACAACCATGTTAATCAACGGAAGTGGAATTTAGTTTAAAATTCTTCGAAATGTTTTCATTTTCCATTCAAAATGGTGAACCCCCAGTCGTCGTCGTTTTCGTTGTCGTCTCTACAAAATGGTGTCACTGTAAAGCTTCATACACGTATAATATGCTTCGTTTCAGGTGCTATTCCACCACAAAAAAAGAACCCAAACATCCACCTTCTTGTAACGATGACTTGCCTTGCGATATCAACTTCAGAATTAACCATTCCTCCTGGAAATCTGAAAGCTAAATTTCCATACACGACTTTCGATTCAATATCTGAACGTTATACCTAAACCTATACCTGCTTGTGCGTCATTAATACTTTAGCAGTCAGCCACCCTTGTTCAATCACTTGGCACGTAACTTACCACACCAAAGGTTTGACTCTAAAGAGGACACTCGATACTGGTTGTGCTGCTGCTCGAAAAAGGATTGCTACTCGAACCATAAGTCATTTCTTCATTTAGCACATTCTAGGGTTTCACATGCACCACTAAGCCCATCAGAGAATATACATTATACAACTCCACTTCAGTGTATATTATCACTTCCCCCACGAGCGTTGCCGCCACCCCTAAACCAAATTTGAATGAGTGTGTTCTTCATGAACTCTGCTGCGAGTCTGAAATGGAAATCAACAGTGAAAAACAAAAGTTTGAGGAGTTCTCCGAGGAAGGAAGCAGGCCACGTCCTCCTCAAGCTGTCCCCGAAACGGACAAAGTTCATCGAAAGAAATATCCATCCACTTTTGGCACACACCAATAGAAGAGACTGCGCTGCTGCTTTCGCTAGAAGATGACGACGTATAGCAAACTCTGCTGACTACATGATTACTCGTATTGAAAGGGTGGTGACCTTTAGTCGTCGTTGGTTTTTCGGTTCGGGTCAATTGTTGTGCTGTTTGCACATTTCACATTTGTATATGTGGTGTGGGGCGGGTGGACAAAGCCGGCGGCATACCACGAGAGAAACTCTTGTTTACTACGATTGCGAGTTGTAGGTTTTTCTTGGAAAACTGCCAAAGTCTGGAATGTGAATTATGTACTCATTTTGCTGTGCATTTTCCATCACATTTATTTTGTGTGCTGTGTGTGAATGGTGGCGAAGCAGGCCCACAGAAAATGAAGAAAATTACACAAACTAAACAAATGGCAGCCAAAGTCCACCGACAAAGAAGGCAGCACCCAGCACACTGTATATTTGCATTCATACAGTGCCCACTTAAGAGTCGAATAATTATTTTTAACTAACAGCAGCTTTGTTTCAATGGTAGGTGCGCCGTACGTGGATTCGGACCGTAGAAGGCGGTTCGAAGGAACCGTGCAATTAGTCTTGTGATCCGAAGAAAGAGTGAAATTCAAGAAAAAGGAGTGAAGTCGTAAAACGGCAACCGGGAAAGTCGTTCTGGACCATACGGAGTTTAGACAGATGTGTAATTTCACTGTCGAAAGGGATATTGGTGCCGCCTGCCATTTCAAGACTATAAAGAATCTCCGACGGAATGATTGCAAAGCTCAGGCAGGCAAACTTATCGGAAAGGGCGGTGGGTCTACTTTCTACATGAGATGTAGAGTATATGCATTTTAACAAAGAGGGATATTAGTAGAATTTTTAAACAAAAAAAACCCTCTTGGGTAAGGTTTCAACTTTGATGGTGCTTATGAACTACAGAGTTAAAGTCAGTTCGATCTATCCTTAAGTTGTACTCTGACTAGTTTCAGGTTCCGCTAAACTTGCGAGAGGTGTCTTCTTCTGCGCAGTCCCGAACTAGAGCTTCAACCAAAATGACCCCCTAGACAGATAGGATAAGGACTTTCTCGACTTCTTCTGGGACAATTTTCTTTAAAAAGAAGGTTTCCAGGGAATGGATTTTCATCGAGTGTTATGGAGGGTTCGCGACCCTTATAATTGACAAATGGGACAATGAAAGACTGAATAATGTTGCATTGTTATTGAGTTTGCAAGTCTAGTCTAAAATAAAAGTAATCGATCTTATTATCGAAGGTAGAGTGTAAACTACTTAAACGCGTTGTAACATGAAGAACTGAAGAAGGTGTGCTTCTTTTCGACTTAGAATTACTGCCTTTTTGAAACAACATATGCTAAAATACGGCAGTGTTGTTAGCATTCTCTCTTCATTTATCCAACGAAGCGTGGTTATTTTTCCTTTTTTCCCTTTTCACTTTACTCAAATTCCCCTTTAAAATCCCACGATACTTTTTTGCGTCAAAATCCAATTTTTAAAAGTAAAACGTTAAACGTTTTAAATTAAACCTTTAATTAAATTAAATTAACCTTTATTATAAGAACCGCAGTTTTTTAACACTGCTATGATTATTATTTTTTGGTACTAGAAAATTTTTGATAAAAGACTATTTACATGAGATGTTTTTTTATGGACATTCAGTGCGTTTATCATCATGGGGAAATACAGGTGTTTTGATAGAATTTCACCAAAAATTTATAGTTTGAATGTTTTTTTTGTTAGATTTCTGAAATTCCCACGATTTGCTGCTTTTTCGTACATCGAAATTCCAACAAAAAGGGATAAATCCCACGATATAAAAACACTGACCTATGGGAGTTTATCTTTCATTTGGTTTATGTTTTACAAAATTTGACTTTAAAAAAAAACCCCAAAAGATGTACGAAAAAAGCTGTTTAGCCTTATAATATGAAGAAGCAGTAGGAAACAGATTTTTAAATAATACTACAAGCAGTTGTAACCAATTTTGTTACAAAATGAGATCCTTCTGTGCCTTAAAAATTATACAAAAATTAAGAGAACTTTTCACTCCTCAAGCTATGTACCTTAATTAAGTGAGTTGGGTCAAACAAAATAGCATTTTGCGAACTGATTTTCGTGCTTATTTGTTGAAAAAAGTTTATGAAAAAAAAAAAAAAAAAATATAGTTCGCGCAACTCGTCGTAGCTTTTCACAACCATTCGTTCTGAGTGAGTTTTTAATTTTTCGGAGAAATGGAATATTATGCCGAGTCCGAAATGCTAATTGTAAGGATCTTTTCATGACAGGTTTACTCTCGGGTGTTTGTGAGACGTTCGCGAGAGCTGGCGCAGTGGGAAACAACCTAAAGATGTAATTTTTTTGTTTTTAGTTTTTTAAGGAATATTTTTCTCTACCTTAAAGCTGCCTTTGACACCTTCCACAGAAAATTCTAGCACCGACTTGCCTAAGCTCAAAAATGATCGGAATCTAGGGGCAACTTTGTGTGTCAATTCGTCGCTGGAGATGGTAAATTTATCCACTTTCCGTACAGAATCTGATGTTCCACAAGGCTGCCTTTTGAGGCCTTTAATCTTCTTTTGACTTCTTCAGATGACTTCTTTAATATGTGGTATTTGTGGAAAGGTTTTTTTGCGTCAGATTTTTTGGTTCTAGGTGCTTAAATTAAACTAAATTAGTTCATGGGTTTTTCCCGACGTTTCTGCAAGGATTGCTGCACTCTTCAGGGTTTAATATTTTGAAGAGAAGTGGAACTGATGAAAAACAAAAAACAATAACAGGGAGTGATTAAAAGAGGAAACAAAATTAACGCACTTTAAGTGAAACACTTCAATTGAAGTTCAGTCCACAAATAAAATATAAACACCAAAGTGGTCAAGAGCTGTATCGCGGACTTCTGTAATAGCATCCCCCTTAGACGGGGGAGGTGGCTAGGTATTCTTTAGCGGGCTCGTGAGGAGATGTAAACTTCGCAAAATTTCAGTCAATACGGACCCAATCTGATGTCCTTTTTGAAAAAGTAAATGTCCCTCGGCCATTGAAACCTTTTAAACAAAATTCGCCACAAAACCTGCCTAATCCCCACTTCGGGGATGTGAAAGCTGCCTTCGCACCTCCATCATCTCATTTTTGTTTGCGTACTGATAATTCCTGACATTAGCTCCAAAAGAGCTGCTCAGGTAGAAGGTTTTAGGTAGTCATTTTGTCTGATTGAATTTAGTGAATTCACCCGCCATATATATCATCCTTTTGAGGGGCTCATACATTTCATGTTCTGAAACTCTTTTGCTGACAAAGCACTTTTGATCAATACTCGTGCTTATAAGTTTAGCAGGTCTAATCCGAATGTACCAGTTGCCTATGGCTGCAAGGCTGCCACGATGTGTATGAGATATTTGCGATGCGTACAAGTTGATCCCCATCAGAATCGAACGTCAAATGATATTCGAAACCGTTCTTCGCTGCTACTCTATGTAGTCTCTATAAATCGATAGTTTTTCACATGAGAACTTTCGAACAATACTCACCGGGAAGCACTCCGTCGATTTTGTTGGTTGCTGCTAGTTTGATCTTTAAACTTTCAACTTACGTTGTGGATATCGAGATTTTCAAATGAAAAGCAAAATTCATAAACCTGAAGCTCTTCCCAGAGGTCATATTTATTCCAAATTACCTCCGTTCCGATTTTGCTGCTTAAATGTTTCAGAGGAACCTTAACATCGTATAATACGCTTACAAGTCTTCTCAAGGAGCTCGCCGAAACGATAATACCTGGCTCGCTTTCTGTTCCTTATTGGTTTGGGAAAATCAGGCACATAGGAGGCATGTGTTTTGAAAACGGCTTTTGCCTCTTATACGAAATGCTTTACCAGAAGATTTCTTACTTACCGAATGCTCAAGACTGTATGCCTAGTTGCACCACTTGGTGTAGATGCTGATACTCCTTGTGGTAATACCCTTTATATAGAAGATGCAGGTCACGCACTCTCAGTGTCCAGTTCACTTCATAGCAACAGTTCAAGGCGGACATGGGCAAGCTGGAGTCCTCAGTCGTTAAATCATTCATTCCTGTTCTAACATTCATTCCTTTGTGTTTTATCACTCAGGGGCTAGTTGTAAACCTTTAAATGCCTGAAGACAACAGCCAAGCGTATAACTATTTGAAAAGTTTAGTCAGGGTTCATCAAGCTATATATAAGCACAGGAGCAGAAAGGATATGGAGAGCTGTTTATACAAACTTTTGAAGATACTAACAGACGGGCGCCGCTCTATTAATCACTCTTTAAAATGTTAAGGGTGCTTCTTTCCTATTTACGGGTCAATCGATTCCGCAACTTTGTATAAAGTTTTAAACACCACCTTTTAGGAAATTGCGTAGACTAGGACAGGTCCTTTAGTGAACAAAAGCCTCGGTAGAACATAATGGTGCAGAGTACCAAGTAAGTGATTATTCTGCTCGTAGTTGTGAAGAATTTTCTGACGAGTTTTTGAGGCAATTTTGACAAAAAATTTAGCACTCGGTTCATGCTTTAGCGATTTTTACTAAGGCTTGTGGGTCCTGTTTTTTGTGTGAACATTTTGTTGATTTCAAGCTGAAACTAACACTTTTACGAGCTTCCAAGTAACTTGAGGCTTAAGGACACTTGCACTTGCATCCCATCCGTTCTCCAACGTAAACAGATTCATCTCTAAAGGTCTGTAATTGGTTTAAAAGGCTAGATCCGTACCGCATGTGAAAATGAGTTACAGAATTTTCTTTAGGCCGATATGATAGCCCATCCATCCCTAAACGTATTTGGTTCGAATATTCAGAGAGAAATCACTTAGACTATGGCCACACCAATACCAGTCAGTGAGAGTGGACGCAGTCGTCTTTTACAAACACAAAAGCTACACTCATCCAATCGCATATTCAGTTCTCAGGCGGATTACTTATGCCATATTTCATTGTAACAAAAGTCCAAGCCTTGGTAATTTGTTGGCCTTACTCATTTCATTGTTCAAATGTGCATCTCAGACAATTCAAAACGAATTATTCCAATTTATATCCAATTAGCAGGAAATCGTTGAACTCTTTTGTGCCTTCGAAAGTTAAAGAAAAAAAAAACAAGTCCTGTATCTTCAATATCTTTTAGTAAATAAAATCGAAACCCCAAACGCAACCACAACCGCACTGATGTACGTTCAGTATGCGTGTGCATCTCCCCCTAAAGATTGAACATCTGCGGCGTTTTCTCGCTTTAATTGCAAACACGAAAGCATATAAATAATTCTGACACGATCTTCCTTTGAGTCTCGAGCACTTCCTCCATTCCGCAGATCAAAAGGAGTGCATAGCATGACACACCCGATTGCACATTAAAAGGCGTTTTTATCTCGACTACAGATATATTTGTGTGTGCAATTTAAATTCGGGCGACGACAATGCAACATGAAATTTCAAAAATAAAACGCAAAGCATCCTCAAACTTGGCAGTGCCAGTGCCACATGTGCTGATGATTATCATTCTCCGGCCACAAATCAAGGAAATTAGCTCCACCAAGCGCAGCTACATAGCTGTGGGGTGCTCGAACGTCGTCGTAAACGGTTGAATGGACTGAGCCGTTTAATTGATGACGCTTCGGCCGCGCAAAAGTTCCTTATTCGGCTTGCAGCGACAGAAAAAATACCAGAAAATTTGTGACAACTTGAGAAATTGGTTTGCTCATTAACATTTGGATGGCGCGATGTGATGAGATGGGATGACCTGTGTGAATGCGCCGCTATCCGACGAGGTACATATGCGAACCGATCTTGGGAGGAGGCATTTTTTGTAATTGCTGTTGAAAGGGATACTCGTAAGCCACTGGCTGCAGGCGTTTTCACAGTGGACTATAAAACATTTTATTTCCGATGCATGGAAAATCATGTCCGCTTTGACTTTTGTGAAGCTTCAATCTTGGTATGGAACCTTCCATCAGTGTTTTCCCAAAGTTTGTGGTATCGTGGCCAGTATCGGACTTGTTGTTCTTTAAGGTCTCGATTGGAAGAGGCCAAATTAGGGAACCAAAAGGCGAGTTATATAGTTAGACTAATAGTTTCACAAGTTTGGGTAAATCTCGCCTCTGCTGGAAACGATCTGCAAAATGGACTGAGTACCTACACAAGAAAAGATCACCGGAAGTGGCTATTGTCACCTTTCGCTTATTGTTGAAATATAGATTCACTTAATATCTGCATCCGTCAGGGTTTCAAAATCAATTCGCGTCTGTAATTTTCATTTACCAATGGAACTCCTTTACCAAAGATGCTTGGCGCCGTATTTTTACACAGAACCTCCTCTAAAGTTTATCTTGCGTGAGTTCAACTTTGTTTGACCTGAAATCGCACTCACATTAATTTCTGCAAAGATTTATGTACCAGGCCTTCAATTCTATTACATCCCTTCCCCGACCGCATACAGTCCTGAACAGCAGAAAAATTGACTGTGTCATTTCTTCGGTGTAGCGGGCCGAGTTTGAATGTGAAGTTTCAAGAGCCACCATTTGGCTTTAATTTTTGTCACATTTATTTTGTTGTACGTAACTTAAAGAGCTAATAAACGTATGAATGACGCTTCTTGGTATTAAAAATTCCGCCACAAGAATTTTGCATTTTCTCTTGCCCTGCGTAGATACGTTACAATTAGCAAAATGACTACGTCGCAGTATATAACATTTCGACGATCTGTACAATTTTACAACAAAACAAGGAATCATGCAAGTTTTGAAGTCTTGCGTTTCTTTTAAGAAGGAAATGAATTGGCATACCAAAGTAAAGACTGAAAGGTCTTTGGAATTTGGCAGAACTGTGTGAAAACTTAATCCAAAATACCAGACGAGTGTCCTTACCATCGGCGTGTAGATAGAAATCGCAATTTTATCAAGCGTGTTGGGATTACCTTGCCAATAGCATCAGCCTCGAAAGAACGATGTATCGCTTGAGGATTTAGAGTTAATGATTAAAGCTCCTTGTCAGAAATTTGACTTCTTGGACGTATGGAATTGTGTCGGACCAGCCATATAATTTAAGTGTTAATAAGTCCATAACACCAAGGCACCATTTATCGATCGTATTCAAAGCTGTCAGCGCTTTACAGTAGCGATCAAAATTTAGAAAGACTTGGCCCAACAGAGCTTAGACTAGGTCGTCCGATGAACTCTGAGCGAGTACTATATATTAGCAGCAATGGGTTGGGTAAACAGATGTCATAGTCTATAACATCTGTTAACGTCCGTTGCGACAAATGTGTCGCATTCTAAGTCTGCGTACACTTGGTCACTAATTATGCATTTTTACATGCGATTGCAAGCGTCTCATGCGATGCCATTGGAGTTTGTTTTAAGTTAAATGCTAAGGGGGAAAATAAATACCTACACGCCTGCCTGCTTTCACAAAACGGAGATCTTTGCCATTTTCAAGAAAGACAGTAAAAAACTTTGCCAATCCTACAGAAGTACATATCTTTAAATTTAGAAGAAGAAGACTTATATAAAATAACTTACAAAGTTTATAATCTGAAGCTTTTCATAGAAGTGTTACTCTCTTAAAAAGCTATTTTCACGGTTCATAAAAGACAATCAGACATATGTCTGTCATACAGTACCCAATTGTTGACGACCTGTGAATTCCTCAAAGTTCAGTTAACTACGATGTTAAAGAAGTCGCCTTATCTGAATTTTTTTCCGACTTCAAAGGTCTCGATTTATTACTAACTTTCTCCATCGCCATCCTCCGATCGAACTTCCCAGAGATGCTAAAATAAGACATGGCTTTGTGTGTGTTTTCATAGGCAGCTTTGAAAAATTTAGATAGAAGACCAGTTTAAGCTCAGGATAAGTCAAAAACCGTTGACATCTTTGTACATATTTTTAGTTAAAGTATTGTTTCTGAAACATTCTCTCAATTACGAAAAGGTGGCTTTGTGATGCCCCTTTTTTAAAAAGGGTTATAGACAAGATAACTGAAAATAAAACCCTGGTATATTTGATAAAAAATGAGCCTTGATTCAACAATTTTTTTGTCAATATACGTCCAACAAAATTTTTCTATCAAATTGACAAAATTTTATCTTGTCTTAAAACTTTTGTTACAATAACAAAAAAAATGTTACGGTAACAAAAATTGTTTATTTTTGCGTATGCATTTTTTTTTTTGTTAAGTTTACCAACATGCGTTGATTTTGCCAAGAAATTTATCAATTTGACCTTTATCTTTAATGCCATCGAAATTGCTTGTAATTTTGTTAAATCAACAGCACATATTTTTGATATTACAGAAATAATCTGTCAGTACTACAGTTACCTTTTGTTGCATCTTAAAGAATATTGCTGGTTATATAAAATTATTACTTCAGTTCCATAATTTTAATTTGTTGATTCAACAAATTAATTGTTATGTATTAATAAATGATACGCAAAACAAATAAGTCTAGCAATTAGATTTATTGAAAAAAATAACTATAGAAATTACATTACATTATTTTTACTGGAAAATATAGGAAATATCGAAATTTAAGACATAATGATACCTGAACCTTGAACATAAAAATATCCGCACGCCGACAACGATGTAGTCATCTCCTTCACTATTTAACACTATTTAAAAAAAGATTCAATTCAACAGAATGTTTGTAGTTTTTATGATATGTATTTTGTTTGGCTAACAAACATTTTGCATAAGTTTTGTCAATTTCACAAAAGTGATTTTGGCTTCTGTTTTATTAGATAAAACAAAAACTTTGTTAATTCAACAATAAAATTGTTCAATGGATAAAATATCGATTTATTAAACTGAAAATTGTGTTGTGTTAATCTGGAAAAGTAGTTTTGAAGTAAATGTTTTATCCGTTTGACAAAATATCGTTCAAATTGCTAAAACTTAAGTTTTTCATTTATCATTACAACATTTTTTTTTCACGTCAACAAAACAATTTTCGTTGAAATTTACAATCGAATTTTGTCAATATTACCTGGTATTTTATTTTCAATGTAGAGCTGGTATTTTTACCGAAAAAGTTTGGGAGCTATTCACATTGTAAAGTTTTTTTTGAATAAATTTGATAAATTGACATAAGCTGATTTCTATAGGCGTGTTTTTTTTAGCTTCGATCTTAGCAAATCAAAGTTGGATTTTCAGCACGCGATTAAACAACTACTGTGAGTCTCGAAGTGTCAAGTAGAGCTTAGTTTTCTTTGTTTTGCTGATATCGAAGCTAAAAAAAAAACAGCTTATAATGTTTAGAAAGTGGGACACAAAAATTGCAAATCGCCGGTCATCCGAGCAGTTTAAAGTTATTAAAGGTGTGCCCCAAGGTTCAGTGCTCGGTCCTATTTTATTTATAATTTACATTTGGCTCGTTTTCTTCAAATTTTGGGAAATGCTAAGGCTTTGTCAGATGGCATTGGATTATGTTAGTCCCTTGTATAGCTTAGCTGATATAAGTCATGAACTCATGAAATACTTACCTACTAAGATCCTGATTTGGGGGACATATGTAAGCTTGTAAGACCAAACTATAATGTTTTTCAACCAGAGATTACAACAGTCACCGAAGTTGGAAATAACGTATATCGATCTTAAAACTGCATTCCCCGTTATTATCTTGTATTAGAAAAATCATTCTAAATTGGAGAATGCAATTTTATGGAATATGTGTGAGAGAACGTCCTTCAAAAGAGAAAGTATTAAAAAAAGATTCTCCTAGCTCCTTCTATCAACTTATTCAAGGTGTATGCGTACATTTTTCCTATACAACGCTTGTTTTAGTTGAAAGTCTTCAAAATACTTTTTAAAAGATATATAACTTTTAGTTGTTACCTTACCGTCATAGACTTCTTCTTAGACCTATTTAAAGTGTACAAATTTGATCAACTGAGATCTTACACGGACTACACCATAACAGCCCTTCAATCTGAAGGCTTTCGACTGGTTGTGTTAACACAAAATGGCAGATTGTACTTCCTGATGGCGATGTCTCTGTAGTTATTCACTCAGGGAAAAAACGAGATAAAATCAAGATAATGAGTGTCAGATTAAACCTATCCGTTGACGAAAGTCTAAGCTCGGAAATTCTTAATCCAAATACAAAAATCTTACTTTGAGTATGTTTTTTGATTAACCTTTAGTTCTTATTTTAAGCTTGTTCTATAACAGTATTAAGAACATTGTAAGCTTAAATTTAGCCCAAATTCATTTCATTCGAAGAATGCAACAAATTGATTTTAAATCGTTGTAAACTTAAATTAAGACTATGTATTCTGAAACATAACGCGATGTAGAATGTGTGAGCTTCAACCATGAACTAACTATTAAATAGACTGCAAGCTTCCGTGCCCCTACCCGATTTTCCCCGCAAATTTCGAATGAGAGCCCTCTCTCGCGCTCTCTTCTTTTTCCTGTCTGTGAATACGTGTTTTAATGGCCACCGGGTGGCACTCTTTCAATAACAAGCAATTTGTAAATAGATTTATAACAATAAATGTAAAAAAAAGTACATGTTGATATATCTGCACCAAAAATTGTTCATTCACATTTCAGTTATTTTTTAGTTTTATTTGTATGAATTCTATTTTTGAAAGCAAAATTTATGCATTTCATTCATAAATGAAATCCGTGGGGGTTGTTCAAAAAATGAGTTAGCAACATGCAAGTTGAACCCAAGCTTCCACTAGGAATTAGTGAATTTTAGAAAATGTTCATGAACGTTGAATAAATTTCTATTAGGCTTGGTGAATGTTTCCAAATTCGTTTATTTAATACCATATTTGTAGAAAATAATATATATATGGAAACTCTGTCGTTTAATAACACTGAACAGTGTTGAATAATGTTACTGAGGACAGTAAAAATGCAAACGCTATTCATATTTAAAAAAAAAAAATATTAATATCGGAAAGCAAAAAAAAAGTGATTAAACTCCTAACAAAAAGACAATATAAATTATTAATTAACAAAAACAAGTGCACTCTTTGTGCTTTTGGGATACAAAAAGTGATGAAAACATTTTTTCATTTAACAATTGTACGAGGATTTTTGCATTATGGCCTTTACAAGAAATAACCAAGCGCATACAAATTTGACAGCAATATTACAAACAATAAAAATATAGAATTAATTTTCTTAATTTAACAAATGCATAAATGTACTTACATATATTAATGCGCAAGTATTCATTTTACGTACCTACTAATGCAGATTATAAATTATGCTAAAACTAAAAAAAAATGTTTTCAACATTTTGTTTCAATAGATTTCGAATCTTAAAGA
Organism: Cheilosia variabilis; assembly: GCA_951230905.1. Lineage (NCBI taxonomy): Eukaryota > Metazoa > Arthropoda > Insecta > Diptera > Syrphidae > Cheilosia > Cheilosia variabilis. The sequence goes on from OX579679.1 coordinate 48,359,503, forward strand.
AATTAAAATCAACAAAAAAGTGTGTTTGCTTTAAAATATACAAAAAAAGCTTTAAGTTACAAAATCTCTTTTAACAATGTACAAAAAACCGTTCTAGTTCATTTTATAAAGTTCATAAACTTTATAAACTCTTATGTCGTTTTCGAGTTGGCAAAATCATACATTTTTATTTATCAAGATTGTTTTTCATGTTCGATTTGCCAAAAAAATCACCGTTTTTGTATCTCAGGAACATTTGAGAAATCTCGATTTTTTTCTCATATTTACACATACTTTCACTAATACCAATGTGTGTGACACACAGCTGGCGGTTACGAATTGTTTATCGTTGGAAGGATTGCTTTTTTAACTGAATTATTAATTTTTCGAGAATGGAAACGATTTTTTATATGAAATTATTTCGAAATGAGTTATTATAAATGTGTACAAATCAATTCACATTGATTTCCAGTGCAAGTGAAAACAAATTATTTCTTGTGGCCAACTCAATCCACACTAGAACCAATAAAATTAAAAATTTTTGTTCGATTTGGCAGCAGAAGTCTGAAAAGCCAAATCGAAACGATATAAGAACAATTGTTATTTGCCCAACACAGCCGCAACACGATAACGAAATGAAAGCCCACCTTAGGCTATCGACATCCGGTTTCCGGGTTCCCTAAAACCCAGAATAATAACTCTTGAAATAAACTAACAAAAATTTAATTAAGAACAAGTTATCCTTATATTAAATTTTTTCGGAATGCTTTAAGAATGTCATATCCCAATTTAAGATTGCACAGTTTAATCGTGGAATTTATTATCAACTCCGTCACTTTCCTGTTTAAGAAAATAGAACAATTTATATTTTTAAAAATCACATTTATTTATTGAAACAAAAATGTTTAAATGGACTTAAATGTAAAATATGTCCTTTCATTATTTATTGGATACAAATGTAAAATATTAAAATCAGACATATTTTGTATTACAATTGTATTAATATTTAACTAATATTATTAATTCCACCATTTTTGTGGATCCTAATTGGTATGCACATTAATCCATCATGCAAGTTTAAGATTATTTGGGCTTCATTGGAGAGTACAAAAGAGTTTGAAGATCTACTCCGCTCTTTAAAAGAAGAGAATGTATGTATTATTGGGGATTTAAATATAGATATCTTAAACTTTCCCAGAACAAGTGATGATTATGTTCTACTTCTATCCACTTTTGGATATCAATCTCTGATAAATGTGCCTACTAGAGTAACAGATGAGTCTAAGTCATGCCTTGACCACGTTTTCATTAAAACTAGAGTACTTAATAATATAATTTGTCCATTTCTCTTAGAATTTGACTTAACTGATCATTTCATGACTGGATTTTACCTAAAAGATGTATTTAATGAGATCCACTATAACAAGTCTAGAAAAGCTTCTGTTTGTGAGCCAACTAGACAGATAGACTTTAATAAACTATTTATCTAATATTTATTGCGACAAGAAACCTGGACATCAGTTCTAAATTGTAGCTGTCCGTCAATTGATTTCGAAATATTTTTACAAAAATTAAAACAGTATATAGAAACCAGCGTCCGACTAAAACCTATACGAAATTTCAAGAAGCTAAAGCCTTGGATATCTAATGCAATTTATCTTAAAATCAAAGAAAAAAATAGCTTTTATATTAATAACAAAAGTAGGCTTAACGAACCTTCTGTAAAACATCACTATAAATTCCCTTGTAGTAGATTATCTAATCTTATAGCTTTGGAAAAATGCTTCTATTATAGCTTATGCTGATGACCTGGCATTCTCCTATGCAACGAATTCATTGGATGTTTTAAGATCACTAATGGTGCAGGATTTAAATTTGCTCAGCAAGTGGTTTGACTTGCATCAGATGATACTTAGCCAAAAATCCAAAGCCATGTATTTCTCACTAACCTCGAATAATGTAATTATGGAATTACCACCTTTCTACTTGTATTAGGGCTAATTGCTCAACAAATAATTGTTTTCAACTGCAGTTCGTAAAAGAATTAAGATATTTAGGAGTTCTATTAGATTCTAATATTAACTGGAAAGCAAATATCAAAAGCATTAAACAACTGCTTTACGTTTCAATAAGTCTAGTCTGAAGTCTGCGTTCTGCATCCACTCGCATTGTTTATGAATATCACCACAATCAGCAGTAGCAGGGCTTAGTTTTTTGTTGGATTGTGAGTAAAAGAACCCCATTCGGCCAAAAATTCCCATCATAAATAATATTTGCGTATTGCATTGGTACTCCAATTTTAAAGTTCACAAATTTCAGTGGAAGCTGATTGTCTTTAAGCTTACTCAATTTGAAACAAGGTATACATTGGGATGCAACTTCGAGTTTTGATAAAACATGCGAAATAATTGCATCTGCATTGGTGTCGGGATGAAAACTTGAGATGTGAAACCATTTTAATTTACGAACCACATGAAGATTGCTGTTTTGCACATTTGTTCCCAAAATGACCTCGGGACGTTTGTTCTTATTTATCTTTGCATTGTTATTGTTAATAACAACAAAAGGTTCCGTAACAAGATCACAAGATCCAGCGTCATACAATTCATCACTACAGGCAGCGGTAGCCAAATTATTGCAAGCAACAGCACCACCATCACCAACAGCAGCAGCAGTATCAACACGATGTACATTAGTAATATCAGCGGCAGCAAGGAATGACTCATTATCGTTTATCGTAACAATAGGCGAATCGATATTTACATCAGCAGCAGCAGCACTAGCAGTAGCAATCGGGGGAGCGGGTGAACTCAGATCACCGTTGACAGTAATCGCGTCTGCCGAAGCCGACATCAAAGAAGTTGTAGAGGCTAAGGTATCGGACATAACAACAGAACTATTTGGAGAAGAAGATGGCTTTAATTTATCTTTTTTATTTTTCTGCAATGCACTAGTAGTAGCAATAGCACAAGAAATAGTTGGAGTGCATTTGCTCGCTTTTGAGGAAAGGCGAGTAAAAGGAGAAGCTGAATTAGCAGCGCGACGATCCATGGGTAGTTGTTTTGTAGGTTCAACGAACTTTGCGTTTCTTTGAACGCGAGTTGAATCACGAATGTGACGACTGATATTCAAGGGCGTTGCATTAGAATTAGAATTTATTAATGTGCTTTTAGATTTAACAGATTCTAATGATGATAAACCAATCTTTTTAATTTCATTAATGTTATTTTGCAGGAAAATAGAAAGATCACTCATTTTTTGTATGCATAATAGCAGTGGGGTATTTATACAATTTTCACACTTGAAGAAAATGTTAGCATTTGTTTTTATAACTTTAACATCGTTCTTATGAACCGAACAACAATTTATATGTGCGTTTAAATCGCATACACCATAAGATAGGAATTCATTGTTTGTTATTGGATTTAAACATTTAAAGCACATTGAATTCATTGTTATAGAGAGCAGATCAATAACGCGTGCGTTACAGACAAGAGAGCGGCGAGCACTGACGACGTTTTCTCTCAAATATTGCACCATTTATATTTAATAAACTGCCGTCTAATATATGCACATTGGTTACACAGCCATACTGATTTTTAAAAGCACTAAAAGAATGGCTTCTTTCCAGATCCGAAGTACAAACATTACTTAATGTTGTGTCCTGATCACATAGGTACGCTTTTTTTGTTTTTCTCGTTTAATTTTCATTGCTTTCTATAAACTATTTCTCCCATAATTTTGTCTTGCCTCTCTGATAATTGTTGCTGTCTTCTCATATCATCGCGGTTCAAAATATTAGTTATCTTGACCTTCTAATCGCGCTGCTCTATTTGCCTTTCGCTGGTAGTCTCTTCGAAAAAGTAAATTTACTGCACACTTATCACTGGTCATTTAATGGCCACAAAGTGCTTGCTTTAGTTTCAAAATAATTCCTGATTAAATACCTAAATTTTGATTTTCTTTTCTATTTTTTTTTAATATATAAAGGTGTACTCACTCAAATTATTGTTTCCTTTTGTTTTATTAATTTTTATAGTTTTATGGTAGGTATGCCTACTCAAATTTGTAAAAGAAGAATTAATCTAATCTATTGTACTACAAATGAATTACTTTGAATAAATCTATCTATCTATCTATCTAATTCTTTTTCGATCCTGTATTTGTGTGGAAAAAAATTTATCGGACTAGAATTCAGCTTGCGATATTTTTTGAGTGTGGCACAGTGGATAGAGCTCCTTTCCTGGTCCACTCACTTTACGTTCACAGTCACCTTCTGTCTCCCTCCCCCTTTTTGTGTTTTTCTTGTAAAAAGTGAAAATCTGCAACTTCGGTTCCTTCGTAGCCTGTTGACATTGAACATCTACCCATCCTCTAACTATTCAACCAATGGCAGAAATCATCGACGCAATTAAGCCAATGTTGGAGCTGAGCAGGATTCACAAAAATAAAAAACATTCTTTTTGAAAGAAAACCCTCCGATTGGTGCCGAGCGAATCGTTGCCAATCTCAACAGAGTGCCAGCCGAAACCATTAGGATCCAAGCAGTGGATAACCAGGTTTGCTACCCCACATCTTCATTGCAAGAGCTCTTAATACACATGCCAATGTTACATACATCCTCAGCCACGTGCTGCATAGAAATGTGTTGTCAAGCAATTACACTTTCATTTTATGAAAATGTCCTTTTGGCTGCCGTTGCTTGGGTTTGCTACATCGAATTCCTAGGAAACACAAATATACAGCTTAAGGCCTCCGGGTGCGGTTTAACATCCACTCATGGAATATGTGCGAATAAAGCTGCTCCACAAGCATGGAACTACCGTACACCCGACCCCTCCAATGTGCATCAGTTGACCCCCAGAGATATTTTTCTCCTTATTTCATAGGTTAAATGTATTCCAGACGATCGACAATTTCAACACCCATTGATGTAGAGTCCTCTCCAATTGATTGGTTTGCATGAGACCAAAACTGTACGGCTTCCCTGGGGCCCTTTGACTTAGCGTCACATTTTTCCGTTGGCCGACTTCATTTCAAATTTATGAAATCCCTCCTCTAACCCATAAATCAGATGATTCACGTGTTTTTCTCTGTTGCTTTCTTTCACTCATCTCATATGAGAGGGGGGAGTTTTTTTCTTTTTTTGTTGGTCCTTGTACAGATCTTTTCCTTGCCATTCCGGCTGCCATAGGAATTCAATCCAGCTCGACTCAACATCGAAATGGCAATCGATTTATACGATTAAATATACGAGATACCGTACCGGTGCCGGCTCGTACTCTCATGATGGAACTCTTTGGCGCAATGTTGACGGTCGTGGTCAAATCGTACAGCTGGCAAAAAATAATTTTCATACAAACAGACCTTCATGCACGGCATGGAGCGTATATACAGCAAAAGGTAACTTGCATGTTACTCCTTTTCGATGTTCTCGAGGAGCATATTATATAGAGACGGATATAGGGATATATAGTAGACCTGGTCGTAGGTACATTTGCTTTGGGTATTGGAGCGTATCATTGCGTATACTTTTAGATTTCCCATGAGAACGAGGATTAATCCTCGTACGTAAATCTTACATGCTTTGGTCTTTGTGTACATAAACAACATTCTTTCGGACTGCATGTGCTGTGCTCTGTAGCTCTGAGGATCCGAGTATATCTCTGTTCGGTGCTGGGCCATGGCATCAGGAATCGAAGATACAAAAATATTCCAATCTGAGTTTGTGTTGTTTGCTGATATGGATAATCTAGGAACAAGCTTTTTGGGATTTGCTTACCTTACTAGTTTGCATTGTTTTGCTCGGACGTTTGGTTTTTTTTTTCGCCTTGCATTAAGGAGGAGATTAAGATTCAAAAAGCAAAATATTGATATAGGAGTGCTTGTATTTTATTTTCAATATTTACCCATTTGTTACTATTATGGGGATGAGTGCACAAGCACATCTGGTCTGTGGGTGGGGGGAGGGCACTTGGTCATCTTTTGTGTTGTGTATTCGCAAGTATTTGCTGACCTCTGGTGGGAGGATGTTTTCTTCGATTTAAGATGGGATTTAAAAGAAAGGATTTGTTCATTGAATGAGGCGAATACATATTTTTATGGATAATGGGATATTTGGGCTAAGACAGCAGGATCTGTGCTGAGATGGATGGTATAGAGGCTTAAATGATTTTTTTTGATCTGCTGTCCATTTGGTGTCACAGTACGCTGGGTATATCGACAAATTATTTGGCATATCAATGAGGTGTCAGAGGGAGGACGAAAATGTGATTCGTAGGACGTTATTGACGGTATACTTTGCCCACAGAGGCGGATAGGTACGCGGTATTCTCAAACCATAGACTGTCAATGGGCAGAATGCTTTTACTGCATTCCAACCACAACAGTTAAAATTTAAAATAAATGGTTTGGAGCACGTGAGCAGAGTACCTCAGTGGTTAGCGTGCTACACTACTGTGCGAGGGGTCTGAGGTTCTATCCCCGGAAAAGCTTAAATAACATCTTATGGTGTTTTCCACTACACCACCTCTCGTCATCGTCTGACTGACATCCGAGAGTACTATCGTCATGAAATGAATCGGTCCCTTGAGTCGTCCCAAAAATAAAAGCTTGCACAAAGCGAATGGTTGCGAGAAGCTAGACATAGGATTCCTATTCGGACCTGTTGCGCCATCTATTTATTTGTTTTTATTTAGGTCTCCAATACAAGATGTTTGTTCATCACATTGGAATAATATTCAGTGGGCTTTTACAAGCTTTAAACTTGAAAATTCCCATTAGACACATCAACTGAATGAAACATTTAAGCATTTCCATCGCTAGACTGACTTTGGTTTGGTTATTCGACTGTCATCGTAGATATATGAGTGGGAACGCTACATATACTGCAATGAATCCAATTGTCAATTTATTTAAATTGTCTGACGTAGTCAAGTAGGTCAAGGATGTGGTTTTTGACACGAAGAAGACAATTCAACAGATGCACTTTGTAGTTTTGAAAAGATGGTAATCGGAGAAAAGGATGGCGAACGGTGAAAATTTTCTCTGATCAAATATTCAGACACTGACCTACAGACTTCTAAAATATATTTGGGCAAGTACCAATTGTTATCAGATTCCTTGTCATCGGATCAGTAATAGTGGCTTTTCTGTCAGAGAATGCGTTTTATGCAAAAATACATTTATTTACGGGGAACAATACTCACATTTATGGCCAGCGATTTAAGAACGAGGGAACGGAATGCTCCGCATTGGAATGAAGCAAAGTCATACTTTTGGAGAGTATGTAAACATTTTTTTTTAATTTCAATTCAATTTGTTTTTATTCATTTTTCACTTAAAAACTATTTAACAATTATTTGTTTAAGATAAATGATAAAAAGAAAAACAAGTGAACAAGAATAAATAAAGATCAACCTATAACTAAATATAAAAGTTAGTGATGAAAGGCTACTAAACAAACATAAAAATCAAGAATAACTGACATGTGGTACTCTATCAACTTTTTATTTATTTATTTATTTATTTGTTTATTTATTTATTCATCTACAAGTCAAGCTTACAGACTACAATATTACATATAAGTACAAAAAAAAATAAAACAATTTCTGTATTATAAATAATATACCTACAAAATAATTCTTATAATTTAAAGTTCATTATATAGCAGCCAGAATATGATACTTTTAAAGCGGTCTCTTGGAATATGAAAATCAATGTGTCTACTAATTTCATTATACGATCTTAAGGATCTAGAGATTGGTTCATTGCGACCATAGTTTGTTCGATGCCTCGTCTGAAAAAAGAATAGAAATGATCTCTTAATACCCTCTCTGGAGCATAAATAGGTATCATAGATAAAATAATGGGACTATTTATACGTGAGGATAAAACGTCCCTTATAAACATAATATCATGTAAACGCCTTCTGGCTTTAAGAGTCATAATACCCAAAAGTTTAAGTCGGGCTCCATAGGACGGTTCAAAAGTCCAACGCATTTTGAAAAAGATATATTTTGTCAAGCGCCTTTGTACTTTTTCAATGCGATCCGAATGGGTAGAATAGTATGGATTCCAAACAACATCTGCATACTCAAGAACGGATGGGGATCAGAAAAATCCTTAGAGTTTCGTTTAATAAACCCAACCAGCGAATTAGCATTGGTCACTATGTACTCAATATGGGAAACAAAGGTAAGATTGGGATCGATGATTACCCCAAGATCTTTAATTTTATCAACTCTTTTTAATGTACTGTTATTAATATCGTAATTATAGAAGCACGGCAATTGAGATCTATAAAACGATATACAAGAGCATTTACTAACTACAACCAGGATGATACCGCAGCTACCTCGTGATCCTTTGGTGCAAGAATCTGCTGACCAAAGTGCCCTAGAGATCTGCCAAACAAACGCAAACCCACATCTACCTCTAGCCTTATAATATACTCATTTAGCTGAACATTTACAAATAAATTTCATCACTCAACAAGTCGTTCTGATCTTAGCAGCGTCTTTCAGTCAGATGTTCCGGCAGTCGCCGCACCAGCCCGTATGGCAATATGGCAATATGTTGATACCATACGTAAAAGGACGATATTACCACATTTCTTGACAGCTAGGCGGCTATAAAGGCAGTAAAATCCATTCTCAAGGTTTTTTGGTCGCGGCATACCACGCATCTCAGGGACAAAACATGCAAACTGAAACGGCTGACGAACTGCCAAGAAACAGGTCTGCAAGAAATAAGGCCTGAGCGCTTATTTCGATCAAGTCAAAGTGGTGGCAATCTCCGAGCAAGATAGGCCAATAGGATTCTTACGAAAGCCAACAAAACAGGGAAAAAAACTTACGAAATATCGCCAAAATATAATACAAGCTGGACCTAGAAGCCTCTGCTGTTTGACAGATCATCTCTGTTTAAGTTGGTAGGGGCTTTGACGGGCCAAGAAACCACGCAATGAAACTCAATGTCAAAGATGACGATATTATTGTGCAGTTTGCACATATTGCACCTCATATTCTCCGGCAATGACTAATTTTCTGTATCTTGAGGAATAGAATAGACTATACCTCCATGACATACAAGTTCTCTCTAACATCTCACTGTCTAATCGGCACAGGGTTTTAAACACATCAGAATGGCTGGAAGAGAAAACTCATCGACCACCAAGGGCTAGTCCATTATAAGGGCATCACTATTGAACAAGTGGATGATTTGGGCCTAACTATTGATTCCAGGATGAGTTTCTGTAATTACGTGGTAACCTTAAAGCAGTACTTTCGCTATACATTTAGGCATTTCTTCTACTTGCGCAATGTCTGCTCCAAAAAACTTCTAAAAACTATATACATACTATGGAATTTTTCACTCTAATATGGTATTGATTGTTGGGGATGTTAATATTTAAATAAAATACGACCTTTACTAATTTTCCAAAAAATATGTCTTAAGAAAAATATGTCGTAAACCTGCAAGATATCCCAGTTATCCCTTGTTTTGTGACCTGAGAATTCTTCCCGTTCGTCATTTACCTTCTTTACGAAGTCTGGTAATCGTAATTTTCGTCTAATTTCAACGCATAATTTACGTGGAAACTTTTCTAGTAACTGTACCCAATTTTCGTACCACTGTTTAACAGACTATCACTAAAAATGTAAAACGCTGGCTCTTTAACTTTCACTATGTTGATTTAGAATCACTTATTGCCGATTTCATGGTTTAGTTACTGATATTCTGGTCTAATTTTTATTTTTTTAAACTCTTTACTCAAAAGGTAAAGTGGCTTAAGTCGATTTAAGCCAAAAACAGTATTTTTTAAATATTTAAAATGAGAAAAAAATTAACTATAGTTTGGTTTAATCACCTTGGGCCATAATCATTTTTAACCTTCACACTAAATATTTTGTAGGTCGCAATATGCAATTTTGTATGGAAAATTTCGCCATTGTGAGTTCGAAAAATGTTGCCCGGACATTAAAAATGATTATAAGTATCGCGGGTTGTTTCTAAATACGCTGGAAAACTGTTCTTTCTTCTGTTACAACGACTAAGCTCAATAAAAGTAAAAACATTCCATTTGGAATAACGTCTTAGTTCTGAAAAATGTGAAAAATCGGCTTAAGCTATTTTACCTTTTGAGTAAAGAATTTTCGTTTATTTTCGTAATTTAGCTTAAAACATTGACTGCCGAGGCAATTTTGGGTAAATTTCTTTAGGTGCCAACGCAAAATATTTCGTTATTTACAATTCTGGACAAATAAAACAATAAATGGATGCAATATTATTTATTGGCAATGCATCCTTGACGTCTAGGACGAATTTAGTCATTAATTAGAATTTAGAATCAAATAATATGATAGCTCTGGCGCATGAATAAATTTTAGTGCAAATTCTTTCACTAGTGCTTACTTTTTTTCCAATCAAATGTATAAAATCAGCTTGAATTTATAATTTTCCTTTTTATAAATTTTGTTGCCTTTTTATATATTTTTTTGCTTCCTTTTATTTTCTTTTTTTATATTCTATAATTATTATATTTTTTGTTCGAGCTAAGCTCTTCAAATGTAATGAACAATTTTCTTCTTCATTACATAAAAAAAGATTATAAATAAATTACCTTATAAAATTGAGTTCTTTTTGCAAAATTATAATTATTTTTAGTTTTCCCCAAATTGTGGGCATAAAACATTAAATATTCGAAATTTGCCCAAACCACAAACTTCTATCTCATCGTATGGTGCCAAGCAATTTATTCTCATACGGATTTTTTCGTAGTGGCTACCGTTTTTGCAGCCCAAAGTGATAACATACCTGACTTTCATATTTGATATGATATGGTACCCACGGAACTACCACTGGTTATCAGATATGATAGCCATGGCAGACAATGTGTTAAGTAACTGCAACTTGCTTCTAATTTTGTTCCTGTCTGTTTTAAACTTGTATTTCAACATTGTTTTCACCCTACCCACATAATTGTATCTTGTACGTTGTACTGTTAAGCCATTTGAAGTGGCATTCATCGCTATCTTCCTATTATTCAATTTGTAAAATACAGAATGTCTCATTTTTCTAATCTATTATCCTTTGACCATTGATTTTTTAATTTTGTATATACATGTTCCTAATAGATTTTCAAGAAATAAATTAACTATCTATCTATCTATGAGTTCACATGGACCTAAGTCAGTGGGGTACAGAGATCATTCTGCCACCCCAAAACCTATATGCAAAACGTAGTAGATCGCCAGCTGAATAAAAACAACATCGATCGGTTTCCATTAGACTGCCCCGTAGATCGTATCGGATTGTACGCAAACAAAATGGATGCCCACATACTTAAATCATGTAATAGCCTTCTGTTCCTAAAGGAAGGAAGGACGACAATATTATCCGAGTGACTGAAAAGAGTATGCCTACAGGTTCCGCAACATTGTTTGCTTAGCAAATAATCTAAGTAATTTTAGGTTAAGCAGAATATATCAGGCAATGCTTCTCTTCCGCGCTCCTGCAGAGAAAACGACACGCAGTGCTTTTGATGTGCATCCCACGAGCCCAAACCAGAACCCAAACAAATGCAGCTGATATTTTTCGTGTTGACGAAATAAATTTAACTTTATCATGGTAGACGTCGGACTGTAGCTCTGTTTCTGGACGAATCAAAACTCTATTTGGTAAAGGGTGATTTTTTAGCTGGTTTGGTTTTGGCAACACTGGTTTTGACAGCTGACGTGTGTTTAGTACCTTGTGTCACTGTCAAACAGCTTCAGTTTGGTTTGCAATTTAACCATGGATCGTCTTACAAATGAACAACGCTTGCAAATTATTGAATTTTACTATCAAAATTCGTGATCGGTTCGAAATGTTCATCGCGCGCTGCTTCCATTTTATGATCGGCATTCTCGACCTTCTGAGCAGTCTATTCGGAAGATTGTGACCAAATTTCGCACCAAATTTACTTTGTTGGACATTAAACCACCAACACGTTTACGTACTGTGCGTAGTGAAGAAAATATTGCGGCCGTATCAGCTAGTGTGACAGAAGACCGCGAAATGTCGATTCGGCGCCGTTCCCAGCAGTTAGGCCTTTGTTACAGCACTACGTGGAAAATTTTGCGGAAGGATTTGGGCGTAAAGCCTTTTAAGATACAGCTGGTGCAAGAACTAAAGCCAGCCGACCTACCACAACGCCGAATTTTTGGTGAATGGGCTCTTGGAAAGCTGGCCGAGGATCCGCTTTTTTATCGAAAAATTGTGTTCAGCGATGAGGCTCATTTTTGGTTGAATGGGTACGTAAATAAGCAAAATTGCCGCATTTGGAGTGAAGATCAGCCAGAAGCATTGCAACAGCTACCAATGCATCCCGAAAAAGCCCCTGTTTGGTGCGGTTTATGGGCCGGCGGCATTATTGGGCCATATTTCTTCAAAGATGATGCGAATCGCAGCGTTACTGTCAATGGTGAACGCTACCGAGCGATGATAACAAACTTTTTTTTGCCCGAAATGGAAGTTCTTGACTTGCATGATATGTGGTTTCAACAAGACGGTGCCACATACCACACAGCACGCGAAACAATGGCGCAATTGCGAGGCGAGGTTGGTGAACAGTTAATTTCACGTTTCGGGCCGGTCAATTGGCCGCCTAGATCGTGCGATTTGACACCATTAGATTATTTTTTGTGGGGGTATGCCAAGGCTAATGTGTATAGGGACAAGCCCGCTTCGATTGACGCACTGGAAGCCAACATCCATGCATTCATTCGTGAGATACCGGCCGATATGTGTGAAAGAGTATGCCAAAATTGGACTCAGCGGATGGGCTACCTGAGACGCAGCCGCGGTCAACATTTGCATGAAATTATCTTTAAACATTAAATTGCAAGGTTCAAACTATCGATTCAAATAAATATTTCATTCATTTTTTCGAATTTTTTGTGTTTTTTTTTAAAAAAAAGTTCTAAACCTCTTAAAAAATCACCCTTTAGCTTAAAAGATTCAAGAAAGTATAAGCTTCCTTTGGCATTCTTCCATTTTTTGTATTATTCAAATATTATTTGAGTTATGCCAATAAAAAGCTAGTAAAGTCAGAAAAATTACGTTTTGCTTTAAAAATGCCCCCCCAAAAATAGGCGTGGCCACAGCGACGTTGTAAAAAAAGCTTCATCGAAATGTGTCGAGAAGCTTTCACGCCACTCGCATTGGACATAAAACCCCTCAAGTTTTATTTATAAAGGGTGTCCCATAATTCACGCAAAATTTTAATTTTGCGCAATTTAATAGTACCTACAGTGATGCGAACGGAAAAAAAAAACAATGTGGCAGCTGACAGTTTGGGGTTAGTAAAAATGGAGCGCTATATGAAAGAAGAACACATTTTCATTCTTGAGCAATATTTAAAAAAAAAAGAAGTTTTGCCAGCTACAGTCTGCAATTTTCGTACAAAATCATCTTCAGTGATGAAGCACACTTTCTTGATGTAAACTCTGTGAATCAATAAAAAAATAAAAATCTGTATTTTCTATAAAAATTGCATTTTACGTGAATTATGGGACACCCTTTTTATATAGATATTCGTGCAGCCAAACTGCTCGTCTAAAACTCTTATGATATCTAAAAACGCAACCACTCGATAACAAATACTGCCACCGCCACTCAATATTTATAACCTCAATGGTATCACACAAAAACCCCTCTGAACATTCGTCGTTATTTGTCATGGCAAATGCGAATACCGAACTGGAAAAAAAAAGGAAAAATCACAGCTGTAGGTCAGCAAGCACCCTCTTGAACAACTATTAGGCGGTCACATTTGAGTTCTCGGTATACCTCCATTCAGTTGTATGGTTCAATCAATTTGAAGAGCTACTTCAGAAAAATATAATAAATCCTATCTGTTACGGTGAGTCCTTATTTTCATTGCTCAGCCTTTGGTATATTCATTCGAGAATTTCGTTTTGTTAGATGTTTTATTTATTTTTCTCTGCCGGAAAGTGGAAATCCTTTCCGATGCACAGAATCCATTTAACCGCATAAAACAAACATTGATAATTGCGAATGGGTATACCCTATACCCTCATTGAAAAGGACGATTATATGGAATTGTCGATATAGATATTCACAATTTCACATGCCCCTTTGTATTTGAGTACGAGTGGGCCTGCTAGGTACTCCATCGACCTGCTTATTAATGTGGGAAAGATATTTCCAAGGACTGCAATCTCTGTTGAAGTAAATTATTAATTTAGGCAGTATATTCTATATGTGCCGTTTGAAAATTCATATATAAACGTTGTAATCTTTTATTTATTACAGAGACCCAATACATCGATACAGTTGATGGCCTGAATTGCGCATGTGAGTACAAGTTGTGTTGGGTAAATTCGGAATTTAAGTGAAGCGGTAGATTGTTTGGATATGATCCGATGTATGATGTCTATTATTTCGTCGGGAAGGGACCCCTTCTACCAATCCCAATTCCAAATCCCTGCCATACAAGGTCATGTAGATCAATATGAATTACTGGCCTAATCCGTTTCATCAAAGGAAACAATTTTCTTAATGACAGCCATTATGGCTCCAAGGAGCAAATGTGTAGCACGGGCAATTTAATGACTTTGCTGTCAGAAAAGTACAGCCGACACATTCATCTACATGGTGAATTTAATTGGAGTTACTACCTTTGATTAAGAAAATAACGACTGAGAATGACAGAGGCCCCATCGTTAATGTAGGCTTTGAGTATTCCGAACTGTTCACAATTTCGGAAAACATGTTGTTTCACTAATTATTTTGTTTTATATGGGAGGACTTGCTTTAATTCTGTCGCAAGGCGTATTTCAAGCTGTCTAAAAATTTATTTTTGGGGCGGTTCTTTGGCGTTTTTCTTCTGTTTGAACGGGTGAATACTGAACATGAACAGGTCGTCTTATTTTTAAATAAGTTAATATTTGAACATTTCCAGGGATGAAATCTGTTTCAAGTTACTCGACCCTTTTAGCGACGATTATTCGGTGATCTGAATTGGGGTTTAGTTTGTCCCCGAAAGAAAAAAAACTAACATCGATCCACTGTTCTCGTAGATCGATCGATCCACGATCTAGCGGCTACCTGGGGGTAATTTTTTCTTTCTGTTTGCCCTGTCAATTGTAGAGAACAAAATTATTACGAAAAACTAAACGCAGAAAAATCAACTTAAAAATCAACCAACTTTCTGTTAAAAACTACCAAGTGATACTGTTAATAACTACAGAGTAAGTCAATTAAAAATAACCGAGTCAACTTGTTTAAAGAAAGTCAATTAAAAATAGCCGATTTATCAATTTCCTCCAAAATTTCTCCGTCGTAAACAACAACTAACTCTGTAGAATTTAACCAACTGGTTGATATTTTTATCGAAACTTGGTTGATAACACCAGCTCGATATCTCTGAAGAGCTCGCAGTTAAACCTCTGCCTCCAAAGCTCGTCAACGTAAACGGGACCGAAAATCACACGAAGAATTTAGCGTTCGAAACGACGAGGGGATCTTCTCCGCCTTTGATAATGTCCCTGCTTCTGCGTCATAGTGCAGGGCTAGGACGGTGAAAGTCTTATATCTTAGTCTTTCTCGAGAAGGCCTTCCTAATCAGTTGCCTTCTTAGGCCGAAGAAACAGCGGTGGGCAAGTAATTACTGCCTTGACTTCTGATGTGGTGCCATTTTCTGAGTTAATGGCGAAGCCGAGGTAGACAAAGTCCCAACTACCTCAATGTTATAGCTGTCTATCTTGACGGTCTGTCCGATTCGTCGATGTTGTGTCTTGAGTGTCCCTTCTTGTTGACCGCATACATTTTATTTTGCCCTCTTTCACCACCAAGGACACCTTTGTTGCTTCTGTACTATCCTTGCAAACGCACCCTCTATTCTGATAATGATATCGATGCCATCAGTGAATGCAAGTAGTTGCAGTCGAAAAATGTTTTCAAGTATGAGATATTGAAAAGTCTCGTTTTTTAATGCGTTTTTTTACGTTTTGAAGCGCTTTTTTCACACGTTTGACTCCGTTTTCGACGCGTTTATTGATGCGTTTTTGACGTATTTTTTGAAGCGTTTTTTGACTCCGTTTTCGACGCGTTTATTGATGCGTTTTTGACGTATTTTTTTTTAACTTTTCTTGACTCCGTTTTGGACGCGTTTATTGATGCGTTTTTGACCGATTTTTTTAAGCGTTTTTTCGCACGTTTTTGAGTAGTTTTTTGTGGCGGCCCGTCGCCTTGCCTAAATCCCCTTTCGACATCGAAGGTCTCGGTGAGATTGCTTCTGACCTTTTAAAAGCAGCTAACGTTCTCCGTCGTCATCCTGCACAATCTGACAAGTTTGTGGAATGCCAAAACTAGACATGATTTTGAGTAGCTCTTGTTCGTCTGCGTGATGTCATAGGCGACCTTAAGATTTATGGGTTTTTCCGGTATTTGTCAGAGTGGGAAAATTTGGTAAATTTCTGACTTTCATGGCCTAAAACCAAGACAAGAGAAAATTGTATTCTTACCGTTCAGGAAACTTATTCCTCCGTTTAGAGGGTCCCCCTTTCTTGTGGACCGGGCAAATTATGTTGAGGCTGCATTGAACAGGCATACTCTCCTCCGACCAAATCTTGTGGACGAGTTGGTGTATATGCTACCAAGTAATCTCCCGCTGCCTTGAAAAGCTCGGCAGTTAAGCCATCCAGTTCAGTAGCCTATTTGAAATTTAGCTTAGATATTGCTATCCTTACTTCATTTCGGTCAGGTTGAGCTTTCAGCTTTCAGGTATAACGTTCGTTCTACTTGACATCGAAATTTGTGTCGTTGTCGCCTTTTAACAGTCAGCAAAAATCAGTTTTCAATGTCCCCCGCACCGACTGCGACTCTACTACAAGAATTTAAGGCGTTCAGCATGTCCCCGCTTAGCTTAGTTTAGGGTACTCTCAAGCTTTTTACTAATTTTTCACCCGCTCCTATTGTAGAAAGGTTAAATTTTTCAGAGCTTTGGAGCCACACGGTCAGTTTTTATATTTCTTTATGACAAGTTGCTAGAAAGAGATATTCAGGAATGAAATCTGTATGCGACAACTGATCTCTGGCACTGGTAACTCCTTATTCACCTTTAGAGAAAAGAATCTACCCATCCTAGCTCACATCTATCACCCAACACTGAATAGTAAGACAGCCTCTCGTTGCATCATAAGGACCCCCTACCCCTGAGCTTCGTAGAACTTGGTTTGCAATACCTGAAAACTAAACAATGGAAATATGAATCTCCGATTCGATTGTTTCCAACATACAACCTGCACAATTTGACAGCTTGATGTAGCGCCTCGACAGAATCACCGGCCCTCCGAAAATGCATTAAGTGTGACCAGGAATTTTATTATAAATATCCTTGCACTGTAAATATCCAAAGTTACCTAATTTAAGAGCTACGCCGTTTGGAATTTTCGGTTGATTGTGGCACCCGCCAGCAGGCGGATGAATCTATAAAATCCATAAAACAAAAGGAAACGAAATTCTTCAAATTGCGGTGGCATTCGAAATCGAATATAACCAGAACCACACAGTGAGAAGTTTCCTATTCAGTTTGGTTTTGGTTTTGGTTTTTGCGCGTTCGTCGTCGTCGAACAAATGATTTATCGATCCAATATAATAATAATAATAATCAGTGAGGGCATAAAACAAAAGAAAACGCACACACAAACACACCAGAGCGAGAACAACCTACCAGCACAACAAACAGAGTCATAGTGAAGGTGGCAGAGGTATTGGCCGCAAGAAAGGGTTAAAGTGGTTGGGAGAGTTGAGGTTTCTCCTCAACGCCCCGTACATTCCTATTCCTTTGCCATACCGTGCAATCATGTTCGAGAGTTGGCAACGGTAAGAAGAACACACACAGCAGTACTCTTCAAGAGCGTGTACCCGAGGATAAAGGGATTTTTTCCCTCGATTAAACCGAAACAAAGTATGTGCAAATAAATACCGCACCTGGGCAATTTTTAATTTCTCTCCACACAAAAAAAAAACAGTAAACGTATTTTTCTTAATTAAAAACAAAAAAAAAAAATCACCAAAGAACACAAAACTGAACCGAGATTAATGAGAAAAAATATTGACTTTTATTGCGGGTCACGAAATCGATATTATCCGGAAAAATATATAATTAATCAGATTTCAGTATGAAATATAAGTGCGACCTGCTCCCGTCTATAATTACTGTTCGGTTACTGTTGGTATATGGGCGTATGTCCTGCATAAATATTTCGCTTTACTTCGTGTTCCATGGTAAATTGATGAATTATGAACCGGCTTTAGGTGCAAACACAGAAAAAAAAGAGCGAATTCATAATGAAGTCCGTAATTAAGAGCTTATCCATAGCCACACTCCGTGTAGTAGCGGTAAAGTCGAATCTTTGAACTCCAAGCCGTGCTCTGGTGAGCTGTTTATCCCTTTATCTAGTGAAACAGATTGCCTGCAGTAAGGCACAGGTATACTTAGAACTTGGAGTGCCAACACGTTCGAGGTAATGAAGTCATAAATCAACAGAATATACCTACCTACGTTTGGGTGTGCGGTTAGTACGTTTGGGAGATGGCTATCACTGGGTGATTATACGAAGTCGCGTCCTTAATGCTGCATATTGCCTTAGATCTCGAAAAATACGGAGACAGACCGCAGAAAGCGAACTGCATTTTGGGTTGAGCTATCTAATTATGAGAAATGAGTAAATAGCAGTTGAGCAGTGGCTACCAATGTTTTCTCTACACTGGGACTTTCCATTGAGTATTTACATCCCTTCTGGGAGGTTGTTTTATTTTGCTTACTTGTTAGTTCTGTTTCGTCAATTATTTGACATCAACTGTGACCAGTTCATTGATATCCGTTCACATTTTTTTCGACTATATAGGCGGCTGTGAGCAGGTGGTTTTTATATCAAGCTACAAGTCGAACCAGCCTGTCAAAAGCTGTGTTCTTACTTACTCCAGACCTCGACATATTTTTTGTAAATACTTCTCTCGGGAGAGGCGAACTTATTACTATAACATCGCGCGGAGATCGTCTTAGAAAGGCGTCCACTTGAATTGTTTAAAGTTGAAGTGCTCACAGGCAATATTACTCCAGTAATAGGTGATTTGCGTGGATGGTCTATGTTCTTGGTCAGAAGTCGCATTTTGAGGGACGATTTCGTTTAGGTCCTGTAACAATCTGAGGGGGAAACATCTACAGAATAGGCATAGGTCAGCGAATGGCTTGATAACGGTATATAGGGTTTCTTGTTAGTTGAGCTGCTCGTCTCTGTATACTGCCAAGTACGCTTTATTGAATTCCGGAAGCAATATTCGAGGTTTGGTCTAATCTGAGCTAAGTAGACCATCACACAAAATTCAAAATCAAGTTAAAACGATAAACCATTCGTGAGTTACGCAAAAGCCCCCTCCTAAAGGGGCAGGGGGGGGGGGGGGGATCCAAAATCGCTTATAACTGTCAGGCGTCCTTTTCAGCTCTTAGCTGAGAGCTACTTCCAACATCTGCTTTACATGTCTCGCGACAAATACTCTTTATACCAGTATCCGGCTAAGGTTCGATTCCCGGAAATACAAAAAATATTTTAGACTACAAATGCTATCAAAGAAGTTCTCTATTCAGCTGTTTGGACTCTTTATAAAAATCTAGGTCCCTATTAAAATACAAACTCACTTAATTTCAGACCACTGATTGTTCTGATAGCTGTCGATTGTTTTATGGAACCACCCCGCTATGGTTCCTTTTACAAACGGACTGAAAAAATAATATCCATCTCATTTTGCCAGCACATCTTACAAGCCAGCAATGGACATCTACTGTGAGTCATACTGCACTCATTCCATTTTATAACTTTGCAAGTTTTAAGAAAAGTTGCCTTGCCAGAACCAAGTGCTTTTAATAGCACTGCACTTCTAAAATCTTGATGTCCAAGTCCATCTCAAGTGATAGCTAAAACAATCTCCCACTGTTTTCGAATTTCTGCGAGTCTAAAATTTCAAAGAAATGCGTTCACTCTGTAACAGGTTTTTCTATATAAAAGGTGCACGTATTTATCCCGTCTACATTTTGCAAAATGCTTTAACCATTCTATGTAAATATATTTACCAATTTCAAAATGTGTGGTGTTGTAAATATAATAACTACTTTTGTATCGGACCCCTCATCCGAAACAAACTGAACAGCGACTCGGGCGTTCAATAAAGCTCTCCCAAACCCTAGTCGCTTTTTCTATGCTATATCTATTTTTAATATTTTAAGTCACTACTTATCCTTATCTATCGTATGAGATCGGACTTGTTTGCTACGGGTTGGGAACGCCTGCCTGAGATTCAAGAGTCCGTTTGAAAATGACTGCTTTAAAAGACCTGAAATACCAAAGACTGAACATAGAAACCGATAAATATCCATTTATAAATACCGGAAAAAATAAAAGCCTAAAAACAAATCACAGGAAAATTGTATCAGTTTGTTGCGAGTGGTATACGTTTTTAAAATGTCTTTGCCATTTTCAGATAGGGGTTAGGTTACCATACCAAGCCCGTTTTTCATCTTAAAATGACTTTAACCGCCAAAAGTCAAAATACAAAAGGGGTAAGAAAATTCCTCCTTTTCATACATCTTTCACTTAACAAAATAACAGCTTGCACTTTGCCAATTTAATTCCCTTTTAATGTTTGAATGCACACAAAGTTTTATACAAAATTTCACAACTGAATACATCCATTTACCGAATCTATTTAAAATAAACAAAGATTTTAAAATATTTCGTTATTTTAATTTTTTAATCTGAAATTGAAAACTAAGAACATTTTGATGTTCGTTAAAGTGATGTCTGTTAAAATAATGATCCTTTTTTTCTAGTTTTTCAATCTGGTAACCGTCTTTGCAGAAATCAATTTGAGCCCCAATTTTTTCCTCAAAATACATTTTTTGTAACCAAATTCTTTTAACAAAATGTTGAGCAGCAGTTCGCTCTACATTCCTTAAAAAATTAAATAGAAGGTTCGTCTTCAAAAATGCTGGGGGCAGATTCCGTATAACAATAACCGTCGGGACGATATCGTTTTTGAAACTTTGATGACCATAATAAGTTATATTCTTCTCGAATTTTTAACATTACCGTCAGCTTTCATTACATTTGTGGAAAACGAATTGGATTAAGGTCTCAAACTCGTAACTTTGGCACTTAGGTGCTACTTTTCGAGGTCTGTCGTTTCGACGATAATCGTCTGAAAAATTACGGAATGAGCGCCCTGAATAATCATAATTTTTCTGAAAACATGTAGGTACATACGAATTAAATCACATTTTACAGTCCTTATATTTTCCAAATTATGAAGGACATGGTGGGATCCTGCAACCGCTTGGTAAAGGACTTTCGGATTATGCGGCAAATCATCATCATAGTTGAGTATATAGAAATATTAGGCTTTAAGTTGATGCCTTAAAATGATGGTTTGACCCCCAAAAATGGACTAATGAGCTTCAATCAAAATCTACTAAAATACGTTGCCAATTGCTTTTTATTTTCCATCACGGATTGAAATTGCACCAGAACTACAAAGTCGCCATTGTCAGTGGTAAGAACTGTACGAGTAAACACCATTTTTGCATTTGACCCCTCAAAAAGGGGGTGAAGTGGTAATTTTGAAAAATTTACCAACACTTTTACTTTCTTGCAAAATTTTACATAGTCACTACTAGTATCATTGTAAATTAGTAACAAATTCGACATCAATACTTTCCAAATAGCCTGTATGCCTCTACCTATCAACCAATCTAAGCCTACTGTATGTTATGGTTTTTGCTTGCACAAATATTTGAGGCGGCAATTATCTCTCGTGACACTCGTTGACCGTTGAGTCGTGAGCCATGCTCTCCTTTCCCATGTAGGTTTGCCTTATCGTTGCCTTTATTTTTCTACCTGCCGATCCATGAAGCAAAGTAAATGTCATAAAATTTTTTTCTTAATATGCAAACGCAATCCAAAACAAAGCCCGAAAAGACTCTTGTCTTCTGAATACAACCAGAGAGCAGACAGCAGACACAGAACTCAAAACACAAGACAAAACCCAGATGCAGAAACCAGAAATGCCACTTCACACATTCACTCTTCAGTTAGTACAATGTACAATGTTCTCATTCTCATTCTCTCGTGCACATTTTTATGAACATAAAAGATAAAGAGCACACACACACACATCACAAAAATCCACAAGTATGGCAGTGGTTGTTATCGATCCATAGAACAAATTGTTTGACTTGACTATACATGTACTCGTACTACCACTGTTGCATTATGTCTCTCGCCGTTATTCCGCTCGTTGTCGTCGTCGTCGCTCGTGTCTGTCGCCAAGAGATAGAGACAACATTTTTCATTTTCAGTTTCAGTTTAGTTTTGCAATAATATTACGTCGCAAAAGAACGCGTAGCTCAGGCATAATCTTCGCGTGATGTCGTCGATAAATGTTAAAAGTTTGTCGCAATTAAAAACCAGTTGCCCATCACTTTTTAATGTAAAATTTGTTGGAATAATCGGACAATACCGCTGCCTGTGGGACTACAATTCGACGGAGTACAATAGAAAAGAAATGGCAGACGCTGCTTGGGATGAAATTGCAGCCAAAGTGTCGGACACAGGTACAGTGACTCAGTTTGAACATTGCACAGAGAAAAGTTAATATTATATTTTTTGGTTTTTCAGTTCAACATTGTCAAATGCGTTGGAAATCGATACGTCAGGCATTCGCCAGATCTATGAGGCCCTCATATAGGGCCACCGGTGTTCGGAGGAACTACTACTTGGCGTCTCATCTTCAGTTTATTGTGCCATATCTGAGGTATTCATCGAAGAATAAGTTACCAGCAATAGAAGGAAGGCCATCCTCAGGCGACGAATTTCTATCATCTTTTATCAAAACGGAAGATGAAACAATTCAAGAGAACTTTGACAGCAGTTGCTATAGTGCTGGGGAGAAGGAAGACGAACAAAAAGATCCAGACCCTGTGGAAGAAGAAAGAGAAGAGGATCTGCTCACTGATCAGGAGCCAGCACCAGTGGTACAAACAGAAAATGTCCTCTATAAACGTCAAGTTGATGCTTCGTTCGATGAGTGGATGCAAACGAAGAAAGCGCGTTTTAATGAAGTCGATGCAAACATGATGTTTCTGCAAAGTTTGGCGCCGTTCGTGAACGAGATGACAAGCAAGCAGAATCGTCGGTTCCGGCGAAAGGTGATGACTCTTATTGATGATGTTTTGGACGATGAGGGCCTTCGAGACTGATTGAAGTTATCTTTGAAATAAATTAGTTAAGAAAACAAATCAGGTTGTTGTTGATAATCCTGTCGCTTTTAGTGAACGAACTGAGCTCTATCTGTTGCGATTGGCATTTGGCAAGCAACATTTTTTCCCAACCAAAGCGATCCGAAAACTAAAAGAAAACATAAAAATATATAAATAGCTCGTAAGGACTCTAGGCCTAGCTTCCCACAACCATTCCTTTTGTGTGACATTGTGATTCTCAATCGTGTCAATGAATTTTCGGGTTGGTATATGACTTTGATCGACGTATTACATCTGATGCATTGCATCTGCATCCATACCTTATTTTAGCAATCAATTTTGTCTATTAAACCGCTTTTCCGTTAACATTTATAGTTAGGTAGGTACTAGGGTGTAAAATCTGACGCATTCCAGGGAAAAGTTAAATACGCACTCACACTTTTGCAGAAACAAAAAAAAAATACATTTTTCACATTTATGAAACTTCACCTCTCAATTTGGTCCATCTTTCATAAAATTCGATCATTAAAACATCGAAAAAACTTTTTCGATTTTTCTTCGTCGTGATTTTTCCTGAGTGCGACGAGCTTAAAGCTTGGGCCCTAGTCACGTAACTTTTAAGACGACTATCGTCGAAACGATAGACCTCCAAAACTTGCTTTATTTTCCTTTTTGCACTACAAAAATAAACAAATGTTTATATAGAGCAGAGGTTCCCAATTTTTTTCGGCCACGGAATGATGATATTTTTATGTTTGACAAGAAAAGAAAGAATAAATGCTATAAAAATAATTATTTTAAGTTTTATAAAACATTTACAGTCTCATTTATAAACTCACCGTAGAGTCTGCTTATCTTAACGCACCCTCTAAAATCCTTATGCAGGAAAACGTGATTTATAAACAAAAATCACTTTAAGCCTGCGTAACTTTAAACGCAAAAATTTACGTTTAGAGGTTGCGTAAAGCTTGTATATTTTTTTGTTCGTTTTTGAAATGTAATTTTGTTTGCATTTTTTTCGGGGTAGATTTGAAAATTGAAAACGAAACTAAAAATTGAATTAAAAATGCCATTCAGCTTCGTGAATTTTGGTAACGACATTGACAGTGATCGACTTAATTTAATATTCAATTCATACCTTGTCAGAATAAATCCAATTTTCCGACCGTTTTCTTTTAATTTTTTGCTGCTCCATATTGTTTACAAACAAAATAAATCTCACAAGAGAGATGCCAGTTTTATTTCACAGAAACAGCTGATATCATTCCGTGGGAAAAAAGTAAGAGATTTCGGATTTTTGTAATAGTTTCGTACTTATTTAGACACCAACCTTGCGTAGTAAACAGTCAGTGGATATTTTTTTTATAATAATAATTTCAGCAAAGCCACATAGAGGCTGCGTAAATTTTTACGCGATGTTTAACTAAACAACATCGTAGAGGCGTCGTAAGGGAATCTAATAAATACGGCTGTTATTGTACAACAAAAAATACGTTGTAACTTTTTAATGTGAAGGATGCAATTTTGCATTTTTTCACATATTTACTTAAATTATCCTTAAAAATTATGGCTTAATGTCCGACAACTGAATGGAAATGGTTTCTGTATTTGTTTTTTGTGTAAATGTAAGCCGAAAACCCAGCCTCGCATCGGTAAGTTGTTACAAATCGAAGGAGAACCGTTGATGATGAATTTCGGTGCGACGCGACGGGACGATTATGTTTTTTCACGGAACCCCTTTGAACCTTCCACGGAACCCCAAGGTTCCGCGGAACACCATTTGGGAAACGCTGATATAGAGCATGCGCAACTCTGTAGTAATCACCATCTTTCCATCCATATTACAGTAGATTGTCACCTTATTAATTTTAGTCGTTGTTTAAATATACAAAACAGCGAGAAAATCCCTCACAAAATTGTCTGTCCTAAATAGGGGAAGGTATTGTACCTTGGTCCGAGCTCCGAGTGCCAATTTTCAGAAAAATACAAAGCACGCAAAAACCGGTTCTTCTGTGAAATGTTGCTCTTCTGTTCATTTCTCTTCTCAGTTTCTTTTTGAACGTACAGCTGCAAGAGTCGGCAGATATTGTTTTCAGTGAAAAAAGTAATTTTTTTATCTCTTTTTCTGAAATTGTGCTTTATTTTCTGTCTCTTTTCCACTACTTTAATCGATTTCGGTAAGTGTATTGATTATCTTTTGATAGGAACACATTGTCGTACGTATGCGTTATAAATACTACCTTCAAGTTTAATGTATTTGGCTAAAGTGGTGTTCGTGTACCTTGGACCTATCATAGCGCGTGTACCTACTTTGGTCCGGTCCAAGGTAGGTACACGTTATCTGATTTTTTAAACAATTTTTTTTCTATGTTTTAGGAAAATATGCCAAGAAGCAACAACAGCCTAAATCGCTAAATTAAAGGCTAGGGAGGTCATTGTGGCAGCTACAGGCGAGTGCGAGGAGGATTTTGATAGTGACTCCTCTCTTAACATCACAAAGCTCTTTTATTTGGCAAAATCACTTTGATAAATTAATTTTTTCTTTTATGTAGTTCGTTTAATGTAATTTTTTAAATAATATTGAAGTCAAAAAAAAAACTATTATCTAAAAGTTTTTGTGCTTGATTACGATTGTTTTATTTTAAATAAAAAAAAAACTCTCTTTAACTAAAAAAAAACTTTGAAGTTTTTGAAGTTTTTTTTATTTAAAATAAAACAAACGTTTTCAAGCACAAAAACTTTTAGATAATAGTTTTTTTTTGCTGTTTTTTTGAAATAAATATGAATGGTACCATTCTACTTTTTATTGAAAGAAATTAAAGTTTTCACCTTTAAGCTTTAGGAAAACCGTCAATAATATTTTCGGTCCAAACTCCGTGGACCAAGGAACAATCACGTCTTGTACCTTGGACCGTTTGAGGTTAGCATATAAAAGTGGAGTTTTCTAAGGAATGGTAAGCAATATCTTTTTGGTAATTTCGCCATATCATAGATAAGACTAAAAAAAAACAAAAAAAAAAGTAATGAAAAAAATCACATAAAATATTGGCAAAAAACTGAAATCCGGACCAAGGTACAATACCTTCCTATATAGTTCTTTTTGGGTAGGTTCTCCGTTTAAATAGAAGAGTTCACTTTATATGTCACTTTATATGTCATATATTTGAAAATAAAAAAAGTAAAACGGACAAGAATGAAAAAAAAAATTGGTCTAGTTGGTTCGGACGGACAAAATCGAAACTAATAAGGTCCCTTTCCCTTTGGGTACGGAACCTTAAAAATACTGACTGTCAATTGCGCTAAGTGACATTTTTGCTACCAATTTTCTGACAAACATGTGAGTATTGAAAAAAAAAACTTCCCCAAACTCCAAACATAGGTTTCTTTAATATTTAAACCAGAGACAATACTGAGACCACCAACT
The DNA here is from genome assembly GCA_951230905.1 of Cheilosia variabilis. Taxonomy (NCBI): domain Eukaryota; kingdom Metazoa; phylum Arthropoda; class Insecta; order Diptera; family Syrphidae; genus Cheilosia; species Cheilosia variabilis. The sequence goes on from OX579679.1 coordinate 48,386,229, forward strand.
CCGGCCGATTTCCCGTTACTTGCCTACAAGCTATATTTTCATGGGGTGGCAAACGCTAAGTGCGTTAGTATTGTTACATAGAAATTCGTATTGACAAATGTCACGTAACTTCAAAAATTCCGGCTCACCAACACGCTCGCGCCTATGCATGCCACTTTCGCTGTGGACAAAGCTGCTGACAGCGTTCATAAAATGTTGTCCGTTAAATTTGAACTTATATATATTCGTGTGGATAGTATTTTTTTTTAGGAATAAGTGTACATTTGCTTAAAATATTTATGAAAAATTGTCAATGCAGAATGGTTGCATGCAAATAAAAACATTTTGAGCAAGTTTTCTTCAGTTATGAAAAAAAAATTCACACAATAAATCGATCTTAATGATATCGAAAGGAGGTAAATACACAGCCATGTTTGTCCTAATATGTTCTAGTATATAAATCATATATTTAAGATAATTTTACTAACCAACCAAATCAATTTATATATTATACATTAACAATTTATAATAACTAACTAATGGCATTCAGTAATATAAAAATGTGGAATTCCCGAACTCTTTCACATTTCCCCACGGTTGCCGCGGTTGGCAGCATTTATTTTTTGCATGTCACACTGATTTTTTTGACATAACACCGATAGGAATACAAAATGGCGAATTTGGAAAAAAAAATGAGGGGCCCAGCGGCAAGAGAATTGTGAGTTGGGGGTCTCAGTATGGTTTGTCTATGATTTAAACAATCATTTTGTTCTTTTTCTTTTTTTATTGCAAATGCAGTATTAATTCATTCCAGTCATCCCAATAATAAAAAAATATGCCACAGAATAATTTGTGTGTCAATTGCACTGAATAGATATCCTAAGAATTTTTCAATTGTCAACAATTTTATCCTGTGGCTAATTTTTTGACAAGCAAAACTCAGAGGATGAGTTCTACTTCTACGGTTTGATTAATGGCACTGACTTGACACACAATATATCAAGACGAATATTCAAATATGTACGTGTACATTATGTCACCTTTGTGCCAGTGCGAAGATATCCATCATATCTTCTTTTTTTTATGAGTAACATTATGGCAGCAGGCGTAGTTTTTTTTTTTGCATACCTTTCCTTTTATACAAATATTTACCTATTCTGCGTTTTCCCGTCGATCCGTCAAACGACAAATATATCAATAGCCAATGTGTGATTGCACTTGCAGATCGCAGTTCCGTGTCACATTTCATCCCACACGAAATACACAGGTCTTGTACCAGCTTTCTATTCATTCGTCTTTCCAAGTGGATTGTGGATGGTATTCACAACTCTCTCACTGACACAATGCATGTGTGCAGCTTGCTGCAGTAAAGCTTCGCAATTCGCTGAGATTTCGTATTTCGCGTTCGTTCTAAAGCAAAATAAATTCACTTAAATTGTAAATTTATTGCTTTTAATAACAAAATCGTGATTTTATTAAAGTTGAATCTACCCAGTTTGTTGTTGAATGACGTTTAAAGTGAATTTTTTTTCTTAAAAGGTGGATTTTAGTGTTTTAAATGCGAATTTGTGTCTTGTACTTGTATTTTCTTGCCGGCACCAGTGTTCCGTTATTCGATGTTTTACATCGCATTTATTCGTTTAATGGATTGAATTCAAATTGTTCTTCGGTAAGCTTTTCTCTTCGTTTAAAAAAGCATTGCACTAGGTAGGTATACGTAAGCACTTATCTTCGGTGAATATGAGTTTTATATTTTGAGTGTTCAACGACATAATGTGCCATTTCTGATTGAAATTTTAGGGAATTCCCTCAAAGTTTAAAATTATTCCTTTCAATTTACCCATCAAACCGTGTTTGAGAGTGGGGTAACGAACACAGTACAAATAGAAGAAATGTGCTACATGCGTTAGGCCAAAATTGTTTTTGTACTTTTGCTGATACTGTTGATTTGTGGTTTTTAGGTAGATACCTATTCTAGATTTATAAAAAAAAACTGTCTGGTGGTCTGCAATCAGTTCAAGCAAATCCTACTGGACAGGTTTCGATGAAACTTACCTACTTTGTCAAATGCTTTTTAAGATTAATATCGAGAAGGTTTAATGCTATTTGACTAATTGTAATTTTTAAGAACGTTTCAAACTTTACTTTACTGTCAGCACTAAAATAGAATAAAATAAATTTGTACAAGGAATATGAAAGGGGGCCAACACTTTCTTCCATATTTTTTTTCAACGGCGAGGTGTCACAAGCTGCCCTTAAGAGAGATCCATGTTTGAATCGCTCATTTTCATTCAAGGCATTCTTCTCTCTATTGTTCTTCTTACAACTTATTTACAACTTATTTCTCAACAGATGTATGCAGCTTATAGTGGTAAAGCTTTGTTAAGAAATCAGCTTGAAGTAAGAATGGGAGCATATTTTTTGACAGTTCTTTGCTACATCTGACCTAAAATGTTCTTTGATTTAGTATACCTAGGTCATTTTGCAAATCTGTCTCTTTAAGAAGTGCTCCACCTCTTTCATTTAAAGACTTTGTACTCTTGTGTAGTACAACCAAAGTAAAGTTTGTATGACTAGGCACAGCTTTGTTTTGTTCAAAAAGTTTTAAATGGTAGCGCACTGTAACTTAAACTTTTTAACCTCGACTAAAATTGAACGCTGCACTGTTTTATTTTTGATTTTTCCACTTTGTTATAAAGATTTCAACAACCTAGCTCGTTAACCATTTTCCCAGCAATTTTAGCACAAGTCTTCTAGCTGTCACTATATTTTTTTTTGAAAAATTGTCATGAATGCAGCTTTAAGCTCTTGAAACTTATCTTGAAAATCGAATACTAGACACATTTCTAGTGTTCATCATTTAGTACTTATTTAATGTTGAAACTTTATAGTTTTCTCCTAGGGTTAATACTATTTTTTCCCACCACGAAAATGGGCACATTCGGATTTTTAGTTTAGTAAGTCTGTCTGAGTACTTTTTCATTTGAAGTTGAAGTAGGGGGAACCCGTAGCCGACCACAAGAAAATCCTGCCTGACTACTCATTTGACATTTCGAATTTCATATAGGCGCCAATTCGAGAGGTCGTTGTTAATTTATTTAATAAAAATTTGTTAGGATTTCACAGTATAAAAGCAGGGGAACATTTCATTACGTAGCAACGTTAGGGGAAATATGAAACTGTTTGTTTTATAATGCAACCGTTTTTATATTTGATCGCCCTAATAAATAGACGACGTTGTTGGTGCGCAGTAACGAAAAATGTTTATACGTGCAAATAAAGATTGGCATGAATAAAAACAATGTGCTTTAAGTAACTTAATAAACATTTTTATTGTTCTTCCAGCCAATTAAAGTAGGTCATTAAACGAAGAAGACGAAAGCAGATTATAAAACACTGTTTAGTCACAAAAAATAAAATATAAAAAGATTGCGCAAGGTTCGTATAGGTGCCTAGGCCCAGCTTATCACAACCAGTGTGACCATCAGCTTCTTTCAAAAATATTCCACTTGCTCTGAAAGGTGGAATATTTATATAAATTTATATTCCACTTCAGATTTTTTTTTTTGAAATACAAATTAAAAAATATATAAGTAAAAACATGTTTTAAGCTAAAAATATAAAAAATATAATTCAGTAGGTCCTATAGGTACCAGTCATTGCACCACTCCCCTCATCAATCTAGGGCAAGCCCTTTCATATGATACCCATATTGAGGGGGTTGTGAGAAAATGTATGTAATCCGTCATTTTGTAGTGGCAACCATCTTATATTTACAATGATACTGATTACATTAGATTGTATTGTCATCAGAATTAAAGGTGTATACCCGGTAGCTATGTTATTACTGTACTTGGGTATTCGGCTCGGTAAGAGCTTTTTCGCGTAAGTTTCCATGGTGATATGAAACAAACCAACTATACTATTTATTATGGAAAAAAAAAGTAGTGTTACCAGAGCTCAAAACTTCGTGAGTTTTGCGATTTAGATGTAATAAAATCAATTTCAGCTAAGAATTGAACTTTAATTTATGGAGAATATTTTGGTATCTAAAAATTCCTTTTGGAGAACAAAATATTCCACTTAATATTTTTTGGAAAAAATATATTCTCTGCAGCTTAAAAATATTCCACAAGTGGAATATTATATTCCACTATGGTCACACTGATCACAACAATTCGTTTTGTTTGAATTTTTACTTTTGGGACGAATGGAAGGGACCTAAAAATAATAAATAACTACTTTAAATAACTACTTAACAAAATAAAATAATATTTTCAATTAGAGGCATTGGTGGCGAGAGCATGTTTGAGTGAACAAGATCTTGCATAAACACACTTTGGGTTGTCTGGAATTATAGCTGTTTCTAAGAACATGCAATACTAATTCATCATAAGGTGAATTCTGACAGTCATCTCTTGGTATACATATTTTTTTTTCCGGGAAACTAATTTTTGGTTTTTCTGTGTCTGGAAGCGAAGCTTGCGTCTCCCTCAATTTAAGTGTCAGCTTACCGATATGAACTGCCATAGCTTGACTTAGACCATCTGTCGTTATTATTTTAAATACTCAAAAGAACAGAGAGGATGACAACGACAGCCATTGAGTATTTTTTCTTGTTTACTCATTTCCGCTCGCCTTTATGCAATCGTTAATATTATTAACCCTTTCGTTGTTAACAAACGCCATGATTTATAGCGGTCCCTTAATTGATTTCTCAATGTAGTTCTTTAAATCAAAATTCTTGAAAAATGGTCCTAGAAAATACTTTTATTGAGAATTGAACAGCTGCCGTCGCTTGCTAAATACTTTTGTGCCCTCTTATGATCCTGTTGTGCTTAAAATTATACATAATAGCTAATTTGTTTTTGCGTGAAAATATTTACAATATGTTAAACAAACATAAATAAACAGCAACATATAATCGCACTTTACTAACAAAAAAAAGGAGTGCACGTTATAACAGCGCTCCAAGTTATTTACAGTAGGTAAGTCAATTTAAATTCTTCCCTCTTGTTCACCACATTCAGTTGGCCACATCTCTGTATTTTTTGCCCCCCCTCGTTCTAGTTGTGCCATAATCTGTCCACTAACAAGAGCGAACACCTACGTGTATACTCAATATAAATAATTCCTTTGAATAACAGGAAGACGTGTACAACTTTACATCAACTCAACCGTATAGCCCCTAGAAAATCCTTTCTGGACGATCCTATATATACATCTAGGCAAAGGAACCTCACTTAATATGCGTACACTAAGGCAATCTATCATCGATTGACCAGCCGTTAAGACCTTTTTTTATCGAGATAATAAAGTTAGGGAATGACGCAAAAAATGTAAAACATCGTGGTGCGTTTTGACAGCTCACTTAGGAGCGACTGGATAACAGTGGTGATCAAATGTATTAAGAGAGTCGCTTAAATTGCTAACTCAGATGAGTTTTCTTTTTCTGAGAAATGCGGCTTTAAAAGGGTTTTCCATATTTAGTTTGGAGTTTTTAAACTTTTTGGGTGATAAGCTCTTGGAATAGGCACAGTGGCTTAGTGGTTAGTTTGTTGGACTAAGTCCCAGGTTCGATCTCCAACAAAAATTTAAGGTTTTTTTTTCCACTGCGCCAACTCTCGTTAACGTCTGAGTATAACTGGCGTGAAAGAGCTTCTAAACTATCCGTTTCGACTCGGCAAACAATTTTAGATCCCTTCCATTCGTCCCAAAACTGAAAAACGTACACAAAACTAATGGTTGTGAGAATCTAGGCCTAGGATACCTACAGACCTGTGGCTCAAAGTATTTATTTTATTTATCTAAAGCTCTTAGAATGTATAAAGCCGAGGAGTATAAAGGTCCACGTTTTTTAAATATACCTTCATTTTTGTGTGAATATTTATTTATTTAAAAAGTAAATAATATTTATTTATTTGCAGTAGTTAATATTGAATCGGCGGAGAAGGTAGTTAGGGTTCCACAACTGGTTATTAGGTGGCGGTACACACTTATCGCTTTATTTTTTTTCAACTAAAGTTGTAAATGTTCGCCATTCTGACATAGATCATTCGACATTGTCACGTCTTCTTCCGAATTTCTGCATCGCCTGCAGGGAGTGCCCATTTACCGAACCTTTGTGAAAGCTTATCACTTACGCAGTGTCCGGTTTTAAGAGGTACACTCTTCTGTCTTAGAAGTCCGGCGGACGCTTTTCATAGTTCAGAGGTGTTGTATTGATATAGGCTAGTCTATTTAAGGTTTGGCCTTTTAAGTGCTTATCAGAGTGAGTATAGGCGATTTTTCTAAAGGACATTGGCGATTAGAGCACCTAGATGTAACTTACACCGGATGCATTTCGTCAGCTCTGCAATTCCCTGGGACATCGTTACGACCTGGAACTCCATCAAAAAGTTAAACTGTTTGACAATCTCGTTTAGACATTATAGTCAATCACTGACTTTGATTTTAATGAGGGGTTTAAGCTGCCTGACCGTACTTAACCGCAACCAGTCGGCCTGAAAGATGCTTAAATAAATCGGGAGATCGATGTTTATAGTTCATCATCTTCGCTTTTTGACCCATGGGTAAATATTGAGAGCAGTCTTTTTAAATGCCTTCGCATTGCGTCCTCTCAGATCTGTCCCGTATTCAGTTTTTTTTTAAAACCTACACTCAGGGAAAAACATTTTAAAGCGAAGAATTTTGAGATTTTTAAAAACTTGTAAGTTAAAAGTTCTTGGTTCAAATATTATTTGTGTTAACAAGAACTCGTTTTGAAGTTTTCAGGAATCAGGTATTCAGCGTAAGAATAATACACTCTCCATAAGTATTTTATTACATCATTGACAACAATTTCATTCTTAAGCCTATCTTATCTGCCATACAAAAATGTCTACAAAGATAAAATCTAGCAAGGCAGTTTAGCAAAGCAGTCTCCACTCATTTAGCTGGCGAAATAATTGTCCGGCACATTAAATCGAAGGTAAATTTTGACGTAAAAACGGACGAAGAAGTTTGTGTTGCGTTTTCTATGGATGTTTTTTTGGAGGAAACGGAAGAGAACATTTAATCGAGAAAGTAAATAAAATGCTAGGCCGAAAATACCGTTTTATCATTATAATGGAAAATTGGTTTTTCAAGGTTTTTCGGTTTTGTCCGTCCGAACCCACTTGACTAATTGTGTTCCTAGGTCTATCTCAGAAACTAATTGACGTAGAAGGCTGAAATTTTCACACAACATCTGGTATAACCTCTAGTTTAACGACAAATGGTAGCCATACATCGACTGGTTTTGGAGTAATTAGTAATTTGGTGAAAACAATATTTTCAATCGCAAACCTGTTTATTTCTTGATTTACAAAAAAAAAATGGATATTATATACCTTTTTTGTAGATCATGCTCATAGCTATATATGTCTGAAGACTGTCTTGCGGAAAACCTAATATTTTAAAAGACATTTTTTACAAAAAACTGTCAATCACTATATAAAGTGCGCCCCTTTTAACCATTTTTCATTCGTTATTGGTGTGTTCTCTTAGTCAATTCCAATTGGAATTTTCAATGCATACTGAACTCTACTCATACTCATTCACACACCGACACCACAGTCACTGCACAGACCACACTCCGCACTAGTGTTTGTGCTCTCGGTCATCTCCATTCTCCAATTCTCCATTCCTAAAATCGTATTCTCTTAATCGTTTTCCATTGGAACTTTTCCAATGAATACTCTTCCTCATGCACACATGAGACATGGATGTGTTTTTAACTAGGAGGGGAGCTACTTTGCCATGAGAAATGGGGAAATGATTCTGGCCTGCTGACTTCTGAGTTATATGTTTCATTTTAGTATCCAAACTTCACAAATTTGTTATTTAGTTATCATGATCCCATAAGGAATGAACTAAGGCAAACACACACTCATCATAAATTGTGTGTCGCCTTACATCCCCCGATTAAGGAATGCTAAACATTGGTTCCGCTGAAAAATGGGAATGGAGGCAGAGGTGGTAGTGGATTAAAGTCCCACACACAGGCTTTCGATGCCTTCCACTTTCTTACAAAAAGTAAAGAATCTTCGCAATTTCCAACTGTAGCGAAGTTCGGAACCTTCGGTGCGCGAGTGACACTCGCACTTGGCCGGTTTTTTAAATAATCTTACAACTTTTGCAAATCGGCAGTTTGTTTGGCCTTTTTTGCAAATAGGAATTTATGGGACACGAACAAAAGTGTCTTCTTCGGCTTGCTACCACAGAAATTATTTGAGCTGCTGCAGCAATGATAATATCTTCTACAATTTTTCTTATACCCATTGTTCTGGAACGATTCAAATATTGCGATGTCTTTGAAGTTTCAAATTCGAAAATTGTAAAAATTACGTTTACTGATTATTGTCGCATGAACAAATGGTTTTTGTCCCATCTGATGATGTTTAATTATTTAGGAAGCATTTATTTTTCTTGTGGGGAAACGAAGTGGAGAATAGGGACGCTAAAATTTAGCGCGAGCAGGATACTAGGCTTTAATTCAAAGATTTTTGGGTTCATTTTAACCAACGAAAATAGTTGGCATTACAATTTTTTTTTTTCTGAGTGTATATTTAAGTTAATTTCGCAAGGTAGCCGATCTGCTAGTTGGGGAAGCTATGCTTGTTATCAATATTTTGTTCCCTCCCTAGTCGAGAGTCTCTTTTCAACAACGTCGATGGTACTTTTTCTACCGCAGAGATTGCTAGACACAGCCCAAGAGATGACTGGTCCCCACCTTATCCACCTGCGTAGATGGCAAGAACAAGAAGCTCTGGGACCCATTCTATGACCAGAATTGTCAAGCTCTTCTTACCTCCTTCTTTGTGGACCGGTGAAAAGATGCTAAGGTTCCATTTAACTTCCACTACTTCCGAAATTACAATCGTGATGAGTAAATACAAACACTCGACTCACACTTTCTGATGCCAACCTTTGAACAATCAAACGATCCATTCAGTTGACATCCACTTTTAGATTTGTTCAAAGCTCGCATCCGTGGTTATAAATCCTTCGAAATATATATGTACCTGCCGCCAGCCTGAAGAAAATCCCATTGTGCAACCCTTTTTGGAGCGAAAACTTTCTCACTCCACTGTTAAACGAAGCAAACATGTTACCACTAAGTGTTCGGTTGGCTTTTTTGCGTTCTGTTGTTGCTCGCTGACTGCAAAGGACTTGCGGGACAGCCTTCGGAACGTCTCTCGTTTGCGTTTACGTTTACGTATACCTGGGTGCGCGCACATTGCTGATTGAAAACCATCTTCTTCAAATATTCCAATAAAACGCCACTGGTGCACCGGTGCTGGCTGCTGGCTGCTGGCTGCTGGCTGGATTCCCGCACCGGCAACAACAATAACGACAACTTCACAACCACTGTGAGTCAATTTATTTATAGACCAAAGTAAGACGTGGAAAAAGAGCCTTTGCCGCCGCCATGTAGAATTGTAGAGTGGTGGTGCTGCTGCTGAGGCTGCCGGCAACGGTATGTGTGTTGGGGATCGGTCGGAATTGGAAGAAGGGTTAATATAGTCATAAAACACCCAGACAGACGGACGCAAACATGTCGCAGGTGCTGCTGTAGCCCCAGAGTGTGCACAATTCAATATAACAACTCTTTCATGGGTTTGGGAGTAGAAAGTGGCGGCAGGCGCACAGCCACACGGCAGAACCAAAGCCAATGGAAACGGCAACAGCAACAGCAACAGCAACGGCATATGCCTATATAAAGTGGGACCTACTCCTGTACATATTCCTTTTGCTTAAAATTCTTATCATGCGATGCTATCGAAGGCGGCTGATGGTGCTCATGGTCGCAGTGGTGGTGGCGGTGCGGTGGTAGGAGTATTCAGATTCCTGGATTCGTTACTTTATTGTGGGTCGTTGTAGTAATCAGGGTGAAGGTGGGTATATTTTTATTTTATTTTTATAGTGAAGGCTCTACTGCCGCCAATGATTTATATGCAAAATATTATCGACGATGGTAACGAACGGTGGCTACGGTGCGGCGCGACGGCCGACTCGGTATGAAGGCATAATGACGAACGTTTCTCGACGGATGAAAAGAGCTGCCAGGAGCGCTCGGGCTCGGCTATTTTATTGAATTGATTACTTGGCATATTTTCGGAAAATTCAGTTTGCTCTCGTCGACACCATATGGTGTGGAAATAATATGATTTTCATTATTTTTAAGTATGCAACTGAGTTGCTCGGAGGAGAACAATTACGTGGCGCGGTTTCGTTTAAAATTTAAGCTGTTCTTCTTGCAGAAATATGTGGCAAGATATTCATCTTGAAGATCGCACTCTGCGGGGCTTGTCGTGGGCGAAGGAGTTTGGCCAGATCGTAGATTGGACCTCTTTTGGAAACTAAGTGCCTATGTCTGATTTATGGGAAGGAAACTGATACCGCGATTCAAGCTGAAAGAACTCATAAAAGGAAAGTGGAAAAGTCTTCATTTCGTATATACGTCGAAGTGAGTCCAATGGTGTACTAAAACAAAACTGCACGATGCTATCCATGATCTTCGATTTTGTATTTGCGGGCTAATACGTAAGACGAATGTCTAGGGAAGGCATATCGTATATGGCTTGGTTGGGGGAACAGGTTTTCGGAGAAGTGCTGTTTGTCACTTGGTCACTTTGAATTGATGAATTGAATGGAATTGGTGGTGATCAATGAAATGACGACTTGTTGATGAAACTTTCAATTTTGACAACGCCTTGGAAGGCATCCTGTCGGTCATAGAATTTAAAAAAAAGTGAGGGATAGTAGAATGCAAAAGGAGACCTTAAAATAGCTAGGGAAGAAGTGGACGAGCTGTCAAAATTCACGACACTTTTGGATGCCACGATTATTCCGCTTTTATTCGATATTCGACCACTCATTTCAGTACTCGGTATTTGGCCGAATAGTAGCCAATATTTATATTCAGGCAGGGCCGGACCAACCATATATGCAAGATGTGCAAATGCGCAGGGCGCAATGTTCTGGGGGCGTATTTCTGGGAAAGAAAAATTAATTTTATCTTGCGCGAACAAATATGTACTGCCATTTGCATTTAAAACAAAAAGCTTGTTCAAATAAGCCCAAAATAACAACATCCATCACACCTGTGCTGAATTACTTCTTGCACATCACTTGCAATGTTGCAACTTCAAGGAAAATCTAACTCAAAATATCGCTAAATTAAAAACATCCCGCTAGACCTATTCAAGTTCACTTCTTACCTACATTATCTCAAAATATTCCACCCAGTTCCTGTAGGTATATTTCTTGCACATTCTGTTGTATTTTACCAGAGAATCTAGTTCAAAGATCTCAAAACAAAAAATAGCACAATAAAAAAATCGCATTGAAAGTCTACCTTTTGAGTGTTGTTTAAAAGACTTATGCACTAGTTTGGCTAGAGCCAGCACTGTATTCAGGGGCCAGATTCTGTATGGAGAAAACGTTGAAACGTTTACGCAAAGTTGCAGAAGTAAATCGTTCGTGCACACGAAAACGATTGAACGTTTCGCCTTACAGAATGCCGATGCCGACCCAGTAGTCTGCGAAGTCGGCATCTCTAGTGGATATTCATACTCGGACAACACTAAAAGCGCAGGTCGTTCCAAAATTACTTATAGCAGCAAATTTTGCTTTGATATCTAGATATAATATTCCAGACCAAATTGAAAGGGTTTGCCTTAACAGTAAAACCCTCATCGGTGGCTAAGCAGTTGCTACAAATAATGGACGGTTCAACTTGAAAGGAGTCGCTGGCTCAAAGCCTATTAAGCCTGTCTATGTTTCCATGGATTATAGATTCATCGGCACATGCTCTTGAAGGCATTTCTATGTTCAGAAAGCTTGACGAGAGAGGTGCGAATGATGTATATTCTCAAAAAAAAACAGGAAAGCCCAGCCACACCACAACGAAGGGCTATAGAGACCAATAAGCCTGTTGCTAAAATTACTGGAACGTCTTTTCAGACATACACAGTTGGAAGGAGACCTGAACTGGACGCAGCCAGTCAAAAACCGTTCCAAATGGAGAGGCCGATAGGTTTACCCTTAACTGTAGTGCAACCCAAGTAAGTAAGTCAGGGCTATACGGGTTGGTGATAATCAGTGGCGGGGGGGCTTGCGCCTACACCCAGAGAAAAAAGAGCGTAAAATCAGAGAAAACCACTTTGATTTAAATATTTTTCGGAATTTATTTAAACATTTTCGTAGTCGATGCTAAAGACTAAAGACGAAAATGTTTAAATCAAAGTGGCATGAGATAAATTCAAAGGGTTTTCCTACTCTAAAAAGTATACCATGTATTTTTAATTTGATCTAACTACGTATGCACCTTGATTTGACTTGGAATCATGGTTAAATCAAACTCATCTACCTTTAAAACAGAAGTTTGAGATGGATGGCGATTTAAAGCAACGCTAAAATAACTAGATGTCATTTCGAAGCTTAATATTGGAAAAATATATTATCATGTTATACTTTAAAGCTACGTTGAGAGTTGTTGCAATTTAATAAAAAAAAACGGTCTAAATGTAAAAGTGAATACGTTTCACTTTGAGTCTAGGTTGACTTAATTTAAAATTGCATTGTTTGTTTTAACGTGAAAAGGAATATTCTTTATGAAAGTTTATTCAACGTAAAATCAAATAGAACATTATTACATTTTAGTTTAAATTTTTTCCCTGAGTGATACCCAAACTTCTAAACCGAGAGCTGTGCAAAACTCTTTGATGGATTCCGTTGGAAAATATTTCATCCAAAATTAAGTCTCAGACCCTTCCCCTGCGTACGCTACTGGTGATAATGATCTGTAAAACTTGCTGCCACCTTACAACTAACTGAGCACAGAACCGAGGCTGTTCAAACAAGCACCCGATCGATTATAATTTTAAGGTGCCGTGACATAAGGCCATATCTCGAAATATGGCCTTATGACACTTTCACAAAGCGACATAAGGCCATATTCGAACATATGCCCTTTTGTCGCTTTTCTAAAGCGTCATAAGGCCATATTTTTTCGCGACATAGGGCCATATTTCAAAAAACGATGGTACATGTTATGTTCTGACTTATTGCTCATAAGCACATAGATGAAAGGATAAACCTGAAATGGCAATATTGGCAAAAATAATCTTAAATACAAACCGATTGATTTAAGAACTTTTATATATATTAATTTAATTTGAAGGAAAACTTAACCAACTAGCTAGAATTCGCTGGAATGAAAATGTTCATATGTACTATAATTTTCTTCAACAGAAAGTAACATAGAATAGAAATAGAAACATAGTTTAGAAAGTAATAGTTAACAAAATTCGAATTCCAATCAACTTTCTGTTGAAGGAAATAATAGTAAAAAATTAGCGCGAATTTTATTAAATTAAATTAACTAATATACGAGTATGTATATAAATAGAAAATAAAAAGTCTTTATTTAATCTTTTGTAGCTTTGGTTATCTACAGGTTGACTAATCTTACTTACTTCTTACTTAAGGTGGCGCTACAGTCCGGGGTGGACCTGGGCCTCAAGCAACAAGCGTCTCCAGTCAGCGCGATCTTAAGCTAGCTGTCTCCAGTTTCGCACGCTAAGATGGTTAAGGTCCCCTTCTACTTGCATGCGCCACCTGAGTCGCGGTCTTCCTCTACTGCGCCTTCCCTCGGGTGTGTATTCGAAGATCTTCCGGGCCGGAGCATTCGTGTCCATACGCTCTACATGACCCAGCCACCTCAGTCGTTGGACCTTCACTCTTCTGACTAGGTCGATGTCGCTGTACAGCCCGTACAGTTCGTCGTTGAATCTCCTCCTCCATTCACCGTCAATGCAGACGGGACCAAAAATCAAACGAAGAATTTTCCTCTCGAAACAACCTAGAGTTACCTCGTCCGCTTTTGATAGAGTCCATGCCTCTGCGCCGTATAGCATGACTGGGACGATTAGGGTCTTATAAAGGGTCACTTTAGTTGTTCGAGAGAGGGCTTTGCTATACTCAATTGCCTTCTTAGCCCAAAGAAACAGCGATTGGCAAGAGTTATTCTACGTTTAACCTCAGTGCTGGTGTCATTGTCTGAGTTCATAGCGGAGCCTAATTAGACAAAGTCCTTAACCACCTCAAAGTTATATCTGTCTATTGTGACGTTCTGTCCGAGCCGTCGGTGTTGGGAGTCCTTTTTAGTTGACAGCATATACTTCGTCTTGCCCTCATTAATCGCCAAACCCATCTTCGCCGCCTCAGTCTCAATACTCACAAACGCGCCATTTACATCACGCTGCGTTCTGCCAATTATGTCAATGTCGTCAGCGTACGCGAGTAATTGGACGGATTTTTGAAAGATCGTGCCTCTGGTGTTGGCGTTTGAGTTTTGCACTATTCTTTCAAGAACGATGTTGAAGAAGTCACATGACTAATCAGAACAGTAAAATAACTTGAAAGTGACATAAGCCCATAATGGCCTTATGACGATTTAGCAAAGCGACAAAAAGCCAAATGCTCGAATATGGCCTTATGTCGCATGGGCTTATGTCACGGCACCTAATTTAAAAAGTGGATATCAAAACAGTACTCAATCCCCTTCTATACGCTGGTCTAATCTGTGGACATAAGCACATTCTACGGCGGAAAGAAGCAGCGAGTTCTAATTTGCATTCTAGCTCTGTTCTGTCACAAAAGTAAGCAGTTTCCAACAGACGGTTCTTTTTGCCAACGAAGCTTCAAAGGTTTACCCAAGGCGGTCATAAAACCGTCGATAGGCAACTGTTCCCAGGGGCTGCTGAACGCAGAGAAAACAGAAGTGCATTGCAAAAAAATTGTATTTTTAAAATTGTAATTGTTGTAAAAATGTGTGCCATCTATTGGTTGTTGTTGTAATAAAGAACAGAAAATAAATACTGCCACAAGTTTGTTTCTAGTCGATGAGATGTAAAAAATATCGACTGATCGAGCCAAACTTTGCATCAAGTTGGCTTGAGCTTGCTGCTCAGAGGAATTTTTCGTTGATTTTGAAGGTCCGGCCTTCACAAAATTTCGCAAAATAAATAAACATCCGTGATAAAATGAAATTAAAGTGAAGGGTCTCCACTCTCGAGTGTCTAGTTATTCTGGGAATTGCAGTCTTGAAAGACCTACGATTTTGTTCGAGCAGTCCTTCTTTTAAAACGTAGTTTTGGCGATGGTGGGCGTGGTACCTATAAGAGTTTAATCAATAATTCGGTTTTGCAAGCGTCCATTCTTCATAACATGATTGCAGGTTTAAGGCAATTTAGAGCTATTCGTCACTGCCAGCGAGATCGTCCTACTTTGGTTTCCGGTTGTCCGTCACACCTTTCTTTTCTAAGGTTTGGGCGTCTGCTAGGAATTATTTTGGGGAATATTTTCAACATTCATTTGGGTGGTCTTGCCTAACATCCGTTCAGGCACCTGTTTTGTGCTAGTCGGCTGAATCTTGGCTGAGCTTTGTTTGTCATTTTTGAAGCCTTTCGTAGAGCTTCATATAGACGAGGGCGACTCCTTTTGTAGCTTTGAATATTTGAATATTCTATTGCGCCTTTCATGTCGTTCGAAGGTGGTTAACACTTTTGGCAGCTTGATTTTCTGTTGATCTGCTCGATAGCTCGTCTAGGTCTAGGCACTTCTAGCAAGAAGAAGAACGGAGTTTCTAAAGTGTTGAGCAGTAACATGGTGACACCGCAGCAAAATTCTTCTTCGGTCAATCATGGTGCCTCGTTAAGATTCCTAAGAACATGTGAGTCTCTCCATCCTAACTTCATAGGTGGAATTTTGCAACACTCAACAGAACACAGAAGGCCGTTAAAACTTTGTACTTACTAATAACCATTTTTAACCTTCACCGTAAATCCTTTGTTAGGTCGCAATATGCACTTTTGTATTGAAAATTTCCCCATTGTGAGCCCGAAAAATGTTGCTTGACACATAAAATTAGTATCGCAGAATAAAAATGTATTGCTTAGCATACATTGCCAACGTTTGGTGAATAGACCGCGCAGCAAGGTTCACTCGTTTTTACAAACGAAAATGCTGACAATTTTTTTCTAACTGCAATTCTCTAATGAGCGATAATATTGTGCAAGGGCAGTAAATTAAGGCACACGAAACAAAATGCGTTACCGACTTCTGATTTGATTCCAAATCAAACTCATACCGACAGTTCAAAAGCAGCAACTATCTCACATCCACACGCCCCTTTCATGTTTTTGCAAACTCCAACCATTAAATATATTCTCTGCCCACTAATTGACGTTCTTTTTAGCGGCACAATCTGTCAAACAACGTTCATTTTTATGCGTTCTACTTAGCAAACTCAAAGGGTCGGTCTCGCCTTATTTATCTACCAATAAACTTTAGATTATTATTGTCACATCAGTGTCATAGAAGTAAACATATGACACATGCGACATGCTCCATATTATCCCACTGTTCACACCTACTCTCTGCACTCCTTTTGTTCGGCCACGATGGCGAGTCCCCCACTCTTTGTTTACCCAAGCCTATCTGTGACAGAAATAGATTCCATCTACTTTTACTGATTGATTTATCTTTCGATCGGCGAGTACAACAATTGAAACGTCATTCAGTCGTCAATTATCTATACAAGCGTGTGCGCGCGCTACTGTGCAGCGAATGGATTAATTGAATGCGAGAGATCATTGCTGTGAGTGATAGAGCGAATCTATTACACCGAAGATCAAAAGTCTGACAAGAATGCAATCCAACTGTGGGCCCCTTCTTCTTTAAATTTGATGATTGATAAGATTCGCTGTGGTCACACACGAGCATGAGAAGGAATACGGCCTGTCTGAGGCACGACGAATGGCAGAATAAGTAGGGAGAATGTTTCGACGAACATATCTTTTTCTTGTATTTATGGCGTGGTTAACAAAATATTTGTTTTGGGTCAGTCTGTTATCGATAAGCTATCGGAGAATGCAAGAGTTGATTTATGGTCTGGATAGAGGTGTAGGCTCTTAGGGAACTGGTCTTCAGATCCGAGCGTAGATTCGTTGAAGGAGGTTGTAAAAACTGCAGATGAACAAATATGGTTACAAGATTGGAGATAGTTGGTGATCTTCAAAGGATTAGTGGCTTGCATTCGCTGTTAAAGGGTTTTTCTTATATCGTTTTCAATCGTGGAACTTTGAACCGTCTTTTGTTAAGCTAAAATAACATTTTATTTCTCTAACATCTGCGCTCGAGCTCTACAGAGGAAAACTTTCTAAGTGTCGGAAATACTTTTATTGTCGGTCTTAACGTCATAATAAGAGAATCTTTGGTTTCATAACGAGGAAGCCCACCGTGACCTAAAGTACAACTTTCGAAAACGGACCAACTTTTTGACTTGCGCGCCATGGTATGAAACGTCATTCTAGAACCATAGATATTATAGTCTACATAGATATTGCACGCCGTAGGAAAATAAATTACACATTCTGAGTCGGCTGTTTTTTTTCGAAGTTGGAACGATTTGTATGAACATAACACAGTACAAAATGAAAGACTAAAAAAACTCAATTCTGCGATCGTGTGATGTGTGCAGTTCTGCTTTGTGCATTGTGTGTGCCCATTGCCATCAAATGCACAGCCGAAACCACGCAGATGTGTACTGTTTCTGTTTGGTTGCAACCATTTACTTCATACATCAAACATTCATATCGCACTGTGAAACTGTGATAGCTAGGAACCAGTTAAGTTACCTACCTACTTGATTTTTTACATTTCATTGTTCTGATCATCATTCGACATTCGTCGATCGTCGTCGACTTATGTGCGTCGGTTGCTGTGCTGTGCTGATGAAAGTTTTCTATGCATCGGAGTTGGATTTGGATTGGCAAACAGAGAAAA
Organism: Cheilosia variabilis; assembly: GCA_951230905.1. NCBI lineage: Eukaryota > Metazoa > Arthropoda > Insecta > Diptera > Syrphidae > Cheilosia > Cheilosia variabilis. Next base: position 48,404,082 of record OX579679.1, read on the forward strand.
AAATAAAAATGTCTGATAATAGAAAGTCAGGAGTTTCTTGTTCTGTATGCAAGAAAACGAGACGAAATTTTCCTAATTTGAAAATGTTTGCATGCCCGTCAAATGAAAAAAATGAAATTTTGAGCCATCTGTGGAGGCAGGCATGTGGATTTGAGAGTGAGGGAAGGTATTTCGTGTGCCAAAATCATTTCTCATCCGAATTTATTGGAAGAAAAATGCTAAAGAGAGATGCAGTTCCTTCATTAAATCTAAATGATAACACAAATCATATGGATTTAGATCTAGAAAATTGTACATCGCCTAACCATAGACGACGCTCCAGCGATTCAAGTGTAGCTTGCGTTAAGTGCGACAATTTATTAGAAAAATGTGTAAAATATAATAAACAGATTTCTCAACTTAAAAAAATAATTTACATATTCAAACAAAGAAACAAAAAATTAAGAACACAAATTAGCAGAATAAGCCGAGCTTATACTAATTTACGAGGAAATCGAAAATCAAAGCGGGTTGATCTAACATCAGAGATCCAAAAGCTGAATGTATCGGAACATTCAAAAGTATTTTGTGGTTTGCTAATGGGACTATCCAAGTCAGAAATATACAAAAACGATGAGAAAGAACTTTCCCAAAATATTTTTTATCGCTCCCAGAGCACCTACAAATTTCTTCGTGACAGGCTGGGCTTTCGCCTTCCACATATATCCACTTTGTATCGTTGGGCTCCAGTTAAGGGATTGCAGCCAGGTTTCATAAACAATGCTCATAATCTTTTAAAAGCAAAAATTGCTACATTAAGCCAGCGCGAACAAAACGTGGTTTTAATCTTCGACGAAATTCGAATTCGTCCCGACCCGACCTACAATATAAAAAACGACGTTGTTGATGGATTCGAGGATCTGGGATCGGGAAGGAAAAATTCGTATGCTAACGAAATATGTGTTTTTATGGTTAATGGGTTATATGATAGTTGGAAAAGCGTTCTAAATTATTTTGTTTCTGAAAATGGTATAAAAGCTGAAAACCTAAAAGAAATTATGGAGAGTAATCTAAAAATTTGCAAGGAACTCGGCCTGAATGTTTGTGCTATTGTTTGTGACCAAGGTCCTAACAATCGTAAATTTTATAAGTTGTTGAATGTGTCTGAGCATAATCCGTTTACGATACACAATAATAAAAAAATTTACTGTTTTTATGATTTTCCTCATCTCATAAAATCACTAAGAAATTTGTTGCTAAAATCAGATTTGGAAACACCAGATGGAAAAATTTCTTTCGACGTTTTTAAAGAAATATATAATTTAGAAAGCGAAAATGTTGCTAGGACTTGTTTAAAATTCACTAGTGCTCACTTGGCTCCAAATGCATTTGAAAAAATGAGAGTAAGTTTAGCAACGCAAGTATTTAGTAGGTCATCAGCTGCTGCTATAAGAACGGCTCATCAGCTTAATTGCTTAAAGTACACCTCAGAGTTAGCTCAAGCAACGCAAATGTTCACCATCAAAATTAATGATCTTTTTGACAGCATGAACAGTGGCTCACAATATGACAAAAATATTTTGAAGCGTGGAGTGAAAGTGGGAAATGCTGCTTACAATTACATAAAAGACATTTTGAAGTATTTGAATGTAATTCAAATTTCCGGGAACACACCAAGAAACTTTTGTTTAAAGGGTCTAGAACAGACGCTTAACGGGGTTGTTTTGCTAAGCGAGGATATAGCCAATGGGTCGTTCCCTGAAGTAGATTACTTACTTACTAAAAGAATTCATCAAGACGTCTTAGAAAATTTATTTTCTGTGATACGCATAAAGGGTGGCAATAATAAAAATCCCTCAGTATATGAATTTAATGTCATCTTGTCAAAAATTCTTTCATATAATCTTATGACTTATTCACCATTAGGTAACTGCGATGATGATGATGTTGAATTTTTAGGTTTAGATGCTTTCGAAACCATATCAAATGACACCATACAGAATATGGAATGTAAAGAATTAAGTCGTGACGAAAGTTTACAAGAGTATGTTATAACTACAATATTAGAGCAAGATCATCTTTCCTTGGAGACAACTGCAATGCGATATTTTGCAGGATATCTGGCCCATAAAATGTTATCAAAGCATAGCTGTTCAAACTGTTCGCAAAGCTTCCAAAAAAGTAATGAAAAAATAGAATGTCCCTCTGAGTTTTTTATTTTCGCGAAAAATTTTTCCCAAAATAGTGATTTTGGTAAACTTTTGGCACCAACTGATGAGTATTTTAACATTTGTAAGTTTCATTTCAAAATGTTTTATGTAATATTTAAACAGCGTCCCCACATGAAAAATATAAGGGAAACTATGGCTTTGGAATGTATTAGGCAAACAAATTTACGAGATCCTAGTTGGTTTGATGAAGACTATATTTGCTTTAGCCATCGAAAAGAACTGCTTTATTTTGCTCTTCTCGTCTTATTACGAAAACACTGCTCTTGGCGAATGAACAAAAGAATTAAAATTAAACATCAGAAAATTCAAATTCTCTCAGCAAAAAGGGAAGGGACGGCAACGTCAGATAAGTGAAGCTAGCCTTTCATTTCTAATATCACAGAAAACCCTAATTCGACTATCAGTGAAAACAAAAAAGGCAAACTGCAACAACTATGGAATGGACCCAGAAAACCGGTTTTGTTTGGTGATTTTTGTTTTTTTCTTGTTGTAAGTAAAGTGTTGAATGCGCACACATCATACAGATATGGACATGGCATGGATTTGGGTTCGAGTTTGAATTCGAACAGATGGTTGGAACTGGGACCTACCAGTAAATCCCAAAGGATTGGAAATGTGCCCTTTTGCTTTGTTCTGCATGCGATATCTATGTAGACTATAATATCTATGCTAGAACCCAATTTTCAGACTTCAGTCCAAACAAGGGATACCTGGGGCTGCAGTTCACGTATGACGATGATATCGTTTTTGAAATATTGATGACCAAAATAAGTCATTTTCTGGTCCATTTTTTTTTGTTTTGTTTATTTTCATTACATTTGGGTAAAATGAACTATATAAAGCTTTTAAGCTCGTAATTTTGTCATTAATTGCTAGCTTTGAAGGTCCATCTTTTCGACGACAGTCGTCTGAAAAGTTACGTGATTCTGGTTTATGATCTCTACACAAATTAATCTGCTTGTCCAAAGGCTCTCACGGTCATCGCTTTGATGAGGTTTTCTTCTGTTAAACTTGTCAAAACCATCGCCTGCAATTTGGCCTCTGTCCTATTCTTCTAAACTCGTATCGCGAAGGTGGAAAACACAATTTGTACAGCATACAATTTGTCACTTTTCAAAGAGCTTCTTCAACTTTCACTTTTTACCGAGTTGTAACATTTACGTCCGTTCCTTTTAAGGTCATGAAAACGCTGATAAATCGTCAGCTTATGAAAAATTTTGAGACACGAAAAGGCGTTACTGGTGATTTGTTAGCTAGACTCAACGAAAATTGGAAGCGATCTCCATCACGACGGTAAAAGAATGATAGTTGCTCTTGATAGAACAAAGGCATTTGACAGAGTTTGATACCAATTCCAAATGCGACCTTTATTCAATGAATTTGGTAGATAGATGTACAAATGGGAGCTCTGGTGACAGCTGCGGCAGCTTCACTAAGACCATCAGTTGAATCCCTATTTTCTGTGGACTGGAAACAGCTTTTCTTGTCGTTTAATTCAAGTTGTTTTAAATACGGTTTTATGTTTGGAAATTATTTTATACAACTGCTGGTGTTCCACAAGGTTGCGTTTTGTCTCAATGGCGAAATTTTCTATACAAAATTCCATATTGTGACCTACAAAAGTATTTAGTGTGAAGGTTAAAAATGATTATTAATCAGGCCCTATGTTTTTTTATTAAAATTTTCATAAATAATGTTACTTTTACAACTTCTAATCCCAACTAGTCCTTTGCTGATGATGGCAACTTCTCATTCTCATTCTAAGACACGCGGCCCTGCTCTTCATCCTGGAATTGGAAAACGGCAACATACATATCTCAAGCTCGTTAAATTCGAAACTTGGTAGCATTACAAACCGGGATTGGGCAAATGCAATACAGTCGGTTGTCTCTTATTATCAAAGAATGGCCTTTGCATCATTTAGGCCAAAAGACTCAACCTTCTCAGTATGTTTGGTCATGGTCATGCCATCATTTCTTGGAATGACAATATGCACGAAAGTTGCCACATAACGCTGCGAAGGGGCTATAGGTTGCAAGAAATATTTTACTCCATGTGATCGATCGCAAAACTACTAGGCCAAGAGACCGCCAGAACTTTGTCTGATCCGCGTCATCAAATACAGAGAATCTGCAGGAACCCAATCACTCAAAAAAGTGGTCGAAAATATTACGCCCAAATTCAATTTGTAAAATTGACGTGGCCGACATTTTTTCCAAATGTCATACAAATTAACTTATCTCTGCTTTTTAAATAAAAAAATATATGAAAAAAAATCCAGCACCTTTAAATATGAATAGTGAAAACTATTCAATGGTACATTTACAACCCTAACCCCAAATGCACATGTTCTTTGGCACACACGAAGCGTAGTCATCACCGCAGGATATTCGATGAACGACGCAATTCGTGGTTTTAAACTTTTACATTAATGAAGCAGGAGAATGTAAAATTAAATAACAAAATACTGGTAAAGACACACAAAGCAGAGAGTAATGAAAATTCGAAATTCGCTGAAATTTTAACGAAATTCATTACAGGCGGTTACAAGTCAGTAGGTATCTACGCAATGCGGCGAAGGATTGATGCAGTTTAAATTTGTTTCACTCGCTCCTAGTGAGGACTACAGCACATGTTTGCAGCTATATTAATCCATTTTTTTTTACTCCATTGCAGGCGGCCCATTGATGCTTGTTGTCGTTTAAATAAATATGAGTAATATGGATTTGGACTTCATAACCCGTACGGTTTTGGACATGTTGAGGAAACTAATATTTTCGATATGTAAATAATAGGGGTATGTAAACATCGAACATATTTGTGTATTTTTATTTTATTTTGCGACTGTCAATAGCTATGGACGGAATGCAATCATGCAGCTTTTTTTGTAGGCAGTGGTCAACCTCAGTCATTTAGTTGACATTTTCCATTCATAATTACATTTTTTACCTTTATAAAGGGTGATTTTTTAAGAGGTTTAGAACTTTTTTAAAAAAAAAAACACAAAAAATTCGAAAAAATGAATAAAATATTTATTTGGTTCGATAGTTTGAACCTTGCAATTTAATGTTTAAAGATAATTTCATGCAAATGTTGACCGCGGCTGCGTCTCAGGTAGCCCATCCGCTGAGTCCAATTTTGGCATACTCTTTCACACATATCGGCCGGTATCTCACGAATGAATGCATGGATGTTGGCTTCCAGTGCGTCAATCGAAGCGGGCTTGTCCCTATACACATTAGCCTTGGCATACCCCCACAAAAAATAATCTAATGGTGTCAAATCGCACGATCTAGGCGGCCAATTGACCGGCCCGAAACGTGAAATTAACTGTTCACCAAACTCGCCTCGCAATTGCGCCATTGTTTCGCGTGCTGTGTGGCATGTGGCACCGTCTTGTTGAAACCACATATCATGCAAGTCAAGAACTTCCATTTCGGGCAAAAAAAAGTTTGTTATCATCGCTCGGTAGCGTTCACCATTGACAGTAACGCTGCGATTCGCATCATCTTTGAAGAAATATGGCCCAATAATGCCGCCGGCCCATAAACCGCACCAAACAGTGGCTTTTTCGGGATGCATTGGTAGCTGTTGCAATGCTTCTGGCTGATCTTCACTCCAAATGCGGCAATTTTGCTTATTTACGTACCCATTCAACCAAAAATGAGCCTCATCGCTGAACACAATTTTTCGATAAAAAAGCGGATCCTCGGCCAGCTTTCCAAGAGCCCATTCACCAAAAATTCGGCGTTGTGGTAGGTCGGCTGGCTTTAGTTCTTGCACCAGCTGTATCTTAAAAGGCTTTACGCCCAAAGCCTTCCGCAAAATTTTCCACGTAGTGCTGTAACAAAGGCCTAACTGCTGGGAACGGCGCCGAATCGACATTTCGCGGTCTTCTGTCACACTAGCTGATACGGCCGCAATATTTTCTTCACTACGCACAGTACGTAAACGTGTTGGTGGTTTAATGTCCAACAAAGTAAATTTGGTGCGAAATTTGGTCACAATCTTCCGAATAGACTGCTCAGAAGGTCGAGAATGCCGATCATAAAATGGAAGCAGCGCGCGATGAACATTTCGAACCGAGCACGAATTTTGATAGTAAAATTCAATAATTTGCAAGCGTTGTTCATTTGTAAGACGATCCATGGTTAAATTGCAAACCAAACTGAAGCTGTTTGACAGTGACACAAGGTACTAAACACACGTCAGCTGTCAAAACCAGTGTTGCCAAAAACAAACCAGCTAAAAAATCACCCTGCGGAAGTATATAATTAGTGCAATGATGGATGGCGAATGTTTGAAACCTTTACAAATCATTAGATACCTACCCAAAATTATTTATCATACGTAGATTCTGGCGGTTTCTTCCAACTAAACGAAAGGCGTTTTTCTTGGATTTTTCGAGTCGTTTTAAAACTTATTTTGCTGGAAGTTTTTCAGACGTTTTTTTTAGCCAATTTTCCGGGGCGATTTTAAGGGATTTTTTTGTATCGTTTTGAACGATTTTCCTAGTCTTTTTTTGCTGCGATGTGTGCTTTTAGGGCGATTTATTTTTGATTCAGTGAAATAATCACCACGGTATTAAAGCCCACGGGTCTTATTTCGCCAAAAAAAAGGAAATAACACCCACGGGCTCCGTTTTAAAACACATATTACAGCGCGTTTTTCGTGATGTTTTTGTATAATCTGTTTGTCCGTTTTTCAGACCGTTTATCAAGGCCTGCTTAAAATGCTGCTGTTTTCATGGCGTTTTTGAAAATCTTTCTCTTTCTTTTAGCGTCTTTTAGCTGTTTTTTCTTTGTTTGTTACAATTTTGTATCAATTTCCAATGCCTAAATATATGGCCTCTTTTGTGGTGCTTTTCACTGCATATTTCTTGTCGTTTTATTTTTATGTTTTTCAGTCCATTTTAAGATCGTTTTCCAGGGAGTTTATCAAGAGATGTATAAGCGCCAACCCATCTTCTTTAAATTGTTTTTTATTATATTTTTGGATTTTTTTTAGACACTTTTTCAAGTCTGATTTGAGGACAACATTTGTTTCGTTTTTTTAGCTCAATTTTCTGGACTTTTTTTTGAAGGCTTTCTAAAAGTACTTTTGCGCTCTTAACAATTTTTTTTAACTCGTTTTTCAGTGCAGTTTCTGTGTCTCATTTTTGCAATCTTAGGTTTTAATACCGAAGGTCGCAGCCTATCGAAGAGGGCCTTTTTGAATAAACCTACCTGACTGTCAAGGCGGCAGTCTATAAGCTAGAAACATACCGGACTTAAAATTTAAAATTTGTTTTTAAATATTTTGATCAAAATACTCAAACTTCTGTTCTTACATATAGAACAATTTTCCGGACTGTTTGCAGAGAATTTTTATGCCTTTTTCAGTACTAAACGCAATACTGAAATTAAATGACACCCAAATCCAAACTACATCGGGTGGTAGCTGGACAATTCTCGGATTGGTTCCAAAGAGTTGAGAAATTTTGATGTCAAAAAGTACAGTTTTAAAAAAAATTATGTGGGTTCAATTAAACGACAATAAGTCTCACATCAAAGTAAAATAGACTACTGCTCAAAAAATTAATACAGAACAACGCTGATAACGCAGTAGGTAAGGCTGGTCCTATGAACCATTAGTATTTTAATAGGTTACTCATTTTCCCGTCCCTCCGATTACTGTGCTATTTCAAATCCGTTTTTTATGAGACATGGACCAACTGAAAGATGAATCTTTATAGCTGCCTACGGCTATGACCTCGAAAAACGAACACCCAAACGTAGGAAATATAAGCAAAGTTATCCAAGACAGGAATAGAATGCCTGGAAAAATAGCACAACTGACATGAGCTACCAATTTTCGATCTTTAACGACGGTTAGGTACACGACAAAACACGGAAAAGAGTCGGGTGACTTTTCAGAAGCACCAATTATGCATCTCCATATCTTACTGCCTCCCGAATATTTGCAGTGTATGACTTGCAAGGCACTCAGACGCAAATCTATGCAAACAGAAACTTCAAAACAATCTTCAATGATAGCCAAACATCCATCGAACCACTCCATTCTGAGATAACAGCCTCCAAATTCTTAGCTGGTAGCCAGGTATTAGAGAGGAATAATTTCCACATGCAAGCAGTTTGACATCACTCGCATAATGGGTTCGCGGCCATCAAAGACTAAAGTCTTAGCTAAGCAATCTTCCCTTCAATATGATTTGTTAAAGGCGACATTTTTCGACACTTTCGTTCAGTGGTCAACTTGACTTGGAATGGAACACTCTAAAAAAAACTCGAGTACGATGTGGTCATCCTATAGAACAAAATAAGACCCCCGACTTAATATAGGTACAGAAATCATTACCAATAACATTGCCAGTTGTAAATAGCCACAACAAGTCCATGTTCTGACACATTTCTTTTGCGATTGCTCAATTGCTATCACATAAACCTGCCACATAATTCGTCGAGCTGTCAGGATGGCGCAAAACAGAACGCCGCCGTATTAAAAATTGCCCTGAATTGACGGCGTGGATTTGGGTCACCCACTTAATAATACCTAATAAACTAAATTAAGCTCTCAAACTCTAAATTTTGTCCACTTAGTTGTTAGTTTTGGAGGTCTAACTTTTTGGAAAAAATCGTCTGAACAGTTACGTAACGAGTACCCTCGTCCATTTAACCAGGCCATACGACCTTCATCTAACTACACTTTCTTTAGAACTTAGTCTGTTTGAACCGGTTTCTTTTTAGAGCAGAAAACTCGCCTTAAGCGAGCATTACTATTTCATTACTTACGTGTGGGCTGTGGACTTTTATAATATACTAGTCTCGTTTGTGGTTCAAAATCAAATAAAAACGTAAGACAATTTAAAATAATTTGTTTTTTAACTTTCTCGATTGCATAGTAAGAGATTTTAATTAGTTCTGACATTACGATGATAGAGGAACTCAAAAAAGTGGGTTTCGCAATTCTTTCCGTCTGTCCGTCGGCTCCTGAGGTCTACAGCCTCAACGGCTGGACGGATTTGTTTCAAACTTCAGATTTGGAGTTTGTGATCACGTTTGCCCCCCTTAATAACGGTACTTCCCATACAAGGTTTTTTTAAACAAGTTTTTCAAAACCGGCTCCAAGAATTGTATCCGATTTTGGTATTTGAACTTTTGTAGGAAGCGCTTACAATTTTACATCACTGCATACCCACTTTTTCGCAAAAAAAAGAAAAATTGAATAACGGTACTTTTGAAAATGGGACTTATCTCATAAACGGCCCATACCATTTTTTTACAAAAATTCATTCCTAAGATTAGACGACCATTTCTGGCTTGAAAAAAAAACTAAGTTTTTCTCTAAATTATCGCACAATACATTTATGAAAGAAAGCCTTTTAAATTATTTGTTATGGTTTTCTTGAAAACGCACATACCGATTTCGACGAAAATGTAAACTTGGAGTAAAATTGATATTTTCACAATTATTGCGTCCTTCATTATCCATTCGAACCACCGAAAAAACTACTTCTAAAACATGTTCATATCTCGAAAGCCCCATTCAATTCATATTTTGACGAAACTTTAAAAACAAGCGTAGCAGGATATTCTCAACTATCGTGTAAGGTGTAAGAGCCTATAAACAGAACTTGCTTTTTACTGAGAGCTTAAGACTCACATTATTATTTTATGCACTGCCATTTGAAATGAACATGTTCAAGCCAAGAGTTAAATTTTCTTAAAGTTATTCTTATGTTTTCTGTACGATTTTTTTTTATCTAGATTCTGGAATCGCTTCTGAGTTTTTTAACTACATAAAGCAAAAAGCAATCAACCAAACTGTTGGTATGAACGAGAAATTTCGTGCGACCCAGTCGTGCACTTTATTTTTATAAACGAAAAAGATATTGAACAAAATACGCTCCTTTGAAAATAAGTTTTACTTATGATTTACATTTTAATACGTTACTATGCAAATTTAGAGTACAAAATTTATGTCCAAAAATCTTCGTAACTTCATTAGCTGTTTTTTATTATCATCTATGATCCATATAGATCTTCGATTTACATACAGCACATGATCCTGCTTCTCATCAAGATCACAAATCATGATCTGAAAATGATTTCTACTATTTCCGACTAGGTGGCTTGTTTTATTTTTAAATGTTGGTGTGCCTGTAATCGATAGCCACACAATCACGTTGCCAGACTAAAAAATGGAACTCAAAAAATGGAAATCGATTGATTTTCTTCGCATTCGAATAAACTCCCTGTCCGTATTCCGAGTTATTATATCTGTGCCTAAAAGTTAAAACATCTTAAGTCGACTTAAGTTGTTTTAGCTGTTTAACGTTATTTGAATTGTGTTCTCCTTACTCTATTTCTTAAGCCAAAGAAGTCGAAAAAATGTCAAATAATGAGGAAGTTATAACTGTTTTAAAATGGATTAAGTCATCAACAGTAGTGCCTTGCATAAGTTTAAAATTGCTCTCCTGAAAAGTGGACAAAATTGACATAAGATGTTTTGCCTTTTAGGCATAGATATTTTTTCTCGTTCTATAAAGATAGTCCAGACCAGCCAAACATTTGATAAAGAATTCCATATTTTTATTTCTTAAACACTTATAAACAAAACAATTTTTATGAAATGCTTAAAAATGTCTGATCTGATCACGCTGATAATAAAAAAACAGCTTTTGAAACGAAAGTGGTGTTCCAACACCCCGCAAATATATGCAGATGCACCTGAATGAAATTTAAACAATTGCATATTTGTGAACTGTGCACATTTCTCCAGTGATTTTTCCACCAAACCTGAAAATAAACTCCGAAAACTTTGAATTGAATTGTAAATCCAACAGCAGAAATCCATTTTTCGCTCCTAAAGTACGAAAAGTGTATCAAAAACGTATTGACTTCTGCAAAGTATCTTTCACCTGCAAAGAGACTGTCCAACAACTCATAAGAGAAAATCTTTCCTCTGACTCAACTCAATCTCACAGTTCACAGATGAACTCCAACCAAAGTTCATTTTACATAGATTCATTTCCAGAAATAACTGCAGTTTCACACAAACTCTCTTCTTGTTGTAAGTGGTAAGACTCTGTAAAGTACGCTGCAGCAGTAGCAGCGGTAAATTTGTTGTTTGCTGTGCCGCCAGTTTCATTTCATCCATATCCATATCCATATCCATATAGATACAACTACATCGCCACCACACACAGTGAAATGTAAAAATCATCCCCGACGATTTGGTTCGTTTGTTGGAAAAAACACAAACTCCAACTTAAACAGTTATAGCGAGACTTTCGTCGGGTTAGCGTCGTGTCGTCCGGTTATTGTCTGGTGCAGTAGAAATATACCTTTTGGTTTGGTTTTACGGCAAAAATCATAGAGATACTTTATCCACAGTAATAAATTTCTCGTTGGTCGTAGCATTTCAATTTATTCTTGCTGCTTCTTTATTAGTGCAGAGGGTGGATGAATTCATCATCTCTCCTCGAAGTGAGTATACATTGTGTCGGTCGCAAACACAGTTTTTGTTTCTCCGTGCAAAGTGTCAATGTGTGTGGTGCATAAATAAACTACGCAAAAAAAAATTGTTAAACAATTTGTTTACCCCGGCAACGAGTGTATACTGTTTACTATTTACACACAAGTCGCGATAGCTAGTGATCATCGCCAAGTGTTTCAGTGCAGTCCCAATCACATTTGCCTAGTGTTTTAATAAATCTTTTCTTGGATCGTATACGCCATTTGGATACAGAACCCATCTAAAGGTGAATTGCAAATTTTATTCAAATCTCGAAATAAAGCATAGTCTTGTTTAAAATAAATAAGACGCATAGATACGGCTCTAATTTGCATTCGAAATAAAAAAGTTCTTCTTGAGGCGGTTAGAGCGGAAGACATGAGTCGTTGGTTGGCGGAGAGGAAAATAAATCTTCCAATTCCAAGCGTATTTTTCTTTTCACGATAAAGACAACATTGAGATAGATTCGCATTCGCATCGCCGACATACTACTCTATCTACTTGTCGCAGCAGCCACTTGTTACGTGTATATCCGAGAGACAGTGGTATCTAGCACGTCTCCTTGTTTTGGAGGATTTCGGTGTGTGTCGGGATAATATAAACTACCACACCATTTGGAGATTTCCATTTTAAATGGATGTTTTCGGATGTGTGTCGTTTGCCTAGACGTGAGTGAGGGGGGTGGTGGGGTGCGGCTTAGAGCAGCAAAAACTCTGTTGCGCTTTGAAAGATTGATTTGAGAATTTTTCCTCCTCGTTGAGTGTGGCAGTGGCAGCAGCAGCAGCAGAGGAGAGGAGATAATTGTGTGTGTGCACAGATGCGAACTAAGTTGGGGGTAATTGTTAGTTCAATGATTAAGTGAGTTCGTTTGGGAGGAGTCCGGATCGCCGTCCTGGTCAAATGGTGTTGAATGAGTGCTCAAAGGCTTTTGCTCATTGTCCGACCGATTTGCGAAGATGAATGTGGGTTTTTTGAGTCGTGGTCCTTTTAGATCTTCTCTGTAGATAGAAAGGTTTTAGAAATAACTCTTGTTGAGTTCATAGGTTGGTATACCTACTTGGAATGGAGCTGTAGGTATATGGTCATCACGTCTCAATTTATAATTTAGCTTATTTCAATAATTGGTTAAATATACCTGAAAACAGTGTAGAAAATTCCAGTGCGACGGGACATTTAACTACTGAACGTAGTGTTGATAGTCCTTTCAAGACTCATCGACAAGCCCGTATGGATTTAAGTAATTCGGAAGGCTAAGATTGATTCAGATCAATATTTATTTTCAAATCATGATTTGGAAAAGTTGTTGTGTTGAGTTGTGAAGTGCAAAATACTGGAAGATGGTAGAGCTTCCTCGGGGTGAAACTCGATGACGTTATAACACGATAACCACTGGGCCGATTTTCATCTTCCCTTTTTTTTTTTTTTTAAGCAGAGAGAAAATTCAGGAAAATCGATTTATTCACAAAACGGAGAAAGTCCAGCTAGTTTTTAATAAATATGCACTCTAGATCAGCGGTTCCCAATCTTTTTTAGACGTGGAGCACTTTTTAGGCGAAAAATTCGGAGCACTTCGTTGTACTTATGCTATTTTTCACAGTTATGTATGTGTAAATAGAAATAGAAATATTTCCGCTAACCAGAAAAACGTCATCCCAGTACGAATTTCCGTTAGCGTTAGCGGATATGGTTGTCTCTGGAAACGTCTCTTTCGTAATTTTCATTTGTCGGGTTTTCCCTATACATAACGAATTATTTTTTAGTTTGTTGTATGGATTGATTTATTTTAAATGAGCATTTCAAATTCGATTGCTGCGATCAAAACGACAAGTTCCGAAGCACAAAATTAACTAGTGTAATGGAATTTTGTTATTTTTTTTTTTTTGGGAGCACTTGGATATCCTTCGCTGCTCTAGATCATACCTATCCTCGCAGATAAAAAAAAAATTAAGAAGAGTGCTTCCTTCCGAATTGCTTCATTAAAACCTCTACAAATCTGAACTTCGGTCAACAATTTTTGTTTTTGTTTTCGGCAAATAACAAATTATGAGACGTCCATTGCATTTTGTCGATTTCCACATCAAATCCACACAAAGTTGCCAATCGTTTTATTTATATGAGTGTTGTTTTAGCGTGATAAAAATATTTTTAAGAACTCTGATGTTGCATAGGTTAAGTTTGGCACAGGGTTGTGAGAAGAAAATCATTATAGATCATTAGATGTGAAAATTTAATCGCGCGTTTCCCAAAGCAGTTCACTCACTTCCCTAAAGATGTTCAAGGTCTTCGTTTAGTCGATAAGGCCTAGGTATCGCTTCCTTGGCCGTCAAAAGGTGTAGTTTCCTGGAAACGCAATCCTGTAGCATCAAATTTGCAGAGGAATGTTTGTGATATTCCAAGCAGCGTGACCGTTGTGCGACTAAAAGTGGAATTGGCACTTTTTTCGAGGGCCTGCCACAAATTTTTTTTGCTATTTTGGATCTTTTTTTAGTTGGAGAAGGCACTTTAAAATGTAACGCAGTTGCCTATCACAACACCCTTATAGTGTTTAGCGAGCCAAGGCTTGTTGAAAATCGTTTAAAAATTCTAAATTTGCAAAATAGCTTCAAAAAATGGCATTGGCCCCATTTTCATGCGATTTTTCAGAATTCTGCAGCGATACTAATTTTTGTCCAGGTGCCCTTTTTCTTTTGGTGAGGTTTCTCATTTGCCTGATTTTCATAGGTATAGATGGCGAAACTCCTACCCTATACTGCTTTCACTGAACTAAAAGACTCTGCAACTATCCGCGAGTCTTATTTAGAATTTATTGACTGGATTTGCAGAATTAAACCTGTTCCTTTCGCAGTTCTAGATCCATCGGCATGAATTAAAATTTCTAACGTCTTTATTATTGCACTTTTATGTCATCTTTCTCTTTGTAGGGTACGATATGTATCCTATTCGTATGGCCAAATTTAATCCGTTCTTATTGGATTACAGTTGAACAATTTTTCGCGTGGTCTATATTGCTTTCTAAAATCGCCAGTGAGCCCAAGCGCACTATAACCACTTGTCTGTACTTCAAGCAGCTCGTAAAAAACGCGACATAAACTAGAAGTGAGGCTATAAGCCTGGCGATGCTTCTTCAACACCTACTAGAGAAGACCGTCCGTAACATTCTTACAAAACATTTGTTTTCTGCTCTATTAGCTTGTACATATTTAAGTATACTAACACAGCGGGGGATGCACATGAGAACATCAGTAATAAAAACGAAAGTGGAGTTTGGTTCGCAAAAGGGTTGTAACTAAAGGCTTCCTTAATGTATTAAGAAAAGGTCTAGCAAAATGTCGTTTCTTAAAAATATTTAAGAACAATATTAACTTGATACCTTATCTATGTATATAAATAAAGAAAAACAATTTTCAAGAAATACTCAAGGCTTGGCCAAATTTTAAAACCCTTTTCTCCAGAAAAGAGATGTTTGCACCGTTTCACCGAGAGTCTTTTTTGAGGTTAGGTGTAAGTTAGGTAGGGCAAGGCGAGAACTTGCTTAGATTGGGGAATGACTCTTCCAAATTTTTGTTGAAAAATGTTGCCTTGTCTCTACATGATGAGTTGTTTAAAGAATGGAACAGTTAGAAGAACAACAACTCCATTGCAAATGCTTTGGTTGGAATTATAGCTACCTATTTCAAAATACACTTCGAATGTATGATCGACCCTAAAATGATTTATTGAACGGCACAATTTTGACAGTCAGTTTTCTTTATAAGAGAAAAGTATTATTGCGGTTTGACTGTCAGGAAGTGGACCTTCACTTAAGAAGCTAAGCCAATTGAGGGTGTGCCCAAGGCCACTAATTATTTTCGAATACAATGAACGAGAGGGCGATAACCTCAATATAATTTGTTGGTTCTTCGAAAGTTTTGCGATTTTCTTTCTATTACTTAATCCAAGTCGTAATCTTTCTTAGAAAAGGGAAGAGACTTATCGATGGGAAGAAAGTTTTGTCTACAATTTAGTAAACAAAAATAAATATTTGACAGAATTTCTCGCAACCATTAAGATAAACTTTCGCAGGAAAGTTTAACTCCCGAATGTGACGGTGACAGACAACAACGAGGGCCAGTCAGTGTATAGATTGTGTCTTTCCAGGACTTTAGCTCGGACGTAGTAGGTAGTCAAATAAATAAATTAACCACAATACGTCTGGCGGTGTATATCAACTTCAGTCTTCATTCAAAAAACGTGCAATATTGATTTGCAGTAATAAAAAAAAAACGCATAGTTCAGTCTTAAGTACATGAGCGAATATATCGATATTTTCCCATGATCCGCGCTCACTGTCTAGCTTTTATGTACGTGCCTTAACTGCCAATAACCATAATGAGACGAACTATGGCTAATGAGGAGTCTCTCTCTGTCTACTCACAAGTTACTAGATAAAAACTTATGTAGGTACCTTCTTATAGAAGTAGAAGGTTCAACGCAAAACACTTGTCTCGTCGAATAGTTTCACCGAAGTGGTTGCCGTTTATGTTGTTTTTATGGTCCTTCATAAAAGTGGTAGGTATCGCCATAATCAGACGTAATTACTAACCGTGTTTAAATAAATGCAATCTTAAAGTTAGAACATAACAGCTGCTTATGTTGGAAATTTGTTATTCAAATATTATTGTGAGAACCATTTTATAGCAATGCACTTTGGTGGGTATCCATATCCATGTCTCTTCCTCTGAAGATGTGCATATTTAAGTCCCACTGACGATTTCTTGACCATTAACTGCCATTAGCTTTCTTCAACTCTGTTTTTTTTATGCCAGTCAATTAGCTTGCGATGGAACTTATACTCATATTGCACTAAAGGGTCTCAAGTTTCATTCAAAGATGAAGCGTTAAGCGCTTTAGTCTGTCTCTGTGTGTTTATCTTAAGAGCTTACATATATTAGTAAGAGTTTATCTATTAAATCATACAGTATGTCCCACCGATGGTGGTCTACGTTAATATCAAACATGATATAAAGTTTCCAGACTGTTGGTTCTTCAAAAGCTGCAGTTTACAGATTTGAGGCGATTGAATTCCCTTTACTGACTGTTTTATTTGGAATTTTAATGAGCCCAAAAGTACCCTGTAAATCGAAGGGACACGTAATGAAAAGATACAAATTTATCGTATTTGCGGACATCCTTAAAGTGAAAGTAAATATTTTTTTATGGTCCACAAAGAAGATTAAGTTGTTGCTGCCAATAACAAGCCCTCCACTTGCCCTAACCCAATTAAATACAGCTCCATGGCTGGAATAGTTTTTTTCCAATTTTTTTTCTCGGCCATGTTCTACATTATTTCATTTTTTTTTTCTCGCTCTAACTGAAACTCCTATATAGGGTCAAGTCAGGCGCAATGAAGAAAAACAACGAAGCGATTTAATGAAAACGTTTTGCTTTTTAATGATTGCCTGTCTTAAACAATTAAGTTTATTGGGTGCTGTCGATCGTAAAATAAATTAAATTAACGACCAGAAATGGAATGCATCTAAAATATTAAGTAATTACGGAAGGGAGATGAGTCAAACGCTGCTTATTGACATTTTATTTGGTGGAAGTTGATGGACAACTTCCCCATTTCTGATGGAAAGTTTTCTTCTGAGGTATTTAGAATATTTTATTGGTTACTAGATTAGATGTCTTTGAGCCAGTAATAGGTAACAGGCAATTTCATTTGGTATACATGAACAATTCAAAAATAAAAGACGAAGGTGGGTAGCTACACCGTTTTTCTACAGAGTTTTGTGGCCAACTAAGGAAATTATAAAAAAATACCTCAGTTTGATGTGGGGACAATTTAAACAGTTTGTTAAATTAAGTGAAGTTCAAACATCTCCTTAGTTCTGTAAAGAAATTGGAATGATGAATCTCTCAGATGAATGCACAAGTATACTGTTTTCGGAAGGCAGCTGCTTTGATGAAAAGCAGGAGCAAAAGCCTACTCTCACTGCTGTTTAGATTTATCCTAGGAAAAAATTGATCACCGATTCATAGAGAGTTGCATGTTTAGTTTAAAAGTAAAATTAGTTATTTCTTATTAGTAAGTTTGAGTACAAAATTTAATAGTGTAACATACACACAACATTTTGTAACCTTAATTCTCGTGCAACTGAATAAATTTTAAATCATTTTAAGCCATGTTTAGCGCCCGGCGAATAAAATTAGTGGTAAAACCCAAAAACTTTTGATTCATGTCCACTTTATTTAGGTAATTCCCCATTTAAAGTGGAAGCTACATGGCCCTTTATGGTAACGCAATAGAACGCTTCTGGTCTAAGCTACCAACTTAACTGCGAACGCCCAAAAAATGGAGTGGGCACTCAAATTGACTTTGGCGTGCAACAACATCAGCATCACATACTCAATTTATTGATTTAAACATCAACATTGTGTAATGATTCAATACCTGCGAGTTGTGACTATGTGCACTGATTGTTTAAGGTCTTCTCAAATTTGTAAATGAATTCAAAAGTTGGAAGTTTGATGACAATGCATTTTAAATTAAAATTTTTTTACTTTCATAATACATAATAGAAAGTTGCAGCAAAATTCAGGTAAAATTAAATACTGCTCTTTACAAATATTGAAATCTGCATAAATTTTAATTTTAGTTTTAAAGCACTTTCGCAATCGTTTTCAATCGATAGCTATTGCACAAAATCTATTTACTTCTTTCGCGAAATGACAGAGAAAATAAGCAAAGTAACGAGTAACAATTCGTTCCTCTCTTCGCTTACCCATAAAGTCTATTCCCGTACTTTCCCGAAGCAAGCACTAAAAATCTGTCAAACTAAAACAAATTTAGCGAAATTCTCTCAGAGTGCTGAAAATATACTCCAAAGCAGGTTTCGGACTTTACTCCTATCGGTGTAGATCTACTTCGCTTTTCGCAACATCTCTTAAATGTACTTCGTCACTCCGCTTGGTTAACAAACTATTTCGATTTTTTCCTATAGATCAACCAGAAAACAATAATGTGGCAGCACTGATGTTTTGCCAGGATGTTTTGCAATTGACTTTAAATTGGCAAAAAGGAATCAAATTCGTGCACAGTACATGCAATATGCAAATAGTTTTTTTTTTAAATTTAAAAGTTGTTTTTATTTTTCAAAGAAAAAGTAAAGTTTTGGGTTTCCATAACGGAGCATAAAAATACGGTCG
Organism: Cheilosia variabilis; assembly: GCA_951230905.1. NCBI lineage: Eukaryota > Metazoa > Arthropoda > Insecta > Diptera > Syrphidae > Cheilosia > Cheilosia variabilis. Next base: position 48,422,996 of record OX579679.1, read on the forward strand.
AAGAATTCATGTTTAAGAACTTAACAGAGTACATGTCAACCTTCGCTATTTCACTGCACAGTAGTGCAGCGGTTGAAAGAAAATGTTCCGAAATGAATTTAGTAAAAAACAAATTCCGAGATAGATTAAATATAAAAACAGTTGAAAATCTAATGTTCAGGAGATGTTTATTAGAAAATCGGAAGGATGTTTATGTTCCACCGCTTAATTTAATAAATTTTGTAAAGAAATATAAAAGTGTTTTTAATACATAACTTTTAACGTTTATTTAAATCATAAAGCATTCTACAGGTTTTCACTGCATAAGAGTAATTATTTAAGAAATGCAATGGATTTTAAAATATTAAAAAAGCCAATGTAAATGTATGTCTATTAATTTGTTGTCTTAGCAATAAATGTGTTATTTTTGTTGCCCTCAATTTTTTTTTTCTGTTGCAGTCAATTTTTTTGTTTTTGAAAGATAAAAAAATGTTCTACTTCGCTTCCAAAGTACGTGGATAGACTCTTTGACATCTAATCCATATCACAAATGAATATAATAATTTACCTTTTTTCAACATATGAAACGTTCTGGAAAACGACTACCGCCGAATTTTTGTGGGCAATTTGGATGGCCGATTTTGAATTTGTTTCTTGTCAACTTTATGCATTTGACTGACATTTAATCTGTCTCTACCCAGAACGCTTGTTACTCGTTACTTTCCTAATTTTCTCTTTTTTGTCATTTTTGATGGGAACGTATAAACTTTGTGCGATTGCGAGCGATTTATATTGATTTTGTCCCGCGTACGCGATGAACCTAGTTTGTTCCGATAAATCGGACAATCAGACAAATGCAAAAAGTTGACAGACGGACAACAACTTTCAAATAGTGTAAAAGAGGAATAAAGATTTGAAAATTGAATGGTAGATTGCTGAAAGAACTGCGCTAAACACATATTTTAAATATATTTTCCCTGCAGATTGAAATAGGTTGCGTTTAAAAAAGTTTCTCGTAATTTTAAGTAAGTAGGTATACAATTTCGCGTTCTGCTAGCGTTTCGCTCAAAATATTAAACTTGACAGGTTTTCAGTCCTTGACTCAAAAAAGTACGCAAACGAGATCTAGCTATTGTGAATTTTATCATTTGTAAGGAGGGTAAGGCAATGGGATATAAAAATCCCGGATTTGTTTGAAAAAATAATGCTATTCAAATTCTGGAATAGTTTTTTACCCAACATATTATTCGGCTCTCACAAATTGTTATGCTTAAAAAAAAAAAAAAAATACAGAGCGTATATAGCGCTCAGTCCAGCAGCAGTGGGTACTTTTGAAAACACAGTGTGAAAGTTCACATTTCGGCTATTAAAAAAAAAAACAAATCCGCGAACAAGATTCAGTAATACTCCGGCCCATAATTTAATTCCGGTTAGTGCTTTTATCTTAAAATGAGACTACACGAAGTGAACAGACCTGCACTCAAAAATGTTTTCAAATTGTGAAATTTGTATCTCCTATTGAAAATTTCCGTCGCATTCTTACCTTTTAGTAGGTATAACAAACAAAATTCTTGTTTCTACAGTATAGATATCGTGTAAGTGATTCACAAATTCCACTTACATTAACAAAAGTATGCAATTGCCTTGGGGGAGTCGTACCTTAATGCTGCAAACAAATGGGACCGTTTCTATTATTTATAATTAAACCCGTTTCTAAACAGTAATCATGATCAGTGACTATTTGCATCCAAATGTGGCTGTTCAGTTTTGCATCACACGATTTTACAAGGTGGCCCAGCGTGCCATAGGTACAGTCATCCAAACTATTGCGTTATTGGAGGAGCACTTCATCTCGGACAATATTTTGTTTTTTAATTTTTTTCATAAAGGGCGACAAACCACTGACGGGGGTTTTGGGAAAACAGTATTAGAATTCTGTTCAATCGTTTTTGATTTTACGAACGTTTTCCTTCATATAGTTTTAAAAACGAAAAGAATTTTCGTTTCCGCGAAAGGTATTTCACTGCGGTTGTTTTTTTTTTTTTGTTTATTTAACTTTACAAACGAGGAATATAACTACACTGTTTTTGAAACGGTTGCAAATGAGAAAAGGAAAACATTTTCGCTTTTGGCACCATTCCTTTCGTTTTTTTAAATGTGAAAGTGGTTCTCGTGTCGTTTTTTTTTTTATTGAGTCCAATACTACAGCACTTTGGGTATACTTTTTAAGAAACTGCACTACCTATAGTTTGATGCAGTCCCAAAAAATACATTCCCATTAAATCTTACATTTTGTTTCCTGTTCTCGGCTTGGTTACATTCAACGGGTAACAAAATTCCAGTCCACTTCGAAATGTTGCGATAGAACTTTCAGTCTCTTTGTGAATGGTCATCTCAGCGTTGCCAACCAATTTGGACGAAAAAATGCCTTACTTGAGAAAAAAAGATGCCTTTTTCAAAAAAATAATGCCTAAAATATTTTTTTTAGGGTAAACTGGAAAAATAAATCAAAAATTAAACACAAATATAAAAATATAACAAAAACAATTTTTATTTCCAAAAAAAAACTAAAATTATGAATCACAGAAGAAATTCTTAATAGGTAGGTACAAAGTATTGAACAAAACAAACATAGTTTTAGTCCAGCAGATAGTCTTGGTCCTTGAAATTGCATCACTGGGTCCACTCCTCAGGATCTAATATCAGTCAAAGGATCGGGCAGTTTAATATTTCCGCATGCTGCATCTTACTAGACATGACCGTGGGCTCAGTATCTTAGAGTGATTCTAGGCGCGACCCCTAGAAATACAAATAATATATCTAATTTTTTTCGCCCTTAGCCATTTCTTGCAAATTCTTAGCAAACATCCGAGAGTATATAGCCTGCCTGGGAATGCTTTTTGTTGGCTCATTGGTTATCCCAGGAAAATCAAAAAGTACCATTTTAAGGTTTTTCCCTCTGTTCCAACTCCTGCGAACTTCTGACAAACTTCCGGAAGTATAACTGACTGGGCAAAAAATTGTAGGTCTCCTTGAACCGTCCCGAAAGTAATAACGCACACAAAACGGATAATTGTGAAAAAAGTAGGTCTAGGGTAGGGTATCCATACTCCTCACGCGATTAAAGGAAAAACATTTGTTTCCCTGATGCATATCCTGATACCTACCCAGTCCAGTTCAAAGTTATACCGAGTTATTACCATCCTTGACTATTTTGGTCCATCTTCTTCGGATTCCTAACTGTTTTGATGTTTTTGTTTTTTATAACATAACCCAAAACAATCCAAACAAAGATGTTACTTATTCCACTCCATGTTCTTAGTAAAAAAAAAGAGCCCAACCATTGCCACAGTGGTTGTGCCACAAAACATCTTCAACTCGATTGGACTGAGGTTCAGCGCCAGCTCTCTGGAGGGATTTATGACCCGAAAATAACCCTCCACAATTTATTTATAGACTAAACAGTGTTTCAATCACTTTAAGAAATATTACTGCCAAAAGTTTGTTCCATTATTAATTCTTATATTCTTTGGCTCTACAGCAAACTCCAGGGACTATAGATCTCCCTCCGAGAGTTATTTGTCAAACTTTCCATCAGTTTTGTTTAACACAATCCCAATGGACTCGATAATCATGAGTGAACTTTTCCATTTGCCCAAGCTTTCCCATTAACTCTATATTCACCAGCAATAAATTAATTAGAAAATGATTTAAAGATCTTCGGGTGCTGCTCTTAATGAATTGGTAGTCCCAAGTAAATTGGGTTTTGCATTTTATTAAAGTGTCAAAAGAAAGAGAATCTATTTTTAAATAATGCATATGTATGAGTATATGCATCGGCGCATTTGATGCTTGACAAATTGCATTCTGAACGCTTTCCAAATACGCATTTCCAACCATTAATTATAGCACCACTTAGTTCGTTCAGAATTCCATGGATTCCACGGATGTGTGCTTTTAAGTGAGGGGACATTTTTTTCGTTTTTCATTTATATGGCTTGGGGGGTATTGCTTCTTGCGAAGATGCGTGGACTTATTTGTTAATTTATTGAAAAGTTTGCTGGTGAGTTTGAGTGGGAAAACGCAATCATCATAAAAGTATATTGTGATGATCGCTATGTCGCAACATATAAGTGGACAGGACAATTTGGAATTTAGCAGGTGGATTGATATTAGGGTCACTTTACGCCCACAAAGAGGCGTGGCGGATTGTTATTTTCACTTGATTCGAAGATGAGCGATAACAAATTGTTTGTGGCATCCAAAAAGGCAGCAACGCCAAATGAGGAGTTTTGTTACCGAGACCACAACCCGTTGTGACATTTCTGGTCGCGTTCCTGTCGTTTGGTGAAGGATCCAGGCAATATGCTTAGCACCATGGTCCTTTTGGGCGTGTAACTGAATATGGAGCCTTCTTGATATTTATTTTTATAAACTTCTGAGTCGTCTATGGTCTATGCTATGAAAAGGCACGTTGACTTAGGTTTATTTTACCATACCAGAGGGGTATTTATGCAAGTAGGGTTTCAGACTCGTACGCTTATAAAGTGAATAATGTTTGAATTGAAATAAGGACCGGATATTTACATATAAGGTTTTCAGCTGTATCGTATTCTTCAAGCTCAGTGGACTCGAATAGATTTTATTTTATTTTATTTTATGTTTTTGATAGATGGCTACCTGAACCTTGGCTTAAGACCTTTTGGGCATTGTTGTTGAAGGGCTAAATAGTTCGTTTGGTCTGCGTCGGCATTCTGTAAGGCGAAACGTCCAACCGTTTTCGGGTGCACGAACAAATTTGATCGTTTTGCTTTACATAATCTGACCCCTGACTTAGACAGAGGAAGTTCTACATTTTGTATGCTCCCCGCCTTATGTGGTTGAAATAATGGCCAATTTTGAAGTACACATAACAGAAGTATTCAGGCCCTCTAAGGGTAGTTTCTAAACCTCTTCTGGGAAGCTCATGAGCTTTTGCTTGTAGCTGAACTCTCTCATGAACAGAAACCCTCCATATTTTTTTTTATGGAGCTGAGTGTTTAAAAAATATTGAAGCAGCTTAAGCCTAGTTTGGAGTCAATGGTGGGTGACCTAGGGGTATTTATGATACCTCGACTGAGCATGAATACGGCAGAGCCTTACATACTAATGTTGTAAATATTGTGTCTGAATTTTTGAAGGCGTAATTTTCTGTCTGAAAAACACTGCAAACTATTTCTCATTGCTATTGAGGCACAGGTCCACCCCTGACTGTAGCGTCACCTAAGTATTGAGATAGTAATGTTGTCAGTGGATATAAGCTTTCGTACCTAATTCCACTTTAGAACCATCCATTTACAGGTTTGGGCATTTCGCCAGTTTGTTGAGTTATTGCTAACCCATGTTTCTCTGTTGGGAATATTCTTACACAACCGCCTTTTGAAGCTTGAGGTCTTTGGGAGGCGGTCTGTAGCCACACAGATCTTGCTAACTTCCGAATGTTAACAGAACAATGTCACTAGTTGTGGGAGGCATTACATCTTCTTTGTAGAAAACTGGTTGAACCGCGTATTGCAACTTGGTTAATGCAATGTAAAAAGGTGATAGTCCTAATTCTATTATGGCATCCTGCACAGAAGTGAACAGATTCGCTTGGCTTGGGATGGACCCAACTATGGAAGAGGTTGTCTCCTTTTGAGCTTTATAATTACATACATTTTGCTTGACTTTAGTCCACAGTGGGTCTGATTATCAGTGTGTTCTACGAAAATGTGAAACCAAACATTAAAAATTCTCATATGAAAAATTTTTTTTCACGTACTCATTTCAAAAATGAATGTTTGATTGAAAATTGAGAACCTGGGGTCAAATTCTGTAAGGCGAAACGACCAAACGAATAGTTTGCCCTATAGCAAATTTCTTCGTGCGCACGAAAACGTTTGAACGTTTCGCCTTACAGAATGCCGACCCAGATGTCGTACAAAACAGTGTGCGATATTAAATTCACCACGATATTTTCACTTATTGAACGAGAATCGCTTTTTAGTACTTAGTGCATCGAAAAAATGAAAGCAGTGTATGACAGCGAATGTGAAAACGATGTATTCGATTCACTCTTTCACAGAACCAGAATTGACCCCCCGGACGAGTTCACTAAAAGACCCTCCTTCTTGAGCTGCGCAATCACCCTAAAATAAGTAAAAATTTGGTTCGAACAACCTTCCCCCGTGAAATGTAGATCTGGCAGTGAAAACCACACTCAAATCCATTCACTACTTCTGAAGATAAGCGCGAAAATATAGAGAGACGTATTTTGGAGACATCCTAATCGAAGATATTTAACTTCCCTGGATCACTTGACGATCGTGTCATTAACTGAAACTCGCCCTAAGTTTATACCGCTTCTTTTTGTGAACGGAACTTACTGGAATTTACGAAAAGGTGGTAATTGCCGCACCAGTCTTGTACTGTCACTAGTGCGATTCGCACGTGACTTCGTTTGTCCATAAAAATTATGACCGTCGTTTGTAGGGAATTATTTTTAAGCCTCAACTTCTAACCCATGAAGTAGGTCGTCAACGAGCAATGAGCACTGGTATTTTACTCAACCTTTCATCAGCTCTACACTCAGAAAAAAAAAATTGTAAAGCCAAATAAAGACAAATATCAAAATCTTTCATTTAAGAATGAAATTGTTGGCAATGATGTAGTAAAATACTTATGGAGAGTATATTATTCGGACGCTGAATACCTGATTTTTGAAAACTTAAAAACGAGTTCTTGTTAACAAAAATAATACTTGAACCAAGAACTTTTAACTTACAAGTTCTTAAAAATCTCAAAATTCTTCGCTTAACAATCTTTTTTTTTCTGAGTGTATCCAATTCATTTGCAACAGCTTTGTTTCCACTTTAACATACCTCTGTCAGTCGAACTGAATGCATTTTCTATTGCAGCAATTTGAAGCTCAACTCTCCATCGTGAGTAGATATTTACTACTATCACCGCCCATAGAAAACCGTTGTGTAAATTAGTTTTTGACTTATTGCCATGACCCAGTATCAAAACTTAGTTTGATTCGTTAATTGTTAGATGCCCATCGATACGACCATAGCTTAAAGGGGGCCCCGACAGTCTAAACAATTGTTTTGGACCGTAATCTATTATGATGGCCACTGGTCTACGGAATTTGTTGATCTTTCTCGAATACGGATTAAGTTTACATGCCAACTTCAAATGATTATAGACAGAAAGAGCTTGTTTTAATCATTTTTGCCTTGAGTTTAAATCGAGTATCCAAAAAGCTGTTGTGGAGACTAATTCATTTTAAAGGTTGGAATTGTGGGAAACTGTTTTTCCTCCTTTATGACGTGGGCCGGAGAAGTTGTCTGTAAAGTGAGTTTTCCTGCTGATGGATCTGTATACAAGAAGTTTGCAGCAAAGTATTCATTAATAGCAAATGCATACTCATTTGCAGCAGGTACATAACCTCGGCCCTGGGAGAGGGGATGATCGGTATGGTCTTACATAAGAACATGCATACGATGCACCGTCCACATAGTTGCTGTGGAACGTCTCGGCGTCCCTGTGATTATCTGCAATTTGGCAGCAATTTTCCCCACGATCGATAATCGTTGACTGATCTTGGATTAATGCTATAGATCACCGTCGTATTTTGCGCGCTGGCTGATGCACTTTGGAAGTGCTCTTAAAACTACTTCGACTTCATGAAGAGGCAGCAGCCGGGTAGGCGAGATATTGTAGTTAAAGCCGTAGTCTTACAAAGTTACATAATCGAAGCATCTAAAGAATGGTACCAACCTGAGTAGCGCCTTGCCAAATGGAGTAAAAGGTTGTGATAGTTTGATGGCATTCTGTTCAAAGATTTCAAGTAATTGAGGGCAGTCTCTGACAATTTTCGGAGGGAAACCATTGCTGAACTTCTTTGATATTTAAGACTGAAAGTACTCACAACAATAGCTTTTTAGCTGTTTTGGCAAATTGTCTGGTCCGATAAACCCACTTTACTCGCGCATACTGGATTTTATCAAAAGCTTCTAAGGCTGAAGATCTTTGTCTAGGGGCCTTGTTTTTAAGAAGACAACTTAAGACCTTAAAAGCTTGAAAAAGAGTTGACCAAAATGCTGCACCACAATGTCAAAGTTGTTCGAATTGATCTTCTTTCGTTTTGGACAAAACCACCACAAAGCTGATAAACTGATGACTTTCTTGGAATCGGTACGCACAGAGGTCCGTCGAATGAAAATATTCACAGCTGGAGGGTCGTTGGAGCTTTGGTTTCTTGTAGTGTCGAACTCAACGAAATCTAAAGGGTATTATGTACATTTTTAAGGCGTTATCTGCGTTTCACCATTTGCTTTCTATACATTCTTGGCCATCCCAGTCTTTATCCGTCGACCTTGAACGGCCTTAAAATTCTTTTAATCCGCTAAGACCGTACCGGATATATTTTCATTCGGTGGTAAGTTAGGTCGTGGTCCATCCAGGACTGTAAGCACCACCAAAAAAAGGTACATCATTTATACACTTGCAAGACCTTTTGCTGCTCCTCCCAAATCTTTTTGACTGAGTAGCTATGCATTATCTCCTTATATGGACCTGCTGTTGTTTATTTAAGCTGCGGTTGCATAACTGCCAGCTTTTTTTTTAGGTCTCCACTTAATTAGTTGGAACTTCGTACATCCTTAAACTAAAATATCGGCCCACATTTGCCAAAGTACCATAGGAAGCCGGCATTTTTAATAGTCATTGCAAACTTGGTTTATTCACCATTTGGCGGCACGGTTTTGTTTGACATGTTTCACCCATTCTTCCGTCGACTTATCCTCTAGGTCTTGGGTCAAGGTTTCGGCCCGTTTGTGCCTACTGTTCTGAATCTCCTTTGAACAGATCTGAAAAGGTGTTAAAAAGGAACTAGCTACACCTCTGTGTGAATTTTTATAAATTGTGACCCAAAATTTTATGCCATATTCGAACTTCTGTATTGGGATGCTTTCTTGGGACATTACTGTCATATTACGTTTGTTTGACGTTTAAGAGACTCTAAAAATTAATTTATTGACGTTTTCCATTGGGCAAAAAGAAACATCCGGGAGAGTCCGGCATCGAAAAAATTAACTATTTAGCTGAAAACTGAGTACAAGTTAATGTTTGGGATGTAAGCATTACTTGGTTTTTAAAGTTTTATTGAAATCGAAATTGGGGTTTTCGAGATATGAGCAGTTTTTAAAATTAGCGTTTTCGGTGATTCGAATTGAAAATTAAGGACGCAATAATTTTGAAAACATAAATTTTACTCTAAGTTTACATGTTGGTCAAAATCGTTTTTGCCGTTTTCAGGTAAGCTAACTAAAGAAAACAACATTTTTCAAAAATGTAATATAATCAGAGAAAAACTGAGTTCTGCATTAAGTTAGAAATGACCATATTACGTTAGAAATCAATTTTTGTTACAATCGTATGGACCGTTTTCGAGATAATGTCCAAATTTCAAAAGTGCCATTATTCGATTTTTTTGCGGCAAACTAAGTACGCAGTTATGTCAATCTCACCTACTTAAGCTTAAATATCAATTTTGGTTGAAATCGTTAGAGCCGTTTTTGAACAAATAAAAAAACGACCCGAACTGAAGGCCCACAAACTCCAAATCCAAACTACAATACCTTTGTACACCCCACAAAGTTAAATATTTCTAATGTGACATCATCTCTATTTTTCTTAAATACAGATGTCACTAACTATTCTATATGTACTAGCTTCATTTGGGTTGGGTTCGATATCCCGCTTTTTATAATACCTATTCTTAAAATCCCGTTATTAAAATCCCGCTTTTTATAATCTCGCTTTTTATAATCCCGCTTTTTTAAAATCCCGCTTTTTAAAATCCCGCCTCTTATAATCCCGTTTTTTATAATCCCGTTTGTTATTATCCCGCTTTTAGAATCAAAAGTAGTTGTTTTATTTTAAAAAATCGCGCGATTTTTTAAAATAAAACAACTACTTTTGATTCTAAAATTTTGATGAGAAAATTTAAATAAATCAAGCAATGAGTGTTTTTTTGAAATGCAGTTTATTTTAACATTTATCATTTTTAGAGGAAGTAACAAAATAAGAAATAAGTAATATCAAAACAAATTTTTAAGTAATAAATATGACAATCTTCAATAATTTAAAAAAAAAGAAAGTAATGTTATATGATATAATGCAAAAGGGAACAGAAAAAACTTCAAACCATTAACAACATTTTTTTTTATTAGAGCTGTATATTGTAAGCAATGCGACGCAAAAAACCTGTTTTACTCATATTTTTTCTATTTCTCATTATTTTTTTTTACAGCGCGTGACTTTATAACATTTGTTTTTTTATATAATTTTTCTTGTCCATTTTCTAATTTTTCTATTTCAGTTTGCACAACAATTGCTTCCTTTCTTAAATCTGCAATGAGTTTATACAAGCCAGCACTTTTTTGTCCAACCAAAACTTTCAGTCTGCGGTGCCACGCTTCAGCATTATTTTGTGTTCTAGGGAATTGTTTTTCTGCACTGTCATACACAGACCAAAAGCTAGGAGAGTACTGCACTTTTCTACTTCCATTACGAATGTAATTAATTTTGAACCAATCTGCAAAACTAAGTGCGTCTTCGTCATCTTTCAAACTATTTTGCAAAGAGTCAAAATAGGAAGAGACTTCTTCTGGTGGTACAAATGCTAAACTTTTCACCATTTTTATTTTTAATGCAAACTCGTTACAGTTACCATATTTGGTCGCAAATCCTTTTTGTTGTATTCTTCGCCAAATGATTTGACCAAAGTGAAACAAACATCCTCTAAAATCTGAGAGCGGAAAAAACACTTTCGCAACCGAAACTATTGCCTTTTCGAAATCAGTTATTATTCTTTCAGGTTTTAACTCAATTTTGAATTCAGTTGCAACTCTTAACAATTCGGAAAAAAATAGCTCGTAACACTTCATCGTCTTTTTTGACATAAAACAGAAAATAAGTGGGACAATACTTTTCTCAATCTGACCGTGGACTGTAAACAATTGACGCATTACAGTGGGAACGACATAAAATGTACCGTCCATCAACCAACATTTTGCTCTTTTTAGGAGAACCAGATTAGACATTGTTCCTAACAAAATAATTTTGCTGCCGTCGCTTTCCTTCTCGGACAAAACAAATAATTCGCCATCAAGATGCGTCAAATCTTCTGGTATGTTAATATCATTTACACTTTGAGGTTCCTTAATCGAAGACGCTCGAACACGAGATATTTTTTGCTTTTGGGCAGAAGAAGATGGCAAGCATGGTCTCACAGAAGATTCACATTCCACTACACTATCACGTATAATCTGCGATGGATTAAAACAGAGTGATTCTGCAGCTTTTTTTATGTTGTTATTTGTTTTGCAAATTTCTTTAACACATGAATCAGGAGTGTGGCAATGCTCTGATGGTGCCTTTTTTATGATATGTTCTCCGTCTTTTAAAGTTGTATTGACTCTTCCCTTGCAAAATCTATTTTTTCTCTGCGAACAGCACCATCGGAAAACTGCACCTACTTGTTTTTCAAGGTGATAATCGTAGCCGTCAACTATTAATTTTTTGCCACCTTTGTTTGACTTTACTTCACTTATAATATAACTCATCGCGGTCAATAGTTCTGCGTGCGCACTCAATCCAATACTACACAATATAAATTGGCGCAAACTCCCAATTATTGTTACAGCAGAGCAGTAAATGATAAGGGTAATACCGTTAGCAAGAAGTAGGTTTTTATGTGCATTACTGCATTAGGTATATACTATTTTCGCAATGCGTAAAAAAAATGTATTATTATGTAAGCAAAAACAAATGTGTGCTTACAGTAAAAACTAAAAACATTCGGACGGATGCATTTTCTTTTTGGTCGAGTATTTTTTAATATACTCGTACCTATATAATAATATAATTAAAAAGCGCATATAACCAACATCTATTTTTTTGATAACAATGTTTTGTTAAAAAAACCGGATTAGCGGTATTTGGCGGGATTTTAAAAAACGGGATTGTAACAGATCGGGATTTTGAACAAGCGGGATTTTAGAAGACGGGATTTAAAAAAAACAGTATTTTAGCAGACGGGATTTTAAAACTTTTTCTTCGGGATTTTTGAAAAGCAGGATTTCAAAAAGCGGGATTCCGATACGCTCCCGCTTCATTTAAAATTTGCTTTGTAATTTTGTAATTTTTCATACTTTGTACGTATTTGAATAAAGAATTAATTGAATTGAATTGAATTGTATTGAGTTTTTGCAGCTTTTTTTTTACAATTTAGGGGATAGAAACTCTCAGACTCAGACTCGGTTCAGTGTACTTTACCTACCAAAAACCCCTGCAGTGGTGAAGAAATTCGCAAAATTATTAGTTCCCCTTTATGGCCACATGCTGCCACCCATTGTGGGTCGAACATACGTCGCTCGGGTCACAGGCAAACTCTCAACATGGCCGCTACCCTAAATATATGTGAGGGAAGAACTTTTGCTTGGCGTCCTGAATTCACATCGCTGATATCCACACTTGGTAGGGCGGCACTCATCGATTGTCTCCCTTGTGATATCTTTTTTTCACCTCCACATCTTTGCTACCGCATATTAACAATTAATTCCCGGTTACTAATAGCATGTAATGCAATCAGCACCACCCACGGACTGAACATCATGTTTCACCGTACACCTGCCAATTTGAACAAGTGTCTCCAATGTAACATATCATATTCAGAACATATTAAGTACCATCGACATTGAAATTGATTCGCAATACGTAGGCATTGTCAAATGGCCGCACCGCCTATATATCGCATTGTGTCTGCATGTCCAATTACCAACTAATTATTATTAATTCCGAACGGATATTAATTTTAATCACTCAGTGAACACTGATGCCTGCGCCTCGTGGACGCTCTCTTTCCGCTTTGTTGTTGCCATCTAATTTATTAAGTTATTAAGCCATTGTTGATGCAACTCGCAATAAACCATCGGTTTGTATATATGCATACTGCGTGGTGGACTGAGGAGGGTGTAGAGCAGAGAGTCCTTCCCTTGCTGCCTGCGATCATTTTAATTTTGCGAAAATTAAATATTTATACGCCAACGGATGGATGTTGTTGTCATAATCCTTGCGCGGCAGCGACAACGACAGCGACAACGACGACCACGACGGTATATCCTTCCACTTAAATTGCCAGCCAATTTATTATGCATCTACGTTCGCTGAGTGTGCAAACACTATGCGTCGACATGGATTGGCAATTTCCAGTAGAATACTTTCACATGGCACATCCTTGTGCTCCTCCGAACCGACAACGACGCCGACGACGACGACGACGACGACGACTTCAACCACGATGATGATAATCGTTGATGTTTATTCTGAAATTAAAAAAAAAAAAAAAACTCACACTCAGTGAAAAAAAAGGAAGAACGCAAAACAACCATCGCATCGCGTTGAATTATGAAAATTGTGTTCGGTGATAAGAAACTAAACGAGGAGTGAGAATAAATACAACACAAACCGCACCGATAAATAAAAAACGTCCTCGCATGCGAAAGGATGTATGTTCGCCGTTGTTCAATGTATCTGCATTATATCTCTGGCCTGGCGATGCAATAAAACAACATATCGTCGAAAAATCGAAACGAACATTCGAACATATTTCTCTGTCATCGATTTATTTTTTTGTTTTTTTTTTTTCTGCTGTCGGTCGAAAACAACCCAGCTGAAGCGGCACGGCAAGCAATAGCAATTAGGAGCTCATGCACACAAGATCCCCTCGCCAAATGCAGTCATTGCAGCAGAGACGACACAACGAGAACGAGACACACTTTTAGAGGAGTATCCGTCCATCTGTGTGCAATGCACATACAAATCGAATCAATGTTCCAGATAATGGTCAGTCATCGTTATGCTGATAATAATGACCCGACCCAGAGCGGCAGAGAGGGACGGTATCTCCGTATAGCCGTACCCTAGTGTAATAAATAACCATCTCGAGACCGATGGTTTGTAATATTCGGATGGACGTGGTATACCAAGGGAGAGAGCGCGCTTACCTGCTGCTGACTCGCCAAGGCGATCCTGGATGTAGTTTTTGTTGGATGTGCCGGTTGCTTTCGTGTTTTTTTTTCCTTCAAGTCTGCAGTAGTATAGACATATATATAAACCCACGAACAAAGCTGTGCAACCTTTATCCAGAAGGACATAAAAGACGACCATGTCAGCACTTGAACCAAATTAGGTTACACAAAGAAGTGACCGAATTAAAAACGAGAAAACCTATTTATCTATCTACACACTTGAGATAATGGAATGAGCTGGAGAAAAAAAACTCAAGAGGAATAGAATTGCTGGGTTAACTGCGCGCCACACAGACCAAGAAGTGACAAAACTGCAATTACGTTGAAGATGGACTGAACATTTGCTGCACAGTGTGTCGGGCATGAAAGGGACGTCCTGCTTTATGAACACAACGGGGGGAATTCTCTATGAAAATGGCGTTTGTGTCAATTACTGAATTTTAAGACGTTTTTAGCTTGAGGAGTTTTTGTCGAGGTTAGTCTGACTTTGGAGCGGTCGGTTAGACGAGTCTCTTACTAGATTTTAAGACCTTTAAAGTTTGAGGAGGTTTTGTCTTTTTCTAAGTCTTAAGACCTTTAAAGCTTGAGGAGTTTTTGACGAGATTAGTCTGACTTTGGAGCGGTTGGTTAGACGAGTTTTTTTACTATATTTTAAGACCTTTGAAGGTTGAGGAGTTTTTGACGAGATTAGTCTGACTTTTGAGCGGTTGGTTAGACGAGTCTTTTACTAGATTTTAAGACCTTTAAAGCTTGAGGAGTTTTTGAAAAGATTAGTCTGTCTTTGAAGCGGTTGGTTAGACGAGTCTTTTATTAGACTTTAGGACCTTTAAAGCTTGAGGAGTTTTTGTCTTTTTCTAAGTCTTAAGACCTTTAAAGCTTGAGGAGTTTTTGACAAGATTAGTCTGACTTTTGAGCGCTTAGCTAGACGAGTCCTTTACTAGGTTTAAGCCCTTTAACGCTTGAGAAGTTTTTGACGAGATTAGTCTGACTCTTAGCTAGACGACCCTTTACTAGGTTTAATACCTTTAAAGCTTGAGGAGTTTTTGTCTAGGTCTTAAGACCTTTAAAGCTTGAGGAGTTATTGACGAGTTTAGTCTGATTTTGAGTAGTTTCTGTCGGCATGTTAAAGGCGTACTAGCTTCAACATTCCCCTAAAGCTTGAAGTTTTTTTTTTAACTTTCTCTTAGAACGATTTTTTTGAAACTCAGTAAACGCGGCCCAAGATCTTAGTTTTGCACGCAAATTGTTGTAAGTTGTAGTTCTCTGAAAATAAGTACCACAGCTGGCTTGTCTCGAAACCTTAATTCTGTTGTTGGCAGCAAAATCTTGAAGTTCATTTAAGCGGTTGACACCATCATTATAGTTCTTTGCTGGTGGAGTTTTTGACGAGACTTAGTTCTTTATGAACTAAATCCCAAATGAACTTACTCCCAAATTCTTTAAAATAAAACGAAAATGCACGCATGATAAAGAAACTTTACATACACCCGATCTTGCACTTACTCCAAATCCAACAGTGACCCCAAGCAGGGGGGTTTATATCCCAAGGTTTATGTTCAGAGTGCAATCGATTTCTCCTAGACTGCACACGATTTATTTGCTTCCAAAATGGTTTCGTCATCATAATAATTTACCTTTTCAAAATACTGAACTCCAACTCCCACGTTCTCAAATTGGGACATAATTCATTGGGAATTTGTTCATAATGAACTACGAACTATCTCCCAAACATATGAAATAAATCCCACTGCAAAATTGTTGGGACTTAGTTCGTAGGGCCATTATGGTTTTAGCAACAAGTGTCGAGGTTTTAATAAAAAATGTCATTGCAGTTATCAGTGATGAATAGAGGTTTGTGGGACTACACCTCATGTCGAGGCTGACCAGACGTCCTCTTTTTGTCTAAATAAAAAATGGCTGGTATCTCTTTGAAAAAATATGCATTTTGTCTTCTTTTTGGGATTTCTCAGTTTACGGAATTTTTCGGCACCACAAAACTACAACAAAATTTTTTTCAACGTTAATTCAGAAATGTTTCTCATCTTTCTGGTGTAAACACGACCTAATTTTTAAATTTAAAGTTAAAATTGACTTAATTTATTTTTATAACTTATTTCTTTTATTGAATTTGTTAACATTGATGTTTTTTGTTTGTTTTAATGAATTGAAAAGAATGTACGTATATTTTGTTAATTTGGTTGTTGTTTTCTGTTCTTAATTTTGAGTTCTCATTTGAAATTTTTAAAGGTGTCTTCTTTTTGCTGGACATGGATCTGGTCACCCTACTCATGGCTAACGCGGAATTTTTTAAATAAATGATATGTACAACGATTTAACAAATAGATTTTTTGATGTAAGCCTTGTGCCTAATCTGAGCTGGATTGCGTTTCTAATATCCGACTTGACTACCTACATTATGGTTTGAGCCTTTGTTTAATCTGAATTTATAATACTTAGTTAGGCGAAAGTTACGTGCGATGTAGTTGTTTTTTTTTTTTATTTTCTAGATTGAGTTTAAAGCTCCCTAAATGCAGAAGAATTCTTCCCCATGTTCGTGAAGGGCGAATTTCTAACGTTGTGTCACCCCTTCGCGTCCCTATCCCAAAGTTTAAAATTCCTTCAAATGCAGGAAAACTCTGTATGATCATCGTAGCTCTTCAGTTTTCTAAATAAAAATTTCCCAATACTGCATAATCTAGTAGTTCCAAATCTGCACCAAGACTCGTTTTTTAACGCTTTCTTAAGTCTGAGAACCACTTGCTACTACTCACATTTTACCGTCGAGTTATCGGTCGCTGTGTTTCCTCTAATTTTTGCTGTCATTTTCGACTGTTTTTATAAGACTCATTCCCTTGCTTTGAGCGCAAGGCACCTTCTGTATGAGGTGTACTTATACCTGTAATAAATCGAACCTCTTCTACTTTAGGGCGCAATATGAACTTATTCTGTTTAGTGTTTTTCGTACCATTCATGCTGGAGCGTGGAGCGAATATTTTCTTGACCACACATTTTTTCTGCTCCTGCGGTGGCACTTGCGACTCAGTTGAGGGGGTCATTTCGACAAATACCATCGTACGTACCTCATTCTAATGTGGGTTCTAATACAGTTCAAAATTCTAGCTCCATATGTGCTTGGTTCATATTATATCGTATTAGTCGCAGCGTTGAAGTTGTTAGTTATAAAGGTGGTTGCATCGTGGATTTGGGTCCAGTCCAGTTCAGTTTGTTCAAGCTCGATATTTTCTTTGGTTCGTGTGCTCTGCTGCAGCGTGGATCCGGTACGCATTTGTACTCGATTTGTTGGTGTACTTAATTCAAGGCTCTTCAAACTTTCACGTTACTATTTATGATTTCAACACGCAAATCCTCTTAGTAAATAACGGTATCTTTACAAAACCATCGGCCTACCAGCAGTATTCGAGTTCCTCACACGCTTTTCACTCCCCAGCTCCAGGCATATCTTTCATTTCCAGATTTGTTCCACCGAGCTAGGCGGGTTACCGCAACAGATACCACTCTCGCATTTAGAGACACTATCTACACCATTAAAAATGCAGATTGCATCAATCATTTGAACTCGCTTACGCCCAAACAATGTCATAAACCCACACGCGGTGAATGTCATTAATAGCTACCTTACCCATGCTGCACTGTGAGTGCCCAGCAACGCCACAGTCACAGCCACAGCCACTGTGTCCTACATTTCACTCCATTTTAAATCTCTCGTCCATATCTAATTTCAAATTTCCACCTAATCAACTTCAAAATCCAACAGAATCGTAATTTCTCAAAAATCAATTCACCCGAATGCACACGCACTTTCCGGTGGTATCTATGCCTAATGATCGTCAGCAGCAGCAGCAAGCAGAACCTTAGACCATGTCTCATTAACTGAGCACTCTATGGCTAATTTTTCAAATCAAGCCACTCGCATCTTCTCGTGGCAGCACAGCTGGAAGTCTAACCCGAAGGCGCATTTAAATAATGCACCGCACTGATGGTGCACCTGTGTGTTGCTGTCTTGTGTAGCGGCTTTTGGTGGGAAACAATTTTTCACACGCACAACAAATTTCATCTTCCAACGTTGGGCGCCATATAACTATAGAGAAAATTAGAAATCCAAATCAACAAAAGGCGGTTCCCTCTTCCACGGAATCGACAATGGAAATAGAAAAATGCGTCTGCGGGAGTGTGTGCGGTCGGTAATTAATTAATACACAATCAATTAATGAAAGTCTAGGTATATAGAGAAATGGGCCAACAAGAGTTATTTCCAACCAGATACAGATTGTTCTCCAATGACAAAAGATAAATGTGCCGCTGCAGGAGGAAACAGTCCATTGCTGCGAGGAGAAAAGAGAAACTCTCCTTAGACAAAGGCAAAAGATTGAAAAATCTCTTGACAGAGAGACATTAGATATATTTTTCAATTCGATTCGGGGCATAAATAACTTTTTCTCTTTTCTAACGCAAAAGCGACCCCATTGTCCGCAATTACGACAAATGCCATTTATCACCATCACGCATAAAGTGGGTAGCACTTGAGTTGCTGCTGCAAAAGTGAATGGAAGACGAATGGAATGCGCAAGTTGACCCTCAACCTTCAACCTCCCAATTGTGGGTAGTCAAGTCGTTTGGATATTGATGTGGGCACTGGCCACTCGCAATCGCGCACACAAAACTGTCCGTATATTCCAACTATTTCGAGTGTCGATCGGTTAATAAATGTCAAAATTGTTTTCTATTTGTAAATCAGAGCCACTGATAAGGCTAATCGTGTCGAAACGTCTCATCCATTGTGGTGTTCGTGCTGCCCGGATCATAACTCATTCCTTTAGCGCGTGCCTAACCACAAGACTCCTTATTTTTTGTTGTACCACCGAAACCACGCAAACTACTCCGGAGGAATCCGAAAAATTGATTTCAAGTCACGTAGCCCTGAGCAGGCAACGTGATTACGAACTACATGTGCACATGCACAGCACACAGATAATAAAATGACAAGGAGAAGCGGCAGCAAAAAAAAGAAAAAAAAGAAAAAAAAAGGAAGAACGAAAGAAAGAAAGAAATTATTCGTGGGAATAATGAAACGTAATCGGATGACACCGGCACACACCACACGCGCACACATGAAGGCCATATAACGATGACATTCCTCGATGGGATATATTCACATGTATATGCGATGATGGGGCCGGTTCTGTTGTTCATTATCGTGGTCATTATATTCCCCTGCCGCCGACGACCGACGACCGACGACCGACGACAAATGTGCTCTTTTTTATTTGATTTTTATGTTAAAAGGAAAATGCCTAGATCACCTGTGTACGGGTGCCTCTAGTTCCGGTCCTCGGGCACCGGGCGTACACGAAAGGATACCGTGCATAATGACAAATCGAGCGGAGACAGCATGACACATAAATCATGTTACCGCCGAGTGTGTGCCTATCATCGTTTAGGGTTTGCCGTGCCGTACGTACCCCTGAGGGGTGTACAGAGGGAATTCAAAAAAAAAAAAAAAGGAACATCGTCGGGACCGGTCTGATCCTTTGTAATATTGTAATCATAATCACCCACTGTGTTATGGGCATTTGTCACTATAATTATATTAATAAATCGATTTGGGATGGGGGAGTGGGTGCACATACCTACCTGCGGGCTGGCGACAGTCGGGACGGCAAGGGAGGGACATCTGTCCAGTGCTATAGTGTGTGATGATCGTTTGAAGCTGGCTTTTCTTTCAATCAGTAGAGTCCGCATTTTTTGCATTTTTGTGCTTTGTTTCTGAAGGACTGATTTCAGGCGGTAACCAAACCCAACTTATATCATTTGTCCTCTCTTTTCCGACAGTCAATTGTAAACTTTTACTCCAAAACAAGATTTTTTTCACCGCACCAAAATCACTTATTTAAAATCAACCAACTTTCGGTTAAAAACTACCAAGTGATACTGTTAATAAAGCTCCTACAGAGTTAGTGGATTAAAAATAGCCGAGTCAACTTGTTTAAGTTAAAGTAACAGATTTATCAATTTCCTGCAAATTTTCTCGGTCGTAAACAACAAACTAGCTCTGTAGAATTTAACCAACTGGTTGATATTAATCTAGAAACTTGGTTGATAACACCTGATAAATTGTGTGCTTTTTTTAATACTATGCACTTCCCTTTTATCTCGATAGTTTTTAACCAAATACTCGTTTTTTGCGAGAGACTTAGTTAATTTGAACCCACTTTTTTTTAACCGAGCACAAATCACACTCGTTTAGAGCCAATTTCTAAGCGTGACCTTAAACGACTCATTGCCATAGAAAATCCCCATCATCTTCAATTCAAGACCTCCGCCCTTGATGCAAATTCTAAACTGCAATCTTGCTGGTTGCTTTCTCACTTAATTCGCAATTAGCGTATTTATGCGTAGGAACGTTTGCTCTTGTTCTCCTTGACAGCAATCCTTTGTAGCCCTTTCCAACATAATAATCTGCGGGTCTTTGTTAATTTAATTCGCCTTATACCACCACAACTGCATACTCGTACTCATATTTCATTCATTATTATTCGCAATAAATTTCAATTGAACTTCGTTTTCACTGAAAAGTCTCTAATATGTTTGTTTGACCGACCAGTAGTATTGTGTGTGTGTGTGAACAATAAAGCGGATCAGCGCAGCGATTGTCATCCAGCATCTTTATTAATATTACTTTATCGAGAGGGTAGCATTTTCGCCAGCAAAATTTACTAACAGAGTTGAATTTAATTATGAATATGAAAGGCAGATTTATTGCGAAAATCAGGAGATGGGGAGTAGGGGCGGGACAGCCATCGAGTTGCATTTTTGTGCGGTATCTCAAAGGCGAAACGTTTATGAAGGCAATGTCTTAATTAAAAAAAAATACTTCGTTCGAAATATCGATGCCATTTCACTACTGGATGGATTAACGAAAGGTTCAAACCGATACTTGTTTGATCAGTCAGCTTAAATGTTAAGCTTTGGAAGGTTCTTCTTAGGTTTTTTAACCGCCTTTGCAATGGAATTGTAGATGTTATTAGAGACCCCATATAGTTATCGGTTCTTTTTGTGCGAAAGCAACGATTAATAACCTTTCTCTATATTTTCGAACAACCTCTGACAATTTCTAGGAGATTTTCAATTATAAAAAAAAAACAAAATAACCAACAAAACTTTAGTTAAAATCTACACCACTTATTCCCACAATCAGTCTCCCTAAACAGATAAACAATAGAATTAGTTATATTTTTCGAAATAGCCTTTTATTCCAAAAACTTGCAGGTTGGTCCTCTTCCAACATCACCTTGATACAAAGTTTAACCCATCAATAATGATGATTAATAAAAAAGTACGTACTTTCCTCGTGCTTTATTTGACTTCACTGTAATTCTTAACGTGGTATTCGGAAGAACTATCTTGATCTTAGGTGACCCAAAGTTGGTCCCACACTTAATGCTAAGTCCCACGGTACACATCTGTCTCTTACCTTCATGTGGAGATTCGATTCTTTTCAGCCATAAAAATAGTTTAAACGATTATCCGCGATACTAACAATCATTTTTAGTGACCAGGGCACTCATTCCGTAACTTTTTAGACGATTATCGTCGATGCGATAGACCTCCAAAACAAGCAACTAAGTGCAAAAATTCATTTTCCAAAAATAAAATGAAAGCTGACGTTTGTCAAAAAAAAAAAAACGAGCAGAATATGACTTATTTTGGTGATCAAAGTTTCAAAAACGATAGCGTTTAGACAATCGTTGATAATACGGAATCTGCCCCCAGGCTAAATTTTTCCAACTCACAGTGGCGAAGTTTTCTCTACAAAATTTCATATTGTGACCTACAAAATATTTAGTGTGATGGTTTAAAATGATTATTAGCAAGGCCCTATATCTATTTTAGGTATAAAGTTTGATTAGGATAGAAAGAAAAAACGTAATGCCGGTTGTACACTTTGTGCGTAGCGCATCCATCTCGAGTTTGACGTTCATGTAACTCTTGTTCGAAGCACTCAATTCTGTTTATTAAACCCTTTGACGACGATTGGAGGACGTTGCTTAACAACAACACGGGTAGAATGTACGAGTTGGTCTTGCTCGTTCGATATTGTCAAGTTGAGCAATGACTTGAACAGAATTTGCTTCTCATTATCCGTTCAACGCGTGGTTGAACTTTTCTAGGTGAAGATCGACATTAATAAACTCATGTCGTTTCCACTGCTGCTAACGCCTCGGCTAATTAAGGCTCCCACTAAAACCAGAATGAATGCGAATTCAAAGTGTGCTATAGTAGTTGTCAGCTCCGTACGTTTTGCTCAATGTCAAAGACCTCTTCCTTCGACAAGGTTCGAGAGTGTAAAAAGGTTTTTCTTGCGCACAAGGTGATCACACAGTTCGCCGAAGTCGGTAAACAATTTTTTTTATATATTACCAAGATGATGCTCATTCGTCGTTCATCAAAAAATCTGCTTACAGACGGCCTACCTTTCAGTGACTTTATTATTTTCGAATGCAGTCAGTCTATTGTTGGATATTTGCCACATTTTCGAGGGATTTAAAAGAGCATTTCTCCGGAGTGTCTGCCAGATGATTTCAACATATCTAGCAGATTGAGTCAGTAGTTCACGACTGGCATTAGCTCTCGATGTAGGACAGATTGTGGTGCACCTGTTATTTCTACCAAGTACTACTATTTTAAAAACAACTTGAAATGAGTTGATGGATGGGATATTTTTATACATTTTAGTCAATTTAGGAGGGCGCTCAATTTAGCTTCAATATCTTTACTCAACTAGTTCGTTCCTGTAGTTTATTTAGTTCACGCTTTTGAACTTGATCATTGAAATAGAGCCACATTGCGCACAGTATAAGTCCATCTTACATTAGTTTTGTGAGAGTATTCATTTTTGGGATGAATGGAAGGGATCTTCAATTTAATGCCGAGTCTGAAAGGCTTATTGTGAAGCTCTTTTATGACAGTTATACTCTTGGATGTTTGTCAGACGTTCGCGAGTGGAATAAACCTTAGGATTTGTGCTTTGTTTTTTTTTTTTTTTTTTAGAATTTGAGTAGGTAACAAAATTCAAGAAAGAAATTTTGGTGAATATTCTTGCAATTAGTTGAATGTGAACCCCCTGCTTTGGTTCCACCAAATAGGTGGTTCAAGTAGGTGCGAGGTTTCGCATACATTTAAATAAACTTGGCATATACCCATCCTTTAAAAAGTGACCCCAAGCAGAGGGGCTCGACAAATCGCGCGAAAATAAAATACTTTTAAGTTACAGTCGAACTTTGATAACTCGAACCATTACTTGCCATCTCACAAAAAAAAATCGAGTATCAAGACTTCGAGTTATCAAGTAAAATAAAAAAATGATATAAATATGTTCATAATCAGCCTTATTTATAAACTCACCGTAGAGTCTGCTTATCTTTACGCACCCTCTAAAATGCCCTTACGCAGGAAACCGTGATTTATAAACAAAAAGCACTGCTTGAAGCCTTCGTAACTTTAAACGCAAAAATTTGCGTTTAGAGGTTGCGTAAAGCTTGCATATTTTGTTTCCGTATTTGAAATGTCATTTTACATTTTTTTCGGGGTAGATTTAAAATTCAAAACGAAACTAAAAATTGAATTAAAAATGCCATTCAGCTTCGTGAATTTTGTTAACGACATTGATCGACTTAATAAATGAAAGTTCAATTCCAAGAAGGCGAAAATTATATAAAATCAGTTTCAACCCCAATTTTCCCACCGTTTTCTTTTTATTTTTTTGCTGCTCCATTTTTGTTTACAAACAAAATAAATATCACAAGAGAGATGTCAGTTTTATTTCACAGAAACAGCTGATATCATTCCGCGGGGAAAAAGTAAGAGATTTCGGATGTTTGTAATAGTTTCGTACTTATTTAGATACCAACCTTGCGTAGTAAGCAGTCAGTGGACATTTTTTTATAAATACCAATTTCAGCAAAGCCATATAGAGGCTGCTGCGTAAATTTTTACGCGATGTTTAACTAAACAACATCGTAGAGCCGTCGTAAGGGAATCTAATAAATACGGCTGAATGCATTTGTTTGCGAATATATAAGACGAAAAAATTACAGAAAAGGAACATATTTATTATTTAAAATAGTCTGTTTTTAATAAACAACTAAAAATATCTACACACTCCACTGGTCATACGGATCTTCAACGCTGTGTTTTATTTTGTCTTTCTCTTACTTATCACGATTTTCTACATGTTATGTATACTACGTCATACAGAAACATACAGGATCCGCCAAATAACTTTTTTTTTGTTTGAAAATGCTATAAAAAAAAACTACTGAATATTTTCTCAAATTTTTTTTTTTATTTGAAAGTACAATCCTTCCGGTTAATAATGGAAAATAATTTCATTCAAATGGCTGGCCATGCAGTAGCCTACACGATCGGTCAAATTTTTAAGCACATTATCGATTGTGTGCAGCTGTATTTCACCAATGGCTTCACGAATATTGTCCTTTAAAGCGTCAATTGTCTCTGGCTT
Organism: Cheilosia variabilis; assembly: GCA_951230905.1. NCBI lineage: Eukaryota > Metazoa > Arthropoda > Insecta > Diptera > Syrphidae > Cheilosia > Cheilosia variabilis. The sequence continues at coordinate 48,447,632 of OX579679.1, forward strand.
GTCGGCGTAACACTTATCTTTTACGGCACCCCACAAATAATAGTCCAACGGTGTCAAATCGCAGCTCGGAGGTGGCCAAACGACATCAGCTCTGCGGCTGATAATGCGATCTTCAAAAACAGGGCGCAAAACATCGAGTGTAGCTTCGGCTGTGTGGCACGTAGCGCCGTCCTGTTGAAACCAAATGTTGCCGATATCCTCCCTTTTCAATTTTTGTGAACAAAAATTCGTTCAACATGGGCCGATAACGATCGCCATTGACTGTAACGGCCACTCCTTGCTCATTTTCGAAGAAAAATGGACCAAATTCCGCACCAAACAGTGACTCGTTTTGGGTATATCAGCTTTTCAATGTATGCGTGCGGGTTTTCTGTGCCCCAAGATGATTTTTTTGGCAAAATCGGCATCTTCGTGTAGGCTACTGCATGGCCAGCCGAGGCAGCCATTTGAATGAAATTATTTTCCATTATTAACCGGAAGGATTGTACTTTCAAATAAAAAAAGAAATTTGATAAAATATTCAGTAGTTTTTTTTTATAGCATTTTCAAAAAAAAAAGTTATTTGGTGGACCCTTTACAAACACAGTGCCCCCGAAAGCGATGCATTATAAAACGAATTTGTAAAAACACGCAGAATTTGGGAACTCCCCCTCAGAATTCGACTTATCGAAGGTGAAGCCAAATAATCTCTTCGAGTTATCAAGACATTCGAGTTAAAGAAGTGCGAGTTATCAAACACAAATTACATGTAAATTTTAGTCTTGGCGCTATTGCCAAACAATTTTATTGGAGTTATCGAAGTTTGACTGTATTTATAAATAAAAAAAAATGTGAAATTATTTCCCACTCGATGTGATGTTATTTTCCTGCACCGTGGAAATTGAGATAAAGCCAAATTGGCCTTCTGACGCTTTGTGAAAGTGGCATGCAAATTTTTAGATTTAACCTTATGTCACGGCACAATGTTTGCCCACTACCACAGTAGAGCTACCTACAATCAAAAACAATCGTTTTTACAATTTGTCGCATTTGAGCAAAAATTATATCTTTCGTTCGTTTTCATATTAACATCATCAAAACGAAAGTGTTTGATCAACACATCGCAGATAGTGAGTCTGTAATTATATATGCCCCTGAATTAAAAATATGCAATTGCTTACTTTTAGCGGTAGGTAAATTGCATTCCTTTATTCGTAAATGTTGCGCTCCATCGAAAACACGTTCTCATCTAACATGACTTATATTTGAATAAGTTACTATGGTAACATGGCGGCGACAAATGGAAATGCTTTCAATTAACTCATATAACTATTTTCAATGGGGTATTCGAAATATACCCTCGATTTTTTGTTTGTGCACTTTAATGACATACGAATAAAATAAATTGTATTCGACTCATTCCATAAAAAATCGTTCGATGTTCTCGTGTTTATATGATGATGATGATGAAATATTGGCAAGCTGAATGAAGTTAAGTCAAAATAACAAATAATTTCATTGGATGATCGCTATTAGAATTAACTGTAACCAATGAAATAAATCGCTATATTTAATAGCCCACTGAATGCAGAGATGCTCAAAATTATTTAACTAGAAGTTTCACCAATATCCGCTTTGTAGTTTGAGTAGTTATTATATCCGTTCTTAGATAATGGTGTAGATGGAATTTCCCCTAGAGACTGATACTCTAACAGCTGATAAATAGGTTGTAGAGTAACAAAATTTTAAGCGTCAATTAATGATGTTGGAAAATATTTACCAGCTCGTTGAAAAATCTCTCAAAATTTCTTCAATTTTATGGCGCACACCACATTCCGAAAATCACAGCACTTCTTGACTTATTTTACGAGCACCAGAGTCGTGAGCAGCCTCTACCTCTGAGACTGCTAAGGCAGCAGTCTGCATCTTCTGTAAAACCCGATGACGTTCCTTTCCTTCCATTTGTCCATGCAAAGAGCTTTGGCATGTGCGGTTTCTTGCTCGGTCTTCCTTGTCGCCCCAACCTCCTTGGGGCTGGGTTTCGAAGTTCCCCTTTTTCCCCTGAAGCATTATTAGGCCTGTTTTTTTAGCTTCGATCTCAACAAAGCAAAGTAAAGTAGGATTTTCAGCAATCAATTACAACAACTACTGTGAGTCCTCGAAGTGTCAAGTAGAGCTTAGTTGTTGTAATTGATTGCTAAAAATCCTACTTTACTTTGCTTTGCTGAGATGAAAGCTCAAAAAACAGGCCTAATAATGCTGCACCTTTTGAGCCTTTCAGCAGGCATCTAAAGGGTGTGTTTTTTAGTTTAGTGTGCTTTTTTCGGCCCAACTGATGGTTGAAGGTTTGTTTTCCAAAATCACCACTAAACGCTTTCCATTTCAATGCAGACAAGTCAAGATTTACTGCCGGAACACAGTTGTATTGCAGACGGAACTTTGTGCAGTCAAATGATGTCCAACTCTTCATATTTGACAGCTCTTATACGAGTTGCATAGTAGGGTGGCTAGATTGATTAACAAATTGTATGAAAAAAAAATAGTGCTCGGGCGGTATACAAAAGATGTCATAGGAGTCTCTCAATAGGAATCCAAAATAATTTTTATAAACAAAAAATGCTTTAGTTTTGCGAACTGTGACTGCAAGATTTTCGCCATTTTTATAGTGAATTTTAATAATTTCAATGCGTTGTTGAAGCGTGTATAGTTCCATTTTTAGTAATGGCGTAGTTTCTACTTGTCAAATGTCAAAGAATAAAAGCTTCAAAAGTGACAGCTATCGAAATAGCGGGTCATTCACAATAACACCTCTCATTGGAAAACCCTTTATATTATAATATTCCAATTTTTAATACTGCCCCAAGGACCTAAAAGATTTTCGAAATATGTCAAATTTAAAGAAAAATAAAATATATAAAATCGTTAAAAAAATGGCTTATGTTTCATAAGTTAAACATAAAATCTCATTTAAAAATCAAGAGGGGGCAAGAGGGTCAATTAATTTTTTAACTTTTGACTTTAGCTTTTTTTTAATTATTCTTGTTTTAACTTCTCATTCTTAATATTTCATTGTTTTTTGCTTTAAATGTTCTAATTATCATTAATAACAAAAATTAATACCACTGGACAAAAAAAAATTTTTTTTTTGTGCGGAAAATTAATCTTTTTTCTAGTTTTTTTTTAGGTTTTGTGGGAAGTTTCTATGAACTTCGAGCAGTAGAAGATCACAATTTTTTTTCCAAATTTTTAATCATGACATATAAAGACAACTTTTGGGTAATGCCCGACAACTCAATTTGAAAAAAAAAGGCGAGCCACCCTATACACAGCCGGGATTTGATACGGAAGCAATTGATTTCGACATCAATTTTAGAGAGCAAAAAAGGCAGTCACTCTTCAAATGGCAATGTAATTAAAAAGAACCCAAAAGACTACCCAGAACCCACCCTTACAATGCCTTCCACTTGAAATATCTTCATTTCAGTTGGGCTGTCAACTATGAGTGCCTGGGGGCAGTCTTTTATGCAATCAAAGGGTGGTAAAAAAGAAATCTAAAATCAAAGCCGTCCATCAAGCCGTGAACTCTGCTCCAAAGAGCTGTACTTCCTCCCCGGGGCTAAAGCAATTTTGAATCCCAACATACACATTCGTAAATGTATTTATGTTCTTTTAAAATCCTGACCCCTTTCATTTAAGGCACTTCCATTTGACTCTGATTAGAGGGGTGCCAGTTGGTCCAAAGCTCCGCCTAGTCAGATCCACCTGTAATCCCCATCAATACACACCCGCATATGTATGTCAATGTCGGTGTAGTCCTGACCAATTATTACTTGAGATTGACTTTAATTTCTGCTGCCAAACGAAGGCCTAATCTTGTTTTACATTTCATTCCGTAATTTTTTTTTTTACTTTTCCCTTTTATACCCCTGTCGATCTGAGAGGTAATTTAAATAAATAATTTCTCCATTTTCTGTCGTCCATCGCTGGTAGGAAATCCCATTTCATTGGAGCACATGCTACACGCTACTACTACATCACAAGCGGAAATTGCAATTTGAGATGAAAAGGGTCGCTAGTCGCTGTCGTCGTAGTATTCGTCGTCATCTTAAACGTGTAACGAGATCTAAGCTCCAGAGACAGCACCCCCATTACCGGAAGGCTTAGTATATATGCCATGTGCACGCACGACTCTGTTTGTAGTAGGCAAGCGAAAAAAAATCAACGTAAATTATATGTGGGTACATTGAGAAGCGAGTTCTACTCCATTTGATGCGAACGATATTAATCATCATTAAGCGCGCGCAGGAGGAGCAAAACACAAACCGCACCAACAATGTCGATCGGGGAAACACAAAAAAAAGTGAAGAGAAAAACTCGAAAAAAAAAGAAGATATACAACGTTCTGAAGTCTTCGACAGAAAGGTTATCGATGTATCCAACCGTAATGGGTTGTTTATTCGAATTCCTTTACGAATTCGGCTACTGCCAATTTAACAGATGAAATTTTGTTTTCCTCTCTGGTGCTCCAGTTCCAGTTTTCACTTAGAACGGTGCCCACCCCCCCGACGCATATGGCGAAATGCGGTTCGATATGCTCTGCTTTATGTTGCGCAAATTGTGTGGATTTAGGTCCTCACTTTCACACATTCGGATAGATGCCAGGCCATAAATCAACCATGAAATTGTTTTGCTGCATATGCCATGCGATTGGATATGTTTAGGCCGTTTACCACCATCAGCCAGCCCATATCCACCTACTCAGCCTTTGTTTTTTGGCAACAGACGAAAATTTGCAGCCCCGCACCGCAAAAAGAGAACGTCGGAACGACGACGACGCTCAGCAATGGATTATGATTTACTGGCAGTTCAATTTTCAGCAGAAAATTATTATACCTATGTGCAGGCGACCACCCCTTGTGAAAGTTGATCTATGACATGGTCTATTAGGTATAAATGGAAAACAATTTCAGGTCCAATTATCGCTTTTCGGAGATATCGTGTTTAAATTGAAATCGAATTTACTTATAGAACAGTGATTATACTGCATAAAATATATGCAGGTGGGTGGGTGTACGAAGGGAGTACAATTTGTGATTTATGAGCTCCTTGCAGCTCCAGTTGGATGGAAATGGAACACACAATATTCAGTTCGATTTATTACATGATAGCTTACCTTGCCAGCTTCCGTTTCGGGAGAGCTTTTCTCATTTTAATGATTTATCAGGTATACCGTATACAGAACCGTATGTGGTCAACAACAATCATTCTCAGCACAATGGACATTTGAACTCCTTCGGATGAGTTTCGTTATCAGACGATGCGGGAACAAATGAGTTGGAAAATAATGTGCAGAAGGCTGTAGGCTGTTTCTTCTCTCGATTGAATGGATTTCTGGGGCTTAATTTAAAGTTGCAATCGTTGGCTGCTTTCTACTCCATTGAAAATATTACTCTGTATCTGTATCTATGGGCTTTGTCGATTCTTTGGAATCACTGAAAGTCAGCCTGAGGCTGGTTTCCTGCCTCTTGATTAAGTCCTTGCACTTGCAAACGTGTTTCAGGTGTTGGTCGGAAGTCATAACCATCCAAATGGTGTCGGATTTTTGTTGTTTTTGGCCTTGTTCCACTAGCTGAGATGGGTACCTAGGAATGAGACTGAGAAGTATTTTCTTTTTGAATGCTTGCATCCCTATCCTGCGACTCTTGTTTTGAAATCGATGGATGGGACGTTAAAAATGCTGATAACATTTTTATTGTGAAAAAACTTACAAATTTCAACTGTAAACTCCAATTGCGATAAATTTCCACTCATGAATGACCTGTGAGAATATTTTATCAACCGTGGAAAAATGTCTCAAGGGAACTGATCTTTTAACTTGAGTGCGCAGTCCACGTTCCCAGGATCATAGCATTTATGGACTTATTTAACCGCTGTGGGGAGTCACTACAGCTGTCTTTTATCTTTAATCTTTTATCTTCTGAGATCCCAAGAGCGTTGCTGCGAGGTGTCCACGCCAAGTGCTGAGGCAATCAAGATTTCTCGGATCTCTTTGTAACCTGGGTTTGATCTTCCTTGTCGTCTTAAAAATTGTGATGGTTGTGACTGGAATTCGAAAATTCCTAGATTTGTTGTAGGTCAATAGATAGGTCTCTGCCTATATATTTTAAAACTTCTTCAGCTAAAGGATATCCTATGTTATCACAGCATCAGATCTCCTCTATAAGCTGGAACTATATGTAAGTGCGCCTAATATTTTTGAAAGCAAAGCCGGACACCGAAAAAAAAAGAAACTAACAAAAAACCCAGACCAAAAATTACTCTTATCCTATTTCTTCCGGAACTTGTAGAGATACAGAGTGGAAAAATAGACAAGGCCTTTGAAAAATGCACGAGAATGTAAGCAGTAGTTTCTAAAATGTTTCCACTTGAAGACATACTGTCAATTTTTTTGGATGATGGTCATATTTATTTTTTATTTTTTTTTATAATTATCTCTACATAGTTTTTAATTTAAGTTTTCTCTTATTTTCTTTTAAGGTATGTACCAAGGATGACTGCTTCGTCAATTTTTAAAATTTATATTGACAAACATTTAGAGTAAGTTGGCAGTACGTATTTTTTTATATCCCTGCTCCTTGGGCGCTGTTTCATATTTCGCAATTTACAACAACTTTTCATAAAATTTAAAACTAAAACTAAAATCTTAACATTCGTTTGACGAAACTGGAACAGTGGTCTTGTACCTACCGACAAATAATTATTCTACAGGCAAAATCGACTACAAATGTAAATGATGTATGCCTGCCAAAAAACAAAATGTTTTAGGTACCTTTTGATACCTATTTATATAACTTTACTGTCGAGGTCTAACTTTGACAAAGTAAAATCAAAAAATATGTGTAAAACATTCTCCAAAGATAAAGTTTTAAATTTTGATTTATAATTTGTTTCGACACTGTCACAAAATTCAAATTTTCATCAATTGAAAAATATGTTTTGTCAAAAATAATTGTCATGACAGACTTGTAAGTCGCACACAAAAAGTTTGCAAAAGATCCTCCAACCTCCAGTGGATAAGTAAAGATTCGTTTAGATTGTTTGTCAAAACATCAAATATTTGACATTTTACGTTTGATAGCATTTGACAGGATACAGCGTTTTGTCAAACAGTTTACAATATTGCCCAGCTCTTTAACTGGCTTAAGGCAGTTTCACGCATTTGTGTGGAATGGAAGTGATTTTCTACAAGTATGGCGAACTTATGTAGCCTAAAGCTCCATTAGTTCAATACTATAGCCCAAACTCATTCAGACTTTTAAGGCAAATATCACGAAGGCAATTGTAAAATAGTGTCATTAAATGTCGGTACAATCAGACATTAGGGACACTTACACTCGTCAATCCACCTTCAAGTGTGACTATTTTTAACCTTCTGAAATATATTGCATTTCGACTTAGCCGAGAACACATTTTAAAGCGCTTTAAAGTTTTTTGGATGCCAGACGGTTTTACATTCATCGTTGACCTGACAGATTTTTTGCTTTTCTGTCGTCCATTTATGTTGGTTGTACTTTGAACGATCGAATTTCAGCAGGGATCCGGTCGAAATTCTGCTTTCAAAATTCTGCTTTGCAAAAATCTGTCTTCTCACAGAAAAATTCTGCTTAAAGCCTTTTCAATTCTGCTTTTCTCCAACTAAGAAATAACTAATAATAATAATAATAACTAACTAATAAAAAAAACTATTTTAAATTTATAAAACAAAAAAATAAATAACCTACTTTTAATTTTTTCAAAATAAAATGATAATTAAAAAAGAAACAAGAAAAAATAGATTAAACATTGAAGAATAAATAAAAACAATATCTATTAAAAAAAATAAAATTATAATGCGAAATTTAATTAAAAAAAGAAATGAAGCAGTCAGAAATTAAAACTTTTATTTATTATAATTTAATTTGTTTTCTTTTTATACTTAATTTCGGCAGTATAAAAGGACAGCCGAAATGATGTTTAATCAAAATTCCTTCGACAATCGACTCGGTAGGATCTTTGAATACTCTTAAGACCATTTTTCTAGCAGGTTCGTTTTAATTACTGTTACGCTGCGATTGATGATTTAGTGGAAAGACTTTTCCTCAGTCTTCCTAAAAAATATCAATAGCGGCGTCGCTTCTTTTGTTTACTTTCGTATTTCTATAATAAAAATAGAATAAAATCGTATTTTTAAAAAATACCCACGACATTTTTTTATTTTCCTCCCAGGAGGAATTAAAAGGCTACAAATAAAATTTAAGAAAAGAGGAGTTAAAATTAGAAAAAAAAATGTTCTCGCCATCCATTTGTAAAGCAGAATTTTGAAAGCAGAATTTAGAAAAGCAGAATTTTGTAAAAATAATTTTGACCCCAACCCATTTCAGCAAACTATCAAATTTTATCTAAACCGTCGTTTGATTTCCATCTGACTTCCTTACAGGGCTTGTGAACAACCGTGAAGCCCTTATGGTTAGGGATTCCATTCATACAAACCGCTCCACGAATTTTGATGTGAATATTTCTCCCGACCACAAATCAGAGATCACTCAAATCTTGCATTCGATTTTGGGTAGTATTGCATATTGCATCGACCATGAACTGTGTGATAAAAAGAAATGGTAGTCCCTGAGCCAATTTTTTTTAAATCTCTTCTTAGTACCAAATCATTTTATTTTGGCATTCGTAAGTTGATCTTGCAAGTTGATTCCGATTCGTAAATACCGAATTTACAGGGCAAGGGATTTATTTTTCATATTGAGATGTTGGACCCTTGCAGGAAGGACTTTAAGTTGCCCCTTTAGAGTAATTATTCTCTGCTCGGTTGTAAGTCCTACACATGCCCCATGCCCGAGCGATGCCAACTGGACCATCGCTCGAAACGTCTTGCTCTTAAAGCATTCCAGAAGGTTCGCATTCGCTTACACAAAGCGTAGGTAAACCATGTAAACCATCTATATGCATCAGCAGCGGGCGTACAAGTATCTTGTGCAATATATCTCATTGGTTCTATGAAAATTTCTTTGTCTATATGCCTTCTTAGCTCTAAGAAACAGCGTTTGACAAGAGCGCGGAATTGATTGAGCTCTGCGCCGATGTCATTTTTAGAGGCAGATGCAGCCTTTATATAGGTATATCACTGCCCGTCGAGACTCTGCGACGTTGGAAACTCCTTTCCGATGGCAGCCAAACCCATCTTGTCATCTTGTCACCTCCGTTCCGATACATGAAAACGCACTACCGACCGCGTTCTTCCAAAACTGTCAACATCTTCAGCATATGCAGGCAGTTGAAGGGATTTTTGCACCTTTGGAGTTGGCTGAGAGGTAACGTGGACATTGCCCAAACGGCCCAAAAGCCTTACGATTTAGTTTATAAAAAGCCTAACAAATGTAGCCTTTCCCTTGCTCTTCAAACCCCTTTTAAGTTAATAAAATGGACACAAAGTTCCCTCTACAGCTCGTCATTCCCGAAATGCTTTGACAGTTCTCTGCAGAATTCCTGTTGATCTTTCCGCAGAATCTACTCAGGTGTTCGCCCAACTTTATCCTGCAACTCAAGTGTGTTGAACTTTCAACGAATTACTCTTTTTTGTTTGTCCTCCATCTTTCTAAAGATAGATGGCCACTGTGCCAACGGAGACCAGACAGTTTTCCACATTTCCAGTTCCGAAAAGTGTCTTGTTTATTTGTCCATTATCCGCCATATTTTGTGCGCTGCTGCCGCGACTGCTGCGGCAACTGGTAGTCTGCCGCCGTGCGCCGTTTTCCTTTGACTTTCAACGAGAATCTAATTACTAAAGAGTACCATGCGAATTTTCTTTGATCCGTCCATGTAAGAAGCCGCCGCGCTGCCATTCATCGTCTCTCTGGAGGACTACTACATTCAATTCTTCAACAACAACACTCGATTCCATTCGACTGCACACTGACACTGCACAGCACACTCTCCACTCGCGCGGAGCTGTGCGTTTGTTGGGTCAATAAATATTTATGTGCACTGTCTTTGCGCCCCGTCACCATCTCCGTCAAACGTGAAATGAGCAAGAGAAACACGCGAATTCCCATTACCACATACCACCCCGCTCGGGCCCCTCCACGTAGCTATGACTGTCCATTTGCGGCAGCGGCGACGGTGGCATGTTTGTAGCATCGGAAGAGCCAAAGTGTTAATATATCAACACTTTTGTAAGGAAACTCACGACAGCTCCAGGAGAAAGGGCGCATACCCCAAAGAATGGGAATGATTCGCGCGAAGAAAATTCTCTCCGCGTTTGTTGTGCTGTGTATAGTTTCCCGTTGCCGAGTGCGGCACTTCAAGTATGGGTTGTGGCAGCAGCACTCATTCAACGATGCAAGTCAAGCAAGTCAGCGCAGTCACACTTAAACAGCATACACTCCACTGACTCTGCTCGTTTGGTTGGAAGTGCTGGAATTTTTGACAGTTGGCAAATGTTAATTGCTGGCGCTTCACATACACACAGAGTAAGCGCGAATTGCGATTGCGACCACACATTTCCCAGGCTGGGCGAGCGGCGAACAGCGAATGAAGTTTCTTTTATGGTCACCCATCGCCGCAAAGAAGCTCGGGTATACGATGACATGTCTCTTGCTGTAGATCTGTCATTTAGAGTCAATTTGGGTGCGGTGCTTGTACGTACATAGTTTTAAAAGTGCAATTTTTCGTTTTTCTTTTGTGTGTTTGCGCCAACAACGTCGTCGTCGTCGTCGTTGTCGTTGCGATGAGAGGGCGCATTGGGGAATTAAATTGAATCAAACAAATGGTCTGGATGTGATGGAGGACGTGTTTTATTTTCATTTAGGTCGATTTAGGTCCTCTTGTGAAACCAGAGAGCTGGCAGAGCTTTAATGCGAACTTCTTCTCGTTGGGGAATTTAAACTGAGTATATACTTGCTCACACGTCGACGACAAACGTATGTTAGCCGCACATCTGTACGTTGGAGCTGTTAAATTCATTTCTGGATGAAACGGATCCATCTGTCCGTATGCTTGATGGTTACTTGCGAGATAAAATTCTGTCCTAAAACTTAAATGTAGCTCAGCGTGTTTGTCAAGGTATAGCCGGTAAAAAGGGTTGGGACTCTTTTATTGTTCCCACTTAAGATTTATATGTACTTGACGCATGCTTTGTAGTCGACGATGGTCCTCGGTCCAACGGATACTGGAGCGTGTTCCAGAAAATACGAAGCCCTTGCATGCAGTTGGCAATGGGTTCAAACCCCCTATAACAATATTCCGTCACTGTAACGCTACCCTCATGAAGGGAAATTAATTTCTTACACAGGGACCGTTCCAGAATGGACTTTCCTGAACCATCTCAATCGGAGGGCATCACCGTTCAAATTCGTTGGCAGGTCCTACCTGAAATATGCATCAGATCTATATCCAAAATTGTTCGACTTGTGTTTATTTTTGTAAATAGTCTGGGACGACAAAAGTAGCCTACAACGTGTAGGTAGGGCCTGTGAAATTTAAAGCTCTGGTCTCCTGATTCGGTTTACAGCCTTTAGCAATACGTTGGTATACAACTGTCCTTCAGACGACAGTACTTTCTCTTTTTATGTCAAGCACATCTCGCTGCATTGCAACAACATATGTAAGCCCTAAGGGGAGGCATTAAATACATGCAGGTATGTTTTTTCTGATAACCAACTGGTCTAAAAATGTTCGTTCCAACCAACCTTTTAGTACATTCTGCAGTCCAAGGACTAATTATTGTGCGGCACTATAGCGTTGACATTGTCAGCGAAGAGAAGGCACCACTGTTTTTTCGCCATAACACAGAATTTTTGCTAAGTCTTTGACGAAGTTGTTCGGAAACAATTCGACAACCCGTCCTTCGTCAAAGGGCTTACACTATTTGAGCTATGAAAATCTAGTTTCTCTTTGAAAGTAAAAATGTTTTTGGACTTGCCGATTTGGTCTTATAAACACGGACTTCATGATACGGACTTCTAGACCCATGTCCTTAGTGTAAATGAAGCAGTTTGCTATATTTTTATTTATTTATCTATTTAATTTGACCACTGTACGTTGAGAAAAATTTCTTAAAATAATACAGGTAGTAAATATATATATATATGTATATATTTTAAAAATAAAAATTAATGATTAAAATATGATCCAAAATTTGATTTGGATGGTCGAATTTAACCAACAAAAATAAAGTAAAATAAATTGAAATTCAAAGATTAAATTATTTGAGAACTATCCAGTGATAAAAATGAGAAAACGGCAGGTAAAAACTGGCTATAAGGTCCCAGAATATATTCTTGCGGTACATCCCTATTTAAAAATAAAAAGGAGGAAAGATTATTTTTATTTTAGAGAAATTGAACAGATTAGATTTTTGACATAAGATAGACGGTTCAACCGAATCAAATGCCATTGAAAAATCGAATAATGTGACCAAGGTTTATTTGTTACAATCAATCGCTTGGCGAATATCACCCGAGACCTTCAACAGGGCCGTTATGCAGCTGCGATCAGTTCTAAATCCAGATTGAAAAGAATTTAATAAATTCAAACTATCAACATACTGCTTGATTTGTTTTCTGACAATTACCCCAAAGACTTTCGACAAATAAGACAGAATGGCTATTGGACGATAATTCTGTGCCTTAAAGGCAAAACATCTTATGTCAATTTTGTCTACTTTTCAGGAGAGCATTATTTCATTATTTGACATTTTTTCAACTGCTTTGGCTTAAGAAATAGAGTAAGGAGAACACAATTCAAATAACGTTAAAGAGCTAAAACAACTTAAGTCGACTTAAGATGTTTTAACTTTTAGGCACAGAATTATTCAGAGTTCCTGAGGTCTTCGGTATCGGAACTATTTTAGCCCGTTTCCATACTATTGGATAATCGGACGTTGTATTTCCTTTTAAATATAATAAAATAATTTTAAGCTATACCATATTTTTTCCCAAAAATACGCAGTTTAACATTTTTCTAAGCTGGTTTCTTAACCAACAAAATTGAGTCTTGCTTTGGGTACAAGATTACTTGCAACGCTATGAAGAATATCCAATTATTTGTTATCATTTATTTTTACTTACATTTGCAATCATTCTCAATAATTTCCATTCTTTTAAAGTGTGATTTGTGTGCATCCTTTTGCAATAAGTTTTAATTATCTGTAATCACCTGCATACTTTCGCGAAAGTTCTTTATTGTTTCCAATAATTTTAGTGTGTTTTTAATCATTTCAATTTCAGTCATTTTTTTCCAATCATTTACATTAATCCCAATCATTCGAATTTTGGTGGACTGTGTGCCGTCAAATACTTAAATATTTTTCTTTTAATATCACCACTATTTCAAGCTCATAGAAAGTGAAACTAAAGCAAGTCTACTAATGCCTCCACAAATAAATCACTTGAAGTCCTTATTCCAATATAATTCCAATTATTTGAAATAGATTGTTCCAAATGATTGCAAATGACGGTAAGAATCTGGAATGATTAAAAATGACTCATAATAAAAATAAAAATGTTTGTATTTGACTGGCAATAATTGGAAACTAATGCAAATGATTGTAATAGAAACCAAATGGTTGTAAAAAAATGTGAATAATTGTTAAAGGACGTCAGTTGATAAAAACTCACTTGAAAATAAAATAATAAAATAATAAAATAATAGCAAATGTTTGGAAACGGTTGCGTTCTAATTATATAATTTTGTTTAAAAAGTAATTGCATATGTACTGAGCTGAAATTGATTTTTGTTTGCAATATATTTGCAGTGGAGCACTAAAGTGTAGTAAACGATTTAAATCAGTTTGTAATAATTTAAAAGTTCCAGTCTGCATGTGACATTCATTTGCTTTTAAGGCTGCCATTTGAAGACCATTTTGCTGATTCGTTAGTTTGGTATATTTTTAAAGAGACTGCTCATAAGATAGGTATAAAAGCACCGAGGATTTTAAATACTCAGGCGGCCTAAAACTTTCATCAATGGTTTTTAATTTCGTTATTGTTGAGTCTAAATAAAATCGTACTACACACGCTAGCGATGCGATCATGGATTCATATCAAGGACCAACATCACTTCCATTCAAGAAGCTTCAATACCTCGTTTTAGACTGGCTAAAATGTTGGTTCAAATCGCACTTACTTATTATGACCTACTTTTTCGGAGATTTCTCTTATTCGATATCTTGACAGTTCCGTATGGACCCTAGGCATAGCTTGGCACAACCAGTCGTTTTGTGTGTTTTTTTTTTCATTTTTAGGTCGAATAGAGCCGATCACAGTTTTATGCCGAGTCCAAAAGGCTAATTGAGAAGCTTTTTTATGAGAGTTATACTCTCGGATGTTTGTCACACATCCGCAGCGAAAAAAAACCTTAAGATGCAATTTCGGTGCTTTTCCGGGAATCGAACCTGGGACGCCTCGCTTAGTAGTCCAACAACCAAAGCCACTAAGCACTGCACCACTACAACCACAGTATCTATCTATCCATATTAGAAAATTGTTTCGTTGAAATCTGATTGAATACAATTATTTGCTCACATGGTTTGTGTCCGAACTTTTTCAATTTGTAGATCGCTTGTAAAATGCCTGCTTCCATTTGCAGCTTTACTTTGACTGCACAGTGCACATTGAACTCTATGTGCTGTCAGAATTTCCAAAAGCGTAGGTCCATATTTGGTTACGGTATTTGCTACGTGGTTGGTGTCCAACTTACTTACTTAACGGGCTCCCGACCCGTGAAGAGTCTCTGCCTGAGACACTGTAGCCTTCCATCCTCTGCGATCCCGGGCACGCTGCTTCCAGTTATCCAGACCAAGCGCTCTGGCATCCGCGATGGCTTGGTCTTTGAAACGGAGGTTCGGTCTTCCTTGTCGTCTCGAACCTGGCGGCTGGGATTCGAAGATCCTCTTAGCTGGAGTATTATTGTCCATTCGCTCGATGTGGCCGAGCCAATGTAGTCGACGTATTTTGGCCTTTTGGACTACATCCACATCTTGGTACAGCTCATAGAGTTCGCGGTTGTAACTTCTCCTCCATTCGCCCTCCTCGCACACAGGACAGGTGTCCAAGCTAAGAGTTTATTTATTGAGGATTTAGATACGAAAAAAGGTCTAAATAAAAGTCCATCTACGCTGATCTCAAACGTTTATTTCGACATGCAGCTGCATTAAAATACCTTCTTGAGTTCGCATCCAATTCCAGTCAAGGAAGTTCTGATAGAGCATCCTTTTTTGCACCAAATCTGCAGGCATGCATCCCAAAATTGCCACCGTCTCAAATCTACAACGCGCTAAAATCGTTATCCTTTTGCGAAGCCACTCTTTGATATATTCCTAAAGACTGCCTCCACCCTCATAGGTGTATGTACCGTATGATTAAGAGTATTAGTCGATTTAAAAAAAAAAATGCTACCGCCTGACAGATCTCTTTCATTTCAATTACACCGATTCCCATCATCGCACACCCCCACACCGGGTGCCTCGGCCATCATCGACTAAAGAGGTTCACATTTAATATTCCAAATCTGCGCGCAGAGCGTCGTGCAGCAGGAAAACTCCATTAGTAACATCAAATATTTATTAACGCAACAAGGAGGAGAGCTGGGCGCGTTCCTTGTCGTAAGTTCGACGTCTATTTAAGTCGCCATAATAAACCGAGAACAGTATTGTTGCCATTTGCTGTCAATTTTGATGCCACGCTAATCCAAAATGAAAATCTCCCACGTCCCACGTCCTGCCAGACACGACTCATACACATCTATGTACAAGCGAGGAGGACTTGTACTATACCATTGCGACCACCACTGTATGCGTCGGAGTTGTGAGGCGGCAAAGCGTAAAATTTATATTTTCCCGCCCATTTACATAATTCGCGATGAAAATTTTTCTTTCAAATTACCAGAGCGAGAGAGAGGGAGAGTGATCCTTCATAACCTCATTATCGTTATAGTATCAGCAGCACAGTGCTCGCCCTCTGGTTTACACACAGGAACAGCCAACAGGATTCTCTGTGTAATTCTGGCTTCGTCTCTGTTTTGCTCTGTTCGTCAGCGTCGATGTCCTCAACTGCATTGAGCCAAATAATGTGCGAAACTCATAAAGTTAGTAAAGGCTGGCTGGATGAATAGGTTAGGTAGCTGTTGCCGCTGCCACTGCTACTGCTGGTTGCGGGCCAAAAAGGGAGCATGTTGCGCAACGCAAGATATGAAATTATGCCGTAAATAGATGTGCATGTTTGGCATTATGCATATGGGATTCTATGAAATATAATTTGCTTTCGTTTTTAGAAGCTATTTAGGACGCTGAGCCAAACAGCTGCTGGGGGTGCGGTTGACGTTACTGCTTGACTTTGATTGAATTGTTATGCTGTACACTGGAAATTGGTTAACTGAGATTAGCATTTCGAATTGCCGAAGGATTTGTTTGCAGCACGAACATGAGGGTTAGGAAATGAGGACACTGGTATTGTTTGTAAGCAGGATGTGCTTGTGAATAGGAGATTGATGTTTTACGAGGGGAAATTGGATTAGATGCTCAGCTCTGCTTGGGATGGCGGTTTTGATTGGCAGTTTTTCGACATCACTTAGCTGTTTGCCGTTACGCTATTAACACTGAAATTGTCTGGCTGACGGGGTCTATGTATTTCGTCTTGGAAAACTGTATTCTTTGGAGTGAGAGCCTATTTGAGCTGTAGGCTCTTCGTGGAACTTATTCCTCTAGCTAAGCGAACGCGTTTTCCGTTTTTCTCGCCTCGAGTTAAGCATTTCTGGATGGTAAGCTGCGTTGGACCGGCTTGTGTCTTTAATGAGCTCTTAGGTGTGATCTTTGATTCTTATTTATTAAAAATAGGCCTTTTGATGCGTGTTTCTGAGACCACTTGTTTTTTCTAACGAAAGCGGTGGTGTCTTGCATGCGCAACAACCAAAAACTGTCTCGTGTGGACGATGGAGGTTAATGGCTGAAAGGGTTTAAGGCATCCCGCATTTTCTTCTTAAGGTAACTTAAGATACTACCTTAAATGAACGTTTTGTGTCTCAGCTTATAATTAGTGCATCATAACTGCCTAACGATGGAGTGATGGCGACCTGTATTTGGCATTCGCATTGAAATACAAAGCAATGTAATTTTCGATGCCAATTTTTGGCATGCTGACGTCACAAAAATTCAACCACTCGTGTGTCTTTCGTGAGAATGCTCTGCGACAGCCCGCGTGACCAGACGCTTGACAGGCGAACACACGTAATGACAAATTTAGGACATTTTTACGTCGACATGTCAGAATTTGGCATGAAAAGTGGCATCTGTAATCGTTACTCAAGAGTTAAGTTTACCAGTGGTTTGTTTCCTTAATTAAAGCCACTGATTACGATTTTCTGAGAGCTCTGAGAGAAAAATTCTTTAAGTAAGAAAATGAAATGCCAAAGTTTACAACGATACTGATGACGTAACGATAGACCTCGAAAACTGTGCAAAAATTACGAGTTTGACAGCTTCATCCAGTTCATTCTCCACAGATGTAATAAAACCAGGCGATAATCGAAAAATCACTGCGACAACCTGTGCAAATTACTCCCTTGTGTGCTCCCACTCTTGGCTCTAGGTATATTTCAAATTAACAGCGCAACTCTGTTTTTGTTCTGGTTCCACAATAAGTAAGCTTAGGAAATGCCCGAATCACACACTGAGGCAACAAACATCATTTGGTTCATGTCCTTCCTAAAAGCAGTCACTTTTTATGCAGTGCAAAATAAAAAAGTCCCCCTCTTTTCTTGCTTGTGTGAAATAGAAATCGAACACCTCGCATAATTCTCTCTTTAAAAAAAAAAAAAAACCGTTTTAAATTATTCCACGATAACACTACCCAACAGATGGAGCCATTTCGATCATCACTGAATAAGATTGTCTCGGCGATATCTCCCTATCATTTGTTTATACGAATCTCCATTCATTCAAATTGTGTGAAAATTACCTAAAAAAAATAAAAACCATTCGCACCATTAGCATTTGTATCTCTGTTGCGGTTCAGCCTGTCATTCATCTGTTTCGACAGCCGCCCGCGGCCATCGACAGCACCAAAGATAAATCTACCAGAGGAGATTTTAATAACACAGACAAAATAAAAAAAGAAGAAAAAAAAAAACAGCAAACCGAAGCAGAATGAGTAAAAGAAAATATGGAACACCCCATGATGTCAAAAGATAAAAACAGAAGTGTGACAGAAGGTCTAGCTGACGGCTGTGATGTACCACCGCACGTCAACGACAACGACAACGACGACGATGATGATGGACCCCATGTGGGTAAAAGACAGTCAGAACCTGCTATGCAGTGTTTTACTCCCTGATCTCCTTAGCGCCGGTCGGTTTGGTTGGTCGGTTGCTTGCCTGTCTCACCCTTGATTTATATTCAATTGACTTTGGTAATTGCTTCATTGGTCTTATGCTGAGGGCATCTCCGGCCGTTTCGTGCATCGCATAAACACGGAGGATGTTTGAGTTTGTTTTTCGTGTTTCTATTCGTGACCCTCCGTCCATATGTCTTCCGGTTTTGATTAAGGGTGTGCTACATATTTTAACGACAAACAATTAATTTTCATAATAAATTTACATAATATACCTATACAGAGGGCATCTGTGTGTTATGTTATTCATTTTTTTTTCCGTTTCTTTTTTTGCTTTTCAGGTTACAACACGCGTTATCGCATGCTACATAAAATTATCCATTAAAAGGAATACACATTACACATACCTACCTACTGCTTTCATATTCACGGCGCGCATAAAACACGTATCCATCCGTCGCTGGAGGAGGACAACCACAGCAACAGCACAACAGCAACAGCAACAACAACAACGACGACGACGATAGATTAACCTAATCGGGCCGACCGCCGGGAATGATTGTGGGGGTGTAGTTGCCCAATAAAAGGAATTGACAAAAACACAGCAAAAGAAAAAAAAAAAACAAAATATTTTGATAAAAATCAGATAAAATGTGCGCGCTACGACTTCCCGGGAAGCATTTCTCCAGCAATGAGAACTATTTGATTGACATCGTTTGGTTTATGGTGTTGCTGCAGGTGGCATTCTCTTTGGATATTGGTAAGTTTGGATTATGTTTCCATTTTGTGTAGAGATTGGTATCTTGTTTCATTAAAGAGTTACATTCCTTGTGAAATAGATTTGTCTGTGTGGCGTAGGGGTCATAAATGCGATACGATCCTGACACTCATATTTGATTTTAGTATGACACTTAAAATGGATTAATGCTTAGAAGCGATCCCATTAGGCTGCAGGAGGTGTAATAAAGCAATTTCCCTGTTTTTGGGATTTCAATTGGATAGAGATGGAGAGATTATTGAAAGCATTTCATGGACATGTCTCGATTGACGAGGAAGATAGTTTGTCTTTTTGTGAAATGGGTTACCGAAGGATCTGCCCACGTGTGCTTGATTGGTGTTCGATTTTGTACCTTTATTTACGGTCGCAATAACTTATTTTGGATGGGCACGGGATGGGATGTGGTTATGGGACGTTTCCCAGTTGCGGGATTATAAAATTTAGGGTGGACTTTGGGAAGATTAAAATTATTTTAACAATCGGATGTACTCATTATGTACACCTTGGAAAATACCCTGTAGAAACCCAGATCGACAGACTCCAAATGAAATATGCCTTGAGTCTCTGTCGCCTCTTGTTGGCTGAAAACTCCAACAGCAACTTTTCGCCAGGTTATGTTGGAGCTGCCATTCAAGGTCAGTTGACTTAGGAGGTAACTAAAGTTTACCGGAACTATATATTCGCACCCTTTGATTTTTTCGATTCAATCATCTAGCTCGTTCCTTGAGCTTCGTGCTACCTGCAATTGCTTTTAAAGATAAGCATAACTTCCAGGAACTAAACGTAAAAAACGAGTACTCTAAGCTTTAAAGGAGAACTAATGTATTCAATAGGTGATCCCATGAACGAAAGGTTTCTTTGTGGACTACCGTGGGTTCCGTAATTTAAATCACCATGTAACTCTTCCACGCCACTTAACAGCTCACCGAGGCTTGATTTAAATTATGATTTACGTGAAATGATGTTCGAACTAAATTGGGCGACTTTTTTCAGATTTACAACACCCCGGCCTACCGAGGATACGGGTCCAGCGTTGAGATATTTTTATGATGAGAGCGACATAAACTTTCCTAAAAAAATCTTCGACAAACCATTTTCATATATACGGTAGTCCTCTCAAGAAGCTTGTGTTCAGACCTGAATATCATTAAAAAACATGATTTAACCAGGTTTTCAGTTCCCCCTTTGCCAATGGTTAAAGTCGCACAAATATCTAGCTGGAAACAGATTCCATACCTGGGCTGGCTTATTCCTCTGAATGTTAAAGTAGATTCAACTTCAGAACTCATTTGCTATTGTCGAAGCCACTCACAAGCGCACTATGTAGGGTTCCTTGGGCATTTTTCTTCTACAAAGGTAGTAGATATTAGACCTCCACGAGTAAGCAAGTAAGTAAGTAAGTAAGTAATTTATTTATTTACATTTCGATATACCTACACATCGAGTACAAAATATGAATTTAAGAGCTATAACCATAACTCCGTCAGGTCAATGGGTTTACTATGTTTCCTTCTTGAAACTCTTAAAAGCTTCGTGAAAGCATCATTGGTATTAAACTTGAAGTCTCAATACGTCCATTAAAGGCACCACCGCTCTCTAAAACCATACTAAGCATCAAACGTAGCAATCAGGTTACGGGAAGTCAAAACATAAGAGAAACCAGCCTCTTTTGTCCTTCTCCAGGCACAGTCTTCTCAATTGAATTTAAAACAGACTTCCACTAAAGATTACATGACAGATTCAAAGAAAAATGACATTTTTTGAGATAAATGATCGGATGTTTATTTCATAATAAAGAGGAAGGTATGCCGTTAATAATGAAAAACAACATCAGCCAAATGGCCACCACGAGCACGCATACAGGACCATATCCTTTTCATGAAATTTTCCATAACCAAATCGCAAAGTGGCTGCCCTATGTCCTCGATAGCCTCACGAATTTTATCTTTGAGGTCTTGAATCGACGCTGGGCTGTTGGCGTAGACCTTGTCTTTCACGTGGCCCCAAAGGAAGAAGTCGCAAGGTGTTAAATCACAAAATCCCGGTAGCCAATTGTGATCACCTCTTCGAGAGATAACACGGTCCGGAAACTTTTCCCGTAAAAGATCAGTTTCGTTGCTTGTGTGGCACGTAGCGCCGTCTTGTTGAAAGTAAACGCTGTCCAGATCAATACCATCCAACTCCGACCATAAAAAATCATTAATCATCTCTCGATAGCGCAATCCATTCACCGTAACTGTTGTTGCGAATTCTGACTGCAAGATTTTCACCATTTTTGTAGTGAATTTTAATAATTTCAATGCGTTGTTGAAGCGTGTATCGTTCCATTTTTAGTAATGGCGTAGTTTCTACTTGTCAAATGTCAAAGAATAAAAGCTTCAAGAGTGACAACTACCGAAATAGCGGGTCATTCACAATAACACCTCTTATTGGAAAACCCTTTATTTACCTTGACAGCCAACCTGACATAAAAGAAAAAAACAGCGCAGCTAGGTATTTCTTGACAAGAAAACTGATAGAGTCACTGCTCCCAGACTTCGAAGACTGTTTTCCCCTTTGTTTTACCAGCAAGCATTAATTTTACCCGAAGTAGTTTTTATTTAATTTCATATGAAAAAATTAAAATAATTCAGACTTTTTAAAGTGCTTAAAATTAATTAGGTAAAAATAAAAAAAAAACATAAATTCAATAACAAAAATTTTTACTTTTTAAAGTGCTTAAAATTAAGTAGGTAAAAATTAAAAAAAAATCATAAATTTAATAGCAACAATTTTTACTTTTTAAAGTGCTTAAAATTAATTAGGTATAATAAATTCCATTTTTGTACATTGAGTAAACTTTGAAATTTGTTTGTAATGAAAGGGAATACTTTTAAGTTGTAATTTTTAAACAAATTAAGTTCCCCTTTTTTGAACCTTGTCTCACGTTTTCCCATTTCTCATTAAAAAAGCGCCATAATTGGTGCTTTTCCCCTCAATCTGCGATCACTGGATTGAGTACATCCTCAGCGTCTGTACTCATTCTGATGCGGTAGCCAAAATAACCCATTGATGGTAACATCTGGGAAAGTGCGTTTGATCGATCTATTTCTCAATTGTGGATTCTTAAAAGACCCAAGATGTCAATGTCACTTCTTCTCCACCAGCCTTGATCTTCCTTATCACAGGAAGGCTTACCATGTGAAGGAATTTTTCAACTATTTCAGTTGTAATACATACCAGAACTGCTTATATTCGGAGCTTTAGAGGTAGTATCGAATTTGTCACCAAAGGTATCCATCTCCCTCCAGTTCAGTGGTGAACACAATAGCCTAGGTGTTTTTAGCATCTAGACTCTAGATCCTAAACTAAGGCCACATCTGGGCTATAGAAAAAAATAATGTCACGTCAGTCTTATTTGGTCTATAGTCGATTTTTTTAAAGTCACCAATCATTTATTTGAATATGAAGAGATGCTAACAAGTGCAGCGGTTGGGCATTACCTGAAATGAGCTGGCCATGGGCCCTTTTCGGTGCCCACTACCGTATCTGCCTTCTAACATTTTCTAACTCCAGTGACGAGCGAAAACTCCATCATTTCATCACTCAGCAATAGTTCAAGTTCTTTAACCGGAAAAAACTTTTTTGACCTGAAATATAATGTTGTTCAATGACTAGACATAAAGGATAGATTTCTATAATTGGAATGATACTTGGCCATACTAAATTAACACACTCGCAATTTCATACAGAAACCAATTTATTGTGAATAATCTTAGAATACAGCGGCTCCTCGCGGCATTCTCATTTGAAAGCTCCCACCAATTGTGACTGGGTGTGTGCATTCAAACAAGACTGAAGTGAAGACGACTTAGCATATTTTGCAATTTCGGTGTTGGTTTTACCAATATCAAACGCTGATGTGGAGTGGAAAGTTCCTTTTTCCGCAAAACGTTGTGATTCAAAGCTTTTCAATGAAATATTTTTTTTTTTTGTTTTATTAGATTTAAGATTAGTTTAGAAAAATAAAGAAACAACATACACATCATTTTTGTTTTCTATTTTTAGTTAAAATATATTACTATATTCAATTTTTGACCGGACTTCTGGTCAAAAATTATTATTCTATCTTTTGACCGAATTTAAAAAAACTAAAATCGGTCATTCGGTCAGATTAGGCCGGATTCATTTTTTCATAGTGGCAACACTAGTCTTCACAAAAGATTTTCCCAAAATTTTCACTTCAATTCTCGAAAATCCCACTTAAAATTTCACTAAATGTGAACTCTGTTTTAAGTTTTTGTCCATTTACCTATTTTCCTCATCAATGCTCAATTTCCTTGAACGAGATAGAAAAAAATCCACGAAGTCCAGTCATTCATTTATTTCATTGTTTCGTTCTTTTATTTAGTGCATTTGTTCATTTCTTTGATTCATGTATTCATTTACTTATTTTTGAAGTATTCCAAATTAGTCTTCTTAACTTCTTGGGTAACACAAAAATATATCGTCGCACTGTAAAGCCGAACCCTTTTGGAGAGAACCACCTTTTTCGACTTGACACTGATGATCGGGACCATGTGAAAATTCCAATACAAAATCGTATCAAACGTAGTAGGGATACTACTGCAAACCAAACAATTTGCTTATTTGTTTTAATTAGGTGCACATAATCTATTTGACAGTGGATCTATGAGCATTCTTAAAATCAAAGCTAAAAGTTCAGAAATGACAGTACCAATTGTAACTTTTACTCGTCATAGACGTATTGTCAAATTTTTGTTATCCACCCTTTGTCTGCATTCATACTCACTTTAGGGACAAACAGTTCAACTCGACTTCTGTCACTGGAAATATCATTTGTCACTTGAATGAAATATTACAATGGGATTACTGTCATCTATATATATTTTTTTTGTGAACACGTCAATGAGAATTGCAGTGTATGCCAGATGCCGATACAGTTGCTATAAGTAAATCATACAAATGAATATAAGGTTCGCATATTACTGTCTGTTGAAAAAGATTCTCGAAAACGAGTCGAGTATCTTGAATCACCCTATAATGGCACTTTAAATAAAACAACAAGTTTAATTTAATGTGTCGGTCTGACAACTGTGCTCTGCAGAGGAGATACTCGTACTCGTATGTACATTGTACATCCACCTGACAAACCCCTGATGCCCCTTGGCACCTGCACATTTGGATGAAAATTGATCATGATTTTCATTTCTGTAAATGGGCGACAACAAAAGCTGCTGTCAAAAGTTGACATGTGCATTTCAGAGAATCCGGGTATTCTGTATACTTTTAAATGAAATACAATGCTTGACAAAAGCGAAAACGTTTCAAGAGCTGTTCGTTGTATCGGCTTCTGGCAAGCACTGCCATTCTCATTGACTATGTCACATACAACATTTTATTGATGACAGTGATCCCATTGTTGTGTTTCATTCAAGTGACAAATCATATTTTCAGTTGAATTGTTTGCAGACAGAAGAAAGGTAGGATAAGTAACGAAATGAATTTGGGGGGTACAAAAGCAAACACAAATTCCAGCCAGTTAATAGCCCTTCGCAGTACATTTTTGTGAAAAAACGTGAAGTACCCTAACTACCAAAGTGAGTTTTTGCCATTATTTCCGGCGTTTATTCATTTATTTACTCCCCGGGCTTTAGAATATGGATCAGGATTTTAAAACGTTCTGACTTTTGACCCACTTTTCGATGTGTACTCGACCTTAGATTTTGCATACCTTAGTTTCTCAGTACGTAGCTACTCCTGCCGGCAATGAAACTTCAATCTAGTTTAAAAACTGGTCCGGATTATCCGACGAATGTGGGTCGTTTTTAATACATAGAAAAGCTGTATTTTTGATCCTGTGGCGTTTAGCAAACAAACTTTTCAGAATTCTATTAGATTTTTTGTTTGAAATAAAAATCTTTCCCTGGCAGAGTTAATAATAACCGAAGTCCTTTTTGAATGTTTTTTAATTGGCTGTCGAACTTGTAACTATGCATTTGTGCTCTATGGTTACGATGACCTTTCGTCCTCTCTTTGAGATGTCCTCTCTGATGTATTTTTTTACTAAAATAAAAGAATACATTATCCTTTTTTTTAACGAAACTGACCTTTGTCCTCTTTTTCTCCTAAACAAATGTGCACGCAGTCTTGTTTAATACGTGCGACTTTATTTATGTAATCTGCTTATTTCTATTGCGGATGATTTGAAAACTATCATTTGTCAAGTGTTGTTGACAAGTTCTTTTTACCTGATATAAGGAAAATAATTGAGTTTTTTGTTTTCGAAGTCAACATTTATATTTTACAAATGCAATCTTTGTTTGGAACCGCAAAATATGTCAATGCCTGAGGCTTCTCTTGTTGAAAGGGATATTAAATTAAAATTACAAAGGGCGCAAGACAATAAAAAAGCTTCTTGATTATAATTTTATTTAAACTTTTTCAACTGTGTTTGTAGTTTAAAAAAAAAAAACCCTTTTAAGTGATTAAACAAATGGTCACTGTATTATTTTAGAAAAAACCGCAAAATTACAAAAAAATTATCGCAAAAATCGCAAAATGCTTAAAAATAAAAAAATAACATCAAACTTGATTTTCACTTGAAAAGGAACAAATTAGTATTAGTATTAGCAAGATCATGTTATGTAACTCAGTTATTTTAAAATGGGAAGAATTTTATTGAATTTGTATTTTATTTTGTTTTAATGATTAATAAAACAAAATATCGCAAACATACCAAAAAATAAGAGATATTGCAAATTCCAATTTTACACCGCAAAATAGAAAAAAAATACCGCGCGTTTTGCGATATATCGCACAATCTGGCAAGCCTGATTGTTTCGACAGATTTGATGAAATGTGGCACCTAATGAGTTAATTTTTCAATTTAAGCTAATTTTAACGAACAATTCGTGTATTCACTTGAAGTAAAAAAAAATATATACCGGTAAGGATAATTATTGTTCTGCCGGGAAGGTTTTTAAAAATTGTTTTGTGAAGTTGTCTTCGGTAATTAGATATTAAAATGAGAAATAAGAAAAAAATGATAGCTATAACCAAAAAAATCAAATTTTTCGTTGTCCATAAAAGACCCTCAAAAGCTCTTCAGCCTTTAAAACCTCTAGTCCACCAACTATTGAAAACTCAAAACTATATTATGTATACCCAATTTTGTATTCCTTGAATGCCCTTTTAGTTGCGGAGCGTGTAGGTGCTGTTCAGAGTTCAGAGTATAAAAATGATCATCAGTTCTGAAACTCGAATTTTTTGCACTTAAATACTAGTTTTGGGGGACTAGTTTAAGGGTCCTGGTTAGTTGTTCGAGGAACGCAACAAAAATTGCTCATCAAAAAATTTAAAATGGTCAAAGCCTTCAAAATAAATAGTCCTATTTTTATATTGGATTTTTTTGAGAAACATTTTCCAAAGTTCGTGGAGTCTGTGAAGACTTTTACTATAATTTTTCATTTGGGTCTAGAATTTGTATTTATTTTTTTTGACAATTTGACATTTAAATGTTTCAATTCGTCGTCGTAGTCAAACGACTTTCGGTGCGTTCAAATAACTTTCCAGTGCATATTACTTGCAAATACAGCATTATTGATTATAAAGCCGTCATCTTTATATTAGGTTTTTTTTATTGAACCCACATGATCTATATTGATCATCAGTTGGATTTCGAACTATTGTTGTAAATAACGGAAATCAATAATCTATATAGATCATGTGCATAAAATAAAAAAACACCTAATAGGCTACGCATTTTTTTGTCGTACCAATTACGGCGTTATTTCAAAACCAAATTTAACGTAACAAGGACCAAATGAAAGATGCATTTCCGAATGTGAATTCCAGAATGTATTGTTTTGTCAGAAGTGATGTAAATTATTAACAAAATACAAAGTCGCTGATCTACATAGTCACATATTAGGTGATTCAATAAGTCCGTAGGATAAGTAAGAGTAAAACAAAATTTTGACTCGATTTTATTATTCAACATAGTTGCCTTCGAGGGCGATACAACCCGCGATAGTAATAATAAATTTTACTGTCCAGGCTAAATTTTTCGAACTCACAATGGAGAAATTTTCCGTACAAAATTGCATATTGTGACCTACCAAATATTAAGTGTGAAGGTTTAAAACGATTATTAGTAAGGCCCAACGAGTATACCGATTTTCTAACTTTAACTCGGTACCACTTTTATAGCACGATTTCTCTTTCTCGTTAAAATAGGCCTCAGTTTCAGCAACTTCTTCATCGTACCTACATTTTTTTCCAGCAGGCATTTTCTTGAGATCTGAAAACAGGAAAAAGTCGCCATGTTTCATCCATTCTATCGACGATAGAATTTGATTTTATTGCGGTTAAACAGCGCCGCCAGACACTCCTCTGAAGCATAAATTCGTTGTTGTTTTTGGGCGACTGTGAGCTCATGCGGCACCCACTTTGCACAGAGCTGTCGCATACCCAAATGGTAAAAAAATGTGAAATGGTAAAAACACTACCATCTGATATATTTACAATGCCAGCTTTGTGGATTTTTTTGTATGTTTTCTGGAATAACAGCCTTATTTGGGCGTCCACTGCGGCCTGCATCATTTGTGCTGGTACGACCACGTTTAAATTCAGCAATCCACTTCTCTACCATTTGTCTCGATGAAGCAGAGTCCGGATAATGTTTATCGAGCCATTGTTTGGTTTCCACTGAATTTGTTTTCATCAAAAAGCAATGCTTTATCAAAACTCGAAATTCACTTTTTTTTTTCCATTTTTTTTGAATAACAAAAGTTGCTTCACACAAAATGTTATAACTCACGAATCAATAGTCAAATTGCTGTCAAATTTATACTCGTATCGTTTGAAGGCTAGTACTAAATAAAAATCATCATTCTAGTAACGCCATCTATGTGTCATCCTATAGGCTTTTTGAATGGACTATTATGTCTTTAAAATTCATTGCAAATGAAAAACTCTTACACCCATGTTCGGTAATGCTTTCCCCATGATTAGTCGCACATTATTTTCTGAGTTGAGATTGAAATATTCTGGCTCAGGAAACCTCCGCATTTTTCAGGGGTGTCCCGAAAAAAAACCCCGAGCTATGTATTCCTATCTAATGAGAAAAAAAGACTGCTTATACGAAAATTCCTAGATAACTGTTAGATATAATGAAGTCAAAGGTACCAAGTTTCGTTATTCTTACAACACATCCAATAAATAGGCGTCTTTTATTTTACCGCCATGATCTATACAGATCAATGATTTCCATGGCTTACGACAATAGTACAAGATCCAACTTTTGTTGTTAACCATGGAAATCAATGATCTACATAGATCACGTGGGCAAATTGAAAAAACGCCAAATAATGGCTGGCAGCGAAACGCCAATATTTTTAGTCGATTACAGCATTTTCTTCCATTATTTAGACACGGCTCTTTTAAAGTATAAACTATCATCTGAGCTTTAAACTGCTTTAATTTTTTTTTTTTTTCAAATATTCGCATCTTAAGTTTCAAAGCAAGTTTTACCAAAACTGGCTTCTAATTAGAACTGATCTATAAACTTCACGGCAAGGTTCACAGGGCGATATTTGGCACAGGGCTGTATGCTGTCACCAAAGTTGCTATGCTCCTTCGCAGTTCTGTGCCACGGAACTGAGTCGGAAAAATGCGCGTTGGTATGCATTATTTTAAATCAATTTTGCATCCGAAACAAAATAAAACTTCTTGCTCTTTTCCGGACATAAAGGCCTTTCAGGCTCATGTGCTCAATATCAAACCTCCTTCTATAACATTCAGCGGTTGCTATAAATATGAATTACTGTGTGTGAGAAATTGTTCCATCCGCATGCAGGAGGGTTGGCAAACATCCCTATCCCTCTATTCACTTTAAGCTAAAAAAAAACTAAATTCAACACAAAGCCGAAGGTGGTTGAAAGTACAAAACAATTAGCGGGGGAACGCCAATCCCTTTACGGTTAACAAGAGCACGTTAGTCAAAATCGTACGTAACGCTCGTGGTATTTATTAGAATTTTGTTCTTTGATCCCAGAACTGTCGTCGCCAAAGTACGTGCTTTTATGGAATTATTCCAGATTCGGAACACTATAAAGTCATTCGATAGGAAACAAATCTGGGTTCACACCTTTTGCGATATTCTAACGACAGCGACGACGGTGACGACTACGACGACTGCGACGTCAACAGCATGGGGGAAGGTAATTGCCAAAATTTATTTGACATCATAAACGACAGCCTGCTTAAATTGGTTTATGGTATTAAACTGTAGATAAACGGATTAGGATCTCGGAAAATCACGGCACAATCGGTTTAACTGTTTGCTTATAGGAAAGTCGATTCATTAGAATCCGCAAGCAGTCCTACCTATATATATATACTGAGAACAACATCTATCCCTCAAAGAAGTTGCGTCATCTGGATGGATATAACTTTGCAAACAATAGACACACAAAATTAGAAACTTCCGATCTGTCATTCAAGACTTCCGTCAAAATTATGAAAACCCAAAATGAATACTCACAAATAAGGGATGACCCCCAAACACAGCCGTTGGCTGGTATCTATATACATTTTCGATGAAGACGCACACTGTATATGTGCGAGAGTATTCTTGCCATCACAATGATGAAGCATCGCCGAGTCAATAATAAAAGCAGAAGGTACAGAGAAGAAGGAGCGGCAAACCCCGGATAAGGGAATTCAAAATTAGGCAACAAAGTAGTTGGTATTGGTTCTAATTGGGTGCTATAACCTCGGGGAGAAGATTGGCGCAGGTGTCTATCCCATGTGTAATAGAGGATGAATTCGCAGTAACTGATCGGCCACATGCATAGATAGTTAGATGGATTACCCTCGTCTGCATACAGACGGGAGACAGACTGGTGATAGATCAATTTGGTCACAGATGATTTTTTGATTGATTGCATCCGTAATTTTTTTCATTTTTTTTTTATATACCCAAGAGTAGTTGCTATCTGGGTGGATGTAGTGTTGGGATTTTGTTTTTCCCACGAAGGGGAACTGTAATTGTTTAGTAAATTGTGGTAGTGGTTGACACATTGTAATGCAAATGAGTGCACAATTAGTTCGAGTCGTTTGAGAACATCTGCCCAGAAATTGGATACAATTTTGGATTGGATGCGGGTGATTTATTTAGAGAGTGTTCATGATTCGTTTGCAATTAGTGGTATGAATTGCTTGTACTTGACCGGCGACAAATTTCATCTGTTTGTAGTGTTTGTTGCATAGATGTGGCTTAACATTTTATAACTATTTAGGTGGAAAAAGCTTTAACAATCAGCGGAGAGGTCTTTTATTTGATGGCAGTAGGTTCATCGAGCGGAAACCCCACTTCAAACTTCGGAAAATCACAAGTCGTACTTTAAAGACTTCCGCCCCAAAACAGTGAAATCATTTGGGAACGCGATCTTTAAATTTCCATTTAGTGCTTTGTTATAATCATTTAATTCATTTGATGTTGCTGTGGAAAATATTTTTCGACAAATATTTTGCCCTATGTACCATTTAAATGTAAAAAAAGCCATGAGTAAAATTTATTTTCAAGGAGACGTCTTTTTTCGATATCTAGATGTCGCTTTTTCGCTAATAAAAAAACAACATAAATTAATATTACATACTTATAAACGATAGTTATAATAATTTCTTCAGCAATCTTTTGCATTGCTTGCATAAATTTTCAGTTTGTTGTCAGTCGTTTCATTCTTTTGCTGTGAATGGTTAATTTGTCTTCAGTTTTTATTTTTATTTTTTTATTTTACGATAATTTTCGACTACTCGCAACATTTGAATTTTTCACAATCATTTGCCTCCCAAGACAACTAAGTTCAATCGTAATTCCTATGTCCTTTACTGTCAGTATCAGCACAGAAGTAAAACATGGGTGAATGTCTCTTTGTGTGGATTGGTTGCATTACAAGCATCGGATGAATTTATTTATTTATTTTTACAACCAGCGTTGTTGGAGCTTGAGAGAATCACCAT
The DNA here is from genome assembly GCA_951230905.1 of Cheilosia variabilis. NCBI lineage: Eukaryota > Metazoa > Arthropoda > Insecta > Diptera > Syrphidae > Cheilosia > Cheilosia variabilis. The sequence goes on from OX579679.1 coordinate 48,478,787, forward strand.
TCACTCTAAAATTTGTCAGACGCTCGATATTAAGTGGTTATAGCGAAACGGAAATGCAGTACATACCCATTCCCTTGTCACAGAACTTACGAATGTCCTACCCAATGCATTGGTCTTCGTTTGTAACATCTTCTTTTGAATATGTTTGGCAAAGACGTCCCCAAAAAGTGGGCGGGCTAGAAAACGTCGTAGCACATAATAACTGGCAAGAGGTACCTGATCTACATATTTTATTTCCTATATTCCTTTTCTTAGTAAAAACAACATTTTGGTCAAAGTGCCGTCAAAACGTGGGAGGGGCAGTTTTATGGGCGAATTGCTAAGACATTATTGACATAATTTTGTGATAAAAAATTTTTAATTTCATAATAATAATAATTCGTTTCCATCGTTTAGATGAAGCTTTTTAAAAGTTAAAAACTAATTGATGCCATTAGACTCATTTTATTGTTTTTATCGAACTAATGCATGGGCTTTTATCTATATGTACATAGCGGGTGCCCCATCGTTTACGTGGGTGTTTGAATCTTGAATAACTTTAAAAAAAAAAGACAAAAAATTTCCATAAATTACGTATTTTTTATTTTTCGGTCCTTTAGAATTTATTTGGACTAGTTTTTGAATACAACATCAATCAAGTGACCGGCTCTATTGACCAAAGCGCCCTTTGTGCTCTTTTTGACGCGATTTCCATCACTTTTTCGAGACTTTCGGGTGGTATAGCCATGATTGCGGCACGATTATTTTTGGCTTGACTTCGTCAATCGTTTAAGGCTTCCTGGCTTACACTTTGCTTTTCAAATTACCCCACAAAAATAAGTCCAGAGGTGTCAAATCTGGACTCTGGAGATGTGTGTGGCCTGTCAATGTCACCATTTTTTGACGGCAAACGTCCAGAAATTTTTCTTACACAATTATTTTCTTTGTGGCCTGGCGCACCGCACCGTCTTATTGAAACCAATAACCGTCCAAACTTTGTTCAATCATTTGTGGGCAGACATAATGCGCCAACATCCATCGACATCAACGACGAATAGTGTTGTCAGACGGTGCTTGGTGGCCACCATATTTTCGACGACATGCACTACTGAACGACTACTTTCAATGTGCAGGGTCACTATTTCGGCTCATGTTTCCGTGCGAAGCGACTCATCTTTAAAATTGTACTGAATTGACTATTTAAAAACATGTTTACTCTAGTCAATCGGTTAATAAATGTCAAATTTATTCAATGTTTACTAACGACATTTAAAATGGCACACCCTGTGTATGTAAAAATACTTTAGAGGGTTCTGTATGTTGTGTAACCAGTTGGCATGAAAAATACTCACCAGATTTGAGTAAAACTCTTTTTGAAACTTTTTAAAATGTATCTAAAGACTCTGAGAAGGACATAGGTTATATCTGTCATTGCCACGCCTACTTTTGGGGAGCTTTTTTGACCAAAGTGTTTTTCTTTTCGAGTTGAATGGTCGAAAGTGAGGAGTCACAGTTATTTTTTTCACTTAAAATTTGGAGTAACAATACTAATAATAAATTTCAGCCTCGACTTTAAATTACGGAAGTTCATAATTGCGAAATTTGTGTGTGAAATTTAGCCGTTGTGAACTGCTTAGATTTAAAGTCGAAATTGAAAATGTTTATTGGTTAGACCAGTTTTAGTTCGAAAATGTCTGATCGAAAATTTGTCCGAGTTTTCTTTTATTGTGATTGTTTTGGTTTTGGAGAAAAAATAACTTCTTACAAACCCTTGGAATTCGATAGGTATCTTTTATATAAATAGGGGAATTCAAAACACAACGCATTCTCCGGATTTATTTTTTTGTTGTTGGGAAGATTTTCTGGAGATGCAATACTGGGGGGTTATTCCCAAATCGTTTCAAAAGCCATACCTTAATTTCGACCGTCTTCGCTTTTGCTTATTCTCAAATGCGAACGGGGCGAAAATGATCTTTCCCTGAGCGTTCCAGTTATTTCCATTCTGACTTCCAATTTTCCATTTATTTTTCCAAATATTTGACAGCTGTTTCCCGGCACAACAATTTTTTTTTTTTGTGTTGCTGTTGTTGATAGTGACAGTTTCAGATTTTGTTTTGAATAAAAGAAATTAAATGGATTCAATTAGTTTATATTTGTATGCGGAAAATGAAGAAGGAAGGGAAGAAAATGCGAACATAAATGTTCAAAGAAGATTGTTAAGAAGTGGTTCTTCCCCGCTCGAAAAGAATAACATCCTCTTCGATGGCAGAAAAAACGTATATTGTTTGTTTGGTCCTCCTCCAGTTCCGTAAAAGGCCTTTTGGTTCTGTCGCAATTTGTTTTTTATGCGGTATTTAAAATCCTTCCATACCTTGAGTGCAAATAAAAATATTGATTGAGAAACACAAAATAATATAAGAACCAAAATATAATTCACTCACTTTTGTTTTAATAGGAGGCCCATCAAGACCATTCAACACATTTGTAGTTCCATCCCTAACTTCTACAGCCTTGGCTCTATATTCTGGAGCATTAAGAATGCCCTTGACTAGTCCACTGTTATCTTTTTTAAAATTCAGCAAGTGCAGCAAATTGTTGTACGGAATTATGTTTTTGACTCCTTTATTAAAAAATATATGTAGGTATAATAAATTCAATTAACAAGATATTTTTTGCTGCACAATGAATGTTTAAGCAATTTTAAACTTTTTGTTTTTATTGAATATTTACATTTTTATTAGGTTCGTAAACAATCCGCCAGAAATCCGCCACCTAAACACCTATCGCTTTCAATGCAATGATAAAATGACGTTGGAAAGTGTTTTCGCTTTCAATATGGTCGAATGGAAAGCGAATCGCTTTTGGAAATACAAAAATTCAAATCCGACATCAAAAGCGATTCGCCGCGCATTTGGGAATAACCCCCCCTGTGTGTAATTTGTTTTCTAATATTTTTTCCAAAGCCAGTGCCTATGTTCTGTAATTATCGCATCGATATATCGATCACTAAAACGATATGAATTGAAACAAAATGCCATAATATCACATGACACGTTCTGTAACTGTGTGAATCGAAAACTATATCACATGGAACATTTCGATATGAAACACCTGGAAATTTGTGATATATTCAGGTTCCGTAACTATCAAGAGCGATCAAATATTCACTTTAACTGTCGAATTTTATCACGAAACTCAAAGCTTGCGGTTATAAAGTATTAAAACAAAAAATTCATTTCATAGTGCGTTTATTTGTGATGCTTCCCACACGTATGCATCATGAGCAGGTCCACCAAACCTTGCAAATCCTCCTAAAATCTTTAGGTTGTAATCACATATCTGAAATGTGGGTATGACCATAATTTTCATTGTTAAATTATCAGAAATGTCACATTACAATTACCAATTGTACATTCTTTGAATGGTAATCCTTACGGTTTGAAGTAGCAAATTTCTACGTCTCCTACTCCGAACGTGGGTAAAATCTACTGCTCCAATAATCCCTGGGAATCCAGTCATTTCATTAAATCTAATTGAATTTCGTGAACAATTGATTGATAAAAGATGTTAGCCGTGTACGTACTTTTGCTTTATCTCATTGTAATCCTGAGGGTTTGGAAACTTGATGTATTTGGACATCATTTTGTTTTGCAAAACATCATCCACTTCCGAAACCACTCGAGAAACCATAGTCCTACTTACAGCCGCAGAAAAATAATGGCCCACATCTCTCTGAAAGGACCCAGTTGCAAAAAAATGTAATGCAGCACAGACCCGAATCGGGATTGGAATAAATGTATTCCTTTGCCTTTTGCACAAATGTGGACTTAGCTCGTAAATAAGTATCGGAGCTGAACCACGGGAAAAACGATACAACTCCCGAAATCTTGCTCCCGGCATTTCAAAAGGGTTTGTGCTTTCTCTTAGTACATGCCTTTGAATTCGTAACATGTTACGCCCGATCGTATTCTTCACCCAAAATTAGTGAAAAGCTGAACATTTAAAAAAAAAAAACGATATCTTTGAAATAATTTTCAATTTTTAATGTTTCGTTTTGCAGTATTTTGACAGCTTTGGGAAATCTTTCCAAAATTCCCATGAAATTAAAAGTTACTCAGAATACTTTTCGCATAGAGTTAAAGAACACCAATATTTTCCAAGCGCGATAAACAGCGGAATGTTTTGTTCCTAAGTTTTCGATGCGGAAAGTTATCGCATGAGTTACAGACCATGGGCACAGTTCACAAAAGTGGTGTTTCAGCCACTGGGAGAACTCTATAGTTAATTAAGAACTGCACCACTTCTTCAGCATCAGACGCTTGTAAGTGACATAAGTGACAGTTGAATTCTGACAGTCATTTCTCAATGAAAATTCCGCTTCCCCTGCCAGTAAGTGAACCACCTGCTTTTCGCTCCGTATTTCAGTGAAATATTTTCTGCCGTCCGTTTCCATTTGCGACATGTCATACGCAGGTGACTAGCGGAATCCCAAATGACATATGTACGAATTACAAAGGCGCGTGAGTGCACACCTTTTCTTCGATAAAATTTCAACAGTTTCGGAAGACTCGCAGCTTGCTTTTTAAATTGGATAACAAAATAGTTCCATTCAATGTCTTCACTTTGAAGTGGAAGTGAGCAACCTGCGCACATACGATGTGAAGTGGCTATGCATTTCCACAACTCATTGCAGTAATCAGAAAAGGTATTACCTACTGCATCGCTGAGGGCGTACAAGTTGTGCAACCTCGTTAAATCTCCACTCCGCGCAAATGTGACACAAGTACTTGCATTTTTTTTTTTTTGAAAATCACTTTTCCCCTTTCCAATCTGTAATAATTGAAAAGCCCTTCATAATGAGGCAGCGTACGCGTAATTTGAAATTCAATCTACGCCAAGCTACCAATGTGTGCCTCTTCTCAAAGATGACATCTCTCTCTCTCTTTTGAAAATGGAGTCAATTGTTGATCTTCTGATCTGCCATGACAAGTTTGTTCGATAATTGTAAATGAGCCCCGACCCGGGCCGGCTGCCGTCTTGTCTATTTCATGGACAAAGTCATACCAGTTGAGTGGACTGGTTCCACTCCTCGCACACACATGGTATGCATAGATAGATGGTACTCGTAGCGTCTAAATTTGCTCCAGCGACGACGACAACGGGGTGGTGCACTTTAACAATTCAATATCGGATTTCAATGAGAATAAAAGCGCCTTCAACTTGTCAGTCGTCAGTCCGGGATGTCACTGCCAAAGTGGATATGATGCATATTGGACTTTTAGACATTGCGTTGCGACACCGAGGTGCTTGACACTTGATATTTTCATTCTTTTTGAGAAGTATATTCGAGATAAACGGAATGTGTATCTGTTACGTTCCAGCGAAAATGATAATAATTTTGTTTTATGTCTTCGAAATGATTTTATTAAATTGGAAACAGAGTTACTTGTGCAAGGGACATGTGAGTGCTGCGACACGGTGACACTCAGTTTCGTTGTACACCGTCGCACATACTTTGGCCGTGTAATGAAGCATGTGCGGTGTAGCAGAGTAAAAGTTGAAACGGAACATGATATCACCGAAAGCATGGAGTGAGAGTCTTGCTAGGGCTGTAATCCTAATCCAATTTGCGCCTGTTAGCTGAGAAAAATTAAATCTTTTCGGGTGAAAAATCATCATGGCAGGGGACGGCACATGCTGGGAGTGGAACGTATAAAAAGAGGATGAAAGCCACCCATTTTGAAGACTGATTTAATACCTCATTACGATTTATTACTTTTAAAGTGCAGACGCAGAGGATGAGTCCGAGTGAAGTGCCCGGAGGATACATTCGTTTCGGAGCACAATCTTTTATGGTCAGAGCGTAAAAATTGCGTTTATGAGCGGAACCCAATTAAAGAATTTTAATTGCTTTAGCTTCAATGTGGATATGGGAGGAGATGCAGTATTTATTTTTTTTTTCAAAATTAGCTCAAGGGAGTTTTTTTTTTTTTCTTTGGTAATACCCTTCAATTGTGATGCGGAAAAGGAGGAGATAATGTTGCGTATTGGTGTCGGAGAAAAATGTGGGTTGCATTTTTAAAGAGTAATTACTTGGGTATGCTTATATGGTATGGAATCCGTGCGCCATCGGATGAGGTGATTATGATCCGGCGTTTCTCTCTTTCCAGGGATCGTCCCTGTTGAAATTTAAACGAATTTGGGAGGTATTTAGATTTCACTTGGGCATTCTACACCGGTGATTAAGAATGGGTAAACAGACATTGAACAGGAACTAAAACTGTGTTCAGAAAATCAGTAGATTGTTTCGAAACCGATTGAGGCCCTGAAAGCCTCTAAAAATACACAAACCACCTGATGGGCATTGAAGTGCATATTATCGTCATTTGGAATACTTTTCGTGTTGAATGTTACAAATTAACTCTAGGTAGGAACGTCTTTTTAGCTGCCCTTGCAACCAGTGTTCCCAGACTTTGAAAACTATTTCCCCCTTTTTTATCAGGACAAGCATTTGGTTTTCCCTAAATTCGAAAAAAAGTTCCTCTTGTATCCCCCGTAAGTGAAAATTTTATTAATTTTCATATAAAAAAATGAAGAAAATTCATAAATTCAAAAACAAAAAATCAGGCTTCAAATTAAGTATAATGGATTCAATTTTGGACATGATCATAGACGTTCTGAGAGTTTTTTTTGTTTTTCCCCTGTTTAAAAGGCTCCGTATCCAAAGGGAAAAACGGAACCTTATTAGTTCCTATAGGTCTATCTCAGAAACTCATTGACGTAGAAGGCTGAAATTTGCACACAACATCCGGTATAACCTCTAGTTAAACGACAAATACCGATGGTAGCGATACATCGACTGGTTTTAGAGTAATTAGTAATTTGGTGAAAAAAATGTTTATGTTTAAGCTGTTTCTTTCTTGATTTACGAAAAAAAATGGATATGTATACCTTTTTTTGTAGATCATGCTCGTAGCTTTGTTCCGAAGACTGCGGCAAAGCTAATATCTTAAACGATATTTACAAAAAACTCACTATTATAATGTATGCTCGTTTTAACCATTTTTCATTCGTTATTGGTGTGTTCTCTTAATCGATTCCAATTTGAATTTTTAATGCATACTGAACTCATACACAGACCACACTCCACACTAGTGATTGTGCTCTCGGTCATCTCCATTCCTTAAATCGTATTCTCTTAATCTTTTTCTATTGGAACTTTTCCAATGAATACTCTTCCTCATGCATATTGAAACATGAATGTGTTTTTAACTTTTAACGTAGCTCCCACGTTGCCATGAGAAATTTGGAAATGATTCTGGCCTTCTGACTTCTGAGTTATATGTTTCATTTTAGTATTCGTTGGCTGTTAATGAAAACTTCACAAATTTTTTAGTTATCATGATCCCAAATGGTTCCAGGTAAAAAAAGGAATGAACTAAGGCAAACACACACACATCATAAGTTATGTGTCGGCTAATATCCCCCAATTAAGGAATGCTAAACAATGGTTCCGCCGGAAAATGGGAATGGAGGCGGAGGTGGTTGTGGTTTAAAGTCACACGCACATGCTTTCGATGCGTCCCACCTACTTACAAAAAGAAAATAGTCTTCGCAATTTCTAACTACAGCGAAGTACGGAACCTTTGGTGCGCGAGTGACACTCGCACTTGGACGGTTTTTTAAGCTTATCTCTCGTTTTCCATTATTTCATTATAGAGGCGCCAAAATTGGCACTTTTCCCCCCAATCTGGGATCACTGCTTGCAACATTCTGTAGGACCCTGCAGGCAGGATATTGAAAAAATCAAACCGCTGTCTCTTTATGCTGTAGAGTAAGTAAATGTAAAGACGGACTTCAAATAGCGTAATTTTAATTGCTTTAAAACTCAAAAGTCGGGGAACAGAAACTCCTTTGGGTAAAACATAGCTTGCCATATGTCCGCAACTTAACCTTGCTTTTGCTTCTCATCTCGAAGATTGAGAAGTATTTGCAACAGCTCTCCGGCAATTGTTTCAAGCGGACGCAATAGTGTTCAGCGCGAGTCATAAAGGGTTTTCCAATAAGAGGTGTTATTTTGGTATTCAAAAAGGAAAAATTTTTTGAGATAAATGATCTGATGTTTATTTCATAATAAAGAGGAAGGTATGCCGTTAATAAGGAAAAACAACATCAGCCAAATGGCCACCACGAGCACGCATACAGGACCATATCCTTTTCATGAAATTTTCCATAACCAAATCGCAAAGTGGCTGCCCTATGTCCTCGATAACCTCACGAATTTTATCTTTGAGGTCTTGAATCGACGCTGGGCTGTTGACGTAGACCTTATCTTTCACGTGGCCCCAAAGGAAGAAGTCGCAAGGTGTTAAATCACAAGATCTCGATGGCCAATTGTGATCACCTCTTCGAGAGATAACACGGTCCGGAAACTTTTCCCGTCAAAGATCAATGATTTCGTTTTTTGATGATCGACCGGCTTGAGTTCTTGTGTTAACTGAACTTTATAAGCCTTAACACCCAAGTCTTTATGCAAAATACGGTGTAATGACGTTTGTGGAATGCCCAATTCTGGACAAACCTGGGTTTTCTTTAACACTTTGGGCTACAGCAGCAATATTCTCAGTTGTTCTTGAGCGACGTGCACGGGTTTTATTCTTCACATCACTAACTTGTCCCAACAGCTCGAATTTTTCCACCAATTTCTGTATTGCGGTCCGACAAGGTGTTTCCGACGACCAAAAAATGCTTTAGTTTTGCGAACTGTGACTGCAAGATTTTCACCATTTTTGTAGTGAATTTTAATAGTTTCAATGCGTTGTTGAAGCGTGTATCGTTCCATTTTGAGTAATGGCGTAGTTTCTACTTGTCAAATGTCAAAGAATAAAAGCTTCAAAAGTGACAGCTACCGAAATAGCGGGTCATTCACAATAACACCTCTTATTGGAAAACCCTTTATTATCTTAACAAGGTCTTTGGAGTCATATTGTACTGGTTTCTTAAATAATAACTTGCGAGGTTAAAGAGCTGTCTTGATCATCGAATGCTGCAAGACTTCATGAGAGTTTAACGACTGAGGGCACGGTTTTTTGTTATCCTTAATCGCTGTGATTTTCCCCAGATAATCTTCTGATATATTTTTTTTCAACCGATTTTGCTCCATGAAAGGTGCCTCGCCCGCATTCCAAAAAATGGTAGCTGGTCCATCAGGCAACACACGTTTAAATTTCAAGACGAGTGTTTAAAATGAAAGCTTGCATTTGGGATGCCACGCGCAGTTAACCAATCTCGCCCAAACTTTGCAAAGTGCTTTGGTCAGACAATCACATTGGTTCACATAGGTTCCAAGTTTTGGAGTGTTAGCTCTTAAGTATGTCGCAGAATAGCATTTTAATTTTGTAAAAGGTGCCACGCCCATTGCGCGAAACCGCCAAAATTTTGTAAAATCCTTTCGTTAGGCAATTTAAGTCTACATACTCGTAGCATATTTCAAGTCTGAAACTGTCCTAAATGTGTGAATATTGTGTTTTAAATGGAACTGTAGTATGGGAGAGGTGCTTTGTATGATACCGCCCACGATTTCCAAAGGCCCTCGCACAGTCACTTCACATCTATGTAGCAATGTTGGGAACTATGGCTGCAGCAGCTACATGATGTTAAATGTTTATTGTGTGTTTGGTGGCACGGTTCCTAATCTAAAACACTTCGCATAGTGCTAGAAACACTCTCAAAATACTTATACGAACGATCGACGATTCATAAATATTAGATGGGATGAAGATTGTAGAAGCGTATAAAAGATTAACAGACAGACGGACTTGTTGCATTCAAATTCATGCATATTATACAGAAGGCCAGGTGTCCAAAATTATAGACGTACATCATGACAACAATCATAAGGAACCTTCAAGTGGCCTTGTCCCCTTTAAAGGCTATACCGCACTTAGCTTCGTTTCAAAACGGGCAACACATTTCCGTTTGCATTTCATAATGCCGCGGAAATTCTTGGCAAAACTAGTGCGCATCTAGACAAAACCAACCTATTCAACGAGTAAGACAAAGTGCAAACATTAGCCAACAACAGTTTTCCTGGTTGCAAATGTTTTTTTTTAAATCTCTCTAATCGTTTCCAGTAGAGAAAGATTAAAGTGGACTGCGTTTACGGTGACTATTTTCAAAAATAAATGCAACAGCATTTCAAATAAAACATAACTGCATCCGAAAAATCCTCGAAATGGCTGTGTAAATGTGCGCGCGTAATTAAATCCTCGGAGCGTCACTAACCACACACCATTAAGTAAAATGCAGCTCATTTCCATACGTGTGCCTTGCTCATGTTGCATTTTCCCACTTATTACACGCAAAAACAAAAGATAAACACAGGACTACAAATATAATGTGCACTGTAAAACGTCCTGTATTTTTTGAAATAATTATATGGGACAAGGTTTCGTTTCCCAATGCGGTGCTGTACTTTTGAATACATGCACCATCGGATGGTCACCGTGCAAAGTGCATAGTAACAGCTCGTCACTATCGGTGATAAAAATGAAACCGGTTTTAGATTATGTTATGTCAGTTTTTGAAACAGAAAATACTGCACAATTTTGTTTTACTTACAGCTGTTGTTGTAATTTGTAATTTAACAAACAAAGAAATAATAATATGTAAAACTAAACGCGGCACTGGACTACCGAACGAGGGGTCTCAAGTTGAATCCACGGAAAAATACAAATACGAGTATAGGTGTCATGAAAGAGCTTCTTAATTCAGTCGTTTGGACTCGTCATCAAATTGAAGGTTCCATTCGTCCCAAAAGTAATAAGTCATACAAATCGAATGGTTGGGGTTGTAAGAAGATAAGTCTAGGGTACCTATATGCAAACCTGTTGGGAGAACTATTTATTTTTATTTTTAAACGTGATTTTAACACAAATTCGGACAGTTGTCAGTCTGGGTATATTCAAATCGAACATTTTTGATAGGGATTCTCTGCAAAAATAAAGGGTCATTCATTTGTCGGTTTCGAAAGTAAAGCTAGGTATATAAAACACACACAGCGATACGTTTTTGATGAAAATTTTATTTCATTATAAAGTTTGGACTTCCCATTAAGTGTGAAATACAATATCATTTAAAAGGCCGCTTCGGGAAGATTTTTTAACCACTTTTTCGCACATTTCGGGCGGTATCTCGGCCATAACTTGAGTACCTAATGTTGGTTTTTAATGCGTCTAGCGTTCGGGGGCTATTCGCGTAAACACGGTCTTTTGCGTAACGGTGTCGAATCGCATGATCTTTGTGGCCAATTGACTCCGCCAGAACCTGAAATTACGCGACCAGGTAACTTTTTACGCAATAAAGCCATAATTGAAAGAGTGTCTACGTTTGAATCACCACTTTTGTAGTAAGTTTTAATAATTTTAACGTGTTGTTCGATTGTTAAGCGATCCATTATCGTAAATGGCAAACATTCAACTAATATTATGACACTTCAAATGACAGCTGAGTTTGGCAGGTGTCAAATGCCAGCGCTACCAACTTGAAACCACGAAATGAATGTTTTAAGTACTTGTAGGATTATCCAATTTAAAAGACATATCGAAACTTTTCGGCTTTGTATAATATATGCTATTATAGTGGACTTCAAAGTCGATAAACAGAGATGTTGTATATCGATCCGCAATTACACCGTATGAACTTATGATAAATAGCCTTCGTTGCTCGAAAAACAAGTCGAAAATCAGTCTTTTATCTGACAATTATTGTCTACATTTGGACGGCATACTTTTGGGAGCGGATCGAAATGCTGCTTTCAAAATGCTGTTTTGCAAAATTCTGTCTTCTCACATAAAAAATCAGCTTTTCAAAATTCTGTTTTTTTTTGTTCGGATTTACAAAATTCAGCCTTTCAAATTTAAAGCAATAAAATTCTGCATATTCTGCTTTTTACAGAACTAACGAATAATGTAAGCAAAGTGAAATAAAAATAAAAAAAATAAAACAAATTTAAATTTATAAAAATAAAAAAAAACTAAAAGATACCCAAAAAAAAATTAAAATTTTTGAAAAAATGAAAGAAACAATAAAAAATAAATAATTAAAAGAGAAGTTAAAATTTAAAAAAAAGAAAAACCATTTTGAAAAAAAAAAATACAAATTAAGAAAATAAAAAAAAAAATGTTCTCTACATGTCTGCTTTACAAAACTGTGCAAACAATTAAAAAAGGTTTGAAACATTTTAAAAAGCGCGTGCTAATTTCGCATATAAAAACAACTCGGATACTAGAAACACGTATTTTTGGGTTTGATCTACAAGTTTCTTATATCCGTCGTAATAAAACAATTTCAACATTTAATACCCACGATCCTAGATGGTGTTCGTAGAATAGTCTGTTTAGATCCGCACTTCTGGACATCGGAAAAGCGATAAAACATATACCATACATTTTCATGGCGACATTTTGCAGTACATTTGTGATAACCGGAGTACATTTCGAGCGGTAGTTTTCAAATCTGTTCCGGGCAAACAAAGTTTCGTGGCAACTACCATACAAAAAAAAATACGTTGGAAACTCTATTTCTCGACACTCATGGGAGCTAAAATTGTAAAATTTGGAACATTGATGTAAGTACGTTGTCCGAATAAAGCACTTCGCGTAAATGTAACTGGGCGTAGTATCTCCTATACATCAAAGTGGGCTTAGCAACGCACGGCTCGTACCCTATTTTTTCTTAGGTATATATAAGTTTTAAAATTTAGCATTAGTGAAGGATTGTCGGATTCCCTAGTATTTACAAACATAATACAAACTAGGTTCTCTTCTAAATTATTCTATATGAACCTACCTACATAAAACGAAGCTAGCCACTTTATTTTAGTTCTATTGGCGTCACCACTTATTTTATTTTATTTATTTTTTTTGGCTTGCAAACTCCGTCTATATCTTGCAATCAAACTATGTGGAACATCACCCAACATAAATGATAAACCCTGTGCCGCAGGCTCCCACGTACATCTGCATATAGAAGACAACTTTCTAGGGCCTACCCTATTTGTTTGCTTGGCTTGACGAGCACGAGTGGATTATGATACCCGAAGACGGAATATTTAATTTAAGCTTTTATTATTCATAATTATGCAAAACCAACAGATCTCATTTGCCGATTCAATCCAAGAGAATTATATCATTCCCACACACACACTCTCCCCAGATAGACACACACTCAAAACTCCTCCGTATAATACTTTAACTAAATTAATTTGAGAAAAATTCCTTTCATTCCACAGAAACATGCAAAAATCCTCTTGGCATGGAATCTGGATCTATAGCTGATTTCCAAATAACAGCAAGTTCAGCTCATGACATGGGAAATGTCGGTCCTCAGCATGCAAGGTAAGTGCTCTAATGTTTTGCTCGATGGTAGTAAATAAAATTTTAAGAATTTTCCGGAAGCCAACTGACAACAAGAACTCAAAAACAAAACAAAAAATGAGGCAACCATCCACCAGACAGACAAAAACGTAGCGAAGAATCCTTGATGACAAAAATAACTGTCATTTGTACATTAAACTGACGCGAGGACTCTGTTTGTCGCTGTGCGAGTCTCTACAGTCTACACTCTACACCCACCCGTAACCCGTCTCATTGCACCAGTATGTGTGTTGGTAATAAATTTCGTTTCGCATTCCGTTTCTTTTTTATGACCAGTCATAAATAAAAAGCATGTCCTGGCAAAGAAATACATTTTTGTCGTTTTTCGGGGCGCTTTTCCGGTTGATCTTTTTTTTCCTGTCGAGTTTTCCGGTTTTTATGTCATCGTGAATGATATTTCGCATACATGCCCATGCCCACATTACATGACAACTTACCACCCATTACGCGATATGTGTGGAATTTATAAAGTTCTTTATTTTTTTTTTTTTTTTTTCGTCACGAATATTGGAAACATACATGCATTACATATATAAATAAGTAAAGGAGTTAACAGCCATACGACTTTGTTCTAACGAACTCTGTGGAATTTGCGGTTCTCTGTTTTTGACATTGCGGTAAATATTGGAAAAAGGTTTTTCATTTTCTTTTTTCCTTTTTTTTTTTTGTGGTAAAAACTTGTGCACTGTCATCGGGAGACAATGCATTTGAAAATATCGTTATTCTTTAGGTTTTTATCGAAAATTAATTATCGTTTTGTGCTCCTCATGCTTGCAGCTGGGGCGCGCCGGTAAAGACAAGAACGAGGTAACTTTGATGTTAGTTGGTAAAAGTGTGACTGAATTGCACTCTAAAAGCGAGTCGTTTCGCTTTTATTTATTATTTCGAAAGTTGCTAAAGTTTTCTGTGGTATCGATGGGAAGATGTTTAATCGATTTAAAGATGTTTGCAGTGACCAACGGCTAGTAGGGGAAGACAGGGTTAAAAGTAACAAGGGTTGTTGTAAGAAAATCAGCCATTTTAACCGATAATCGAGATAAACGAACTTGTGGAACGTAATAAAAGCATAGTCGAAAAGGTAGCCAATACCAAATTAAAAAAAGGACCCCAATTCTCAACTTCCGCTCAGCATAATTCGTATGCGAGCAAATCCGCCTGAAATTTTCACATAGCAGAAAAATTGGTATTCTCAAAGCTGTACGGGGTTTTTTCCACCTATGCGAAAATTATATTCACGTCTCGAATTAGGTAGAGTTTTAGAGTTCTTCAAGTGAACGATTTTGACAGGCTATGAAAAAAAACTCAAATTAGTTTGGAATAATTATTTTCGATTGACAAAAAAAAAAAAAGAAAAGAGATTTTAAAATACTTGTATGTTTAGTGTACATTTATGTGTTTTCGCAGTGGATTCTTTTTGCGATTTGGGCTTAGCATTTGTTGATTTGGCAATGGAGCAGTTAGGCGCAACGGAAATATACCGAGCTATTCCAGAGCCCCAAGATTGCTTTGAATTCTCATACAAAGTTTATAAACTGATTTCGGCTAAATAAGCGCTTGGCACAGGAATTTATCGATTTCTTGGCTCCACATATGCTTGACCAACTTAAATTAAACGATTTAACAGCTCAAGGAAAAGTAAATATAATATAAGAGCTTATTTAACTGGTGTTGAAAAATCAGATGAGTTCTCAGATTTTGTCTTCCCTTCGATTTTTCGCAGTTGGAAGTTACCAAAACTGCATAGGAGATAACCGCACAATCAACCGATCAAATCGTCAGTAAGCAATTTCGTATGCGAGACGCAAATCCGCATGTAAAAGGCAGACGAGTACATTTCGAAGAGAAATTCTCGTATACGGATTTCGAGAATTGCAAATTTCAGTTTTTCGCATCGTATCGGAGATTTTGACAGATAAACGTATGCGAGAATTTTTGAGAATTGGGGTCCAGGTGGTGGAAAAGAGGTTACTTTTTATGGTTTTTTTCAGCAAGTGAATTTTGATTTTGTTTTTTTTATGAGGTTTTTTTAAATCTTTTAAAGTCTTTTTTTACTCATTATTTCAACTTAACCCCACCGGGCTATTTATAGCATCTCCGAAAAAATGTGATGCTTGCCTTTTTAAGAAAAGAGGGCACCTTAGCTACGGGTTAGGTTTGTTTTTTTTTCGTTTTCTTAAAAACAAAGGCAATATTTTTAGTGTTTCAGCAGACTTTATTGGACTTTTTTGGTGAATTTTGTAGCTTAAATATTGCTCTCTGTTTTAAAATAGGTTTGGCTCAATCATTTGCAAAATCGTAGGAGCAGCATCAAATTTAGCCGAAAATTTTACTTCTAGCCCCGCTCTCCCCTACTTCAAAATGAATTTCTTACATTTCTTTGACAGCTCCAAAGGGTTAATATCTGAGCAAGATCCATTGGACAAAGTCGGCCAAATCTTTGTGTCAAAAAAACAAGCAGACTACTTTTTAGAAAAAGGAATCAAATCAGCTCCGTTGTAAGAGTCTAAATGAATCACTGCGGGAAGGTGGGTATATATATATCGTATACTTTATATGATTTTTATAAGTGATACATCTCCTTTCTCCGGTCTTGCCCTTTCTATTTTACACAAGTATTCCGTTTTGACCGATTCCGACAATTTCTTCTACTTTGAAGCTTGATTAACTTGCAGTATTAGCAAACTCACAACGTACCAACTCTTAACTGGCTTTTCAAATAAAGGGTTTTCCAATAAGAGGTGTTATTTTGGTATTCAAAGAAAAATGCCATTTTTTGAGATAAATGATCGGATGTTTATTTCATAATAAAGAGGAAGGTATGCCGTTAATAATGAAAAACAACATCAGCCAAATGGCCACCACGAGCACGCATACAGGACCATATCCTTTTCATGAAATTTTCCATAACGAAATCGCAAAGTGGCTGCCCTATGTCCTCGATAGCCTCACGAATTTTATCATTGAGGTCTTGAATCGACGCTGGGCTGTTGGCGTAGACCTTGTCTTTCACGTGGCCCCAAAGGAAGAAGTCGCAAGGTGTTAAATCACAAATTCTCGGTGGCCAATTGTGATCACCTCTTCGAGAGATAACACGGTCCGGAAACTTTTCCCGTAAAAGATCAATGGTTTCGTTGCTTGTGTGGCACGTAGCGCCGTCTTGTTGAAAGTAAACGTTGTCCAGATCAATACCATCCAACTCCGACCATGAAAAATCATTAATCATCGACGACCAAAAAATGCTTTAGTTTTGCGAACTGTCACTGCAAGATTTTCACCATTTTTGTAGTGAATTTTAATAATTTCAATGCGTTGTTGAAGCGTGTATCGTTCCGTTTTTAGTAATGGCGTAGTTTCTATTTGTCAAATGTCAAAGAATAAAAGCTTCAAAAGTGACAGCTACCGAAATAGCGGGTCATTCACAATAACACCTCTTATTGGAAAACCCTTTACTTATAAATCTACTTTATCAGCAACTTCCTAGCTTCCATTCCGAACAATCTGTATGGTAGACTGATTCAATCGCCCTGTTTTCATTCAGATCTTCGTCATAAATGAAACACAATTCAGTTTGATTATATTTTCTGTCGCAATGCATCCGCTGACGGACGCTTTCTGTAAATAGGAGGTAAAGCCTGCTTCAGTGACCCTCCATTTGACCCACATACAGCGGTACTCTGTTACTAATTTTAACACCACTACAGGGCCGACTCTTTCGGGTACGATTTTCTACATCCTTCCCTTTTAAAGACTTCTTGGAAAAGGTAAACCTATTAGGCTTCGAGAAAGACTCGACAATCGAAATGCCTGTCTTTGAGTAAGTCATTACAAATCTTGATCTGGCAAAGAGAATCCATTGCATCTTTAGCTTTAGCTTCCACCCTAAGGTCGAATGGTCGCTATTATTGACAGTAAAGCCTAAAGCTTGCTTGAGTCTTATAAGTAAGAAGGAAGATCCCACGGTGCTGCCAGCTTCCAAAATACACCAAATTTTGCAGTTTTTCGATTTAAGGGCTCTCATGGACCTGTATTGAGCTTTTCTATCTGCCAATTTTATTTCTCTTCATACCTTACTTATTTGTTGAGGCGGCTTTTCAAATAGAGGCTCCAGCTTAATGGGCTATCCATACCCAGTTAGATCAATCCTTAGCTAAATGCCTCCAGTTGGCCACTGAAAGTCGGTTGAGGTCCCCTTCTGCTGGTGCGCGCCGCCTAAGGCGAGGTCTTCCTCTATTGCGTTGTCCCTTCAAGGGCTAAACTCGAAGAATCTGCTTGTCGGAGCATTTGTGTCCATTTGCTCTACATGTCCTGGCCATCTAAGAGAACTGTTGCACTATTTTTGTGACTAGGTCGACGCCGCTGTACAGCTCGTATAGCTCTGTTGAATCTTCTTCTACAACGAACTTCTCCTTTAAAACTCGTTAACGGAAACATGACTGAAAATTGCGCGAAGAATTTTTCTCACTACATGGCCGATGATATTTTAATCCGCTTTGTGCATACCTATGGTCAAAAATAAGCCCCGTCGCCACAATTTCCTATAGAGCCCCGATTTGGCAATAAATTTCCACATTTTGAAAGCGTGCTAGTCTTATCATGATGACTTGCCAGAGGGAGCTAGGTTAGCTTAGGTCATTAGGCGTCTTATACATTACTAGATAAAATAGGAGCCTACCGAGGTCCATCTTACAGAGTACGTATAGTAAAAAAAAACAATCGGTCCATCTAAAACTCCAGACTTAGCTTCTTCCAAAAACTAGTCTGCGCAAGTTACACTCTTTGAGCCGAATGTATGGTAGCGCAGTGGAAAAAAAAACTTAAGAGATCATTTTTGTTTTTTTGGGGGTTGAACCGGGCACTTACCCACTAAATCACTGCACAGCACAGTAGGATAGTCTCAGAAAATAAAAATCACTGGTATTATTTACTTGTCTACTTATCTAAGAGCTACCTACAATTTTTGACCATCACCTATCTGGTGAGGGTGACATCTACCGCACATACCACTTATCGGATCGACATTTGTATTTGCACGAACCATTACAGTCAAATATTCAACGAAGAAAAGCCATTTAGCAGCAAAAGTGCTCGAAATCCACAACTGGAGCTGCTATACCGGTTCTAATAGACTCCCTCAGCCAAAGTATAGCGATGCCCAACTAATCCATGCACAATTGAATGACAAAACACAATTTGTATCGATTACTTAACTAAACACACCTGCTGGATGGGCACAGTCGCCCACACAGCCGGCACTGCTGCTTCTTTGGCAAACAAACTTGAGCGGATGATTTAAGTGGCCACTTTAGTTTTAAGCTTTTGTTGGCACAAACACACGCACGCACATTCAGCCACTGGTACTGTTCCTGTGTGTCGTAAACATTTTCGTCAGTTCAAGTGGCACTTGGGAGCAAACACTCGTTTCAGAAATAATTGCTGCACGAACAACCATTTTGTCGAAAAGAAGTAAAATAGTCTTCAAGTAGGAGTCTTGAGTAGGGTATTATACCCGATTGCCATTGCACAATGCATACGAGTCGAGTGTACGTTGTCGGCAAAAGGGTTATAAACCTTTCTTCTCAAAAAGCAGGAACCTTAGAACATCAAAAGTGTATACCCGAACAGTTGTAAAAGAGAAAATTGCAGTAACTCGTGAGAGGTTTCGGTTTTTTCATTCATTCGTCGTCGTCGTCGTCGTCGTCTCCTTCGTCTTTAGCTGGTTCCTTGGACGGCAACCCTCTGTGTGTGTGTGTGTGTGTAATTTGCTATCAGGGAAAATACCTGTATGAGTTCACCTTTCGGCAAGGGGAACCGTGGGAATCTGAACGAATGCTCGAACACACCCAGCCACCCACTCTCGCAGTAATGCCATGCGCATGTTTAATACACCCCGGCATAGAGCGAGCCCCGGCGTTCTACAGTCTGCCAGAGTACACGGTTTATTGATTTTAATGATATACACAAGAAAATTGAAATGAAAACAACAACAACAACTCGATGGTAATGCCGAAGCGATAGGGATTTAATTGGGCTTTTCAGAGTCAATATTTTGGAATAAGTACGTTTAATGTCGTGATTCCGAAAGGGATGTTTAGATATTTAAATTTATGTTGATCTTGAGCAAAAGAGTGTAGAAAGTGATAGGTTGGAGGCGCGGTTTTTCTTTTCTGATACCCAGACGAAGGTGAGCAGTCTAGTTTGTTTTAGGTAGGTGCCAATGGAACGTTTTCGAGTGCATACCAACTTTTGATGGCTGAGGTGCTCTTGGCGCGGGGTATAGAGGTATATCAAGTATTGTTTGGACAAGAGGCACAAGCGATGCGTTTTGAAAGTTGTTTACACAGATTGATGGTTTGAGTTCATTTATCTCGAAGGGATCTGTGCTGGGAGTGTGAGTTAGAGCTGTGGAGCGGTTGAAGGTTGATGCAGCGATTCCCCGTGCCAAGTAGGGAGCTTGAAAACCACTTTAAGTATGACTTAAGTCTTATAAAACAACTCAAGATTGAATTGTCAGGTTCATAAGTGGATATTTCTGTCAGCAAGGGTGAACTTTAAATAGAGATGTAGAAATGTAGGTACCTATTTCTATGCAAAGTGTCATCTGATTGAAGATAAGATGGGTATAAAAGTCGTGAAGACTTTGGTTTTAGTCGCTTAGGGTAAGATCTCCAAAACCCTTTGCTTAGTGCCGAGGTAGAGAGCTTAAGTAAGGTGTTCTGAAATGATTCTGATTAGGTTGTTACGAACATAGTCGCCAGCTTGCAACAAAGTTCCACCTTTTATTGTCTGTTTGCCAACTTTGGCGAATCAATTTTGTTTAATGGTCTTAGATTCGAAGCTATAACTCCACTTGAAGTTTTAAAAGCTATCAATACCCTCAAAAATAATGACCCAAGTTTTGATTTTAACATTTCGCATAAAAGTCTGTACTTAGGTAATTAATGTACTGGTAAACGTTTTCAATTGTTGCATATTTGAGGGGGCTGTTTCAGAAGATCTCAAGTGTGCTGATGTTAATACAAATTATGTACATAGGATCCGGTCGAAATTCTGCTTTGCAAAATTCTGTCTTCTCACTTAAAAATTCTGCTTAACGAAATTCTGATTTTTTTTTAAGGGATCCGGTCGAAATTCAGCTTTTAAAATTCTGATTTTAAAATTTAAGCATGCTTATTTTGCTTTTTTCCAACTAACATAACGGAGAAGAAAAAAAACTATTTTAAATTTATAAAAATTTTGTACTTTTAATTTTTAAATAAAAATTAAATTAAGAAGATACAAGAAAAAATAGATTAAATATTGACAAAAAATTAGAATAAAAAAAAAATAATGCGAAATTTAATTTAAAAAAACAGTCAGAAAATTCAACTTTTATTTATTATAATTTAATTTGTTTACTTTTTCTACTTCATTTCGGCAGTATGAAAGGACAGCCGAAATGTTGTTTAATCAAAATAACTTCCTCGGTAGGATCTTCGAAGACCATTTTTCTAGGAGGTTCGTTGTAATCACTGTTACACTGCGATTGATGGTTTGGTGGACAGACAAAGACTTTTCCTCAGTCTTCCTAAAAAAATATTAATAGCGGCGTCGCTTCTTTTGTTTTAATTTCGTATTTCTATAATAACAATAAAATAAAATCGTATTTTTAAAAAATACCCACCACATTAAAACGAAAATAAAAATCCTCCCGGGAGGAAATAAAAGGCTACATATAAAAATTAAGAAAAGAGGAGCTAAAATTAGAAAAAAAAAATTGCTTATTCTTTGCAGAATTTAGAAAAGCAGAATTTTGTAAGAAGAATTTTGACCCATCCAGAATTTAGACTCCAACCCAAATTACATATTTTTCGCAACAGCTTTGTATAGGTACTCTAGGCCTGGCTTCTCCCAAACCTTAATTTGATGTCAGTTTTTATTTTTGGGAGGAATGGAAGGGACCTAGAATTAACTGCCGAATCCGAATGGCTGAATTGAGAAGCTCTTTCATGACAGTTATACGCTGAGTTGTTTGTTGGACGTTCGCGATAGGTGGGCGCAGTAGATGTAGTTCCTCTTTATCGGTTATTAAAAAGAGCTCCATTTCACTTCTCTTAGTTATAAAAAAATAACTTTTTAAAGCTTGAAAAAAAAAAAAAAAAAAAACAGAGTTAGGTAAGTCTTTAAATGCAAATTGTGTTGCAATTAAAAAGCCTTTAGCCTTTCAACAAGGCTAAATCACTTTCAAACTTTTGCTGCAAAATATTGTAAAACCTCGGTGGTAAAAAGTAAATTGCTGGGTTCTTTATTGGGTCACCATATTCTACTGGAGACAACTTGAAAGAAACAATTCCCCGCTTCATGTTGGACTGGCTTAGGTCAAACTTAAAAAATAGTCCCTAAAGAGTGAAGGCTGATGGTATCACAAGCGATCATATGACTCTCAGCTTAGGGGTACCCCAAGGTACAAAGATTCACTTCTACACTTAATTTTAGAGGTGTTCTGAGCCAAGTTGTAAGGTCCCAATCTGTATATCAAGGCCGAACCACATTCAAAGACGTTTGTAGCGTTCGGTTCGGTTTGTCGCCGTCAACTTGGTTCTTAGAAGGCTTATTAAGTGTCAAAGTGAGGCTATTATATATAAAGACCCTTAGTGTAGCCCTAAGGTCAAGTGAACCTATGTACACATATGGAAATGTATCGGAACGTGTAAAGAACCTTGGGGGACCCCGAAGTCGAGAATCATTTGATCTTAGTCCTTAGAAAAAACTTGACTATCACCACCAAGATTGAACTTCCGGTTTTTGTTTGTCGTCTTTTCATAGTTTTCAATGTGATTGACTCATTTCACTCATCTGATGAAGATGCAACTGTCACCCTTCTACTTCCTAAGGTAGCCTAACAGTCAGCGACAAATGCTCCCTAGACATTGACCCCGCATTGATCACAAAACCTTTCACTCAAGAAGCCAACCTGTCACCACCGTATCAATTACAAATTATTTAAAAAGAAAATCAATATTGCCCAAGAATTTGAGGTTGACATTTTGACTTTATTGAATAAATGGTCACCAAGAGTATAAATTCAGGATGCAGCTACCTATTCCCTCCTTATTGGCATACAATATCAAAAGCAGTTCGCCCAACATATTATTCCTCCTTGAAAATGCAGATGCAGTGCCACTCACATCAGCAATTTATTATTCCACACCAAATGTCGTACAGTATAGCAGGAATATTTTAAACGTCATCTGTGGAACGAGACCAATTTGAAATACCCAATATATATATATGAATCAATAAATTTCGTATGATCTCAAGGGGCAACACAAAAAAGAAAAGAAAATACGAAACAGACATGTTGACACTATATTGCACTTCTGTCCTGGGTAAATTTAAGGACAAATATTATCCTTTGCAACTTCATTGTGATTGGGGTTGGGGCGGGAAGGGTTGTCGTAAAAATATTTACATCTCATGTTGATTTGTCACAATGTATTTGTATGAGGTGTTTGCAGTTGCATTGGGTGTAGGTATGGTATTTCTTAAGGTGAAGATGGCCATTCAACTTGGGGAATATTTTTCATTTTGAAATTATATAGCAAGGACCGAAAGTTATTTCGATTGATAAATAAACGATTCCAACAATGCATGCTGTAGTGATATTCAAAGGGACTGTTGGTACGTATTTTTGACTTATTAGGCGGAGGTGCGGTGCGATGAAGATGTTGCGATTAATCTGTAATATTGCAGGCGTATTCTTTTGCAGTCATCCTAACAATACATTCTCATGCGGACAAGTGCACTCAGCGTCGCAACTGGGCCCAAACCGCGGTCTTTGGCCTCCAAGTTGATTGAAATCTCGCTCCAATTGTGCGCCCACCTAAAACTAAAATTGTCTCCTCTCTAATCCGGGCATTGGAATCGAAGACGCTTCGAGCCACCTATCTTAGACCAATGATCCGCACTTATTTCTTCAGGGCGATGTCGCTAAACGGCTCATGTAGTTCACTGTAAAATCCCCTGCTTCGAAGCCCCCAAATGCACCGGCGACAGCTCGGTAAAACTTGTTGGGTTTCACTCAGAAATGTTGTTTTCAAAACGACTAACTATTACTTCTTATGCCCTCGTAAGCCTAATAGCGGGGAACTGATGTGATGATAGTTTTTTAACTTTCTCCATTACGTAGTAAGAGAAAGATATTGTATTCGTACAAAATTTCGAACTCGAGATGTTAGTCAATTCTGAAATTACGATGATAGGCGAACTCAGAAAATTTCGATGAAAACCTAAAAAACCAACTAATGCTTACATCCCGAAAAAAAGATTTGCTTAAATGACTTTGAATTTCAGTCAGAATAGCACTAAACGAGTAAGTTTCGTGAGACCCAGTCGTGCACTTTATTTATATGGAGTCTTCCTTAGTTTCTTATGATAAAAGCTTTCCAGGTGTATTTCTTCGCTTGATTTCTAATGTCACTTTAAAAGATTAAAGCGGGGCCGAGATCAGACAAATTTTCTAACAAGACGACTTCTCTCATTTGTGAGTCCTTCTTAGTTCTGCCCTCTTTCACATCTAAACGCACCGTCAGTGATAACTCGCTTGGACTTCTTGGGCTTCATCTTAGATTGGTTAATATTTATTCGGCTGGTAAGTCTATTACCGTTTACCGGTTTTAGACGTTTATTATGGCATACAGACTCTTCTATGCGATGTTAAGGAGACTGGTGTCTCTTAAATATATTTTATAATAATTAATCTTTTTTCTCGCAAATCGAGAACATGATACTGGGGTTCTTTTCATCAGGCTTTCTATAAGGTGTGTTCACTGATCGTATCCTTGTTATTTGACTCGTTCTATTTGTTACAACTTCCAAACATAGTACCTGAAGTAGCTCCACTCTATTTCCGCAATCGCCACACTTAGTTTGGTCATTCTTTTTTCTTTTGCTCGTGCAGCTCATAATCCGCAGTCGGCCTTTTATAAAGGATCGCTTTTTGTCAATTTTCGAAAATGTTTAAGCACCAGACGACAGCGTCTTTCGTCGATCAATTGGGTTGACGCGACGGTTCAATGATCTGGTGATAGACTTACCGCCTTAGTCATATTAAGGTGAGTTTCACTTAAAAAACGAACCCTTTCGGTAAAAAAAAGTAGAAAAATGTCGACCAAACTAAAAAGTGTTCGGGCCTCACTGCAGGTGATTTGTGCGCCTCGCGGCCAAATGCAGTTTTAAATGTTGGACAATGTGCAAAAAGTATAAGACCAAATTTGAGCAACCTAAAATAAAAAAATAAAAAAACACTGAAACACAGCTCGTTCTAATAAGAAGTTCAAATTTCCCAAGTAAAAAAAAAAATCATTCCTCAAAGTAGGTATCTATCTGCCCAGTTGGTTTTGTTTGCTTTCAACATTCTTTGCAATACAGACGGGCCTCCAAACATCTGTACCATAGAAGTAATGCAGCTCAAAACAGCCCGTAATCAGATTCTGTAAAAAAAAAAACGAAACACAAACATTTTGCAAATCGAAAGAACTCACGCGAAAGCGAAATTCGCTTCATGCAATTCCATTCGTTTTCTATATCCTCTTAGTGTACTTTCACTCTCTCTGTCTCTCCATAATGCTTTCTCACGAAACGAAAATATCTTTCGTTTTTGTGTAACGTAAAAAGAAAACGAAAATATCACGCGATAGCGAAATCATGCTTCATGAAATTCCATTCGTTTTCTACTTCATCCTCGCGCAATCTCTGTCTCACTCTGCTTTCTCACGAAACGAAAAAATCTTTCGTTTTTGTAGTAACATAACGAAATGGTCTATGAAATTGCCTTATTTTCGTTTTCAAAGCTATCTACATAAAGCAAAGACTTCGTGCAGAATTCGGGCCTAGTTTCATACAAACGCAAGCCACAAGCATTTATTAAGTTCGACACGACAAATTGACCCAAAGCCGGGAGGTCTGCCATTTATAAGGGATCTAATTTAGGCTAGTCGCTGTACGCAGTTCCTCGAAATAGTGACAGATACCGGCTTCACTGAAAGTAATTGCCATTTAATACAAGTAGTTTCAGCGGCTTTGTACAGTGCCTGCAATTTGAAGTACAGAATTGGAAGAGGTATTTTCTTTAAAATACA
The DNA here is from genome assembly GCA_951230905.1 of Cheilosia variabilis. Lineage (NCBI taxonomy): Eukaryota > Metazoa > Arthropoda > Insecta > Diptera > Syrphidae > Cheilosia > Cheilosia variabilis. The sequence continues at coordinate 48,504,318 of OX579679.1, forward strand.
ATTTCGCTACACGCCCACTAAAACCCCCTTTCGTTGAAAACATTGTTGCTACTCAAAAGCGACTTAAGCTTCATTTAGTAGAGAAGCCTTACTTCACTAAATGAAGCTGAAGTCGCTTTTGAGTATAAACAATCTTTTCAACGAAAGGGGATGTTAGTAGGCGTGGCTCAAGAAAAAAAATAACATTGACTGGTCAACAATTTCCAATTAGTTTCGCATATACAATTGTTCGGTTTCTTCTGCTTAATAAATACTAAAACCCAACCCTAAGAGCAATTAAAGTGCGTACAAAATTTCAAATGGAACGCCCCACAAAATTCCCTCCACTCTCAATTATTTGATGCCATTATCGCATAAAATTACTACCATCTTCTTAACCAAAAACTATATAACTAAGCGTGGCGCGCTGATAAACCCTATTGACAGTAATTAATATATTAATCGGTTTCAATTTAATTTCCAGCAATTACGAACTAATTAATTGGAAAGCCCCCACCGTAAATCTATACACAATCGCATTTTTTCAATCTACAAACAATTTAAAATAATCTGCACAGTTGCAGCAGTTGCCTAATAGTTTATTGTTCTCGAGTTGATTATCGCGTACGCAAGAACAACGCTACAAAAAAAAGCACTTCATACATAAAATGAAGTCCTTTGCATTTAAAACGCAATTTTTTTTATGCCCTGGAATCCCCAAATCGACATTTTTATTTTTTATTCAAAACTCTTCCCTTTAAGCCATTGGCGGAACCAGATGCGTCTCCGCATTGAAATGCCAACAACTGAATAATATTCAATACAGAAAAAAACGTATATTTTTCCAGGCCTCTGTTAAAATACAAGAACCGATACGTCCCGCTTGACATGAATATCCACAATTTATACAAATGTGTGAGAAAAAAAAAAAAAACAACAACAGAGCCCCGACCCGAACATAAAAATGTGGAACTTTTCTGGTGTTCTCTGTTCAGTGTTGTGAGTTGTTCTTTATATTTCGAATCATACCCACACACTACGACTATACCTATATGCACCCGTTTTCCCATTTTCCATTTTCCATATACAACTCATAAAAGTTTTGTTGAACTCATAAAAAAAGTAATAAACACAAAAAATGTGGAACAAGCGCGAGAGGACAAAACAGAAAAAAAAACTAACCCACAAACAGTCGGGATGGGTCCAGCCCTTGGGGCGGTGTCACTCCATGCAATACATTTCCTGTAATAGTGCTTCCTATGTCAAGCAAAATATTATGCAACTACTAGTTCAGTATAGTATATGAAAATGTATCTTTTATCTCGTCCCTTATACACTTAACTAATAAGCGTTGGGAATGTGAATATACTCGCGCAGCCCCTATAGCAAATTTTGTTGTTTTTATTTTTTACTGTTGGACAATGAAAATGGATTCGTTAGTAATTAAGGACATCTGATGTCGGTCATCTATCGTCCGGACGCGACGGCTGAAATTGACAATTAAGCTGCTGCGGTTTTTCTGTGCTACGAAACATCAAACGTGCAAATGTCAAACTGTCATTGCGCTCCATCGCATCCATGTGCAAAATGGAATGCAAACGTGATTAATGATTTCACCTACCGCACCAAGGACCAACAAGAAAAGTTGGAAAATTAATTAATGTAACGACACGACGACAACGGCAACGACAACGACGACGACGACGAGGGAGATCCGTTTACATATAGCTACCGACTATTTGTGTTGGCTAGAGTCTGTCAACAGTTGGTCCATTGGATAGGTTGTAATATGCGCCGATGGGTGCGGGCTCGTGGTTGGCTCGAATTGAACAAGCGGCAAATTAAAGACTGAAAACGCTCAAAACCGCCCCAAGGTGTAGCGACGAATGGGATATAGATACGCGGTACTATGCTCGAGTGCTTATAATAATAACGATTTGGAAAATTGATTGAAATAATTGGTGGTTGGTGCGTAAGTTAAGCGATAGATTAGGCTGCCGTGCAAATATCAGCACCTGGGGGAATTTGGGAAGTAGTCGTGCGCACTGCGCGTATGTGGGTTAACCGCAGACAATCATTATCGAAAGTGGATGATGGAATATTGTGGTGGTGGCGAAAATTGAAAGTGGTTATTTATATACTTAAGGTGTCCACTTGACTCGGCGGAGTATCAATCACTGTGGGTTTGTGGAAAAAATTAGGTAGCTATACCTGGTCAGAAATGCCATAGCGAAGTGGGAATGCACCTGTTAAACCCTCTGAATGATTTGTATGTTGCAGCACATTATTTGGAAACCTTTTCCCCACGGTGGACATTGCACTTGATAAGTTCTAACATGAGTGTGCCATTAAACTTCCTTGCTGACTAACATAATCAAAGTGCATGGTTACTAGTTTCAATTTCTTTCAATATCGCGAAATAATTGCAGCAAAATAACATGCTCATCAAAAACAAAGTCTGACTTTTGGAAGAAAAAAATTATGCGAATTATAAGCGATCGCTTGAAAGCCAATAAATTTTCCTGTTTGTTAGGCCACAACCTTCGGAAAAAGATACTCTCTACATCAACTTCTATCCTTTCTTTTCAACCTACCTTTCGCTTGTGCCCAAAACCATATGTAACAGTAGTAATTGCTTATAAAATTGGAAAAATGAGCCTAACTTCAGGCGCATATTTATAAAATACTCGCATCTACTTATGGGGTCCAATGAAGTTTGGCCACTTGACCACTTAACAGGCAGAAAGGTTTTTACATTCGTATGCAAATTTCTTCTCTTTAGAAACTCTTTCACAAACTTTTGTCAAGCCTTGACTTGTGACTTGCCGAATGAGATGAATTTCCATGTTAGCATGAGGGCAAAAATCACGTTGTGATATCATGTGATTCGGTGTCACCGGATTCAGCTTTAAAATGTCCATTCTTGTTCGTCTCTCTTGGAAAACGAGTCGATAAAGGGTAATCCAGACAGAATGCAAAAACATATTTATTCGCAGGGAAGTGTTTGCTTGTGAAATCGACTGAGTACAAAGTTTCAGCGCAAGTGGTCGGTTTTTTGAATCCGAATTAAGCAAAGCGTCTGTAACAATTGTTTCTTTTTTTCTTTTGAATATAGTGTCCTACTGTTAGATCTTCTTTCCTAGACGAGTCTTTGAAATGCATTTGTAGGGCAACATGGCTTTTTCTCGCATGAAACTGAAGAAATACTTAGTACTTGCACCTTGAAGGAGAAAAATACTCCAAAAGACCATTTTAAGCGACAAAATAACTACAATGGCGGTCTTTCCCTCTTTTGTATTCAATAATTCTGTTATTCAATAAATAAAAAAGACCAGTGCTCATAACTAAATCGCTTCAACTGCATTCAATTAAATATTTTACCAATTGAACTGACTGAGAATTTAACTTTTCAAACAATCTCTTGAAGAAGTCTGCTATTGAACTAGAAATATTGTTTAAAAAATGGTATTATTCCAACGCAAGGTCAATAAACTAGCTTAGTCAGTCGGACAGCTGGCTGACTTGATGAGTCTCAGTTATGGACACATGAACAACTTTTTCAGTTGACTTGTGAAGGGGTAACCGACGAATCTAAACATGAAATTCTTGACTGAGTAAATATTAAGTTGGCAGTTCGCATATGTGACTGACATTGAAAAAGTAATGTTTACAACAAATCTTGTTTTTGCGTTCAGTGTTCAACTATTGTAGATCAATTTAGTCGACTTAAAGCGGCTAGGTTTTTGAATGTGCCCATTCACATGAACAGCTTTTTCAGTTGACGGTTATGATGGTGTAGCCGACGAATCTATTTAGATTTTTCGTAACTGAGTACTAAGTTGAAAGTATGAGAAATGCTGTTACCCTGTTGAACTAAAGCCTTTCAAACAATTTTTAAGCGACCTAAGGAAAACCACTTGCAAAATTGTACTTGTACCTCGCTCACTCGTAAAAAAAAAATATATTTGGCGCTACAAGTCCGTAAAGGTACCCAAACCATTTGTTATAAGTGGGTTTTTATTTTTGGAACGAATGGAAGGTCCCTACAATTTTATGCCGCGTTTGAACGACTGAACTGAGAAGCTCTTTTATGGCAGTTATACTCTGGAATGTTTGTCAGACGTACGCAAGAGGCAGCACAGAGGAAAAGTCCTTTAGGATGTAATTTTTGTGGCTCGAATCTGAGCTGAGTAATCCTAAAAGTATACTGTACATTATGTACAAGTAAAAGAACTTAGTTCTTAATTATACAAAATCACTCTATTTTAATTCAAATTAAATTAAATTAAATTAAATTTATTCAGCACTCTAACCACTGGCCGACCAACCATGTGGTGAAAAGGAACGTCTAAACTTTTGTTTTTTACCCCATTTAACTATCTATTTTATTGCATTTGCGAATCTTAATTTATGTAAAATGAAACTGGAATTTGTTTAAAAGCAACATTCACCCGAGTCTTTAAACTTAACAATATTTTGGTTTTTGCAAAAAAAAAAATATTATTTTGAGGACATATATAGATGGAATTTTTTTTTTACTAGCCTTGAAAAGCTAATTACCTATAAATCGTCTTACATTTTCGAAGCACAATAATTTTAACTTATAACTTCGTTAACATAACGAGAAAATATAAATATAAAATATATTTTTTGCCTAGAAAATTGAATAGCTTTTCTGAAACAATAAATATTTGGTTTTGAGTGTCATTACTCCATAAGTAAGGTGGTCTAAAATTATTTACATTTTTAAAATAAAATGGATAAAAGTCACACAGATAATTTAACAATTAAATGGGTTTTCATTCAGATTCATTTCTAATCTTTGTTTTACAGAGAGCCAATTTATTGCACTTCTTTTGTTTTCTTTTAATAAGTAATTTATCAAGACATAATATTAAAAAATACTTCGCATTATTTATTTGTTATTAATTTTCTAACAACTGAAAACGTTGGATTAAACTCGCAGTACACAAAATCAAATTCAAAATCGACGAACAATATTCAAAGTGGGGTTTAATATTGCATTGAAAATATTTATTTCACTTAATGTGATATTTAATTTCTTATATTCTTTTTAGGAAACCATTTTTTTTAGCAATTTTTTTGGCAGATGTAATCTATATGAAAAGGAAAATTAAGCTTGTTATTAATTAAAATTACTAATTCTACAATATTCGAAAACCAACGAATGTGTGTCTTGTTCGTGGATAAGTGTTTCGTTCTCCCCTGTCATTCCATTCTTTGTACGGGCTAAGCAACAATCCAAAAAAACGAAATCGAATATTGTAGGATCTTTCCATAATCACGGTTGCCACTGGACTGGAAAGTCAAGGAATCTTGAGAACAGTCAGGCAAAATTCACTCTGTATTTTTTTTTATATAATTTAAAAAAACTTAATTATGTCGTGCTCTGAAGTCTACCCACACGTTTACGCAAAAATATAATGCCGAATTCACAATGTCGCGTTGAACGCGTGCGTGCGTCGGTGCGCTTTGACACGCTTTATCGAATCTTTACGATTTTAAATGCCAAAGCGCGCGAACAAAAATTTTGTAAAACGAAATGCTGCTTTGAAGCGAATGCGTGTTGAGAGAGTAGAGCATGACAGATTAAAAGTTCGGTTTGGTTTTAACTAATGTACACAAATAGAGAGCAGAATTCAAATTTCAAGTCTACTCTCTTTTTGTCTGTATTTAAAAAAGATTCTCCAAAATCGATAAAAAAATCATTCATAAGAATAATGTAAAGAACTCCCTTACCAAAGATACAAAACCAATGATTAATATTATTTTTTATCCAAGAAAATCTGAAGAAATAAGTATATTAGCTCCACAAAAAAAAAGGTATTCGTCATTTTCACTAACTAAATTAATTAATTTGCATTAGAAAAACATCATATCGCTTTTTAAAACTTCTGTGTGATAAACATTAGTGATTCTGTGCCACTCCAACTAAGAACGGCGCACCCCATGACATAAAATCAAACAATTCAAAATTCTAAAGCTGTCAAACGCGTGAGAGTAGAGAGGTCTACTCAGGCGTCGCGTTGAACTGTACGATATTTACGATCTGAAGTCGATCCAACGCGACATTGTGAATTGGGCATAAGAATCAATGCGCCTGAACATTCCCATTTGTTTCAAAAAAATAAATAACCTATATAACTTATTGATCTCAAGGACTAGTGTTTAAATGGGTTTTTTTTTTGAATATTTGCAAAATTTGGTCAGGGAAAGTCAGGGAATTTTGTTTTTTAATAATAGTGGCAGCCATGTAGTTATCCTTGGCGATCCGTATTCTACAATATTAGTCATGAACAGGGCCCGGATTGTCATTCTCTAAAAAACAGAAAACATGCACCTAAAATGTCTAAATATGACATGAAAAATCCAAAATATGTCATAAAAAATCTGAAAAATGCAAAAAAAATGGTTTCATCAATAGAAACCTATACAAAATTATCTTTAGATTTATTTTAATGTCATCGAAAACACGAGTATACGCTTTATCAATATATTTTTTTTCTAATTGTAGATTCGTAGGGTAGGTTACACAAAAGGTGTACTTTTTTGAAAAAATCTCTCAAACATGTGCTGTTAGGTTTTTCTAAAGAATGTCGGCAGCAAAAAAGTTTCACATAAATTTACGCAAAATGTATTACCTGGGGCAGATTCCGTATATAACAATAATCGTCGGGACGATATCGTTTTTGAATCTTGAATACAAATATATATTCTGCCCGAATTTGTTTCACTATCGTCAGTTTTCATTACATTTGTGGAAAATGAATTGGATTAAGGTGTCAAACTCGTAATTTTGGCACTTAGTTGCTACTTTTGGAGGTCGTCGTTTCGACGATAATCGTCTGAAAAATTACGGAATGAGTGCCCTATGCTGGTTAATAAAAAGAGTTGTGGAGGCCAAGTGTCAGATATTCGATGTGTTTTTGGCTCTTGATGTGCTGATCCACTATTAATTTTTTGTCGAAACCAACACCTCTGTTGCATATTTTGCAAAACAAAATACTGCCATATGTTTTGAACACCTCTGTAGTCTGTATTCTGCGGCACATATTTGCGAAGAGTTGCAGCAACGGATGTGCTTTGTTTTGGCATTTTATCTAAAAGGATTTATTTCGCCTTAATTGAAAACAAAATATCGAAAATTGATGTTCTTACCTTTTCAAATAAACACAATTTCATTGGTATCCGATGTGCCTGCCTATAGATAGCTAGCTGTTTACAATTTGAATTTTGAAATATAAGCACAAAATGACATTACAATTCAGCTGGAATTCTTTTTAGTGCTGCCAAGCTATCAATAAAATTTTTTTTCAAGATGAAAGATAGACATGCTCATGCTTATGTCGCATTTGAAGAATCTGTGTTTTGACATTCGAACAGATAGAAAGTTCATTCTATCAATCGAAAGTTCATTTTTCATTCGAATGTTGAGTGTATTTTGACTTTCTAATCGTTCGCAACAAATGTCATTTTTTATTTCCTTACGCTAAACAGTGATAATTGTTGTTTTTCCACATTTTCCTAAAGGATTTTTTTTTTCGGAAATGGATTTGAGGAATCCATTATGAATGGAATTTTCTCTTTTTTCATCCATAAACAAAAAAAAAACGCCATGTCTGTTGTTATTTGTCACCGATTGTATACAGAAAAACAACTGTATCAAGAAAAATGTTGTTTTTATTTGAACAGTAACCATATTTGAAAGGTAGTGTGAACAGAATGGGGTGGTTCGCGACAACGTCAGTGTCAAATATGAAGAAGAAAAAACCAAGTGACAGCTAAAAAACTTGTAGGAAAACAAAACAGAATTTATATGGCTGTAGCATGATTTTGTTAAAAAATTACTAAAAAGTTTATAATAAAGTCCAAAAAACAGAATAAAATCATTTTAGAATTGAAAACTGATGTTTATCACATGTAAAGGGTGATTTTTTAAGAGGTTTAGAACTTTTTTTAAAAAAAAACACAAAAAATTCGAAAAAATGAATGAAATATTTATTTGAATCGATAGTTTGAACCTTGCAATTTAATGTTTAAAGATAATTTCATGCAAATGTTGACCGCGGCTGCGTCTCAGGTAGCCCATCCGCTGAGTCCAATTTTGGCATACTCTTTCACACATATCGGCCGGTATCTCACGAATGAATGCATGGATGTTGGCTTCCAGTGCGTCAATCGAAGCGGGCTTGTCCCTATACACATTAGCCTTGGCATACCCCCACAAAAAATAATCTAATGGTGTCAAATCGCACGATCTAGGCGGCCAATTGACCGGCCCGAAACGTGAAATTAACTGTTCACCAAACTCGCCTCGCAATTGCGCCATTGTTTCGCGTGCTGTGTGGCATGTGGCACCGTCTTGTTGAAACCACATATCATGCAAGTCAAGAACTTCCATTTCGGGCAAAAAAAAGTTTGTTATCATCGCTCGGTAGCGTTCACCATTGACAGTAACGCTGCGATTCGCATCATCTTTGAAGAAATATGGCCCAATAATGCCGCCGGCCCATAAACCGCACCAAACAGTGGCTTTTTCGGGATGCATTGGTAGCTGTTGCAATGCTTCTGGCTGATCTTCACTCCAAATGCGGCAATTTTGCTTATTTACGTACCCATTCAACCAAAAATGAGCCTCATCGCTGAACACAATTTTTCGATAAAAAAGCGGATCCTCGGCCAGCTTTCCAAGAGCCCATTCACCAAAAATTCGGCGTTGTGGTAGGTCGGCTGGCTTTAGTTCTTGCACCAGCTGTATCTTAAAAGGCTTTACGCCCAAATCCTTCCGCAAAATTTTCCACGTAGTGCTGTAACAAAGGCCTAACTGCTGGGAACGGCGCCGAATCGACATTTCGCGGTCTTCTGTCACACTAGCTGATACGGCCGCAATATTTTCTTCACTACGCACAGTACGTAAACGTGTTGGTGGTTTAATGTCCAACAAAGTAAATTTGGCGCGAAATTTGGTCACAATCTTCCGAATAGACTGCTCAGAAGGTCGAGAATGCCGATCATAAAATGGAAGCAGCGCGCGATGAACATTTCGAACCGAGCACGAATTTTGATAGTAAAATTCAATAATTTGCAAGCGTTGTTCATTTGTAAGACGATCCATGGTTAAATTGCAAACCAAACTGAAGCTGTTTGACAGTGACACAAGGTACTAAACACACGTCAGCTGTCAAAACCAGTGTTGCCAAAACCAAACCAGCTAAAAAATCACCCTTTATTACGTAAAAGAAGAGAGGTTAAAGTAATGGGAATTGTGCGCTTTTTGGCACAAGTTTTTTTGACGTTTGAACCAAAAAGATAGCCCATCTGTGAAAGGTTGGGCTTCGCGAAACACTCTATTGAGTTAAATAAATAACAGCAAAAACTTGAGGTTTAATATAACTTCCTTCTTTTTTGCATGCTTTAATTGAACAATATGGGTTCGCAATTTAATAACGAAATTTTAAAACCTATTTTAGATAAGCTCATATTTAAATTTCAGAATTTAGAGTGTCAAAATATTACTAATAACAAATTTTGATTATTCTTACACCTGGTCACATTTGAGATAAGAATGCTACTTAAAATTTGTATAGATCTTAGAGCTTAGACTATATTTCTCAATAAGTAGTTAATATTTTAAAGATATATATAATTTTAATAAAACAATGAAAAAAGAGCCTCCATAAAAAAACAAAAGTATGTTCACTCTATATAAAATAAAAATGTGAAACGGCTGATTTCGAAAGCTAAATTCGTTTGAATTCATTTTATGACATTCTCAATACTGAATATTATTCGTTCGAATCTCAAAATACACAAAGTTCATTCGAAAGAATAGAGACATTCGTTAGAATTGACTATTCGTTCGAATCGCAAAATAAGCATGAGAATTTTTAAGGTTCGTTTGCATTTCGGTGAAATCAATTTCTAAGTGTTCAAAGTTTATTTTTTTGAAATATTCACGAAAAATATGCATTTATTGTTAAAATATGCTCAATAAGCCAAAATATTAAAAAATGTGCGCTAATGTCATTTTGAAGCAAATTTCGGAATTCGAAAAACTTTCTGATTCATTTGCTTCTAAGGTTGTCAAAAAAAAAAAAATATATAGAATAGAAATACCTAGTATTGACTAACTCGAATTTATTCGCTATGAACAATTCAATCGGATCAACTTAATAGCACCCACCGACTAAATCGTCGTCGGCGGTTCGTCTAAAAAAAAACGATTCCCTCCAAAGTTTGTCAGCACAAAAAACCATCGATCGCCCCGAACGAATTTCATCACTAATCGAATTCTAATCAACAAACCATCATTCATTATTAATGTTCACGTGTGTGTGTAGAAACAAAAAACAAACAAAACTACGGCTTGTTTATCACCCCTTTTGCTTGGACATTAAATAAACTTGGGGGAACATTTGATTATCTTAATGTTCCTTCTACCGATGACCCAACATGAAAAATTGATCTTCTAATTAGCTGAGTGTGGTGGCTGAACCAGCACCAAACTCTAGCCCCACACGTATACACTCGACTCGGTCTCCGTCCGTTGGCTGTGTGTAAAGTCCTTTAATCGATTTCGAACCATCGAAGCAATTAGTTATGCTCGGTGTCTCATATGTGCCACTGCGTAGTCGGATGCACATTAATCGTGTTATTTATTGGAGTACTGCGATAACGAATTGGTCATGGGCAGTAATCAGTTGTGCTGCATGGTGTTGTCTTGCAGCACGTATTGGTTCGTTTCGAATGCACATCGTCGGAGAATCGGAACTATGTTGGATTTTCTTTTAATGATGTAGTTTTGGCTATAAATTTGAACGGAAGTTGGGGGACGATATGGAATAGAAGACTTCGCTTATTTGATTAGCCCGGAAGCAAGTGGGCCGAGTGATAAATACCTGTGCGCAGTCAGTGTTGAGTGGTCAAAGTGATGACTTGAGTCAACACAGGGTATTTGGGTCAATTGGATTCAGATTTCGTTGGATAGGTGCGCACTCTGGGTTGGTAGATATATAATTTACTCATTAAATAAATGGCAGCACTTAGCTATGTCAGGTGGAGAGGCTTTGATGTAGGGAGAGGTCGCCTGTTTGCCACTTAATGTTATAGAAAGTTAAGAGATATGAATGTCTGCAGGCCTTTACTTAAGTGGCAGCTAAACTTATTTGTTTTGTATATTAGCAATTGGGGGCTTCCGTATAGGGTACAATTTTGGTATTGAGGAGGCTATATTTGGTTAAAATATACCATTGACTCACTAAAGTCCTGATTATACGGTAGTTAGTTTCACGATTTAGTTGATTACCTACCAAAAGTGCACAGGATTGTTCGCGACGTAGGTATATCTCGTCTTCCTACAATTCATCTCAACTCATACAACAAGTTCAAGGTACAACTCATCTAAACTAGCGAAAAACTCTTCCATTCAGACTTATTTGGTGTATTAAGGTTAGGTTTGATTTTTTTAGCATTCCTTGAAAAAGTCTAAAGCTATTTGCAGGTTTAAACAAAAATAAAAACAAAATCATAAGCAACGTCAGGGTTGCTCGCATTTATTAGCTTTTATAGTTGATAGAGAACAGCTCAACCTACTTGAGGAAGCTGTCCCTTTCTTATCGAGTTCGGCATCTTCTTGACAGGCTTCTACAAATAACAAATGAATTGAACCTTAATAGATGGGTAGCTGTGGTTCGTACTAGCTGCCATGCTTGATTCGTTTTAGTCTTTTGACTATTTGCATCTCGCCTTTCATCCAAGGTGTGAGGGAAGAGATCTCCAAGTAGTTGTCTTCTTTCCTCACATCATGGCTTATGAAAAGAAACGAACTAGGAAGATGCGTTCTTTCCTCTGCAAGGCGCTGGAGATTGGGTGCTCCGTCTTTGCTTTTTAATTTTCGGGCAGAAATGCTACCTTTCCCGGCCAAATCGGTGCAGATATTTCTGATCGCTTCTGAACAGGAACTGTGAAAAGGCTGAGTTGGAATATGCATAATCAGGGGTCAGGTTTCAGGTCTACCTTTCTTGTCTGGTGACAAAGATCTTTTGTCGATCTTATTCCTAAGATTGTACCTACTAGTTGAACCTTTTGACCGTCAATGCAATATTTGGACTACCTATGTTCCAACATGTGTGGAATTGGGGTCGAATTGAGACTGTTTACAAAAATATTGGTTAGAAGCTTCCTATGCACCTTTTCGTTGTTCATAATGAACGTTCTTTTTGTTGGGCTTTTACTTAAAACACAATCCATATTTTCATCATAAAAACAAGCTAATACCTCAGTTGGAATATATGGTTGATATAAATAAATCGCACAAAAAACTGCGGTAAGGCCAGAGAGAGCTTGAAAAACTTTTCTCATCGCACACCCAATGTGCGCAATTTCTATCCCCTTCTAGTCTTTCAGAATCATGCGAAATTAAATACATATATCCCTAGAATCTGTGATATAAGGTGCAAACCGTGTGCACAATTGTAAATGCCTTATATATGAGGTGTCGCTTTTCTTATAGTTTCGCAAAGTAAGACATTCATTGAAAATCGTCACAATAATGGGTAGATTTATATTTTTTACCAAAATACGGGTAGCTGCAACACACTATTGGTTGCGAGAAGTTACATCTACAAAATTGTATTATGAAAGCTCGTCCTTCTTGGTTGTAAAAACTTAAACGAAATCGCTCTAGGGACAAATGTAAAACTTATATAAGTTGCTTCGACAAGGTATCATCAAACGCACACACTCAGCCATAAGTTTAATCTCAAAAAATGTAACTCTGCTGCAAAGGAGTGCGCTTCGTCCGAATCATTGGGTCGTATGAATAAAAACTAGCATTTGCTTTGAGTAAAAGGTTCTAGCAAAGTAAAAGCCCTTAGCAAATGCTTTCAATCGGTATGAATAAACACATAGTTTGCTAAAGTAAGTTCGAAAATTCGAACATAGCATTTACTTCGCTGTATATGTCCTTGCCTTGCAATTTCTTGGCAAGTGACAATAAATTTTGAATTTATTTTCAAATTTTTGTGGAAAAATTATCAAAAGCAATCTATAGCTCCAATTGCACCTGGAAAAATAAATTTTATTTGCCAAATCGCTTGGTGATGTTTGATTTCTTCCTCAGTTGTCGGAAAATGTATCCAATCATCGGCTTGTTGAACTATTTTTTGACACACATACTTGTTAAGTGTTAGCCAAAATGTTCACATTTTCACACGTGAAACAAAACAATTGCTTGAATTTATTATCGTCACCAATTCTTCTTTGTTTATACTGTTTTTTAACGTTTACAAAAAGAGGTAAAACATGTATAACGTGACAATTTATCGCATCCATGTTTTGTTTGGTTTTCCTGGACGAACAAAACTTAATTTAACTATTTATAAACAAAACATCGAAAATTCACAATGCTTAGATTGTTTTATGTAAAAAAGGTGCGTACAAAATATTTAGCAAAAGGTCTGAGTCAACTAAATAGCAGACACAGAATTGGCATAGCATTTGCTTTGTCTGACAAGTTTCATTCATACCGATCTGAGTAAAAGGTCAGTGCCGCCGTTTTTCGAACATGTCAAAAGTTGGAACTAACTCAAATTGGTTTTTATTCATACGAAATGTAGCAAATGCTTCGATTTTCACATTTCGCTTGAGTAAAAGCAATTGCTACGTTTTATTCATACGACCCACTATCGCTCTAATGACAAGTCTAACTCAGTGATACCAGATTACAAGATACATATTTTTTTTCAAGATGTTTGAGCTCCAAAATATGTACAGGGTGCTTTTTTTTTTTTAGAGGTATAGCACTTTAAGTTGGCAACACTATTTTAACTGCCGGCCATTTTGTCAGCTGTCAAGTGATTTATTTTAAGTTTGGTTTGCCATTTTATCATGAACAAGTTGGCAAATGAACAACGCTTGCAAATCGTGCAAATTTATTTCGAAAATAATAGTTCAGTTCGCGAAGTCTACCGCAAGCTCCGTTCATTTTAAGGTCGACATAATCGTCCATCAGAGCAATTAATTCGGTTAACCATGGATCGTTTTCGCACTACGTTTACTCTATGTGATAATACGCATCCGCAGAGACGTCGAACAGTGCGCACCGAAGCAACAATTGCCGCTGTAGAGCAAAGTATTGAAGAGGACCCGGATGAATCGATTCGCCACCGTACACAGCAATTGGAGATTTGTCCATCAACTTTATGGAAGATTTTGCGCAAAGATCTTAGCTTACGACCTTACAAGATCCAGCTTGTGCAAGAATTAAGGCCGCGAGACCATGCAATGCGTCGTGATTTTGGTGTATGGGCCGAAAATGAGATTGATATCGATGCTGATTTTCATCGCAAAATTTTGTTCAGTGATGAGGCTCATTTTTGGTTGAATGGCTACGTCAATAAGCAAAATTGCCGCATATGGAGTGAAGAGAATCCACATGAGATCCTTGAGACGCCATTACATCCACAAAAACTGACTGTTTGGTGTGCTCTAGGGGCTGGTAGAGTCATTGGGACATACTTCTTCCGAAATGATGCTGGAGAGTCAGTTACCGTTAATGGAGACCGGTATAGAGCCATGATAACCGACTATTTTGTTGCCGAATTGGATGGCATGAATGTGGATGAGATGTGGTTCCAACAAGACGGCGCTACATGTCACACAGCGCACGTCACAATCGATTTATTGAAGGAAACATTCGATGAGCGCATAATTTCGCGGAATGGACCTGTCAATTGGCCACCAAGATCGTGTGATTGGACACCATTGGATTATTTTCTTTGGGTGTATGTGTAGTCGCTCGCCTACGCCAACAAACCAGAAACGTTAGGGGATTTGGAAGCCAACATTCGTGGCGTTATTTCCGACCTACAGCCACAAATGCTCGAAAAAGTGGTTGAAAATTGGACCTCTAGACTTGGCTTTATTCGAAGCAGCCGCGGCGGCCACAATTAATGGCATAAAATTATCCTTCCAATAAAGCCAAATTGATGGACACTAAAACGTCTGTTTTATTTCAATTCGAAGTTCTATACCTCTAAAAAAAAACACCCTACAAGACTTTTTACCTCAAAATCATCAAATTTCAAGATTTTTGATATCAAGAACTTTTTTTAAATCTTGCACATTAAAAGAACCATTTCTATTGAAGAAAAACGTTTTCCTTAAATTCCATTATTATGTATATAATGTGAATCGAACAAATCCCATGAACAATTTCTGTTTCACTAACATTTTCATCAACTCTAGGGAAACATGAATTTTAACGAATTATGCGTACTGAAAAGGTTGTTGAAATTTGTATCTTTACAAAGGATTTGTTGAGCTTTAATGAACCGAAATTCTATGAAAGCAATGGGATTCTAAATCAATTTAATTCAAATATGTTCCAAATTTTCAAAAAGCATTAACATTAATTTATGACCAAAGGTTTTTAGGGTTCCGTAGCCAAATGGCAACAAACGGAACCCTTATGGATTCGTCGTGTTTGTCCGTCCGTATGTCACAGCCACTTTTTTCCGAAACTATAAGAACTGTACTGTTGAAACTTGGTTAGTAGATGTATTCTGTGAACCGTATTAAGATTTTCACACAAAAAAAGAAAAAAAAAAAACAATAAATTTCCCCATACTTAGAACTGAAACTCAAAATTTTGTTTTTATCAAACCCATACGTGTGGGGTATCTATGGATAGGTCTTCAAGGTTTTTAATATAATTTTTTTCTAAACTGAATAGTTTGCGCGAGAGACACTTCCAAAGTGGTAAAATGTGTGTCCCCCCTGTAACTTCTAAAATAAGAGAGAGATAAAAGTAAAAAAAATATATGATGTACATTACCATTCAAACTTCCACCGAAAATAGGTTTGAACGAGATCTAGTATGTAGTTTTTTTTAGTACGTCATAAATCGCAAACCGCAATTTACCTTTCATTCAATCAACTCAAATATAAAAATAAAAAAGCGGCCAAGTGCGAGTCGGACTCGCCCATGAAGGGTTCCGTAGCAGCCTATATGGGCTCGCATATAGTTAAATCTAAATCCCATCATTTAGGTACTTAATTTTAATGTTAACTTATCAATAACTTAATTAGAAAAAAAAAACACTATTATTAAAACATCGATCAAAGTTACAACTTTTATATTATGTTACTTGCTGCTACGGAACCCTTCATGGGCGAGTCAGACTCGCACTTGGCCGCTTTTTTTTTTTTTTATAGAAATTTAGGTTATTTATGTATTAGTAGTAAAGTACTTCAAAATTGAATTTTAAATTTCGCTCTTTTCATGTTTTTAACAAAATCTTGAAAAAAAGATTTTTTTGTTTCGTTTTTATCTGGCAACACTGTCCAACTACCGTGTGAACATGCATAAGTAGATCAATCGCAAAGAATAATCAAACGCACACACTTTCACATTAACTTTTAAACAAATTGAACCCTTCTGCGTTTGCGCACAAAAGTGTGCGCTTGCTCTGGTCTGTCATCAAATCGATTCATTTGCCGATTTACTGGCGCACATGAGTGTGCGCTTCGATAACTTTGTCTCGTACACAAAGTAAAATCGACAGATATAGTGTATCACACTTCCTTTCTGTAAACAAAATAATTTATTCGGAACTCAATGGGCAGGTCAACGTTTTGCTAATCACATCCCGGTGGTCAACTGCCTCGCAACAAAATCTGTCTGTGCGGTTTAACTGACTTAATCGCCTCTGCTTTGTCGGCACCCCACTGGCAACAAAGATGGCATGTCTCGATCTCCAACTTGCCTGTTTCCTTCCTCATTTCGGTAACCGACTTTACGCAGTAGCAGTTGCCATTGGACATGTGATAATTAATTCCAAGCAATAAAATAAATTATCCTCGCATAACGACTCTGTGTCCTGTTGACAGGTTGTTTGCACATATTTCCTTGCAAATGAAAAAAACAAAAAATGAACAATTCCCCCGCACTTATAATCCCCTTTTGATATTTTAATGAGATTTTTTTTAAATCGACTGTCAGACCAAATGTCGTAACATTTAATGTTTGCAATTCTCAAAATCAAAACATTTCCGCGGCTTTTTGTGGGACCAGGTATACATACACACACTGTGGCGGCTTTCGGCTCCACATCAATTTGTAACTTGTTGCTCTCGCTGGATACTGGTGCTGCATACCACCAGCTTCACCATCTCATCGTCACCACGGTCATCAGTTTAAATGTCCGCCCATAAAAACTCATTTAAAATGCTAATGACATTGACTTTATCCTAAAGTCATCATGGCGAGCTGCCTACAGTCGACTGTGTAAAAAAAAGGAAGAATTTTATCTATCCACACCAGTCAAGAGTATATTATGGATGGACGAACAGTGGGGCCCCAACAAGTGCTTAGGCGTGCGCAAACAAAATAAAAACACTTGAGGTCACTTGATTTCAGTCGATCTTCACATCTAAGTAACCAGTAAATAAAATGTGAAGAGATACATCTTTTGTCGGTGGTGGGACTTGTGTTTTTGTTGTATTTATTGCCTTACAATAAAGATAAGATTTAATTACATAAATTTAGTTCGATTTGTGGGGTCATTTGCGGAATGTGTCACTGGAATATTTGGGACGTGGCTTGTCGTTTATTTTTAAGTGGCTGTTGGAATAATTGGATATGAGGAGGACTGTAAAAAGGAAAACCGGACGTGGCAATAGCTCTTTTGATTTTAATTGCAGTGCCGACTTGTCAACCTGAATGTGAGATAAACACTCAGAACTGCCTAACAGGCTTTAACAACGTTACTCAGAGTTTGAATTTTATTTGGCAACTGTTTCGATAGTACAGGTACAGGTCACAAATTCCCTATCGCATTTTGACCTGATGTACGAGGGAATGAAGTGTTATTTAGGTCTATTTTAAATCGGCTTCACTGCGTTTTGAAAATCAAATGTGAGTGAATCTTTTGTGTTGTAAGAAGCTGGGCCTAAAGGTCCTGTTGCGCTAGATATTCTAATATGTCCCTTAGGAGACGATTCTGATGTTGATTGAAGAATGTCTACTTAGGTATTACAGAGCAGATCAGTCGTAACAGTACCTACTACTTCCTAAATCGACGATAGTTGGTAATCGGATCTTTGACTAGACTTTTCGTATTCCATACCGGATACACATAGACCTTCTGAAGTTGTTCCATGACATAAAATGTTTTCCGCAAATTCCAACAGGTATTTTTAAAAATTGTATTCATTGTATTGCAAAGTCTCGTTAATAAGGTTCTACTGTTAGAAGTGACTAGCAAATGCCACTGAGAATGTAAATAATAGAATAAAAATATAATTTTTTATTTTTTTTAAACCATAACTAATTTTATTGAAAGAAATTCAGTTACCCAGCTCCATCTGTTAGTGAAATTTAAAACCAAATATAGTTATAGGGTGTTTATCAAGAGGTACTAAAATATAAAATGAATTGCAACGCAAAACAAGACATTCAAATGCACACGCTTTTGACTTTGTTGAACTGATCACTTAATTACTTAAACTATGATTTCGCAATCGGAAACTCTAATTTTTGACTACGTTTTTGAGCAGCTGGGGTGCAGTGTTGCCTGAAATTTTCAAACGGCATATGCTAAATTAAGAAATAAATATGCTAAATTATATGGAGGAATAAAACAAAATATGCTAAGGTTTTAAACAACGACTTTATCAAAAAAAAAAGTTAAAAAAACAATAAGCCATAAATATACGTATATATTTCTGTCCATTAAGAAAGAGACTTAAATTTATTGGAGCAGCAATTCAAGGCTCACGGGCTTGACTTCTGATTTGATTTTTGATTTTAAGGTTTAACACTTTGACCGCTGATACTTTAAATTGACAAATTGTCATACAAATATTCAAATATCTATAGGAAATTTTGATGGATGGTTTCGTTATTTGTATAGCAAAATATACCACGAAAATATATCTTTTAGCGTTAAAAATTTAAAATATGCTTGATTGCATGTAGAATATTTTATTTATACATTTTATATATTTTATATGCAGTTTAAGGGTAAAATATGCTAGATTTAGCATAAAAAATGCCAAAATGGCACCACTGCTGGGGTGGTGTATTCTAAAGACGCTCGCTGATTTGTCGTTGCGGTATATTTTTTGCTCTTGCTTTCCTTTCTGCAGATTTTATACTGAACACATATATTTTTTTAAAGAGTTTTATTCTAACTTGATCGGTCGGGACGCCATACTGAATCCTAGGTACGAGCAATCAGTTAGTCAATCGTTATTTACCGCGTGGGGGGAGCATACATACACACATACTTTTGTGGCGGTAACTTAAGTTTTGCGACCGAGTCAGAAAGTCTGAAGACTGATTGTAAAATACACCTCTGATTAAGTATTTAAATTGCGGCGTTTATACTGCTACAGACACGCAATTCGAAAGCTGTTGAATATATCAAAGCCTTCTGAGCCGGTCTTGTACAGAGCCTAGTCTTTCATAGAGGCCTGCTAAGGACGTAAGACTGCACGATTTACAAAGGGCTCCTTGGTTTCTGCAGGAGAATTGTTTGTTTTTGGAGGGAAATTCTTTAGGTTTTTCCTTCATTCCATTTTACTGCAAGCAGATCCCCTAAGGCACAAAATCACTACCTGTGATTTAATCACTGTGATTGCAAAATCGTAATCACTACCTGTGAGCGACTTTCAAATAAAGCGTGACTGCGATTTTTCACTCTTTCCTTTCGCACTCGTTCTCAATCGCAGTCACAGTTTGAAAATCACGACAAACAGAAAGCACCCACAGTCGTGACACAAATCGCAATCACAGGAGGGACAAACAGCGAAACAGTGAAATAAGGTATACACACAAAAATCACAATCACAAGGCAAATGGGGAAATAGCGAAACTGCGACTCAAAGTAGCAAGTAGGATAGCATCAAGAAAGAAGGCACTCGCGCAGCAGGTAAAGGAAGAGGCAAGGTAAGTCGTAGGTGGTAGGATAATTTTGCAAAAGAAAATGAAAGAATTATTATGAAGTAGAGGGAGTCGGATTTGGATTGATTGTGTTTTGAGTAAATATATCTATATTTAATACATTTGTTGCATATATATTTGTTATTGCTAAGGTAGCTAATTAATTGGGGTAGTTTTTTCTTTTTTAATTTTCTTTTTGCGTATGCTGCGCTGAATTGTTGTTGCCTCTTGAATTTTGTAATTTTAATGTGAGGTTGAAGGAACAACTGAGTATTATTCGCGAACTTGTTTAGTTTTTGCGGAGGTTTTGGTTAAATTGAAAAAAATAGTTAAATACACATTAGAAAATACCGAATTCCTGCATTAAAGTCCAACTCATGAACTCACATGTAGGCAGCCGCTTTTCCGCTGGAAAGCTATATATCTCTGTATTCCATTATCTTTGACATAGCATTGCAGTACAAGGCAGAGTTCGCGAGTCACAATCGCAATCACAGGTTAAATTCACAGTGATTTGTAAATCACAGTCACAGTTTTACCTGTGATTGCGAAATCACGACTTAGCTCATCTCTACTCTTTATAACCTAAGCCAGTTATCCCCATGGTGTAAAAAGGGCTTCCAAAACGTGGAACCTCTACTTTCCCCAATTCTAATTTTTCTTCATATCAATAAACACTAATATTTCTAGCTTTGCTGACGATGACAGCACCCTGTAAATACAATTATATACATCACTAGTTTTCTAAATGACAAATAGACAAATTTTGACATTGGGATAAAAAATAACTTGGAACAGAAGAGGCAGCTTAACGTCACCACCTTTTCTAAGACTGTGCCACACAATAAAAGTTTTATCCATGGATCTTTTCGAAGTGTCAGTCAATCAAAAGCGTCTTGAAAGTTATGCGCTACCCATTTAAAGCAAAAAACTACCCTCATTCTCTCTTAACCACGGCCTAGACCGGGGTTCGTAAATTCCTCCTATTTTGACCTTGTCCCCAAATACTCACTTCACTTTCTTGACAGCATTATATACGAGTTGTTCAACTTGTAGGAGATTCTACACCACAATTAAATCTACAACTGCTTGTGCGCAGAAGACTTACTGCTGCTGGATATATTTTCCATAGGTGAAATCAGTCCTCGGAATGTGGATCCAATTGAGGTAACATATCGAACTTTTCCAAAACCTTTCTTAGTCTTGGGAGTTGGGACAAGCAAATTTTTTTCTGAAGACATGTTTTTAAAAGGCTACGAACCGGGCACAGAAAATCAGATATCCACCGTTTTTATCAGGGCGGAAAATAGTTCCACTTGGCGAACAAAAATCGCTAAAAGTTGACAAAACCATGAGTGGCTTGGACATTGCATTGAGAATGTCCAAGGTAACCAAGGTAAAAAGAAAGAAAGTTCGAAGGCTCTCTCTCTATAAAGTGGACTGTTCGAATAAATGAAACTGTAACCATTTTCAAGAGAGTCGGAACACCAAAGTTAAGTTTTCTCTATAACGACTGAAATCGATGGGTCGATTTTGTTTTTCTGAGGAGCGAACTTGGTGTCGAAGCTTAGCTATCGGGCTTTAACCAAGCTTCTGATTCATTTCTTGTCTAAGATCTTGCGGTTTAGGATGTAAATTCTATGTGGTAGAATGCGGTTTTGATTTGCTTTGGCGACTCGCTGAGGTTGTATGAGGAACACTAGAAGGTGAGGTACTTGAACTCGAGTAGCCTCTTCTTCGAGTAGAACTGTTCAGGCGTAAGTGGTTTAGTCCCCAAATCGGACTCTAAGACATGGTTAGTTCAAGTGCAACTCAAGTCTCCACTACCGGTATGTGAACTGCCGCTGATGATGGACCCTTTAAATGGGTAGACGGGACATTTTAAAATTAGCAATTGAAACTCTAGATCTGTTCGTTCAAATAGACAAAAGTATTGAATCGTTTTATCGTAATTTTGTAAACCAATTAAATCGATTGAAGATTACAATGAAACTTTAAGATTCGTTTATTAAAATGAACAATTCAGAAGAAGAAAAGGTTACGAAAAAGCATTACAATGTGTTGGGGGTGATTTTTGTGACAGACGACAGATGTCAAAGAATCGAAGAAAGTTCTAAAAAGCAAGTTTAAGGGTAAGATAACATTTTATAGGGTAACAATCGACAGCGGAGTCAAGGGTCCTTAATAATAATCACTTAACCTTCAAACTAAATATTTTGTAGGTCACAATGGATAATTTTATCAGGAAAATTTTGCCATTGTGAGTTCGTAAAATCTAAATATGATTATTAGTATCGCGCAAAGATTTTATGGAGCTCGTTAAGCGTTTTTTGATTGCATCTTTGTTTGGACTGGCATTTGTCCTGCGGCGGTACTTTCATTCGTGCTTTCACTTATTAGCGACACGGAAATCTTTTTTAACTGAAGCTACCTTATGACTGGTCTTACAGAGATGAACATGAGAGGAAACATTGCGTGGCTCTCACGGTCATCACAAATTTTTTTGTAGTTCGATGGCACCACCTAGTGAAAAAAATTTAGTGACCTTTGCCACAGTGGGAGATGCAAATTGACAGTTTGACAATTTAAAGAGTTCAACTTAAACCAGACAAACCGAGTTCACAGGTTGAGCAGTGTCGCGCCGTCTAACCTCATTTGAAAATGTCTAACGCCCACCGACACACCATCGAATTCCCTCCGACCGCACTGTCCCTCCAGCCGAATGGTATAACAAATTCAAATTGGTATATCCTTGGCTTATCCGCTGCCAGACTTTATTGCGCTAATAAAACACGGATGCATATTTATAATTATTTTAATTTCGATTTTAACGAAGCTTGAACGCTCCGTCGAACCGCACGGCTTTTAATTACTCGATGCGCGTATAATATTTTTGTATTTAATATTCTTTTTTTCTGCAGTCTATAACACACCTTCTCTCTGTCTGATTGTAGGCTAAAAATCGACAACAACGGCGGAGCATGGTGCCCCAAGCATATGGTATCGCGTGGCCTAAAGGAGTATCTGCAAATCGATCTGTTAAAGGTGCACGTCATCACGGCCGTACGAACACAGGGCCGCTTTGGCAAGGGTCAAGGGCAGGAGTACACCGAGTCCTATGTATTGGAGTACTGGCGTCCGGGCATGACCAAATGGATTCGCTGGAAAAACATCCAAGGAAAGGAGGTGAGTGACACAATCCGTATGTGCTTAGCAGCTAAAGCCCTCCTGATTTATGGCGGCAATTTCCGTTTACTGCATTCGGGTGATATACCAGAAACAGCAAATAAAAATAAAAATCATATCCTTGGAAGGAATTAATTCCCAACTCTGTGCCACTCTCGATTTCAGGTTTTGCCGGGCAATATCAACACCTACAGCGAGGTGGAGAATCTCCTGCAGCCGATCATTTTCGCATCGAAGGTTCGCATCTATCCCTACAGTCAATATGACCGAACGGTCTGTATGCGCGCCGAAGTGGTCGGATGTCCCTGGGAAGGTGAGTTTCATTAATTTCCTCTTAATGGGTGATATTATATTGTTGTGTGAATGACGGGGGGTGCACTTTTTTTTTTCTTCTCTTTTTCTCTCCTTGACCAGACGCAATCTTTTCGCCTATCATTGCATGACGGTCATTTGTTCTCTCCGTGTGTACTTTGGGTGGGGTTATGCAGACATTAGTCGCTCCACGAATAACACCGACACCGACACGATGGCCAAACGAAATCCTACTTAAAGGCTAACCGAGTCAAAGGTATTTTCTGTGTTATGGCTTTGGCGTGCAGTGTTTTTCGTTGTCGCGACAACAGCATTCTTGAAAAATTGACCGTCGCGTCGTGGCGAGCCCACATTACTACTCGTACGATTATCTATGCAACTGCGAGGGGGGGGGGGGGGGCGCTTGTAAATATTCTACATACTTTTACCGGCTTATTTGAACCCGCTCTCTTTCTAGTTTCTGTTGGCTTAATGGCAACACCTCCTCCTGTTTCCGCACGCTACGTGCACGAAAGTTTTTAATCTAAGGAACATAAAGTGAATAAATTAAAATGTACCATGAGTTGAGTGGGCCGCTGTTTGAGCCCCAGCTAGACTGCGACTTGAATGCAGAAGGAGAATGCTTCCTTCGTCTTGTTGGCGTGCCTTGTGTACATACACGTTGTTTGTGCAATCATGCGTGTGATGTAATATTTTCTTTAAAAGGAAATTAAATCATGCAATTAGCCGGACTGATTGTAAGTGCATTATAATTGGTAAGTGGGAGATTGCTTAATGGAAAAATTTACTTTTATCGCGAAAAGTTGTCGCGTATAGATGTCCTGCGAACATCGTTGTTCCATTCGTTCGAGGACTTGAACAAATTATTCGACGTTGGTGTGGTTGGAGATAACCCTCTGAAGTGTCTTAGCTGAGCTAAACACAAATGTGAGGTTGGTTTTAATTGGTTTTCGTAGTAAACTAGTCAAGTTGAAGGGCGTTCAAGTTCAGCGCAGAGTATTCAATTTTGGAGCTAACTGATTTTTCAAACTTTGTAGCATTTTTTAAATTCAGCAGCATCTCAGCGTTAAAAGTTGGGCTCCTTCATAATTTGTTAAGGGGAAGGCTAGACAAGGGATGATATTTAGCTAAAGGTCGTCATGTCCCTCTACCTTTAGGCACATAGATTTGTTTTCAATTTGAAGGTATTTTCGGCTTTAAAAGTTTCAAAAACTTCATTCACAGCTCTTCCATCAGTAATGTGTCTCAGGAGAAGTGAAGCTCTGTTTGCAAAATGTTAGATGAACTGACAGCTTCTGTCACCAAAATTTCATGGCACAGCGGCCGAAAATCGGATGTTCGTGCTAAATCTGAAACCAATCATGGATTTGTTCTATGGGGCGGTGACAAGGTTATGAACTTTAAACTTAAGCAATGTAATCAAGGCATTGTGACCTTCTTTAGTTGACTCCTTTTAGGGCTGAAATTTATGGAGTTTGAGATTTATTAAGTGGGTGACTAATATTAGGTTGGAAGAAAGTTTCGTGAGTTTATTAAACAAAACATGGCAAAATCTAAAATCCTACCTTTGAAGCGAAGGAAGTCGGGGATAGTGTTGAATTTTTTGCCTAAAAACGTCCAGGAGGGCATCAAAAAACGACTTGCATACTTTTAGACATGAAATAAATATTACTATCATTATATTAATACGTGAACATAAAAAGTTTCCGTACACTTTTTAAGTATTTATTATAAAACTAGCTGACCCGGCGAACTTCGTACCGCCTAAAACTTCTTAAATTATTAAAATCGCTTTTGATAGTCGAACCTCTTTGTTGAACGACTTCATAGATTGTCCGCGCTAATGATTGAATCGAGTTGGTCCGGTCAGATTTTCTCAATCAACCAAATCAACCGAAGCAGTATGTGAGCAGTTTGGGAAGTTTTCCCGGGAAGTAAGAATCACCTTTCGGATATTTTTTTTCCGTTTCACATTTCATTTCGGGTCCAAAACTATATTTTCCAGATACAAAATCGGTTCACTCATTAAGAGAACATCAATTCAAACACGACTTATTTAAATATATGTAAAGGGTGATTTTTTAGCTGGTTTGGTTTTGGCAACACTGGTTTTGACAGCTGACGTGTGTTTAGTACCTTGTGTCACTGTCAAACAGCTTCAGTTTGGTTTGCAATTTAACCATGGATCGTCTTACAAATGAACAACGCTTGCAAATTATTGAATTTTACTATCAAAATTCGTGCTCGGTTCGAAATGTTCATCGCGCGCTGCTTCCATTTTATGATCGGCATTCTCGACCTTCTGAGCAGTCTATTCGGAAGATTGTGACCAAATTTCGCACCAAATTTACTTTATTGGACATTAAACCACCAACACGTTTACGTACTGTGCGTAGTGAAGAAAATATTGCGGCCGTATCAGCTAGTGTGACAGAAGACCGCGAAATGTCGATTCGGCGCCGTTCCCACCAGTTAGGCCTTTGTTACAGCACTACGTGGAAAATTTTGCGGAAGGATTTGGGCGTAAAGCCTTTTAAGATACAGCTGGTGCAAGAACTAAAGCCAGCCGACCTACCACAACGCCGAATTTTTGGTGAATGGGCTCTTGGAAAGCTGGCCGAGGATCCGCTTTTTTATCGAAAAATTGTGTTCAGCGATGAGGCTCATTTTTGGTTGAATGGGTACGTAAATAAGCAAAATTGCCGCATTTGGAGTGAAGATCAGCCAGAAGCATTGCAACAGCTACCAATGCATCCCGAAAAAGCCACTGTTTGGTGCGGTTTATGGGCCGGCGGCATTATTGGGCCATATTTCTTCAAAGATGATGCGAATCGCAGCGTTACTGTCAATGGTGAACGCTACCGAGCGATGATAACAAACTTTTTTTTGCCCGAAATGGAAGTTCTTGACTTGCATGATATGTG
The DNA here is from genome assembly GCA_951230905.1 of Cheilosia variabilis. Lineage (NCBI taxonomy): Eukaryota > Metazoa > Arthropoda > Insecta > Diptera > Syrphidae > Cheilosia > Cheilosia variabilis. The sequence continues at coordinate 48,530,685 of OX579679.1, forward strand.
GTTTCAACAAGACGGTGCCACATGCCACACAGCACGCGAAACAATGGCGCAATTGCGAGGCGAGTTTGGTGAACAGTTAATTTCACGTTTCGGGCCGGTCAATTGGCCGCCTAGATCGTGCGATTTGACACCATTAGATTATTTTTTGTGGGGGTATGCCAAGGCTAATGTGTATAGGGACAAGCCCGCTTCGATTGACGCACTGGAAGCCAACATCCATGCATTCATTCGTGAGATACCGGCCGATATGTGTGAAAGAGTGTGCCAAAATTGGACTCAGCGGATGGGCTACCTGAGACGCAGCCGCGGTCAACATTTGCATGAAATTATATTTAAACATTAAATTGCAAGGTTCAAACTATCGATTCAAATAAATATTTCATTAATTTTTTCGAATTTTTTGTGTTTTTTTTTTAAAAAAAGTTCTAAACCTCTTAAAAAATCACCCTTTATATATAGAAGGAGATAGATGAAAAACGAAATTTGTCTACAGCGCCACCTGTTGAGAATTTTCCGAATTTTCATTTTTCCTAAATCATTCCTGATTCAAGCCAAAAAAAAATTTAAAAAAAAATCATTTAAATCCTTCGAGCAAAATGTATGGAAATTCATGTGTTTATTCACGCACACACAACACACACACGGGTTTTTCGATTTCAATTAAACTTCACAAAAACCATATATAGACTAATACCAAAGATGTGTGAAAGTTTGGTTAAAGTCGGTAAATGCGTTAAGGCGTGAATCGGCGACAAACGAACAGAATTGTAAGGCTCAATTTTTATATAAAGGGTGATTTTTTAAGAGGTTTAGGACTTTTTTTAAAAAAAAAACACAAAAAATTCGAAAAAATGAATGAAATATTTATTTGAATCGATAGTTTGAACCTTGCAATTTAATGTTTAAAGATAATTTCATGCAAATGTTGACCGCGGCTGCGTCTCAGGTAGCCCATCCGCTGAGTCCAATTTTGGCATACTCTTTCACACATATCGGCCGGTATCTCACGAATGAATGCATGGATGTTGGCTTCCAGTGCGTCAATCGAAGCGGGCTTGTCCCTATACACATTAGCCTTGGCATACCCCCACAAAAAATAATCTAATGGTGTCAAATCGCACGATCTAGGCGGCCAATTGACCGGCCCGAAACGTGAAATTAACTGTTCACCAAACTCGCCTCGCAATTGCGCCATTGTTTCGCGTGCTGTGTGGCATGTGGCACCGTCTTGTTGAAACCACATATCATGCAAGTCAAGAACTTCCATTTCGGGCAAAAAAAAGTTTGTTATCATCGCTCGGTAGCGTTCACCATTGACAGTAACGCTGCGATTCGCATCATCTTTGAAGAAATATGGCCCAATAATGCCGCCGCCGGCCCATAAACCGCACCAAACAGTGGCTTTTTCGGGATGCATTGGTAGCTGTTGCAATGCTTCTGGCTGATCTTCACTCCAAATGCGGCAATTTTGCTTATTTACGTACTTATTCAACCAAAAATGAGCCTCATCGCTGAACACAATTTTTCGATAAAAAAGCGGATCCTCGGCCAGCTTTCCAAGAGCCCATTCACCAAAAATTCGGCGTTGTGGTAGGTCGGCTGGCTTTAGTTCTTGCACCAGCTGTATCTTAAAAGGCTTTACGCCCAAATCCTTCCGCAAAATTTTCCACGTAGTGCTGTAACAAAGGCCTAACTGCTTGGAACGGCGCCGAATCGACATTTCGCGGTCTTCTGTCACACTAGCTGATACGGCCGCAATATTTTCTTCACTACGCACAGTACGTAAACGTGTTGGTGGTTTAATGTCCAACAAAGTAAATTTGGTGCGAAATTTGGTCACAATCTTCCGAATAGACTGCTCAGAAGGTCGAGAATGCCGATCATAAAATGGAAGCAGCGCGCGATGAACATTTCGAACCGAGCACGAATTTTGATAGTAAAATTCAATAATTTGCAAGCGTTGTTCATTTGTAAGACGATCCATGGTTAAATTGCAAACCAAACTGAAGCTGTTTGACAGTGACACAAGGTACTAAACACACGTCAGCTGTCAAAACCAGTGTTGCCAAAACCAAACCAGCTAAAAAATCACCCTTTATAATTTTTAAATCATTTTTGTTGTAAGTGACAATCCAGGTTTTTCTGTCCAATCTATTTTGTGTCGAAGTGCGGTTCCCTTTAAAAACATTTATACACTATTCCATCACCTTGAAGGTTCGTTCTTCCTTGACCCAATACGAATTCATCAGGCTCAAAATCGTGAAAATCGAACAATGCGTTGGATGAGTCTACCAAGTCTCTCAATTTGAGTGCAAGAAGCTTGTTTGTATATATATTCGAGCCTGGTGGTGTTCTTCCTCCTTTCGTCATATCATTTCAGCATAATATATCAGCTACGAGCGAGGCCTTGTCTGGGTCAGTTTTACGACCGAGAACAAAGAGGAGACCGATCTTGTAAGGACGGCTAGTGCCTTCCAGTATACCTACTTCTCGTTTTTAAGATGTGGTTGTGGTTGAAGCGTGCGCCTTAAACTCGACCTCTTTTCCATTTGCATGTCGATTAATCTACGAGCTACTTTCGTCTCCCCAATTGCCAAGCTGAATTACTCAAAGTCAAAACCTGTCGGCTATTTGACCATTGATGGTACTAATGATCTTTTTAAACGCTGAAAGGGTCAATACATTTTTTCGACTTTCACGTTTAGGCGCAGGGCACACATTCCGTAATTTTTCAGACGATTATCGTCGAAACGATAGACCTCCAACAGTAGCAAATAAGTGCCAAAATTACGAGTTTGAGACCTTTATACCTTAAGAAAGACCTTAAGGAAATAATTATGAGTCATAGCGTAATTGCGCATTAGGTACCCCCGACCTAACCTATCTTTTCATGTCTTTTGGTCTTTCCAAAGTTACACTCCATGGTTGAAATGAATATATCTGTTCTCCGTGTTTTTACCTTACTAAGACTTGTCAAGTTCCTTAAACAGTGCCTAGGGAAAAACATACTATCAACGCCCTTGACTCATGTTGTCATGTAGTTTTTAATCATCCAAGTACTTACTTACTTTAGCTGAATTTTTATCTTATAAAATCGTAATAATATTGAGAGGTTTCAAAGCCACAAAGTGCTTCGAATTCACTTTCAAAAATCATGAAAATGCTGATAGGTTTCAAAGCCACAAAGTTTTTCGAATTCACTTCCAAAAATCATAGCTATGCGAATATTGCCGACCTTTATTTCATGCAGACGACACAAGATATGCAAGTTTGCCTTGAGTCTCCGATAGATTAAACATAGACAGGTTAAAGGTCCTCAAACCAAGCTGCTCAACAACTCTCTCTATCTGCTCGATGTTGACAACCACGATGTATGCTATTTGACCGGTATAAAGTTTATACAGGTGTCTTGAAGACAGCTTCATTCGCCGGTATGGGTTTGTTTGTTAAATTGATGATAGCATCCTTTGGTGACTTCAGGCGTTTTTCTTTTTTAGCTCAGAGCTCAGCACTCAACTGAGCTCGAGCATTATGAGCGCGCTCAGATTGCTCTGAGGTATTTATAAAACACACTTGAGCACATAGTTGCCATAAATTGAATATTTATTAATTGTTATTTATTAAATTGGTCAATTTTCAGTTCCAGAACAACAAGGTTCGTTCGCCATTTCACCTATTTTGATTATTCTGTTTTTTTTTCTTCTGTTAAATGTGACTGGAGGTGTGTAATCAGCTTTTCACTCAGCTTCAATTTATTCTAAGGTCATAGAGCGCGCTGATCAGAGCGAACAAAAAAAGAAACACAAATTCTGAGCTCTGATTTATCTGAGCTTAAAAAGAAACACGAACTTTTTGTATACAAGTTCAGGTTCTGCTCTGAACTAAAAAAGAAAAGCGTCTAGTTCAGTATGGAGTTTGGTGCTTGGCTTTGACAAAATCATCTTGGCCTTGCTTAGACTTACAAAGTCGGTACTTTTGATCAAAACTGCACTTTAAGTCGCTGTTTTAGCTACGTCTCTGCCACCTTGCCGTTGGTACGTTTTTCACAAAATCATTGACACGACATACGCAAGCTACGATTGCACAATACACATGCCACTTTTTATGTCAAATTTTGACATGCTGACGTCAAAATGTGTCCTATATTTTTCACTACGTGTGATCGCCTGTCAAGGGTATGGTCACGCGGGCTGTTGCAGCACACATTCACGAAAGACACGCGAGTGACCACCGAATGGGCGTTTTTTTGTGACGTCAGCATGTCAGAATTTGACACAAAAAATGACACATGGAATCGTAGCTTCAATCTCGGCATGAAATTTGTGTGAAGTGGCTTAAAGATTTTTCTAAAGCCCTTAAAGCAAACTTTGAATCCTGGGCAACAAGGTTTGACAAGCGATAAGCTTTCTTGCATGTTTTGTCCTTTGTCGATTTTCCCTCAAAATACTTTGGCCTAACTTTCAAACCGAAAACCGAGTTTATCCCACGGAGAAATCATCCGAAGATCCCACACCACATGTTCGGGTTGGTCTGCAAAACTCCGTCTCTTTAGCATATATTAAAAGTTGGTCCCACCTTCATTTACTATCACTACTCGGCCAGATGGGTTTCTTGGAATTTTCCACACACACCATGATATGCTATTAAAACCGCAATAAATATTAACATCCTTAAGGAGCAACCGCAAGAACCCTGTCTAAAGCCTCATAAATATTCCCCAACTCACGCATGCATGTATATCATGTTAAATCACTTCCTCCACCAGAGGACGACGGGTCGTCAAAACAAATTACAAACAAACTTGAGGTTTCCCAGTGTCCTTTTCTCTTTCTCCCCCCGCCGACATCACTCCGAGAGTAAACGATAACATATGTCCCGGGCAACACTCTTGAAAATTCGCTTATCCTGATCTAATTATTTTGAGAATATCCCCCTCTGCCAGCAGCCCAACAACGCTCAAGTTCAAATTCAAATTCAAATTCAAATAATTCCTGTAATAATTCGAGAAATACTCGCAACACGCGCTAAGGACTCATTTTGATTTAAGATGCACAACACTAGGTATATGTACAACATCCGCTTCCAATTTTCCACCACCTACATCCACCAACGCGGAGCCAAAGTCCTTTTACGGGGGAAAATTTAAATGACTTGCCCTCGCGCCGTCACCACCGTCGCCATCGCCATCACCATCACCATCTTGTTCCGTTAAAGAAGTCGTCGCAGGACGGAACCAGAACCAGAACCAGAACCAGATGTACCAGATGACTCTCTCTCTCGTTACACATATATAGACGCATCCAAAACACTAAGTGAATTCATGTACCGTCTCAGCCACTATAGTGGCACAGGGGGGAAATTACATATTTATTTCCAAGTCAAAACAGTGACATGTTTTTAATTAAGAGGCGTGATAAATGGCAGCACTAAATTTCAAAATGAAAACGGTATCCTTTGGAGCGCGTCACATCAGTCAAGGGCGTTTGTGTATAAGAAGCCAGCACAAGATGAACCCCCTCCTCAATTCTAATGACAGGCAGCAGACCCACACATAGAGCACCCGATTCTGTGTAAATGTGAGTGAGCACGTCAAAATTAATGTGGAACATTCGAAGATGGAAAAAGGAAAAACCACTATATCCACGAGGAGGTGGCGAGACACGATGCTCATCTTTGGAGCATTGATGTTTAATTGCATAATGCATCCAGTCTAGACACCTGTTTAATGACTGCCTTTGTGCGAGTGGTGGAGGGGAATTCTTTTGTTAGATGAGGATATTTATTGCCCGCTCAATGGTCGTATATCATCCGAGATGCACAGGCAGAGTTATACATCCACTGAGCATCTATTTCCAATTCCATTGATTTAATTTAACAGAAGAAAAAAAAAACTAGAAACTGAACAGAGCCTTGGGTGCATAATTTATAACCTCATTAGTGATCAAAAGTGACACCAGCCGACACTTAAGACGGCACACATCAGCTTCAGATGCAGCTCCAAAGTACCTTTGCGTGTAGCGTCGATCTCGATATCCCACTGTGCGAGGGAGGCATTCGACTTTTTCCTCCGCTTCGCTGGCTAATGTAATGTGATACACATCGTAGATCCGCTGAAAGTAAAGGATTACTTGCGTTCTACTATATAATACGTTGTGGGGTGCGGTGGCGATGGCAATGGCGAAGGGCCCATAGCATAAGATGTTGTCAATGCACACTCTTTCCACTTTGATAAGTCAGCAGCAGTGGCAGTGGCAGTGGCAGCGGCAGCGGCAACGGCAACGGCAGCTTATGTGTAATTGAATATTTTGTAGGTATAGCGCTTTATTTGAGCGTGTTTGTAGAGTGCTTATCTAATGATTTTGAGAACACGTACAAAATTCATAAGATATATGAATAAATTTGCAGCAAGTCCTTGTGGATTTCGTCGTGATATTCAGTTACAATTTGAGGGGGAGATGTGTGCGTCAAGCTCTATTTCACTTAAATACGATGATGGGCCTTGCAGAGACAAGATGAACGCAAGTGTGTCAGCCCGATGTCTATCATGTTCCCCATCATCGATATGACTCCAGGGAATCTGTATCCAATTTAAAGATATTAACAAGAGTATCTGTACCCATGTGGGTGTGGCATTGATGGGAGGGCTCATAATCTCTAGGATGTGTTCTGTGCTGACAGTGTAAAATCTCTGGCGTACATATGGCATAAGTAAGAACATAAACAAGGCTTACGTTCGAGAGCTTGTGGCTTATGAAAAATCCTTCTTTTGTCTTGCAATATCTCTCTCTCTCTCTCTCTCTCACTCTCTGTCTAGTTTAGGGTGGTGGACGATTTATTTCCATAAAGCCAACCCCACGCCAAATGTCATTGACCAAGTTATCATGGAAAACAATTTGTCAAATAGTCGTCTGAATTTAATTGGGAAGTGGTCTGAATGATTTCTGTAAATTGAGTCGACTTTCATTGAGCTATTCTGAAAAGAACAGCGACCTTAGTTGGAATCATTTTCTGAAAACTATACCATCTCCCGAAATAAATGCTCTTGTACATAGACAGGGCTAAATAGTTTCGCATACTTTATGGTTTTAACTTTCTCCATTACGAAGTAAAAGAAAAATATTGTATTTGTACAAAATTTCGAACTCGAGTTGACATTAAGATGATAGGCGAACTCAAAAAAGTGGTTCGCAAAATTGTGTCTGTCTGTCTGTATGTCCCGAAGCCTATAGCCTAACGGCTGCCCGGATGTCATTCAAACTTCGGATTTGGAGTTTGGGAACATTTTGCGCTGTAACCGCAAATTTGATTGTACTTCCCATACAAAATGTTCATACCAGTTTGATTTGTTCGAAAACGGCTCTAACGATTTCAACCAAAATTGATATTTAAGCTTAAGTAGGTTAGGTAAACATAACTGCATACTCAGTTTTCAGCAATAAAAATCGAAAAACGGTACTTTTGGAACTTGGACATATCTCGAAAACGATACGATTGTAACCAAAATTCATTTCTATGGTAATATGAACATTTCTATCTTAATGGCAAGCTCAGTTTTTCTCTGTGTTATCGTAAAATGGATTTTTGAAAAAAGCCATTTTTGAAAAACTTTCAAAATAAGATCCTGTACTTGGTTTTTTTAGTTATTTATATTTCCCAATCTATTTTCACACATCTATGCAATATTTTTGTTTGAATCTCCCCCACTTCCGATAAAAATGGAATAACAGCTACGCAAAACTTCATTTCGGCAAATATTAAATTTTTCTTAACCATATTATGCACCTTAAAATAATTGCAACCACTTCCTACACAATCAGAAACTCCCACTTCTTCATCGGTTCTCAGATCTTTACCTACCTACTTAATAAAAAAAGAAAACAACAAACCAAACTTTTGATGAACGAGAAAGTTTCGTTCGACCCAGTCGTGCACTTTATTTAATTTTAAAGTAAATTCTTTTCCCGTGTTTTTGCCGTAAAACCCCCTAAATGGGGGTATTGTAAAAAATGTCTTGGCTTCTTAAAAAAAAAAAATATTTTTCTAGCAACGCATTAAGTTCTAAGTCACTCCGTCTTTGGTGTGCTTTTATGTAAAAATAAAAGTCTCCTAAAAGCTGTAGATAGTGGTGTTGCAAGCTCTTGAAGGTAGAATTTTGATGGATAAATTGTGACCTACAAAATAATAAGGTGAAGGCTAAAAATGATTATTAGTAGGGCCCATTAAAACTGTAGAAAACTAAGTAAAAACGAATAAAACCGACCATGGAAATATCTTTTCCGTACAAAAGGAGCCCACTCATAAAGCCCAAAAACGGGCCGTAGGACTTAAGTCAAAATCTTTTTGAATGCCTTCAATGTGTGTCCATAATATTGTACATCATTACGTAGAGTTCCACATTCGGCCTTACTAACAACCAAATTTAGACTCGACTTTAAGGCTATAGTCGAAATTAAAATAAACTGTGTACCAATAATCAAGTTATCTTTGACTTTAAGATAATCGAGACTGTAACTTTCGATCCGAAAAAGATCGAGTTTAACCCATTATTTAAGTTTAAACGTCTGTCTTTATTATAAATAAATATAAAATAAATATGAAATATGAAATGGACAGCAAATAAAGAGAAGCCGCAGCTTAAATTGGACGCAGGCAATGCGAGAACTATTAGTTGACTGTGTCAAACCATTGGCTGATAGCATCGATAGCAAAGTTAACAATGATGCAATGATACAGTCGAAAAACCAAGCATGGCAAACAGTTGCTTGTATATTTCACTCAAAATACAACCAATTGAAAATTTCAGCAAATTATTTGAATGCTCAGACAAAAATTATAACGCTTTTGAGTTATACTGTAATAATTTTGCTATAAAGTCAGATGTAGTTAAAGTTCCGATTACTTATATTGTTGTATAAAAGTCGAAACTATAGTTAGTTTCGAAATTAGTTAAACTCGAGTTTACGGTTTGGTTGTTGGTAAGGCCCATTGCCTTGGCAAAGGGCTATTAAGTCTTAGCCCTTATCAAAAGTAAATGCTTTCAACATTTTATCGCCATAAAGGGGACAGCGGGGTCATTTTGAAAAATTGCGAAACATCTGGCTGACAATTTCTTTTCTTTTCGTAACAGTGCGATTTTTAATAATTTCCTATCTTGTGAGTTATTGCCTAAAAGAGCGGGAGTCATATCAAAAAATTCCATTCTGCTCAGTCTAAACGCCTTGATAAATTGTTAGGAATATTAGGATGAGACAGTTAGGAAAACGCTCTTATGGGTATTCCGCATAAGTGACCAATATGTAATTGTCGGTCGTTTTAAAATGGTGCCTCAAGGTCCCCTGTGCCCTGCCATCGGAAGAAAGAGTTGGACCACGCTTTGCCATCCGATTATAACGTTCGTAGGTATGGTGAGGGAACCACTTTTCTGTTTTGGAAATCACTTGGACCTTTTCTGGTCTAGCTCAAGTCGTGTTTAAAGTGTTCTTAGGTTAACCCGGATCCATCTAATCTTTGCTATCCTCATCGGGACAGCATTATAAGGTATTCAGTTGCAATTTTGAAGTACGTTTATTGTATTCATTGGGTAGGACTTGTCTCACCAATAGGTTAGCTTCTCAATTCCCTGGAATGCCGCAATGATCGTTTCGGGGTGATCATTTCAGGATGACTTATATGATTTATTTGGTCTATGCAATCGTCCGTTCTGTCTATAGAAGCCATTCTTTTCGTATAAATTTGGAGTGGCATTAGGTTGCGCACGTGCACTTATTTTGTCGCCAGGACTTTTCGATTCTGCTAGATGTTCAGGTCACTCGTTCAAATTTCAAGCTATGTATTGAATTTGTTGCATTTGATTTAATAGTATGACGAAATTAGCATTAGTGTGGCGAGTTCGCCTGGCACCAGATATGCTGGTCCATGGTAGTCTTAGCATAGTCGCAGCTTTTTGATGTGCAACTTCCACCATATAACTGATGATTGATGATTGGTCTTACCATCATTGCGTTGATCCAATCTGTGACCTTTGAGATTATATCCGAGGTCTTAAACGTGGGACAACTGTTCCACGAATTGTCAAGGTTGCCATTTAGATGTTAATGAACATTTCAGTTGATTATTGCTATTTCAAACTACACCAATACTTTTTGAGCAAACTCCTTCAAATGATTGTTTAAATAGTTGAATTCTGACAGTCAAATCTCCTACAAAAACTGTCTTCCCCTGGCAGGAAGTGAACCTGCTATTCTCACCTTGATTTTCTTTCTACTGAGGCGACTTTTTTGAAGACCTGAATTTCTTATCTTGAAATGACGTCTTTCTGCATTAGCAAAATCGTTAATAAATAATATAAATAAGTGCACCCTACCGGTGTGAGAAAAATAGGAAAGATTTATTCGATCACCCAATCTGGGGGTCAGGTTCTGTAAGACGAAACGATCAAACGTTTTCGTGCGCACGAATGATTTGCCCTATGTTACACAAGCACACGAAAACGTTTGAACGTTTCGCGTTACAGAATGCCGAGCCGGATTATTCTTTTATTTCATCAACTCCCCTTCAAGGTCATATAAATGACAACTAAATCGCTGATACTCATACTTTCCCAGAGCAACTTCGAGAAGCGAGAGATACAAACAGGTTTGGACTGTTTCAGTCAGTTTTATGTCTCCCCAATGAGAAATCGTCTCTCAGGTGTCTAAATTGTATCAGTCACCTTCAACCAGACGCTGCTATTTAGCCGACCTTATAACCTCTCAATGAATTCTCCATAGCCTTTTAAAGGAAGCGTGTAAACAAAAGCAAGGATTTGTCTGCCCCAAAATGCCTGGCCTCTCTTGCCTCATTCCCCTCACTCATGTATTGTTGCAGAATGGACCTATGACTCCAATCGAAATGCGACTTCCAAGAAAGCCATCTAAGCTAACCTAAGCATCGCAATATATGAGATAGAAGCCCAAACCGTCGAGTACTTTTTTCAACAAACTTTGACAAATTTTGAACGGTGTTAATTTTCCATCAATTTAAAAAGAAAGGCTACCGCTGATGACTATAGTCTGTAGAGTGCACAGATTTTCGTTCCACTCTAAGGAGTGCAAGTCCATTCGCCTTAGAATTTTTTCACTCGTTTTGAGTTCGATTTTTCTGTCAGCTTGTGAAAGCCAATTGTCTGCAATGCGTATACAGGGTTGCCAGAATTTTCTTTGCTTTAAGCGCCCAAACCTTAAAAAAATTTAGCCCAAAGTTGTTGCCCAGGAAGAAGCCCAAAAATCGTTGAAAATGTTCCCAATTCCTCAAGTAATTTTTTTTTCCCACTACCTTCTACAACTGGCCTTTGTGGCTTGTGTGCTTGTGTCAAATCAAAAGGCCTGCAAAATAAATTGGTGTGCCTGCAAATTATACAACTGTTCGATATCACTTGACCGCAAAAGTGCTGCAAAGTTTTAAAATTTATTTTTTGTAGTTTTGTGAAGAAATAAAACAAATTAAACGATATGTAGCCCAAATTTGTGTTGGGCGCTCATTGAAGAAACTTCTATCGTTTTTTAAGAAAAAATAAAGCCCAAAATACGACAAAGCGCCCAATCTGGCAACACTGTGCGTAAATACAACCAACGCTCTCACCTCTCTATTCGGCACATTTCCATAGCCGCCTGCCATGAATCGGCTAATGAATGACTTTTGAAAAGCAAAACTCCCTGGCATAACTTTGGGCGATGCAAAAGTTTATATTTCACATCAATTCCAAAATTTAAACGAAAAACAAGAGAATCTTCCCAAGTCACTTTGGCTAAATAGAATTTAGCACCAGACAACTCTTCATTATATTCAGATAATTGACTTGTCAAACTATTATACAAGATAAACACCGCAAAAGATACGAGTATCGAAACCCAAATGACCTACTCTCCATCTCCCGTCGCAATGTTGCCGAGAGGAAAACTCTTACACGACCACCTCTCTCTTATGGCACACAAAAGATACGTCATCCGAAAAGCTATGGCAAGTAAAACATTTCCATTGTCGCAGAAGCCCTCCACCACCACAGCCGCATTGTTTCGTAGTCATCCACAGGCGATCCACTTCAATTGGGAGGGGGGGCAGAGATCTGTCCTTTCTTTGAAAATTATTATAATGAGCCAAGTTAATTGGTTGTGTGCATATGAAACTGACATCGAATCTTGTGTCTCCGAGCTTGATACCCAGCTAAACGTTCCCACCATAAACCATTCGCCCTGCACAACACAATGCGCTCCTTTGTTTGTCCCACTTATTCGTAAAAGTAATCTCCCATGCGGACACTAATAGGTCAAGATATTGTATCCCGGCTATTGTCGATGCGATATAAATTAATTCTCTTAAATTAGATTCTAATGCGTTATTATGTGTCGTGATCTGCTAGGTAGGACTGACATTTATCGGTTGACATCTGGAACGAACGTCCCAACACAAATTAAAAAAAAGGGGGGAAACGAACATCGTCTCAAAACGATGCATAAATAATGATCACCAGACAAGTGTTTTTTTTTATTCTTAAAAATAACACAAGTAATCAAATCAAATTTAAAAATCTGGTAAACTTACAATATTCATTTTACCGCACTTGTAATTCGTATGCATGGGAAAGGGACCAGCCGACTGAAGATGGAGCTATGTCCCCGTTACTCGATGTCGATGTCAGCACACCATGTCCCTTGGCATTTTGTTTTTATGGTTTTTGAATCAATTCGGCAATTCTTTAAATACATTTATGGGAGTTCTCTTTTTTTGTTTTTTGTTTTTTTTTTGTAAATGGGTTGTACGCGTTTTCTCTTGTTTCGAATATTTCTATTTAATTATTTAGTTATTCAGTTTTGACCATATTTGCATTAACAGAGGAATTAGCTCGGAATGAATAAATGAATAGAATTTTGAAAGAAACATTTATTTCGTGAATGAAATTTTTATTTAAATGCGGATTTATTTATTAAAAAAGTGAACGATTTGACAGCAATTTTGTTTGTTAATGTGAGGTTAAGCCGGAGAGGAAAGAATTTTAATATGCGACGTCTGTTTTAAAACGAGGGATACGAAAACAAATGAAGCGGGTCACAGTTTGGGTTGGTCATTTCATTCAGGAGTGTGGATGATGCAAGTGGTACCTTAGATAGTTTTTTTTTATAGACTAGATTTTTATTTATCAAATATCGTTTTAATATCGAAATACTAGAGATGGATGATCCTTTGCACTCGAGAGCACGGTTGCCACTTTGGTAATTTTTTGTTTGCTTTCCTAGTTTTGGTAATTTGGTAATTTTTATATCTGGTTTTGGTAACTTTTTGAGCAGGAGCCCAAAAAATACGAACTCGATATCAATTCATTTACATGCTGCCTTACTGTTTCTGAGTGAAAGCATTGCATTTGCATTACGCGTCAGCACAGCAACACCCATCTAAACCTGTTTTGTTCAAAAAATTACTGAATGCACTCATTTTGTTCTTTTGAATGATGGTGAACTTCGAAATATTTTCTGTTTAAACTACATTTAGATATGGATAGGTTAATCATATTATTTATTTGCAGACATAAAACTCTTATTTGTTCAAGTTATAATAAAAAAAAAGGCTCGGAAATGGTAGATGATCCCATGCCTTCTAAAATCTGGTAATTTTGTGCACAACGTTGTTGACGTTGTTTAATTGCTTAGACTGCAAAGTTCCTACTACGTTCCTTACTGAGTCTAATGTTTTATAAATGTTTGTTTTTAAAATCAAATAAAATAATTTATTTTTTAGTTGACTCGAATGGCTTTTGCAGACTTTATAGACATAATTGAGTGTAATGACTCGTGAAACATCTGTCGAATTAAAAATCTAAACTGAGTCGAATTGTGTTAAAACAGTTTTTCAACTAACTATGAGAGCGCTTTTCGCTCATGTGGACTTAATTGACTTGTGTCCGATTTTCAGTTCAACCACCAACTGAGTTAGAGGTCCAAACATATTTGTCACGGTTACCAATCGTTTCCGAGAGGACTGTTGTGGACTTCGTTCCGATCACTTCAGTTGAAACAAAGCACAATCAATGCAAATTTGACTTCAATTGACTTGTTTGACTCGTTTGGACTCTGTTGACTAACTCAGTTCTTATAGGGTCCTTAATCTGAACTACCTGGACTCAATTGACAATCGTTACTTGGATGATCAGTGTGGACTTCTTTATTTCCAGTTGAAGTACTAGTTGAATCGAAAATCTGAATTTAGTTGACTTTAGTTGACTAGAGAGATCTCTTGACCCCTTTACTTAACTATATGGACTTGGTTGACTTTAGTTGCGAAGCGGAACTTTTTTTTCTTCGTTGGTGTTTGACAAATTTGGACTCCTTGAACTCCAGTTGAGTCTCAAATTGATTTTTAAATCTTAAAACTTTTTTAATCGACTAAAACTCTTACTTATTGGACTAGCGTGGACTACATTGACTTATTGACCAATTTCTGTTGAAACTTCTGTCGAATTGAATTCGGAACAACGTCGATGTAACTGGACTCGGTGGCAGTGCTGTCAAGCTAGGTATATCTATTGCGGTTGAATATCGAAACAAAGTTGACTTCAATTGACTCGGAACGCTAGAGTTATCTCAATGTTTCTATATTGACTCATGTGGACTGACCCGTGCTGCACTTGAATATCGATAGTTGAAAATCTGATTTGTTTGGATTCGTCTTGACTTCAACTGAGGACGGCATCCGTTGAATCTAAGTTTAACTCGATTTTATGAAAAGAAACGGATTCGGTGAGCTAAAGTTAATGATTGTGACTTGTTTGACTCGCGAGGACTTTGTTGAATTTTAAAACGACCGAAGGGGTTTTGTTTATCCTATATACCGCGAGCTGTACATTTTTGGCTTGCGCCTTAGGTTAGACGCAACTTTTCTGCTGTTTCCCTGCAAAAATGCATTGCAACTGCCTGTGGTTGATTTAGTCAAAACCTTTCGTGCTTTTGATATTTTTGTTTCTCAATGGGTAGCCTTCCTTATATCAAGTGGAGGGTTGTCAAAGAACTTAGCGTTTGATTATAACTCACAGATTTTTTTTTCTTCGCAAAGTGAACGTTAATTTGTTGCCATCTGACCCGAAAAAAAGAAGAAACAGAAATGTTTTGTGATGTTGGCTCAAATTTAAACAAGTTACCTTCTACTAAACAAGGCAACCCATTCCATCAACGTCACGCACCTGTGCGGGCGGTGTAGAAAATTCTGGCGAAACGAAGACCGATTCAGCTTATCATTAGGTGGAATCAATTGCCGGCTTATTTCTCTAGATCAGAAGATAAATTCTAAGCCGAGGGTTTCGAGCTTCGTCAAGTCAAAACTCAACAGCATTTTTTTTTTGCTTGGTAATGCTTTCCATCCCTCGAAGACTTAGTCACGGTAAACCTAACGCAACCCAAGTTGCTTCAAAGACTTATCAATTCACCCGCAGTCCCATACCATTTGCTAGACGTCCTCTAAAAATATCCCACGATGAGATGTATCAAGTCCGATCTCTCTCTCTGTGGCGATTGCTCTTGATGTTTTAGATTTAGTCGGGGAAATAACGAAAGTCTTGGAGGGCCAACTTAAATATCCTTTAACCTATAACGCGAGCAATATTTCTTATCCACATACACAAATAATTTGCAATACGATTTGAAAGGTCTTCCACACTCAAATTGTTGCTCAAAATCAGATTATCTAAAAAAAAAATCCCCTTAACGGATATACAGAGGGAAAATTCCGAATAGGCTCATACAAATTTGAACAAAATTGCCGGAAAGTATTATCCGCTCTACGCACCCAACTTAGGTACCCAAAGTACTGTAGTACATTTGCGTAAACATACTGTTGCAATAAAGCGTTTCCTTTTTTTATACTCCAATGTGTACCCACTCGTAACAGAAACGGACTTTATTTACTCGTACTTTCACCATAAAATGTTTATACAACGACTTTCATAAAAAAAGGGATCAATCATCAAATCTGTTTCGTTTTTTTTTATTGAAACCAATCATAATATCAACAACATTTCAATGAATAACTTTTTTTTTTCCTCCTGCCCTGAATAATATAACTCAACAAGCTCGTTTTATTTCTCCTTGCAGAGGGCATCGTGTCCTACACTCTACCCAAAGGTGTTCAGCGTGGAATTGAAATCGATTTATCAGACAAAACTTATGATGGCCAAGAGGAAGACGATAAGTACGTTGGCGGTCTGGGCCAGCTAGTCGACGGGCAAAAGGGCAAAGACAATTTCCGCACCGATATTCATGGATTCGGAAAAGGTGAGTTATGTATACATTTTTCCATTACTCCACGGCAGTTTTTATTTATGTAAACTTTGAATTAATAATTAAGTCCTATCCTTTGTTTAAAGTTGTGCAAACTTAGCAAACTTTTCCAATAATTTGCAACGATTTTCTCCCCCCGCACGCCGCCGGAACAAATAGATAGATGGATTCAAGCGAAAATGATGAAAATTAAATTTACAAACTAAAATATTGACACACTAATTAGTATTAATATCATAATCTGTGGAACGCTATAACAGTCACACGCACAGTGTCCATGACTATGTCCACATGGACTAACTTTGACGCTTGCCAAACTCTGCATCTGCTCAAAGGCCAAACTTCCAAAACAATCGATTATCGCAGGAGAGTCCGTTTTGTTTTTTGGCGCGCCAACAAGTACAGATAGGAAAAAAAACAAAAAAGAAACAGAAATAGAAATAAAATAAAAGTTCTGCTCATCCAACGGCAGGGAAAGTTTTTCTACTCGCATTTCTATCTGTCGGTGTGTCCTGTTGAATTTAGCCAAACTTAGTCTATAAAGAGTGGAAAGTTATTTAACTATCGCAACTCTATTTTGGAAATCCGCAGATGATATAAAGTAGCGAAAAAGTTTTCAACTTAAAAAAAATACCAGCTATGAGAACACTATAGTAAAAAAAAAAACGAAAAAAATAATAATAATATAGTAGCTCACCAGAATGCGAAGAATGTAGCAGCTACAAAACAATGAAAGTTTATAATAGATGATTATATATCATTTTGCTGGGATGGTAGATGCTACAGAAAAAAAAAACAAACAAATACAAAACAACATCAGCAGTGTGGGTGTGTGAAATTGTTGGCACGATGCGGTCGTGGAAATTTCAAACTTTAGTCGAATTGACATTTTAAGTGGCAAAAGTGTTTGAATTCAAATTTGTGCTCAATCTATTACGGTTTTTAATATGAAAGGTTACTTTATAAATGTACTCGTATGAAGCGTTGAAAAAAGACATTGAAAATATGTCCACACCCTATACATTTTTTAACCGACCATTGAAAGGTGGATATTTATCCAAGTTCTAACTCCTTCGATCAACTGAATGTTGTCATTGTCAGTTTTGGAAACCGATGTTTATCAACATTTTCCACTTGATACTCGAATAAAGTGTTTTCTCAGTTAATATTGAGATGTACCCAAAAATTTCCGTTTAAAGTGCTTTCAACTGCGTTACCTCTCTCGAACGGCTGTCAAATATTCGCGATTAAAACTCTCATGATAGAGCTTCTCAACTCGGCGTAAAATTGTAGATCCCTTCCGTTTGTTTAGAAAAATAAAAAACCACACAAACGAATCGGTGTGAGAAGGCGGGCTTAATTTAAACTTCCTAGGCTTGATAGGGTCCAAGTTATACTTTATCTGACAGAGGATTGCTTGCAAAGAAAAATAGGTTATGATATATTTATATAGGATGGAGGAGATGAATTCAATTTGCTTAATAAATCGTTTCAAAGTTGTGGTCAAATGTCAGCTTGAACGCGAAAAAGAAATCACTTTCAAAAAAAGGATGATAATCTAAAAGAAAAATCGTCTTAGTTCTGAATTATTGTTTGGGCTAGTTTTGTTTCTTTTTTTAAGTACATTGAAAATGTCATTTTCTTAGTAGAAAGTGTATTGGGCTACTAAGCTAGGAGTCCCAGGTTCCCACAAAAAATACGCCAATTCTATCTTAAGGTTTTCTTCCACTGCGCCAACTCTCGTGAACGCCTGACAAACATCCAAAAGTAAAGGGTGATTTTTTAAGAGGTTTAGAACTTTTTTTAACGAAAAAACACAAAAAATTCGAAAAAATAAATGAAATATTTATTTGAATCGATAGTTTGAACCTTGCAATTTAATGTTTAAAGATAATTTCATGCAAATGTTGACCGCGGCTGCGTCTCAGGTAGCCCATCCGCTGAGTCCAATTTTGGCATACTCTTTCACACATATCGGCCGGTATCTCACGAATGAATGCATGGATGTTGGCTTCCAGTGCGTCAATCGAAGCGGGCTTGTCCCTATACACATTAGCCTTGGCATACCCCCACAAAAAATAATCTAATGGTGTCAAATCGCACGATCTAGGCGGCCAATTGACCGGCCCGAAACGTGAAATTAACTGTTCACCAAACTCGCCTCGCAATTGCGCCATTGTTTCGCGTGCTGTGTGGCATGTGGCACCGTCTTGTTGAAACCACATATCATGCAAGTCAAGAACTTCCATTTCGGGCAAAAAAAAGTTTGTTATCATCGCTCGGTAGCGTTCACCATTGACAGTAACGCTGCGATTCGCATCATCTTTGAAGAAATATGGCCCAATAATGCCGCCGGCCCATAAACCGCACCAAACAGTGGCTTTTTCGGGATGCATTGGTAGCTGTTGCAATGCTTCTGGCTGATCTTCACTCCAAATGCGGCAATTTTGCTTATTTACGTACCCATTCAACCAAAAATGAGCCTCATCGCTGAACACAATTTTTCGATAAAAAAGCGAAAAAGAACATTTCGAACCGAGCACGAATTTTGATAGTAAAATTCAATAATTTGCAAGCGTTGTTCATTTGTAAGACGATCCATGGTTAAATTGCAAACCAAACTGAAGCTGTTTGACAGTGACACAAGGTACTAAACACACGTCAGCTGTCAAAACCAGTGTTGCCAAAACCAAACCAGCTAAAAAATCACCCTTTATAACTGTCATAAAAAGATTCTCAAGAAGCTGTTCCATTTGTACCAAAAATGTAAAATTCACACAAAATGAATGGTTGTGAGAAGCTAGGCCTTGAGTCCCTACGGACCAGTTGCGCAACTATTTATTTTTTTTATATATAAGAACTTTTTGATTTTGATTTTGATTCTAAGCACTTCCGAGTTGTTGAAAATATTTAGGCCACTGATATTTTATAAAGGGTGATTTTTTAAGAGGTTTAGAACTTTTTTTAAAAAAAAAACACAAAAAATTCGAAAAAATGAATGAAATATTTATTTGAATCGATAGTTTGAACCTTGCAATTTAATGTTTAAAGATAATTTCATGCAAATGTTGACCGCGGCTGCGTCTCAGGTAGCCCATCCGCTGAGTCCAATTTTGGCATACTCTTTCACACATATCGGCCGGTATCTCACGAATGAATGCATGGATGTTGGCTTCCAGTGCGTCAATCGAAGCGGGCTTGTCCCTATACACATTAGCCTTGGCATACCCCCACAAAAAATAATCTAATGGTGTCAAATCGCACGATCTAGGCGGCCAATTGACCGGCCCGAAACGTGAAATTAACTGTTCACCAAACTCGCCTCGCAATTGCGCCATTGTTTCGCGTGCTGTGTGGCATGTGGCACCGTCTTGTTGAAACCACATATCATGCAAGTCAAGAACTTCCATTTCGGGCAAAAAAAAGTTTGTTATCATCGCTCGGTAGCGTTCACCATTGACAGTAACGCTGCGATTCGCATCATCTTTGAAGAAATATGGCCCAATAATGCCGCCGGCCCATAAACCGCACCAAACAGTGGCTTTTTCGGGATGCATTGGTAGCTGTTGCAATGCTTCTGGCTGATCTTCACTCCAAATGCGGCAATTTTGCTTATTTACGTACCCATTCAACCAAAAATGAGCCTCATCGCTGAACACAATTTTTCGATAAAAAAGCGGATCCTCGGCCAGCTTTCCAAGAGCCCATTCACCAAAAATTCGGCGTTGTGGTAGGTCGGCTGGCTTTAGTTCTTGCACCAGCTGTATCTTAAAAGGCTTTACGCCCAAATCCTTCCGCAAAATTTTCCACGTAGTGCTGTAACAAAGGCCTAAGTGCTGGGAACGGCGCCGAATCGACATTTCGCGGTCTTCTGTCACACTAGCTGATACGGCCGCAATATTTTCTTCACTACGCACAGTACGTAAACGTGTTGGTGGTTTAATGTCCAACAAAGTAAATTTGGTGCGAAATTTGGTCACAATCTTCCGAATAGACTGCTCAGAAGGTCGAGAATGCCGATCATAAAATGGAAGCAGCGCGCGATGAACATTTCGAACCGAGCACGAATTTTGATAGTAAAATTCAATAATTTGCAAGCGTTGTTCATTTGTAAGACGATCCATGGTTAAATTGCAAACCAAACTGAAGCTGTTTGACAGTGACACAAGGTACTAAACACACGTCAGCTGTCAAAACCAGTGTTGCCAAAACCAAACCAGCTAAAAAATCACCCTTTACATACAACATACACATAATCGAACCTAGAGTCGCAGGAAACTGCGTTCAATTGTACATTTGAACTGCGCTGGTAAAATGTGTGTGTTTTTTTTTTAAGCTAAAAACTAACAATAAAGAGGTTTCTTATGAGTAATCCAGCTTAAGCCAATGTACCATGACAATTATAGTGAATGTGCTGACCAATAATAGAATAATAGAATTGGTTGTCCATTTTAATGATGAGCTTGACAGAACTGAAGTGTAGGCTGTGACAGTCCCTTAAAGTGTTAACTATAAACAAGTCCCGTCTCACATGAGGGTAATGCAGCCGTAAACCTCCTTTTTAAATCATCCAAAAAGGCGTCAACTTTTTAAATTTTTTGGTTGTTCTGCCGCTGTTTCTGCTGTAGTCCGTGTAATTATAGCCCTAGAAAATCAATGGAAAATTCGATTTTATTGACTGCATATATAAAAAAAAGGTTATAAACCGTAAATTCAAGCCTAACTATTCAAGCAAAAACTATTAATACGGCTTATTGCAAAGAAAAAAAAAGAATTTGTTCAGAACCACAAACTTAATTGAACAAAGTGCACGAGTCAATTCGTAAAAGGCTAATGGCGGCAAAATTGCAGTTTCTTCTTTGCAGAAAATGCAATTGCCGTTTTCATTTGATTTGATTTGAGAAACAAGGTTGTCAATCATCTACTCTCTTTTTCTCAGAGAGAGACGACTACCTTGTTTCTCATACTCGGAATTTCAAATAATACCAATAAAATTCAGTGATGCTACTTTTCGGTTTAAACTAAGTACAGAAAAAAAAAATACTTCTTGTTTTATAAAATACACATATCTTAAGCCAACGCATATGAATTCTACGTCGTGACAATAATTGGATTGGTGGGTAAGCGTTTAAATGAATTTAAGTGCATATTTGACCAACACAGTCCTATAGTTGACCTTTACGAATGACAACTTTTGGATGACATGATGGCTGTACTATGTACTTTCTTATGAATTTTAATTTTTACCTCTTCAGTGTCACTTATCGCAATTTACCAATATCTCAGTTGTGCTGCTTTTTCTTAATGCAACCGACTTTGTTTTTATTTTAATCTAGTACATAATTTATGAATTTAAATATACATATTATCATCCGATTCACAATTGTTATAAAAATATATTTAAATTTTGATCATAAATTTGTTTTATTTAAAGGTTACGATTGGGTTGGCTGGAGGAATGACACACCCAACCTCTTGGGCAAACCTGTTGAGATAGTATTCGAATTCGATACCGTGAGAAACTTTAGCTCAATTATCTTGCATACGAACAACATGTTTTCAAAGGATGTACAGGTAAGGATCCGTGATTAAATTAGTTGTATATACAAAAGCAAGGACATCGTTTAAAAGTGTGGTTGCGAATGTCGCTGAATGCAGTCTCATTAGAGCTTCTACCATCGAAGAGGTGTCAACATGACCTGTCACTTCCAATTGTTATAAATACTGCGTTTTGTAGCTAAGACATAAAAAGTACATTGCAGATTCTACTTTACTCTGCTTTACTTAGAAAAATATCTATTAAGACCTAAATAACCTGCGGGTACTTTAAAACGACCCATAAACTATAAAATTTAATGACAACTGACAAGTAATATAGGACAACACATGAACGACTTTTATGAAAGTTTTCCTGTGAACCGCATCTGGAATTTTGATTCTTTTGATCGAATCGACTAATTTTACCGAGTACATATTTCTCAACTTGAGAATGAACTATCACTTTTCTAATTGAGTGCATAGTTGTTGAACACTCCCATTTGTTTGTTTTGGTCGTGGGACGTCTTAAATATCGGTTAAAGCACTAGGGGCAATGTGCTCCTTTCCCAACGATGTTTCCCTTGACTTCCAGGCACTTTTCTCTCATTTGAAGACTGTTGATATTCTGCGATCTCCCTTTAGACTAAATTTTCAGGTTAGCGAACGACATTTCAGTGAAAATTAGTAAAAAAATCGAACATATTTTTAAGTAATGTCGAGTTGAGAAATGCCTGACAAGATTCTTGACAAATCTTCCAAAATTTGACCCAACAAATATTTGTTGCTCATTTTTGTAAGCTGTCGCATAGAACAAACGGAATGACGTCTACATTCCTGTCAAGAAAGAAGCTGGTCTCGTAAATTTGTATGTAATACTCTCGAAGTGAAAAATATAACCCACTCTTCCAAATTTGATATTTTACAAATTTTAGGGAGAAAAATAACGGAAATATACCTAGAGCCTGACGTCAAATTTTGTTATCTGTCACAAAACATTCTTTTCTTCATTATTTGACATGAAAAATGTGGGGTGGTTCAAGAATCTAGTTCAGTAAGTCTGACAGCTGTCTGACTTGATGTGTCTCAGTTTCGTTTGGCCTAGATCGGTCACATGAACAGTTTTTCAATTGACGTTTATGGAGGGGTAGCCGAAGAATTTAGTCAATAATTTCGCGACGAAGTACTAAGTTGACAGTTCGTGCATGTGGCTGACGCTGTAAGAGTGACGTTACCGACTAATCTAGCTTTTGCGTTCAGGGTACAACTAGTTCCGAGTTCGCTAGAAAAATATCAAATATTTGACGTTTTGTCAAGCAATTGAATGACCAAGTTTACTTTGACATAAAAACAACACACTGGGTCGTATGAATAAAAACTATCATTTGCTTTGAGTAAAAGGTGCAAGCAAAGTAGAAGCCCTTAGCAAATGCTTTGAATCGGTATGAATAAAAACCCAGTTTGCTAAAGTAAGTTTCAAAATTCGAACATAGCATTTACTTCGCTGTACATATATGTCCTTGCCTTACAATTTCTGTCAAACTTGTCAGGTGGTTTGTTTATTTTGAATATATTTTCAAATTTTTGTGGAAAAATTATCAAAAGCAATCTATAGCTCCAATTGCACTTGAAAACATAAATCTTATTTGCCAAATCGCTTGGTGATGTTTGATTTCTTCCCCAGTTGTCGGAAAATGTATCCAATCATCGGCTTGTCGAACTATTTTTGACACACATATCTACCAATTAGTTAACGAAACGGTTGACTGATAAACACCACGATCTTCTCCAAAACCAACCTAAACACATAAATTTTTTACTTGTTAAGCCAAGAATTTTAAAATGTTTACCTGAAAGCCCGGATCTCCTAAATACCTTAGGAAAGATTTAATTTTCTGGATATTTGAAAGTGCACCACCACGCGTCTCAAAATTATCATTTAAAAAATTATTAGCCAAAATGTCCAAATTTTCACGCGTGAATAGAAACAATTCTTAGAAGTTATTATCGTCACCAATTCTTCTTTGTTTGTACTGTTTTATATTAGCACGAACAGGTAAAACAGGTATAACGTGACAATTTATCGCATCCATGTTTTGTTTGGTTTTCCTGCACGAACAAAAGTTAATTTAACTATTTATAAACAAAACATCGAAAATTCGCAATGCTTAGATTGTTTTATGTAAAAAAGGTGCGTACAAAATATTTAGCAAAAGGTCTGAGTCAACTAAATAGCAGACTCAGAATTGGCATAGCATTTGCTTTGTCTGACAAGTTTCATTCATACCGATCTGAGTAAAAGGTCAGTGCCGCCGTTTTTCGAACATGTCAAAAGTTGGAACTAACTCAAATTGGTTTTAATTCATACGAAATGTAGCAAATGCTTCGATTTTTACATTTCTCTTGAGTGAAAGCAATTCCTACGTTTTATTCATACGACCCACTATCTCTTTTGGACATCTGCAAATGAGTGGCTGGAGTCAAGTGATGTGACGTCAGATTTCTATATTTATCAACAATGGTGGCCTCGTTTTGGCGTTTTAATGAGCCACTCGTATGACATTCGCAATTGACTTTTTTTTTATTAAACAAAGTGATGATTTGGAAGCATAGTTGAGGGAGGAAAAATATGATGCAAGAAAAGTATCAAAAAATTTGACATTTTGTCAATCGAATCACTGCACTTACTGCCTCTTTTTGACAGGTGCTGGGTCGGAGTCATGTTAAGTAAGACCAACATTTTAGACTGGCCTGGTCTAATTTTGGCGTTTGCCAGTGTCTTTTAAAATTGAGAAATGACAGCTTAAAAAAAAAGTGGCAAGCATTATCAAAATTCCGCCCCCCAAGCTCAATGTAAACAGGGTCAATTGTGCGATACACTGGGAATTTTTGTCATTTGGCAAACGTGTAACCTCCACTTGTCAGAGATTAAAGCGAAAATCGTTGCGCTTAAAATCCCCCTTAATCACAATCGACGGACATGATTCCACCAACCATTCGCACATGTCCTTGTCCATTGCTCAGTTGTTCTGTAGTAGCTGGAAGATAAAAGACCCTAAAAACAATACAGCAACGATACACGTTGTAGATAAAATGATTACATAAATAATCGCCTCTATATTCATCCATTCGTGCGGTCTGATTCTGACTCCATTCCAACCCTCGCATATTTTTATCCGCACAAAAACGCCCTGATGACCCGAAATAAAATAAACCGCCTCGCCGCCCCTGCCTTCCTAATACACCCAGAAACGTGATAACGCAGGTTATTACATTTTATTGTCATGTTCTTTTGGCGCGTTGCTTATCTGCTCTGGTTTTTATTTTTTCTCGATTGTGTATGTGATGGGTAAAGGATCGATCCCGATTCGGTGCTCGTTAATGTATTTTGTTTGTTACCGTCAAAATCGAATTGAATAGAATCGGAAATCCTTGTTACAATGTTACTCCTCCTTTGATGGGTCGTTCAACCGTTCGACCTTATTTATTGTCGGGCATCAAAACCTCGTTAAAACTTGTACGGATCGGATCCGGGCGGACGGAGGACTACCCACGCACTTACTCAATTGAGTTAAAGCAATAGCGCAATGGCCATTCAAGTGTTTGCGATGCGTAAATTAACTAATCAAACTGCGAATCACTGGAATCAATTTTCTAATAAATAATAAACGAGTTGAGTGTACGAGTATATAGCGAGCCGCGTCAGTTCGTCCCTTTGGATGGGTATTACTTTTGGGGCCAAAAGTTTGTCCAGCGAATAAGTTTTCTTGTATGTCGTTGATTCAATCAATACTACTTGCCGTACGTGACGGGAATATGCAACAACACAAACACACATATAGCAAATGTCCCTGCCATGGGGAAACTTTGTCCTTGCTCTCCGATGGAGTTCTGAGCTTTTGATTTGTTAAATTGTTTTATTTTTCTTCTCTTAGGTGTTTGTTCATGCGAAAGTTTACTTCAGTATGGGCGGACGTCACTATACCGGGCAGCCAGTGCTGTTCTCCTATATGCCCGACACTGTGCTGGACCATGCGAGAGATGTCACAATTAAATTGCACCAGAGGATTGGAAGGTTTTTACGAATTCGCCTGTACTTTGCACTGCGGTGGATTATGCTAAGTGAAATATCTTTTGTGTCGGGTAAGTTTGAGTTGAAAGTTAATTTTAATCTTTTTATATATACCTATAGGGGTAACCGAGACCATTATGGGATTGTCGAAACGCTCATGTAAATCGTAAAAATGCCATTGGGCAGGTTCAACTTTGGCGACTAGCTTGAGCTAATTTATTTTCGCAATTGAATAAATCACGTCATTGTGGTGGTGAGAGTTTTAAGACGGTAATAGTTAGACAGACCCAAGTTATAGTTAGTTGGAGTTCCTGATTGGACTGGAATCGGATCAGGAAATATTATATTGTGAATGAGGGCTATTTTCAAATATCTTGGGACGGATTGCCACTTATTGCTCTCGAAACAATTGCGCCCAGTTGGTGTTGTAGGTGCAGCATCGTTAGTGGCGCACGTTCCTAGTGGCGCTAAAAGTTCTATAGTCGATTGCACTTTAAGACATACTTGCTCGAAGGTGCTTCTATAGCAAGCAGGGAGAGTTTCGCAAAAGTTTCAATTATACTCGTGTTAAGTGCCACCTGAGAGACACTCGCTTCTACGAGAAGGGCAATTTTGGTGAATTTAAAATTCTCTTAATGGCTTTCACTATTGGTTTTGTTGGACAAGTTAGGTTTGTGGTAGGATACTTAAAAGATGCTGTTTCTCAGAGGTTATGCAACTCTCATTTATCTGCAATTCATTAGATTTTGCAAGAAATACAAGAACGGACATACTCCGTATTATTCCTCGCCCAAAACGCTCCATCATTTCGAATCGGCTCATTTCGAATCTAGCCCAGGGTCTTCTTTAAAAAGCTACAGAACAGAACTTATGAATCAGTAATATACGCCGTGACTTGTCACGTACGTAACAGGAGGCTTAGTCTAAAGCAGAAAAATTATTCATGACGTTGCCATGTGTTGAATATTCCGCCACAAGTCCATTTTCTTCTATATATACGTCACAATCTAAGATATAACTAAGTCGCAAAATAACATCGCATACATTTCTGTGTCGACAAGCTGTTAAATTTTGCAACAAAAACAGGGACAAAGCAAATGACGTAATGTTGTTTTTCTTTAATGCTTAAGCTTGTGCAGTCATTACACTACTTCTGGGAAAATGACATACGAAAGTTTACTCAGGGTGAAAAGGAAAACCACTGCGTAAAAATTAGGGGTCGAATCGCTATATACGTACAGGAGTATATTTTTATTTCATATGTTTAATCGACTTAATTCCGTATTCAATGTACAGCTCGTTCCGGAATGTGGCAATTCGGACCCAGCTGTCAGATGTGAAATTGGTTATCGCTGCAAAAAGTGCGGCCAAATCGAAAAAGAACGCCCGTTTCCAACTAAATCCATTTTTGTTGTTGCACAATTTTCTCAAGTATGATGTTGAAATCATATGTGGATCAGGGATGGAAAATGCCATTTTAGATTTGTACTGAAAGGTGTTGTAAATGGAGCCAGTTGTATTGAAAACTTTTATACAGAAGTGAATTCAAAATATTTTATTTTCAAAAACATAAACAAAAATAAATTAACAAAACATAACATA
Source organism: Cheilosia variabilis (assembly GCA_951230905.1). Classification (NCBI taxonomy): domain Eukaryota; kingdom Metazoa; phylum Arthropoda; class Insecta; order Diptera; family Syrphidae; genus Cheilosia; species Cheilosia variabilis. The sequence goes on from OX579679.1 coordinate 48,558,195, forward strand.
AAAAAACATTAATGACTTCATAGCAAAATTTTACAAACCTACAAAAAAATAGTTCATATTTTTAATCTATGACCTCTTCAGGCCTTAAACTTTGCCACTTCGTCATCAAAATATTGCCCTGAACTTTAAACTCAGAACAGGATGAGTTTCTAATCAATTTTTTTGTTTCAATCAAAGCCCAGCAAGTGTCAATTTGAAATCGGTTTCGACATTTGGACTTTATTAATGTCTGGCAAGAAAAAATCCTTTCGACATTTGCTGATGAGTGCGAGAATAGCGAGAACGGCTTGAGCAATTTTGTAAATATTTTCAAACATCAGCTCATTAGACTCATATTTAATTGAATTTACTTCAGCCCAAAATTCTGAAATTGAATAATATTTAAATTGCTGATTTATTTAGCAGTCGGCTCTATATTCATTGTTAGTTTGTTGAATATTCTTTTTTTCATAAGGGAAAAAATTCAATATAAAATTAGATTTTCCTGATACAACTGCTTCTGATGTAAAATACTCCAGCAAATTTCGGAAGGGATTTTGAATATTAATTTTCTTGTTTATGTCTTTCAAAATGACATCAAAACATCATCATCTCGATAATTTTAATTGTTTTCTTAGGAAAAGCTTTACAAATTGCAAGAGAATTCGAAAGATACAGATGGAAAAATTGTATCGAATTAAAGCAAATTGTACTTTTGTACTCGAGCAAACTCATTTGTATCGAATTCGATACAATTTTATCGACTTTTCCATCCCTGATGTGGATGCTCTCTAAATCTTCTCCTCTGGAATTGGCCAGAGTAAATAACTAGACCGGACATGCTGGTGGGAACGTTGTTGTTGCCTAATAAAAATGGCGATTTGCCCATGGCTAAAATCCTCCTGTGTCGCGTCGAGGGTAAACGGGGTGGTTTGTCCTTGGGTCGGGGTAAGGGTGCCGATACAGTCTATCCCTTGCCCGTGAACTTCGGACGACTCTGATTGGGCGATATGTCTTCGAATTATATGAGGGGTGACCGAAACAGTGTACCCTTCGTTTATGATTCTTCGACATAACGTCCGAAATACGAATACCGTTTGATTCAGTATCTACGATCGTTAGAGCTGCCCTTTCTTAGTGGGGCCTTTGGTAAGGTTGGTCGAGGAGGAGGTGACCAGTCGATAGTTAGCCTTCAGATAGGCGGGTGGTAACCGTAAAGGTTGGACCCTCGCCTGTATCCTCTGGTAACTGATCGGAAAGGGCCGATGGGGCGAGGCGTAGTAGTAGAGGTGATTGGATCAATCGTTCTGGCTACTGCGCAAATTGTGAGGTGTCTCAAATTGGTAACAGATTGGGTCTGACCGAGTGACGGGTTGTTTCGGATAAACAACGAGGGGTAACCGAAACAGTTTCCCCTCTATTGCAATCCATAAACAATCTGTCTAAATAGGGGCTGATGGGATCAACTTCTGATACTGAAAATGTAAGAGTGATCATTGCAGCCATTTGGTCTTGGTAATATATTTGCTGATGCAGCGTGTGTCTGTGAGGGACAAGTCACTGAGGTCTACGAAGAAGTATTTACCTAAGTATGTTTTGCGCAAGTTTGCGAGAGCTGGGCAGGTGCACAGAAGATGGGGGACGGTTTCCTCTTCCTCCTCATCCATGCAGCTTCTGCAGAAATCGTTGTAGGGTGCTTCTTTCTTTATAACTCGTCCTTCTAAACGCTGTGATATACGGCCTTGAAGTAGCTAAACGGACGGTGGATATCTATCTGCACCTCTAGGGTATTCCTCAGTTTATAGATTCGGTCAAGTTGTGGATTTACCTAAAGAGTAAGACCACAATGGTAGGGGCCAATTAGACAGAATCTCGTATGAGATGTTGCGGACTGGTTTCGACAGCCCAATCACAAAATTTTTGTAGCCCAAAATCAGGGCCATTAAAGTAGCCCAAGCACAAAAAAGTTAAAATTTTTATCTTAAAACTGAGCAAAAAATAAACTCAAACTTCTAGAAAAAAATATTTCGAAAGGGGAAGCAATTCTTTGCAAAGCAACCGCAAATTTTCAATCGAATTTATTTTCAAACAATCTTGAAATGTCAAAACAAAAGCTGCCAGCAGTTGAAAAATGTGATTTGAATACATTTTTAATGCATTTTTTTTTATGTTTCTACATTAATAAAATTCCCTATCGGGAATTTTCGTTCTAATTTTTCGTACTGCTCTAGTTTCATTTTAAAAGCACAAAAAATGTATTGTCATACGGGCTTTAGGGGGAGAAAAGCGTCATAGAAAAATAGTCGGCCAAGATAAAAACCCTCGGATTTGTAGCCCTATTGGGATTGGGCCATTTTACTAAATTTGTTGTCGGAAATTTAGAAAAAAAGATAGCCCAATTTCTGATAAATAACCCAATCTGGCAAGCCTGGTTAAGGAGACCGATGTCTGTGTAGATGACGCATTTTGCGGATTGGGCAAAAGTTGTTGTGTTTTACTGATCAGGCATATTTCCTTCCGAACAAATTTTATAGATGTGTTGGAGTCAGCGATACATACCACTTTACTTCAATCGAAATAGATTTACTTCAATTTTGAAAAAAAAAATTCAAATCTGCTCCCTACTTCGCACTATTGTAAAATTCCTTATATCTACTTCACTTTAGAAATTCCTTATTTAGTCCGCTCTAATTTTAATAAAAAAATATCTTAAATCTTAAATCTTAAAAAAAAAATATTTCAAGAATAAATTGCAAAAAACTTCACTTTAAACACAAAATTTATTAAAATTTTTTGACGTTTATAATTGTCTTCCTTTTGATTTTCTGTCAAAGAGGTGATACGTTTGGTTTGGTTTTGGTTCTTGTCTGTTCCGCAAAGTTTAGCCAAAAACTCGTGAAAGAATTCATATTTTGTAGATCTTAGAACGTTTTTTTGGACATGCTTCATAAATACAACTAATATAAATATGTAATATGTAATTAAAACTATGACTTTGAAATCTACTTCCCTTTTCTTGATTCTACTTCACTTTGTGGGTTAAATATACTTCGCTTTATTTTTTTGAAGTGGTAACGCTGGTTGGAGTATACTCTATTAAGTTGCTGCCCTTAATAGTCCGACGAGTAGGCCTTGTAAAGCTTAATTTTAAATATAACTATCCTTACCTTATTTTGATCGAGTGGACGAAACACTTGGCAGAGACAATACTGAGACCACCAACTCCGGCCGATTTCCCGTTACTTAGCCTACAAGCTATATTTTTTATGGAGTGTACACATCTGGTGCGCTAGTATTGTTACATAGAAAATCGTATTGACAAATGTCACGAAACTTCAAAAATTCCGGCTCACCAACACACTCCCAGCAGATATGAGACACTTCCGCTGTGGGCAAAGTTGCTGGCAGAGTTCATAGAGTTTTATCCGTTAAATTTGAAATTGTTCGTTACGTGTGGATAATATTTTTTTTAGGAATAAGTGCACATTTGCTTAAAATGTTCGTGAAAAATTAACACTGTAGATTGGTTGAGGGAAAATGAAAATATTTTGAGCAAATTTTCTTCATTATTTAAGAAAAATTTACACACGAAATCGAAGTTAATGATATCCAAAAGCGGAAAATACACAACCATGTTTGTCCTAATATGTTTCTAGTATATAGAACATCAACTTTAGATAGTTTTACTAACCAAACAAATCAAATTATTCGCCTTTTAACAATTTATAATAACTAACCAATGGCGTTCAGTAATGAAAAAATGTGGTATTTTCGAACTCTTTCACATTTCCCCACGGTTGCCGAGGTTGGCTGCATTTATTTTTGCATTTTTTGTATGTTTTTGCATGTCACACGGATTCTTTTTTGACATAACACCGATAGGAAAACAAAATGGCGAATTTGAAAAAAAACTGAGGGGGCCAGCGGCAAGAGGATTGTGAGTTGGGGGTCTCAGTATGGTTTGTCTATGACACTTGGCTTTCATCGTTCACCAGATTGATAGGTTCGTCCTGCTTGACAGCGGATATCGTTTAACAGATTAAAGACACAGTTTTTCCATATCCTTTCTCAACACCAACTTCGACCCAACTACAAAGCTTCCCTGATTTTGGCTCTCTATTCGTGTCTTGTTGCCTTGACACATTCTTTATGTTTACGGTTGCACGCTGTCCGTGTTATTTTATATTCCTCTGAAGAGGCCAATGTACTTTAAGCCTATTTCGCACTCAGAGCTCGTGAGCCACTTTAGTTGTTGTCTCAAGCTCCGCTTTATAAGCGAGTTGTACTTCATACGTGATTCTTTTTCTTCTTTCTTGGGGTAAACGAGTGAAATCCATTATATTAGTTGCGGATTTGTTAGGACCCTGGTCATGTTCTTTTCTGAATATGGAGGTAAAAAAAAAAAAACAGGACAGCCAGGTCCTTGATTTAAACCCTGGGCAACAGACCAGATGATCCTATGTAACCTCCTCACTGCAGGGATAAGGCAGCTGCCATTGGCTCATAAAGTGTTCATCTTTTTTAATACCCCTTAAAAAATCCTCAGCTCCAAAAATGTCGGAACAGCTTACTACGTTGATTGAATGTTTTAAATTCACCTTCCTTATGTCCCCCTTCTGAAACTCAATCAGCTAGTAAATAAAGTTGGGTTTGCTTGTTGTCCTGTTCTGATCCTTGTTTTTCAACAGCTCAATATCACAGTGAGACAAGGTCGTCTTTTTAACTGTCTTCTACTCGTAATCTAGAATTAAGGAAGTTCCCTCCCTGATATCGTACAGACGGTGATGGGCTCCTGGGTATCAAAGGACTGCTATAAAAGAGTTGCAAGTTGCAATATGTTGAACATTTCGAACACCTTAATCAATTAGGACTAGCTTCTTCTATAAGAACCTGCGAAACTAAACTTAGCAACATTAAACATTTGTCCAGTTAACTTCATCCACCACCTTCATTTAAACAGCGTATTTCTGCCAATAAAACTATATAACAGTCCCATCCCTATCACAAGTGTTTCAAGAAAAAAGTAACTCCCTTCGCTCTCCAAATACTCGCTAAACTGTATTCCTTATTTTGCAGCTCCAATTGTGGGTAATTTCTCCGAGGAGGAAGTGCCGGAAACTACACCACCGCAGGATATTCCATTTCAACGTGACGGAACGCTATTCAAATCGGATAAGGACCACAATCAAACACCGCAAGGTAAGAGGCGAGTTCCAATTTCACACCTGTCCATTTGGTGCAAATATCACCACTGTATGCCTGTGGCCCAGTTATGAAATTGTTCTCGCATAACTTTCTTTAATTGAAAATTAATTTCATTCCGTTTGTTTTGCCCCTTCCCCCGTCATTTGCAGTGATAGCACCGAAACCCATCGACCAGGACCCCGAGGAGGGTTTCGTCGGCGTGATAATAGGCGTGTTGACCACAATTATTCTACTCCTGGTGGCTGTTATTCTCCTGATAATTGCCAGAAATAAACGAAAAGCGGCTCGTGGCAGCAACGTCTTGGACGTGTTCCAACACAATTTCCATTCAGATGCGCTTGGTAGCGTTGGCGGCGTAAAGCGTATGCACGGCAGCAGTAACATGAAGGTAGGTCAATTGAAATTTTATGCAAATTTTTGGCGCAAAATGATGTTCGGAAAGGACGAAGCCGAAGCGGGTCGCCTGCAGCAAGCACCAATGCTGCCGGCGCCGCCGCCATTAGCACTTGATTTCAAGAGTAGCGAACTCTCGTAATTGTATGCATTGCCTTGTTATTCTGCTCCGCAGGTCAGCATGGATGACAACGATTCGATAGACAAGAACAGCATGTATCATGAGCCTTTTAACGTGAACATGTACACGAGTGCTGCGAGTGCATGCTCAATGAATGACATGCGACATCATCACATTGCACCAGATTACACAGGTAAGAGCGAACTAGCGAATTGTCCATATACGAGTGTTTCATGTCGCTGCAGCCGATAACAAATGTTGAATTTGCAATTTTTTGTTTAATGGTTGTGTTTTTTTTTTTTTTTGCAGAAGTTTCCGATGCTGTTTGTCAGGAGTACATAGCCCCGCACATGCAGAATTTCATTCCGAAAAGTTCGGGCGGCTACATCAATGTTCGTACAAGACCACCACAGTCTTTGAATAACATATTCCCCAAGCCTCCACCGGTACCAGCGCGACCAACCGAGAGCTATTATGCTGCCACTGCCATTTATCGGCCAATCTCGAATGGCAGCGGCAACGGCAGTATAGGAGGAACTGGATTCTCCACACCGACAGGAACTATTGACTCTACATCAACGATACCAGAGATGTCGATCTACTTTCAGCCAACCGCCAGGATTTATAATTTTAAAAAGTTTCCGGAAAACCTATAATTTTGGCGGTACCTCAGGTGGGGGAGGAGGTATTGGTGAGCGGCGTCTAGGCTATCGTAAAGAGTTTTTAGAGGTGAGTGCAGTGTGCTTTTGATTAATGTTGTTTTGACAGTTGATTTCATTTCAATTGGATTTCGTTTAAGATGTAAATTCGTTTACCAGATGATTAGGTCTGTGTTATGGGGGGAAGGAAAGTCATTAGTTTAAGGGCTCGATGGAGTTTGGAACAATCTAGTGGAATGGCTGCTCTTTGGAGTCATGTGACTGTGTGGCACTGATCCATTTCAGATCAATATACTACCCTTGGGTCATTCCCGATCAAATTTGTTACAATCACTGCTTGAACTTTGTTCCCCTTAACTGGTGGAAAACAATTTGAATCCGATATTGTTCCGTGTAATCAGTTTCAGATTGCATCGCTGTGAGGACCATTTTACAAGAGCCGTCCAAATGCAATCAGTAAATAAAGAGGTCGCTTGAAAGTTCGGAACTCTTCTCGTTTGTGTTGTCTCACTACACTGAGAATCCTCCTTTTGTCATCGGTCTTCATTGCACCAACAAACTAACTATTATTCGAATACATAAAATCGTTTTAAAGCGTCCACATAAAAGATCTTTGATCACGTAGCTAGCCAGTTCTAGTAATAATGACTAGATGGCGCGCTCTCAATATTGTTTACTTAGTATAAAACGTATTATGTCTCGTAGTGTACACACGTAGTTGGTTGAACTGAACTAAACTTTCTTTGTGATGATAGCTCAATAGTGATCCCAATGAGCTCAGCACAATCGTCTTAAAAAAGGCCAACTTTGCCGAACATTTTCTTGCACACATTTTCCACAACTTCTGCTTGACAGTGGAATCATATGTCTCACCAGGGAACTTCTTCTCGCAATTCCGTCTCCGCTCTTAGTTAAACACGTGCATTTAACAGATTTCACCATCTCCAGCAGTTGTTTATCATCGATTTTTCATTTCAATCAACTAGAACTTTCGAGATGAATCTTACTTATTGTCTTAGACACCGATTTAACCGATTCAGACAGATTTCGAATTTCGTATACCAAACGAAAATAAATTCCCTAACCTCATCTACGTCGACAGGAGTGACAGTGACAGTGGTGCTAGTATGTTGCACACCTGAAAGTATTACGCTTTTGCTACCACACACCTCCAGTGCCAATATATTTCCCGAATGCAAACAAAGCGATTCTAGTACAATTTGTACTTTTCGTGTTATTGATAATATTTTCACGTTTTCGTGTTTTTTTTTTTTTGCGGCATACATCTACATTTTGTTCCATGTTTCTATATAATTCTGTACTCATAAATGTCACATATTCAAATAACCGAGCAAATTCCACTACAAATTTAAAAAATAACCTTAAATTCGAACGAGAATACAGTCACACTTCCTTGCTCGCAGCAAATGAGAATTGCCAAAAACCGTGTGATGAACCCAGGCGTATACGTAATTTAACGTGAAAATCTGGAATATCTATTACAGTACCCTGATTTCTGTTTTCTTTACCCAGAATGTCTACAAAAGCTCTTTCTGGATTATGGGAAAATACTCCGACTGGATTAGCGAAATAAGAAACAGACGTTGATACGTCTGCAGTTTCCACAGGTCGATCCCTATACACAATCCTTAAGAGTGAGGACCCCAAAAAGAATATTATAGTCGTCGCAGTTTCCTTTTTAAGCTGACTGTCAGATTGACAAACTTCTTTCTTTTTCCAACTTCAACTTGAACGACCGTCGAAGGTGTACAAACAAACCTAACGTACAACGTCGTTCAATCAAAAAAAAAATTTTCCGATGTGTCCAATCCACAACATTTTGATTTTTTACTTTTTCCACGCATTCGCATCAGATTCACCTGGTCGTTGGCATTTTATTCTATTTTGTTCTTCAACTTCCACCATTTCACACTAAAAATGTATCGTTTAGGATTTTCTGATGAACTCGCCAGTGAACGAAGTTTTCCCTCGGGTTTCGGGAAACTCGAAGCTCCAGGTTTGATGGGAGTTTTAAAAGTGCATTATTCTAATACTATATTCTTATCATTAAGTTAAGCAAAAGTTAAATCGAAACCTTGGTAAATATATTACACAAGTGTTGTGATTCACTGTTGTTGTTGTGTAGTAGTTTTCGTTCACATATTGCCTGTACACGTACAATTCTTGCTAAGTGCCATAAAGTCCACAACACTAAGTTTCGTTTACTAAAAGCAATTTGCGCTAATGACTAGTACTCAATGTGCTTCTCAATGAAAAAGAATATTTTGTTTACATATACCTTGGTCTTTTAACAGTCATAAATATGTAATACTTTTTCACATTTAATCTAGTACAATTTATTTTTCCAAAGCATTTGCTTTCCTAAATATATACTCTAATATATTATTTAACAGCTGAATGTGAACTATTTGCAGCGTCCAAATTACCTCGTTAAACATAATGTCTCATTTTGAGCACATATGTAGTTTAGAGATTCATTGATAGATCTTAAGTGGTTAACTTGAATTTTTGCTTATAATTTAACAACATTTACATTCATCTCAAACAAACTTATTCAGAGTGTATTAATTATCCATTTGTGTCTTTTCAGATTCTACTATTGACAACCATCTGCTAGTTGTATTTATGTTTCTATCATGTTCCAAAATATAAAGCATCAACACTATCATATCTTCGGGGAAAATACTATAAGACTGATTTCTTATTAATGCGCTTAAATAAATATTTCATTTTTTGTTTGTAATTTAAATTAATGTCATGTGTGTATTATTTACGAAAGAAAATAAATTAATAAATAATTCTTAGAACAAAATAGTACTTCAAACTGATGTTGTTTTTTCTTTACTTATCTACTCTACTACAAAACTGAAATCGTAGGTACAGCGAAAAGGTAAGCAGCAAAATGATCTCTTAAAAATACAAAGCCAAGAAATAATATACCATCAAAATGTGTAAAAAAAAAATCGATCTACAGAAAAACGCACATCTCTACGCCTCTACTACTTTCTTTGGAGTGTTGCACATTCCTAGCGAGGGCTGGATCGCAGCTGTCATTGTTTTTGTTTTGGTTTGAATTTTTCTGCGATCGAATGGGAAAGTGTACCTGCTACAATTGCTGAGCGCCTGGTACTTCAGAAGAAATTTTGTATGAGAATTCCGATTTTTCCAGCCGACCACCGACGGTGATGCAAATTTTTGACAGTTGATAAAGAAAAACAAATTAGCAGAGTAAATTTATGTGAGGCGTTTGTTTATTGGTGAAAGTAAGTAAAGGGTGATTTTTTAGCTGGTTTGGTTTTGGCAACACTGGTTTTGACAGCTGACGTGTGTTTAGTACCTTGTGTCACTGTCAAACAGCTTCAGTTTGGTTTGCAATTTAACCATGGATCGTCTTACAAATGAACAACGCTTGCAAATTATTGAATTTTACTATCAAAATTCGTGCTCGGTTCGAAATGTTCATCGCGCGCTGCTTCCATTTTATGATCGGCATTCTCGACCTTCTGAGCAGTCTATTCGGAAGATTGTGACCAAATTTCGCACCAAATTTACTTTGTTGGACATTAAACCACCAACACGTTTACGTACTGTGCGTAGTGAAGAAAATATTGCGGCCGTATCAGCTAGTGTGACAGAAGACCGCGAAATGTCGATTCGGCGCCGTTCCCAGCAGTTAGGCCTTTGTTACAGCACTACGTGGAAAATTTTGCGGAAGGATTTGGGCGTAAAGCCTTTTAAGATACAGCTGGTGCAAGAACTAAAGCCAGCCGACCTACCACAACGCCGAATTTTTGGTGAATGGGCTCTTGGAAAGCTGGCCGAGGATCCGCTTTTTTATCGAAAAATTGTGTTCAGCGATGAGGCTCATTTTTGGTTGAATGGGTACGTAAATAAGCAAAATTGCCGCATTTGGAGTGAAGATCAGCCAGAAGCATTGCAACAGCTACCAATGCATCCCGAAAAAGCCACTGTTTGGTGCGGTTTATGGGCCGGCGGCATTATTGGGCCATATTTCTTTAAAGATGATGCGAATCGCAGCGTTACTGTCAATGGTGAACGCTACCGAGCGATGATAACAAACTTTTTTTTGCCCGAAATGGAAGTTCTTGACTTGCATGATATGTGGTTTCAACAAGACGGTGCCACATGCCACACAGCACGCGAAACAATGGCGCAATTGCGAGGCGAGTTTGGTGAACAGTTAATTTCACGTTTCGGGCCGGTCAATTGGCCGCCTAGATCGTGCGATTATACACCATTAGATTATTTTTTGTGGGGGTATGCCAAGGCTAATGTGTATAGGGACAAGCCCGCTTCGATTGACGCACTGGAAGCCAACATCCATGCATTCATTCGTGAGATACCGGCCGATATGTGTGAAAGAGTATGCCAAAATTGGACTCAGCGGATGGGCTACCTGAGACGCAGCCGCGGTCAACATTTGCATGAAATTATCTTTAAACATTAAATTGCAAGGTTCAAACTATCGATTCAAATAAATATTTCATTCATTTTTTCGAATTTTTTGTGTTTTTTTTTTAAAAAAAGTTCTAAACCTCTTAAAAAATCACCCTTTAGAAAAAAAATTTACAAAACGAATGTAGCTGGATCTGCTTGATGCATGGTGACTTCGTCTGTGTGAAGACATACATTCAATTATATCCGGAACCTTTTGTGGCGATGAGTGATTGCGTTTGGAGGATCTGAAAGAAAAAGTGGACAGAATTTAAAACACTGTGATAAAATATGTTTTAAAAGAACTAGATGATTGTTTATAAAGTATGTTTGGGTGACTGAGTTGGGTATTAGGTTGAAGGAAGAACTGGGAAAAAAAAGGTTTCAACTTTCAGCAGGAGCTGATCCGGTGAGTGCCGAAATTTAGATGGACGTAGATGGACTTTTTTATTTGCAGACTGATTATAATTTCTGGGAAACACTCGACAAGTAAAAGAAGACGTTGGTGGAAGGTTTACCCTATAAACCAGCCAATAATGAGAGGAATGAATGGTTTTTAGCTCTCGCCGGAGGATAAGACTAGGACTGGTTTAAAGAACGTTTAGAAAGATTTGATGAAATGGGGTAGATAGTTGTAAATCGTGCCTGCGGTCATACCAAACACAGAAACCAATGGGAGGAGATCACTCTTCCATAAGATTTTTTGTCTTTTCAAGTCAACTCTATGGACAGTCCTAGTTCACGCATTTGTGGTGCCCATTCAGTTGAAATTATGCATGAGTCAGACGAATGGCTATATTCTGCGTGGAATTCTCTCTGTGCTCACATATTTATTTATTTTTACGATGGTTTTGTGTATTTTGCTGGTCTGCAATAGATCTATCCCAATGTAGAGCTTGCGTCGATTGTGCTTGAGTTTTTTTTTGGGTCGAATTGTCGCTTGTTGCATATTGTGATCCACAAAATATTTAGTGTGAAGATTAAAAATGATTATTAGTAAGGCCCTTTGTGAACCAACGATTTTATATACTACAAGTAAATTCCGTCACGCACTGCACGTTCACGGATGAAACAATTCGGCGCCTGGATGCATATGCTACGCAGGAGATTGAGCATCGCTGGATGATTTTTAATAAATATCGCATAATGGAAGTGTAAGTTTTCCGCGTGGAATATGGTTTGTCGGACATCAGAAATCTACTGCGGACGACCAAGAAATGACCAAGCATCCGAAAGGAGTCTCATTGGTATTGGAATTTCGTAAAATTTTATCACGAAAATGAATACATTACATATGTCACATACTCTCTTAATAGGGAATCTGTCATTATCTTCGTTATATGATGGCCGCACCAACTCAGTAGTTATTTACTCGTAGACTGATAAGCGGGAGTGAAGGCGTCATTTCATAGACTCCTACGCTCGTCTTTAATTCGAAAACATGCAGGGGTCTAAACTTTCTCTGAAGCGGACTTTTGTTTGCTAGTTCAGGGTCGGAATAGCACCTGCAGGAAACGAGCTTTACGTTCAAGGCATTCGATTTTACATGCAAAGCAAAAATTGATTCTGTCACGTATCGGGTATTGCCCCAGATTTCTGTTAGAATATGCACTGAGCAGATTGTGACAAAATCACCCCTACCGAGGTATCCGTTCTCTTTGGCCCTACTCTCTATTTCGCCCCACTTAAAATATCTTTCCCCTTCCGCTTTTAAGAAGGTACTCTGTCATAATTTCGGAATTCTAAATGCGACGTTAGTACATTTCATTCCACTTCCGAAATACAGAGTAGAAAAGGTTCGTTTTCGAAAAATTTTACTTTCGGAACGAGATACAGAGTAGGGCCCTTGATACAACTTTCGGAAAAATTATGACATATAGCGCACCACGGCGCATTGCGTGGAACCACGTTATAACACTTACTTTTGACAACCACGCGGCACATTTTTTTCCGAACCTCTCCGACAACTAATTGCTGTGGAATATTTTAATGTAAAATTAACGAATTTATATGCGTGATTTATTTTGTTCCGAAACGGATACTTCGAACGCAATTTGAGCTCCGATCAGATTTGACTTTCGTATCGGAATTTTTTCCGAACGGATACCTCGATGTGTATTAGCTCAAGAAAGGCGATTTGAAAACTATCTGAAATGTTTACATAAATAACCAAAGTGTTATATAGTGACTCATAGTCGTTAGCGCATGTTAAGTTGCTGCTATAACTAAGGTGCAAGTGGCTATGCCAACCACATAAGTTTGCTCTAACTAAGGGAATCGTAAAGCGAAAATTGTAAGTATAGTAACGACAAAAGTGTACAGCAAACAACATCAACAAAGGCTTTTTAAATTGCCCTCAGGCTGGCCCTTAAGAACGCTTCTAAATACGGTGTAAGAATTATGATTAGAAAAAGCTTTACAACTTGGGCTATCACTAAGGTGACCATATTTGTCGAAAGAAAATAAAGGACAATGGGCGTGTTTTTTTTTTAGCTTCGATCTCAGCAAACAACAACTACTGGGAGTCTCGAAGTTTTAATTTGCTTTGCCGAAAACGAAGCTCAAAAAAACAGGCCTAATAATTATTGTGCTTCCAAACTTTTTTGGTAATTATGTAAAATATAAATATAAAAAAAAAAACAGGATAACAAAAAAAATACACAAAAGCAGTTCCTTCATAACCATTGATACTTCTGGCTCAATATGTGTAACAGCAACGTGAAACATTGTGGCCTGACATTGTGCGAAAAATAACGAAGCAGATGGATCAGTAACAAAATTTAATAAAACTGGGGGACATAAAGGGTGATTTTTTAAGAGGTTTAGAACTTTTTTTAAAAAAAAAAACACAAAAAATTCGAAAAAATGAATGAAATATTTATTTGAATCGATAGTTGAATGTTGACCGCGGCTGCGTCTCAGGTAGCCCATCCGCTGAGTCCAATTTTGGCATACTCTTTCACACATATCGGCCGGTATCTCACGAATGAATGCATGGATGTTGGCTTCCAGTGCGTCAATCGAAGCGGGCTTGTCCCTATACACATTAGCCTTGGCATACCCCCACAAAAAATAATCTAATGGTGTCAAATCGCACGGTCTAGGCGGCCAATTGACCGGCCCGAAACGTGAAATTAACTGTTCACCAAACTCGCCTCGCAATTGCGCCATTGTTTCGCGTGCTGTGTGGCATGTGGCACCGTCTTGTTGAAACCACATATCATGCAAGTCAAGAACTTCCATTTCGGGCAAAAAAAAGTTTGTTATCATCGTTCGGTAGCGTTCACCATTGACAGTAACGCTGCGATTCGCATCATCTTTGAAGAAATATGGCCCAATAATGCCGCCGGCCCATAAACCGCACCAAACAGTGGCTTTTTCGGGATGCATTGGTAGCTGTTGCAATTCTTCTGGCTGATCTTCACTCCAAATGCGGCAATTTTGCTTATTTACGTACCCATTCAACCAAAAATGAGCCTCATCGCTGAACACAATTTTTCGATAAAAAAGCGGAACCTCGGCCAGCTTTCCAAGAGCCCATTCACCAAAAATTCGGCGTTGTGGTAAGTCGGCTGGCTTTAGTTCTTGCACCAGCTGTATCTTAAAAGGCTTTACGCCCAAATCCTTCCGCAAAATTTTCCACGTAGTGCTGTAACAAAGGCCTAACTGCTGGGAACGGCGCCGAATCGACATTTCGCGGTCTTCTGTCACACTAGCTGATACGGCCGCAATATTTTCTTCACTACGCACAGTACGTAAACGTGTTGGTGGTTTAATGTCCAACAAAGTAAATTTGGTGCGAAATTTGGTCACAATCTTCCGAATAGACTGCTCAGAAGGTCGAGAATGCCGATCATAAAATGGAAGCAGCGCGCGATGAACATTTCGAACCGAGCACGAATTTTGATAGTAAAATTCAATAATTTGCAAGCGTTGTTCATTTGTAAGACGATCCATGCTTAAATTGCAAACCAAACTGAAGCTGTTTGACAGTGACACAAGGTACTAAACACACGTCAGCTGTCAAAACCAGTGTTGCCAAAACCAAACCAGCTAAAAAATCACCCTTTATATTTAGTTCCAAAAACTATGCCTTAAGTGGGCCAAACATTTTTATTATTGATTCTAGTTAGGGCATTAAAGTCAACCACCTAGTTTTAATCCCAATGACTTGTAGTAGTTCACATTTTCCCTAATTTACAGTGACATAAACATAATCTTTTTAATTGCCCTAGATGCAAACAATTTTTTGTTCAGTGTTTAAAAGGACAGGTTCAAAAATAGAGGACAAAGTCCGTCCTTTATTAAAAAGAAAAAAATATAGGACAGGGGTAAAAGAGCAAGGACTGCCCTTTTAAATAAAGGACGGATGGTCAGCGTACTTATAACTCGTTGCACAAGTTATATTAAAGACATTTAAAATCGCTGAATAATGACGAACAGGTTTACTATCGCAAAGATGTAATAGTCCTTCACTACTCGCCTTAAAAACAATTCAAGAATTAGTCCGAAAACGTTTTAAAGAACTCATGGAAAATCAACTCATTATGTGCACCAACTATCAGACAAATTCGTCAACATTCAGCTCGAAAACTCGTCCCCGAAATGGCTTCTAAAACCGCTCTTAAACACTGCAACAAAATTGAATTGAAGACTGTGTCAAAAATAGGCACAAACAACATTTTAAAAAAAATCATCCAACACTTGAATGGCTTTAAAGCACTCATCAAAAGTTTCATTCGAAAATGTTCTAAAAATGATCCTTAAGACAATGTTAGAAATCCCTTCCAAAAATCACGGTCCTACAAAAATATATTGAAACACATCTAAAGAACCTAGTGACAAAATCGATCTAAAAATTCATACAAAAAGAGCTGAAAGTGACAAAGAAATACACTTAGAACTGGACTCAAAGTGTGTTTTAAAACAACTAAAACCAACTGGAAGCATAACATACAACCTTTCAGACATGTACTTAAAATTTTGTCGAATATCAGATCAAATTCAGCGTCAATATTGTATACAAATAGTTTTAAGAATCTGATTAAAAATGACCCCACAAAAGCTTCAGAAACAAAATGCACTTATGATCGGAAAATATGTCAACAAACGCCCCTTAAAACTCGTCCAAAGAAGCCTCAGATACTAAATCCCGATCCCGACCCAAAAACTTTTTCTGGCAGCGGTGTCAAAAACTGTAATCATTAAAAAGATTACGTTTACCCTTAAAAACGTATTTTGAAAACAAATTCGTATTTTGAAATTAAATTCCAGATAAGGCTTAAAAAAATGCAACAAGTTTGTTTTTCTAGTTCAACAGCTGACACCTCTGCAATCTGATAGCATTTGTCTATCCTTTGGTTCGTCTAGATTGGTCGCATGGCCGACTTTTCAATCGACGTTGACATAAGACTAGTCAGAGAAATCCTGCCAGAATAATGCTTTACGGACCTCGTTAGGTTTACTGCAGCACCCCACTTAGGTCCATGTGGACCCATTATGATGTACGGACCTCGTTACAGGCTTCCCAGACAATTTTAGTCAAAAGTGAAAATAAGGTCTGGAAAACATGTCACAAAATCCTAGCTTGTCAAAAAGGTGTGCGATAAATATCACTGCTTAAAAAACTGGATACGTCAAAAATATTGCATCAGAAAGCGCATTGAAAATGTGTGCGAAGAAAAGCTTCAAAGACCACCCTTAAATGTCTCAGACAATAGCTTAAATTCGGCTCAAAAGAAAACAAAAAGCTGCAAGGACCACCCTTTAAGTGTCTAAGAAAATAACTTAAATTCCATTCAAACCAAAAACAAAAAAAAAATGTTTCAAAGTGCCCAAGAAAAAAGCTAAAATTCGGCTGAAAAAAAGACCCAATCACGCAAAACAAATCACGTCCAAAATACACTGAAGGATGTGTCAAAAACATGCTCAACAAAGTTACGGAAATAGACGAGTTGTTTGTAATTTTCGAAAGGCATAGGCTGAAATAACCGACTCCGACGGGGTGCTGATAGATCGCAAGCTACAAAAGATCCAAACAGTTCTTGACGCGTACCTATTGAAATTGGAGTTCATAAAATACAACACGCTCTCCGAGCGAGAGGTTTTCTAAATTTCACACTCTGCACACAGCTGACAAAATGTGTTGAAAATTCAACTTGTCACTTTAGACGTTTGGGCAGAAACGGTGATTTTTGAAAGGGTACTTCAAACTTATTTGTCAATGCGACACTAGGGGCATACAACCTGTCATCTGTACAGCCATGATAAGCATGAGAGCCTATAATTCGCGGACTGCTTCAGTCTGTAGCATTCCATCTTAAAAATGAGGAGCTACCCTTATTCGGCTCTGCTAATAGATTGTCAAGTGTTAAAACGTCAACAGTCCCAAGTGGCTTCATAAAGGGATTCGCAACCTATCGAGTGTACACGTTGCCTACAACCGGTCCATGTTTGTCCCCCCATTTAGGCGGTCTCGATAAGCGACCTCTCACGAATTAAACTGTCGGCTGTTAGACAGAAACGATTCAGACGCAATCAAACGTATAAATAACCCCAACTCAAATGGACAAGTTCATTGCCCGCCCACCTCAGAGCCCAACCTTCGGCAAACGTTTTTGATAAACCCTCTCAATTCGAACTGACAAGGAACAAGTTTCCGCTCAAGCCAGACCGCCTTCATAAGCCCGCTTTGCATTACTCCCGGTGCCACAAGGAACACGACCACATTCAGAACAATACGTGTGTTAATACAGGGCGTATCATAATTAACGTATCCCCACCAATTTGCATATGCTTAGTTACATCAACATTTTAATGCAATTAAGCATCTTCCGTCTTCACCCCCGAATGACATTCCGAAACATGCGACACAGACAACCCACAGGAAACTCACTGTAATATATTTTACACTCGTGTTGCCACCCATGTGCAGGGTAGGTGTACCTGTACCTGTACCTGTACCTGTACAGTGGTGCAGCTCAACAGCAAGAAGACACGGCGCCATGGCTCTCCCCTTTGTTCTCGTGTGTTTTAACATCCAAAAGCGTATTACTCACTAAGTTACGTGACTTGAAATCAACTCCAAACATTTCCCTTTAAAAACGTCGAAAACGGGACTCAAACTAGAGTGCTGCACGCGCCACAAGAAAATAGTTTCCCCTCATTCCAGTGGTTGGTGTTTTTTTTCTTATTTCTTTTCGTGTCACCTTCTGGATTTTTTTTTCTACTTATTTGTTCCACTATTTCCCATTGAAAGTCGCATGCTAGAAGAAGTTTTGATTTAGACGACAGTTATTGCCGACGACGACGAGTTACGCTCGAGAAAAACCGAAGGACATATCGACCTCGACCCAACTATTCGCTTAATAATTTATATCAATTTATCAAAGCCACCACCCGATAGCGGATATAAACGGGTGGGAATAATTGAAACAAAGGACCGAAACTATACCGAAACCGAAACAGTTGGCTGTTGCTGATGGTTGTGTGTGAAAAGTTTTCCCAAACAAACAAACAAAAACAACCAAAGAGGAGAACGAGCAATGCCATCCCGGATTACTGGGCATAGCCGGTTATTCCCATGAGCAACCTTTATTCACAGGACTAACTGCTCGCACTGTGGTCGGCCTTAATTTGTATTAATTAATGTATAACACTCGCATTACTTCATTATGTAGCGGTAGCGAGTTTGTCTCTGTTCATTGGTCGGATGAATGCTTATACGCAGTGAAAGTGGAAAAATCGTGTATCCTTTCTAGGTGTACACGGATATAGGGATAGCGAGGATATAAATGGTTCAACGAGGCGCGCACAGCAGCAGCGGTGGAAAGGACATACGACTCGTTGTGCCACTTATGTCAATTTAGGTGCAGAGGTGAAAAGAATTGAAATATTTAACAGAGAGTTTTATGTAGTCGTGTCCTTTGCTCCCGTCGTGTGTTCATTTCATCTACAAAATGTTGCCTGCCTTGGGGCTGCTGCTGATGCTCGGAATACATACTTCTTGTATTTACTGCAATTTATTTATAAAACTGTAAAGGGTGGCGATTAAATTTTGTTATTTTTTTTGTTTTTGCTTAAGCTGTCCCAAAGCGATGTACCAGCTTCATGAATGGTGAAATTATCCTGTAGAGTTTTAACATATTGAGGGCGAGAATTTTCGTCATAAAGAGGAATATAGCTTTCGGTGCTGTTCAGTTTCGGAGCAGCTGATGGCTTTAAGGCTTCTATTAAAATTTTTTTTTAGAAACCGGATTTAATGACCAACGGATCTCATTGAGGACCGTATCCGTATCAATCCAACTGAACGATGTAACGATCCGGAGTTTCTACAACAACTTTTTTGAGAAAGAATCAGTCCTTCAGATGTGTAACACACAACGAGGTGGGAAATAACTGTCGGTAGATGGCAGAAAAGGAATGGCATATGGGATACGGAAGATACCTGAAGACAGCTAGCCCAGGATCAGGCGTTGGAATCAGTGGACTGGATTCGCTATATCGATCAAGGACAATTTTCTTTTTGGATTTGTGACATCTGTAATAGAAATTTTATTTGACATTAATATCGAGCGATGACGTGGTCAGAATCAGAACCAAACGACTTTCATGGAGAACGCCTTGAACGTTGAGCTCATGGAAAGAGCGAAAATGGGCGCACCAACTACGCGACGTTAATTTTCATGTCTGAGATAAACAAAAGTCTTCATTCCTGTAGGGTATTTAAAAATAAAATGTTGACTACTACGACCCCTTTGTTTCTTTTGAGCCACTTATGAGGGTCTAGTGACAGGTAAAGGCTTCTGAAAAAATTGTAAGTTCAAAGTGATATTGGGCGTCGGTTTTGGGGCCCTACTCTCTTCATTCCGTTCGAAATAGCTTTCCCCTTCCGCTTTTTAGTAGGTACTCTGTAATAATTTCGGAATTCTTAATGCGACATAAGAATTCCACTTTCGAAATACAGAGTAGAAAAAATTCGTTTTCGAAAAATTGTACTTTCGGAACAAGATACAGAGTAAGGCTCCTGGTCTAGCTCACTATCTCAATGTCTATTTGGTATGCAGCTTTGGTCACATATTTCGAAATCGTTTAAAGATAAACATGCAATGCAATGGAGACCGTTGCCAAGATGCAATAACAACGAACGAATCAAAAGTAATAACCTCCGGCGGGTTTAGTTGGAAGGGGAGTTTGAGCAAGAATTAAGGAGACATAAGGCATATTGTCAGATCGTGAAAAAGACAGAGCAATTCAGTATTTTGTTTCCATTTTGGTAATTTTTTTGTAAATCAATCGACTGAAGGTACCATTTATGAAAGAATTGTGGGCTGGTGCTAGGAATGGTTAGGGTTTTATCAAAGACTTTCACCTATTTTGACCTACGAAACGCGAATAATATTTTTATCTTACGCCTGCAGCTAGGCTAAATTTTGTTTTGATGCCTTTTAACTAAGGTATATAGCAACAGCTTATAGTAAGGAGCAGAATGAACAGTAGTGGATTGTAAACTCTCCTATAACTTATATATATATATAAAAAAAATTTAAATCGGACGTTCTTATTCCGCTAACAACGAACAAATTCCATTCGATTGTTTTTCTACAGGGTCATCACTATTTCGATCACTGCTAACAGCCACAGCTGCAGTGAAAACCAAAATGGTTTCCCACTGATCTACTTAGGCTATTAGGTGGTAGTAATCCCATTCGTCCCAAAAATAATTGCTTTTGACAAGCTAAACTTGAGGACCTGCTATGAATTTATTAATAGCTAGTTGTACAGGGTCATTCATTTTGTGGTTTCAAGTTGGCAATGCTGGCATTTGGCACTTGTCAAACTCAGCTGTCATTTGAAGTGTCATAATATTAGCTGAATGTTTGCCATTTACGATAATGGATCGCTTAACAATCAAATAACTCGTTAAAATTATTAAGGGCCGATTTGGCGACGTAAATGGGCCACCAAGATCAAGAGATTTGACACCGTAAGAATTTTGTTTGTGGGGCTACGCAAAAGACCGTGTTTACGTGAATAATCCCCAACCTCTAGAACATTACTCAAGTTATGGCCGAGATACCGCCAGAAATGTGCGAAAAAGTGGTTACAAATTACAGACATTTGAATGATATTGTATTTCACATTTAATGGCAAAGTGAAAACTTTAAAATGAAATAAAATTTTCATCAAACATGTATCGCTGTGTGTGTTTTAATTAGCTTTGCTTTCGAAACCGAAAAATGAATGACCCTTTATTAATAGAAATTGTAACTTTTGATTTTGAACGATCGATGTTGTTTTTTTTTCAAAACAGTAATCGAATAATACGAGTACTTTTCAAGACAGTTTAGGAACTGCCTTAAAAACTATCCAATATCCTAGACCAAATTTTTAATTTTACTTAATTTACAAAACCACTTCAAGAAATTACTTAAAAACATGAAGCACTCGAAGCCAACGTAGATATTGAGACTATTACGAAAAGTTCACAACTAAAACCGTTTTAAAATATTGCGCATCTATCACCCACAACCATTGTGATGGGATTGGGAGCTCTCTGAAGAAACATAGGATTATGCCTGTTGACAAGACATGGTGAACCATGGTGTATGTGTGTGTGTCTATGGAAGAACATCATTTTTTTCAAGGATACAGAACGAAACGGAAAGAAGTCCACGAAATTGATTACCTACTATACATGTTCATTGAATAAAATTGACACGTATCACGAATCGCTGCGAAATTTCCTAAAATTCCAAAATTTTAATTAACGCATTAGAAATTTACCAAACGCAACGACTTTCCAAAAGGCCGAAGAGCGTCAGAATATTGAGAAAAAAATATTTCCAAAATATTTCGACAAAATAAATAATAAACAGCAGCACTGAAAAACAAAGCTGTAGAAATTGAAATAACTCGCCAGAGATTTAACCAACAAAAATAAATAAAAAAGAAATTGTTTATATAAATAGTCTTTCAAAAATGTTGTATAAAAACTAATAAAATCGCTTCAAAAATGTGGATAAACAGGATTTTAGTGAAAGCAGTATAAGGTCTTCTAAAATGACCTTGAAAATAAGATCGACAATAGGAACCCAGACTATGCCAGCTCAACTAAAAATAAAAGCCTAATGAATTGACTTTTAACTAGGGTTACCATACGTACCCCTTTAGGGGGGGCGACAGTACCTGTTTTTAATTTTAAAATTGCCTTTTCCCCCCAAAATTCAGAATACAAAAACAGCTTCCACTTTGCCTATTTATGGCAACCCTATTTATAACGCCCCCCCATTATCATTTTGTACACTGAATACCGTCGGCTCTATTCTCCAGTCATTAGCTCAGGATAGTGCAGAAATAATAACACCTAATGGATCTAAAGCAGCTATACTCAACCTGCGGGCCACCTAGCTTTTCCAACTGGCCCAACTATAACTAATATAAATAATACTAATAAACTCATAGAACTAAAGAATCGTTTGCCAAGATTTTTTTATAACCACAAATAAACCATGAAATTTAAATAACGGTTCTTATTAATAGCTGAGTAAATATATTTATGTTACGTTGCGGCCCGAGGCACCACAGCTAAAAAGCCTTTGTGGCACCTATTGAAAAAAGGTTGAGTATGGCTGATCTAAAGGGTGGAATATCTGAGTGCAGATAAAAGTAAGAGCTAGAGAATATCCACGAACCTGGAGTATTTACGGTTCAGTTATGTTTTTTATTTATCTATATTGGGTCTTACTAATAATCATTTCTAACCATCACACTAAATATTTTTTAGGTCACAAAATGCAATTTTGTATGGAATATTTCGTCATTGTGAATTCGATTTTATTTTTATTTAGCCTGATTATTAGTAGATTATCAGATTATTTTTAATTTAAATTTGTCCTTCGGAACGGTGCAAAGTTTATTACGAAAAAGATGTAGCCGACTAATGTGTTCACCAATACCTTGACAATATATTGATTACAGGATCGTAAAACGACCTTATAACTCCAACTGTCCTAAAAAGAGCTAATTTTTTGTACATCTATAATGAGCAGCAAAACCAATCATCAATCGGGAACAAACAGAAGTCACAGTCATAAAGCAAAAGTTGGGCGATTACCGATGAAACGATAGACATCTAGAGCTAGCAACTCAGTGATGAAGTTAAGAAGGTCGGAACGACATCCACTTCAAGCCACTACAAAGAAATGAAATCAGTCGAATAACCAAAAAGTTTTCGTTCAGAAAATAGCTTAATATGTCCTTAAATTTGTTGACACGATACCGTTCAAACATCAGTCGTCATACGTGAGCAACATGGCTTCCGCGCTTTCTTGTCATTTTTTTAGGCGTCGAAATTGTTCATCCGTTAAAGCGCTTAAAACGACGCTCCAATTGTCTTTATATACAAAAGAGAGTTACGTCCATGCGTACAGTGTACGTCATAACTCGAGAACGGATTCTGAACGGAACGGATTAATATTGGAACAAAGTTCGCCAGGTCAGCTAGTTTGTAATAAATAAATGAGCAGAAATTAGACGTCTGGTTTAAAAGACTTTGCAGTTCTACAAATGAATAAGTTACATCCACACAATGTGGACAAAATTCAATTTTTCTGAAGTTCCAATAACACGGATTCGACTATGAGCGGTTTATTTTTCAGGAGTAGAATTGTAAGGCCAGTTCTTTGTACCAGTGTTGTTAGCACTCTCTCTCTCTTCATTTATCCCACGAAGCGTGGTAATTTTTCCCTTTTCACCGTACTCAAATTCTCTTTTAAAATCCCACGATACTTTCTTTCGTCAAAATCCAGTTTTAGAAAGTAAAATTTGTATTACACGGAAAGAAAATCACGTTAAATTAACCTTTAGTATAAAAACCGCTGTTTGTAACACTGCTATGATTATTTTTTGGTACTAGAAAATTTTGATAAAAGACGATTTACATGAGCTGTTTTTTTATGGACATTCAGTGCGTTGATAATCGTGGTTATATTCAGGTGGTTTGATAGAATTTCACCAAAAATTTATAGTTTGAATGATTTTTTGCTAGATTTTATCCCACGGAAGGCTTTTCGGACATCGAAATTCCCACGAAAAGGGATAAGTCCCACGATATAACAATACTGCTTTGTACCCCTACTGAGATGTAGACAGAAAAGATTCACAGACTTAAATGACATGGGATTCTCATCGCATAACTACATTCAGTGTCAAAAATTGAATAGGTAAAAAACATTCTTTCTGGGCGAGGGGTGTCAGGTTCGATCCCCGGAAAACACGAATTACACATCTAAAAATGTTGTTCCACTGCGCCACGGCTGACAAATCCCATCCCAGAGTGGAACTGTCAAGAAAGAGGCATTCAGCCATTCGGACTCGGGATTAAATAATGTTCGTCCTAAAAATAAAGCTCACACAAAAAGCTGTTGGAATGGCTGTAAAAAGCTAAGCTACCTTCTCGGACCTGTTGCGCGGACTATTTATTTACTCATTTAAACAACATCGAAAGATCGCACACGACATGTCGCTATCACAGTAAGAAAGTAAGTCGCGCAACGGAGCACCCTGTATGTAAAACAGCGATTTTCGTTCTTGCACAGCACATTTTTCAGCCACCCCGTCTGAGTGTAGCGCGCCCATTTGACGTCGACCCTTGTACCGTGCACAGTATACCACCAACAAATATACACATAACTGCAGATAAAATATTTATTTTAAAGGCTTCCTGCACACACACACCCACTACATCGCTCAGCATGCATACAACCTGTGGATAAAGTGACAGGCCACCCTCCATCCAGTCGTCCTTATATCGCTTTAATTTTGCATAACCGACTGCGAGGATATGTACTGTAGGTTGTACAAAGTACAACCCGCTTTACAGCGGTACCAGCAGCAGGATCGATTTTTCGGAAGGTAAATGTAGCAGTTACATCCGAATCATTGGTAATTTGGCAAAAACATATACACACACAAATAAATATACGCGTTTGTGTTAAGTTGTCGTTTTTTCGGTGGGCCCTCTCATATGGCACAGCAGGCCGTGTGCTGATGATGCTGCCGAGTGGGCGGACGGCCGAAATTTCGTCGGCGCAAAAATATGTTCGCATACACCAACAACAGGTTCGCTCCGGTGAGCAGCACACGGGCGTAAGGTTACAATTTTGCCCCGGTACAGTTACAAACCCCCCACGCTCTACCCGCAACATGGCGGTTTCAACAGAAGCAGCAACTGAGCAACCCCAGCGGGACTTCATTCCATATCCTTCGGTCGTACAGTCTCATATTTCAAAAAGCGCACAGGAGAGCACACCAACATAGCTGTAATGCCATAGCAAACGAATGCAATATTGGATGCGGTGATGACAATGGAGTAGAGAATTTCCTCAGCATTTTTCTGCCCCGAAAGGATATATACTTCCACACAGCGATGTGTAGGACTGGCAAAATGATATGTAGCTGCATGGCGATGGTACGGCCACCATTTTTGGGTTTAGCTATACAGCTTCTATGTGTTGTGTGTTTTCATTTAATGACACTCAAGAGTTTGGCAAGAGTTTCTCCGACTTTAAGATCTGGCCGGCATTCTGCACGTAAGTTTCCCCAAGGAGCTCAAATTCCAACTAGACGCGAACATGTTTCGTAATTTAGAAGCCTACTTGAAGATTTTTAGTTACCATGTATGGTCCTTTATGATGGATTGACTGCGGCATGAATATTAATTCAAAGTGTCCTTTTGTGCCATCGCAACTAATTTCGAATAATTCCCGCACCCTCGCTGCATAAATGTATGCAGCCAAAGACAAAGTGTATGTGTGTTGACTTCCACGTCAATGGCAATGACATTAAAACCCTTTCGTCCTTCGAGTAGTGAAATTGCCTTAACGTCATAGAGTGTCTCGCAGCCATCCAGCTCCATAAATTTGCAACGAATAGACATTGGCATATAGTGCGGTTGGTGGTTTGGTTACGGGGCGCCTTTGTCTCATGGTGGTCGTAAATTTAAAATTCCATTTGCCAGGGTTATTGCGGTTACCTGGCCGGTTGGCATATAGTGGTTCAAAGCGCTATTTTGACGAAATGGCTCAGGATTGCGGTGGCATTGTTTATTTACTCAAAGGTTTTCCTCTTTGATTTGTTAACATGTGTATGCCATACTGTACAAAGTATGTATGCAAAGTTGTTTAGTGGGGGCCGGGCGGGCTTTTGAACTTGGACTTAAATTGATCGGGAGAAACTGGCATGCTCGTGCCGCATATGAGCATCAAACAGATGCGTGCATTTGTGATGTGAAGATGGATTAATTGGTCAGGCAATTGGGGTGGAAATGTGAATGGAGGTTTAAATAATTGATTAACTGCACCCTTTTGCGGTTCATTAATGTAATCCAATGAGGCAAGTAGACATTGGCGGGGTTGGTTGGTTCGAAGTGGTTCGACTTTAAAATGCAAATGCGATGTGGTGGACATTTCTGAGCCGACTTGGTCCAGATGGGGGTGCAGTGGCTTGACTACTGAGCGAGGGGTCGCAGGTTCGATCCGCAGAGTAGCCTCTTGTAAGGATTGGGGACACAATCCCGAAAACCGAAATGCCGAAAATCTAAAATCCCGAAAATCCAAAATCCGGAAAATTGCCGCAAATTTTTCATTTTATATAATTTTTTGGGATTTCGTTTTCGGGATTCTTTATTTTATTTAGAATCTAAAATAGACAAATGTTTGTCCATTCCATTTAGGAATTGAACTGTTTTTGTTATGTTTTATTTATTTGTTAGTTTACCTAATTTTTTTGTTGCTACAATAAAATTTTTAGTTTCACCTTCGGGACTTTGGCCTTTCGGAATTTTGGATTTGGATTGTAACTTTTCGGGATTGTGGGTTTTCGGGATTTTAGGTTTTCGGGATTTGAGGTTTTCAAGATTTTGGATTTTCGGTATTACGTTTTTCGGGATTCTGTCCGACTCTTGCAAACATCCGGGAAAGAGCATGTCCATTTATCCTTTGACACTCGGCATAAAATTGAAGGTCCCTTCCCAAAAGTACAAAAAAAAACTCATACAAAGGGAATGCTCGTAAGAAGTTAGTCCTTTTGTACCTATTCGAAGACTATTTAATTTTTTCGTCGGTATGTTGGACCTACCGTGGCTAATAAATATAATTTCTTACTTAATAGTTGCTCCCCATGGAAGTACCACTTGTCGATAGATTTTAGTTCGTTCTATGACAAGAAGGAGAATCAGAGATCAGAAACATTTTTAGCACTATTGGTAAGTCCTTTTCCGATGTCCTCCATTTCAGGAAACCACTGCGACTTCGAATCGGCTAAGCAGACGGGTTTAAGTCTCTTGACTTATTCTGCCGAGCTCAGCCTTACGGCGCCGAGTGCTTAATAAGAAGCGGGATAGGATAAGTAGGCCGATACTGGTCTCATTTGATCGAAAATGTGTTCGAAGAATTTAAAGTGCTATATATGCGAGGATGCCATAAATACAACAGCGACCTTTCTGAGCTGTCCAAGATGTGCCAAGATTCTAGCTCCAGCCAAGGGGATCGTCGAGTCACAGAAAAAACGTTAAGGACAACAAGGAAGACGAAAACGAAGCCACTTTGTGAATGCCAAAGCTCTGGTCAACTGGAAGCAACGTGCCGAAATCACAGAAGCAGAAACTTTTCGATGGAGCTAAGGTATACGATATAAAAAGCCTCACCCTTGGGGACCCTGCTGATTTAATTTATGTATGAAGAAATACTGCACAAGGTTTGGGCAATCGCAGAGAATTTCAGGCTGCAGTGTCTCAAGGCAGAGAATTATTTTAAAGAAGTAACTAAGGGGAGTCTCACAAGCTTCTTTCATTGGACCCTTGGTGTGTTAAGATATGTATGACGAAATACTCCGCCTCCTGATTTCAGTAAAAACCACAATGATCAGATTTTCAGACGACATCGCCTTAGTGGTTGCATCAAAAAGATTTGCAACTCGCGGATAACAAAACAGAAGCAGAACGTTTGGAGTAGGAAGGTACGAAGTATTTTCCCAACCGAATATTTAGTCTCTTGGAGTAATTTTTGACGCACGTCTAAGCATTAAACACCACTCAGAATATACGTGGAGAAATTCATCAAAAACTGTCCGTCAGTGCACTTTCAAAAGGCGAATAAGTAACATCGGAGGTCGAGATCAAGAGAATGCTTCTTGCGGGAGCAGCCAATTTTATAACCTTGAAACCGTGGTATTTCTTTCATTTTCTGCGAATTTCAATGAAAAAGGAGCAATTTCGTAGGAATTTCATAAATCTGACCAAAAAACATTCACACAACAAATGCTTGCTGAAATTTCATCAAAACAACAACATTTCACTACTAAATGTCCATTTTAAAGTACTCATGTAAATCGCCGTGTTGCGCCCTGGACTAAGTCCACCTAAGTCACCACCAAAAACAAATATCCAAGTTTTAATATAAGGAATCAAGAATTTTAAAAACTAACAAAGGTTTTAAAACGACAGCGGACACCAAAACGGTAGCAACCTTCCACCGCACACGGCAATTATAAAGAAAACTTTTAAAGAACTAAAAGAGACGAATGACCGAAACGTCATTATCGCGCAAACCGAACGGAACCCTCTTATATAGTTTCTGCCACTGTTAACTAGCAACGGTCGAAAGCAACAACGGAATCGTAATCAAGTATGTGTGGAAATTGCGAAAGGCAAAAGAGACAGAAAAAGTCTACACAAATTATGACATAGAATTCAATTTGGTGCTCCCAAATAGGTTAACCCTTACAATAAGAATTCTTAGCCTCTTTAGAGAGGGCAGCTATAAATAATTACTTTTTGCAATTATTAAATAAGAAACAGATAATAAATCAATAGACGAAACCCGCTCGCTGACACGGATTTTAGCAAAATGTTCCGGTATCAAAACTAATCATAATAATTTAAAAAAAAAACTTTAGATTTTAATTTAATATTATTTTCTTTTTGTGTAATACAATTTTTAAAAAAGTTAGATTTTTTCACAAAAAGTACGGAGTACGATGAAATGGGAAAAAAAAGCGGCCAAGTGCGAGTCGGACTCGCCCATGAAGGATTCCGTAGCAGCAAGTAACATAATATAAAAGTTGTAACTTTGATCGATGTTTTGATAATGTTTTTTTTTTTGAATTAAGTTATTGATAAGTTAACATTATAATTAGGTACCTAAATGCGAGCCCATATAGGCTGCTACGGAACCCTTCATGGTCGAGTAAGACTCACACTTGGCCGCTTTTTTATTTTTATTTTTGGGTTGATTGGATGAAAGGTAAATTGCGGTTTATGATTTATGACGTACTAAAAAAAAACTACATACTAGATCTCGTTCAAACCAATTTTCGGTGGAAGTTTGCTTGGTAATGTACATCATATATTTTTTTTAGTTTTATCATTCTCTTATTTTAGAAGATACAGGGGGGGACACACATTTTACCACTTTGTAAAAGTGTCTCTCGCGCAAACTATTGAGTTTAGAAAAAAATGATATTAGTAGACCTATCCATAGATACCGCAGACGTATGGGTTTGATGAAAAAATTTTTTTCAGTTTCAGTTCTAAGTTTGGAGAACCCCCAAAATTTATTGTTTTTTTTTCTATTTTTGTGTGAAAATCTTAATACGGTTCACAGAATACATCTACTTACCATGTTTCAACAGTATAGCTTTTATAGTTTCGGAAAAAAGTGGCTGTGACATACCGACGGACAGACAGACAGACATGACGAATCTATAAGGGTTCCGTTTTTTGCCATTTGGCTACGGAACCCTAGTTACAACGCTTTGTGGGAAAAATGAAGAGAGGGTGCTACAACACTGCCTCGGAAGATTGCCAAATGCCGCTTAAATTAAGTCATCTAAGAGGGTAGTCAAATCCGTCCAATGAACATTGCTCTGATTTCCAGTGACCAATTCAAGGGCAATGGCGCAAATTACATGATTCAGAATGACGAAAACTGGACTGTTCAATAGCCAGTTTTGCTTTGTGGACTGTATTTTATCTGCTTTTATTTGCTTCTGAAATCATGAGAAAATTCTTTTGGGAAAAACAATTTGAAAAACAAATAAAAAACAAACGTTTAAAAAGCTAAATCAAAATTGTTGTTAATAATAAAAAGAAACCGAAAAAGTATAACAAGAAAAAAAACGAAAGCTTGAAAATAAAAATTAAATAACAAAGTGAAATTCAGGACAGTGGATTAAATTGAAGCTCCACTTCTACGCTGCCTGTAACTAATATTATCATGCTTCGGCGTTAACATGGACTAATGTAAATAACTTTGCGTTTCTCATTTTGAGCGAGTTAGGCGTTTCTACCATAGACAAACCATACTGAGACCCCCAACTCACAATCCTCTTGCCGCTGGCCACCTCAGTTTTTTTTCCAATTCGCCATTTTGTTTTCCTATCGGTGTTATGTCAAAAAAGAATCCGTGTGACATGCAAAAACATACAATAAATGCTGCCAACATCGGCAGCCGTGGGGAAATGTGAAAGAGTTCGGGAATACCACATTCTTTCATTACTGAACGCCATTGGTTAGTTATTATAAATTTTTGAAAGGCGAATAATTTGATTTGTTTGGTTAGTAAAACTATCTAAAGTTGATGTTCTATATACTAGAAACATATTAGGACAAACATGGTTGTGTATTTTCCGCTTTTGGAAATCATTAACTTCGATTTAGTGTGTAAATTTTTCTTAAATAATGAAGAATTTGCTCAAAATGTTTTCATTTACCCTCAACCAATCTACATTGTTAATTTTTCATGAACATTTGAAGCAAATGTGCACTTATTCCTAAAAATAAATATTATCCACACGTAACGAAAAATTTTAAATTAAACAGATAAAATTCTATGAACTCTGCCAGCAACTTTGCCCACAGCGGAAGTGTCTCATATCTCCTGGGAGTGTGTTGGTGAGCAGAATTTTTGAAGTTTCGTGACATTTGTCAATACGATTTTCCATGTAAGAATACTAGCGCACCAAACGTGAACACTCCATAAAAATATAGCTTGTGGGCTAAGTAACGGGAAATCGGCCGGAGTTGGTGGTCTCAGTATTGTCTCTGGTTTCTACTACGAATAGTTCCAAAAATCGAGTAGGCTAAGCCTCTATTACGGTTCCCGCAATGCAGGGTTTTATGGTGGTTCCAATTTGTTTGAGAAGGGAGTTTTTTCAGCTAGTTAGAATTTGCGTTTAAAAAACGAGTTAAATGGGACATTACACATTTTTAGGGGGGACAATTTTTATATTGGGGGGACAAATATTTTTACAAACATAAAATTGTTCTTAATTTTCAGTTTAAATATATATATATATTTAAAAATATAAAAATAACGAATTTAAACTATTTAATTTTATAAGTTCGTTTATTCATTTAGGTGTGAACGTTTTTTTAACTCTTCGTATGCAATTTTTCTCTATGGCTTCCAAACATTGAAAGGGAATAAAATAGGCAAAGTGGAAGCTGTTTTTTTGTTTATCGCAAAGATGTATGAAAAAGGAAAAGGAGGACTTATCCCCTTTTGAATATTGAATTTTGGGGGAAAAAATGGGTAAAAAATTGTTTTTTAAGTCGAAAAAGGGATACGTATGGCAACCCTAATTAGAATTCAGCACTACAAATGGACCTCAGACTGTTGGTCCACATGCTAACTTTCTACCTTCCACCGCAAAAATGAGGCATTTATATCTATACCGAACTTTCTGCTCAACTCAAGCGGATAAGTGTCGATGGAGGATATATCTCCTTGAACTTTAAGACAGACGAATAGTTTAATAGGGAATAGAAACAGCATTATAGGTGTTTCAAAGGCTGTATGGACCTGCTCTACGAAGGCGCATATAGACAGACATCTTGATTTGAGGTTAGACGACGTAAAGTCGGACATTATCCACAATAAAGAGTGACTCGGTACAATCTGAGTCAGAATCAATCATTAGCCCAGCTTAAGACTGATTCTGTGGCCGTTAAATATCAAGTGATGTGTAATATTGACTTAATTTTTGTAGGCACCTAAATTACGATCAAATCAAACCCTCCAGTTCAACTGAGATGGAAGAGGACACTTTTACAGCCCAACTATGGGAAGACAATTGTTCATTATCTGTATAACAGCGACGTCGCTAGTGGGAAAGCGAAGCATAGTTGCATGGCAGCAATTCAGTAACCGGGACGCAGCCCCAAACGCATTCTAAAATCTAAAGACTCATAGGACTGCCCCTATTGGATATCATTGGCATAATTGGCATAATTATGAACAGAGCAATAATTGGACACTCCAAAGGGAACAATTCATTTGCCATTGAGCAATCGGCGAGTGTTGGGGCTTGTACTTTTGTAGCAATTATCTGCATCGACTCTACAATCTATAGGAGCAGGGGCCGAATCGTCTTATCCGTGAACGTATATAGCTCGATGACTGGTTTTAGGTGCATGTTCTACCATTTATCAGTCTTGTGACATCACAATGAGTCTACCTTGGCCTTAGTGGAGCATGATGTGGCTGCCACCATAACTTTACCAAATCATGGTCGTCCGTTTTCGTCCTGTACTTAAGTCCGCTTTTTCCTTTTATTGTTATTAACTCTTTCTCCATTACGTAGTAAGAGAAAGATATTCGGCCTTACTAACAACCAAATTTAGACTCAACTTTAGGGTAATAGTCGAAATTAAAATAAGCTGTGTACCAATAATCAAGTTATCTTCGACTTTAAGATAATCGAGACTGTAACTTTCGATCCGGAGAAAGTCGAGTCTAACCCATTATTAAAGTTTAAACGTCAGTCTTTGTAATAAATAAATATGAAATAAATATGAAATATGAAATGGACAGCAAATAAAGGGAAACCGCAGCTTAAATTGGACGTAGGCAATGTAATAGTTCACCTAGTTGACTGTGTCAAACCATTGATAGCAAAATTACCAATGCTGCAATGATAAAGTCAAAAAACAAAGCAACCATCTTTTATATTACACTCAAAATACGACCAACTGCCAATTTCAGCAAATTATTTGAAAGCGCAGAAACAAATTATTACGCTTTTGAGTTATACTGTTATAATTTTGCTATAAAGTCAGATGTAGTTAAAGTTCCGATTACTTCGATTGTTGGTGCCTAGAAAATAAAAATCGAAACTATAGTTAGTTTCGAAATTAGTTAAACTCGAGTTTACGGTTTGGTTGTTGGTAAGACCCATTGTATTCGTACAAAACTTCGAACTCGAGATGTTAATCAATTCTGACATTACGATTATATGCCAACTCAAAAAAGTGGGTCGCAAAATTCTGTCCGTCTGCCTGTCTTCCTGTCTGTATGTCCCCAGGCCTACAGCCTAAGCGGCTGAACGGATTTCGTTCAAACTTCGGATTTAAAGTTTTTTTGCATGGTAACCTCTACACTAATGGTACTTCCCGTACAAAATTTTCACACCAGTTTGATTTGTTCGAAAACGGCTCTAACGATTGCAACAAAAATTGATATTCAAGCTTAAGTAGGTGTGGTAAACATAACTGCATACTCAGTTTTCGCTAAAAAATCGACTAACGGTACTTTTGAAATTTGGACATATCTCGAAAACGGTCCATACGATTGTAACAAAAATTTATTTCTAAGGTAATATGGTCATTTCTAACTTAATGGAAAACTCAGTTTTTCTCTGTATTATCGTAAAATGGAATTTTGAAAAAAGTCATTATTGAAAAATATAGTTTTCCCTAGTTTACCTCAAAACGGCATGATTTTGACCAAAATGCAAACTTAGAGTAAAATTGATGTTTTCAAAATGATTGCGTCCTTAATTTTCAATTCAAATCACTGGAAACGCTCACTTTAAAAACTGCTCTTATCTCGAAAACCCCATTTTCGACTTCGATAGAACTTTAAAAACCAAGTAATGCTTATATCCCGAAAAAAAGATTTCCTTAAATGACTTTGAATTTCAGTCAGACTCGCACTAAGCGAGAAAGTTTCTTGCGACCCAGTCGTGCACTTTATTGTTAATTTGTTAAAGTCGTAGTAAAAAATTTTAATATTTTACATTCGGTTCACACTTCACAGCCTGGGTGGATCAATACATCAACCAAGAAGCCCCTGTAACCAGCTCGGTTATATCAGTTAGCCCCGGATACTCCTTTGGTTTATGTCGCCAATTTACCATGCCACCAACAATACATGTAGGTATACCAGATTCGAGATGGTAGTTCGGAGCCCAACCAAACAGTCCAAGAAAAATTATTCAGCTTAGGCAAGACAAACGTGACCTTTTAAAAAGCGACCTACAACAATACTGGAGATTTAGTTCCCAGCCAACTAGTGAAAAATTCAGCTAGGAGAAAACGAGGAGTCACAATGTTTATGAACTATGAACACAAGTCCACCAATTAATGAATAAAACAGAGAGAATGACAACCCATGAAACAAAGAAGCCCTGGGACACCAAAAGGTATGGAAATTAATATTGTGACGAAATTGTGTAGATTAAGTGGGAGTGCAAACCACTTTTGGCTGAATCATCAATACAAGACAACGATACGAACTTTCGGCTAAGGCTGATAGCTAGGTATTGGTACCATCGAAATAGCCACTTGTGAGTAAAGCTGAATACTAACCTCAAGTATTGTAAGCAACTAATGTTGTGACCGAAAGGTCACCATTTGGTCAATTGTGGTTGATGCCAAAGGCAAACCTTAGAATAGGTTTTTGCTATGGCAATAAAGTCGGAAACAGCCGTTCCCGTAGTTCTTGGAGGCACTTCGGACTAGGAGCTAAAAAAAATGTCGAAGACGCCTTTCAATGCATTCACGACATATTTGTGTGAGTTAATTTTTGGAACGAATGGAAGGGATCTACAATTTCAAGACGAGTCCAAAGGCTAATTGAGAAGCTCTTGACAGTTATACTCTTTTATATTTATCAGGCGTTCACGAGAGGTGGCGCAGTGGAAAAAAGGTGTATTTTGTGTTTTTACGGGGATCGAAAAGGAGTCCAACACAATGACAGCTACTGTGCAATGTACATGCCGCCCTAAATCATCCTGACAGCAATTTCCCAACATCATCTATACGTAAAAGGTAAATTTAATTATTTTCCTCGCTCCTCGCAATCCTTTTCTTTATCCTTTCACTGAACTGAACAAGCGCATCTATCAACTAACTTTTCGATACCCTGCCCACCTAGACACCCACTCATCATGTTATGCCAACTTTTGATAAAATATTCAACCGATTCCCCAATACGAACGTTTCTATCATTTCTTTCTTCTTTTATCTGAAACTGAAATCCGCTTCGTGTCACTTCTGCCATCAAAAGCGCGCAGCCAGGTATCAAAGTTTTCCTATTCAAACAAAGGGAAATATTGAAATGTATATGAACACCGAAGAACAGGTCCCAGAAGAATCGGAGGAATGCCTCCGCGTCCGCATCCTTTGCTTTCCCTTTCAAATCAATTTCCTATATATATCCCTTTGAAATGCGGCGTCTAGCTGCGTTGTGCTCGGCAGCTATTCCCGGCTCTGAACGCCTTCCCAACCGCGCCGCATGCCTCGTCTCTCCTTATGGCTTGGCTTTCATATTCTTGACTTTTCGGATCGATAGTTCCTTTGTTCCCGGGCGAAATGAAAGCGAATTTCTCAACATCTCAAATTCAATGGAGAACTTTGATTTACAATACCCTTCGTCCTTATTTGTCCCTTTATCTTCGGTTCTGGTTCTGATTCAGATGATGCTGATTCCGATGGTGGGGGCTGCTTTCACCCTTCAAACGAAGGCGCAACAACATTCCACAATCGAAACGGAAACTTACTCGAGTGGCAAAAAACCGAAAAACCCGCTATAGGTATGGCAGAGGCATTTTTCTGTTTCAACATCTCAAGTGCGGCGGGGACATCGATTTCGCATTATCACCCGAAAATATCGAAAATAATTCAACAGTCTTACGGGGAATTATTTATCTTTCGGTTTTTCTTTCGAACGAACGGTCTTAATTCCAGACATTTAGTCGCAAGCCATTTGGGGTGGTCGGTGGTGAGATGCTCACTTTTCGTCGGTTATGGTTGTTGTCCTGCGAAGGGACCTTTAGATTTTTACACACAACGCGTTCGATTTTTCTTTCTTTCTTTATTTATTTCGATATTTTATTGTCATCGCATTGAATGAAGTATTGTTCGGCCGAAATTTAAAGAACTTGAGTTATATTGAGTAATAAACACATTTGCGCACATTTGCACAGTAACAGATAGACGTGCACTCGCGCTATCAGTGCGGGAAATGTTTTACGAGGTACTTCGATTGGAGGCAGAGGTGGGAGTGGTAGCTGGTAGGAGTAGAGTGCCTAGTCGGAGTGTCGCCGTCGCGATTTCAGCTCCAGTCGCCTGCTGACATTGTCAAAGGTGAGGCGACAGTCAATTTCAAGGTGATTTTGACAGAGATTAGATTCGGGCTGGTGAGACACGATTTCAATTGGAATAAATATTAGAATCGAATTCCACAACTGCGTGGAGCACGTGTGTTTTCGGTGCGATAATGCCGACACGAATCAGTGCCGCAATTTATTGGTAACGTACGCAGAGCTGAGAGGAGTGGCATTCAGTGACCCAATTTAGGCGGATACGCTGAAGTCGTTGGCAAATGTTTCGGAAGTTATTAGTTGTTGGATGGAGTAAACATGCAGTTTTGCGGATTTCACTGGTCACTGGTCAGATGTTCGCGTGGACAATTTGATTAAATTTACATTCGATTTACCCCAAATTAGGGGGAAGCGTTAGAATTATCTAAGCACGGGGGATACACTCGGAAAGTGTGCGTTCTATAAATAAAGTGCAGCAATTTTGCGTGTTAAATGCGCGATTCTGGCCAAGTCCTTTACCCCATTAATTTTGTTCAAATATTCACTTTTGTCAATTTGGTTATGGTCGAGCGGACAAGACCCGTAGTCCCATTCAGTATTGTGCTGTTCACGAGGTGTGGTGCTGTTTATCTGCAAATTAACTTGCTCAGTGAGGCGCAGGTTAATTATATAAATTACGGATGCAGTGCCGAACGCTTTTGTCGCTAAATGAGCTCCAAAAGGCTTCAAAGCCACACTATCGCCCGAAACTTAGCGCCTTAAGTTATATAAAGTGCAGGATATTGCTTGGGACTGTTTTTAATCGGATTAGTCTCCTCAGGCTACAGGGAGACCCAATGAATCCTGAGATTATATTGGCAAACTAATTTGCTACACAACGAAATAAAAACAGTCTGGTAATAAACCATTCTGATTAATTAATTTTCGACCTTTCTGGCAAAAGAATACGAGGGAATTCACCTATGAACGTTCAGCTTATCCATTTGGTCCATACTTTACAAAAATTGGTTATAAAATTGCGCCGTAATCGGTATGATAAAAAAAAGTTGTGTAGTCTATACAATTTATCACCGTTTATTTATTCGACGACGGTGCAGTTCAGTGTGAACCGAGGTCTAAACCAAGGCCTAAACTATTCAACTTAAAAGCCTCTCCAGTCAGGGTTGGGGTCAAATTCTGTATGGATCCAAATTTTCTTTACAAAATCTTGCTTTCAAAATTCTGTTTTCAAAATACCGCTTTTCAAAATTTAGCTTTTTAAATCTTTTTTTTAACTTTAACTTCTCTTTTCTTAATGTGTATTATTTTTTTTTTATTAAATTCTGCATTTTTTTCAATAGATATTGTTTTTTCTTTTAATTTGTTTTCTATTTATTTATTTAAATTTTTATTGTTTATTTTTAATTTAAATTTCATTTCTATTTTTTCTTTTAACTTTTAATTTTTTGTAAATTTAAATTGTTTTTTAATGTCTTTTTTTTTATAACAAAGTTCTAAAAAAGATGAATTTTATTCCTTTAAATTTGAAAAGCAGAATTTTGTAAAGCAGAACTAAAAAAATCAGAATTACGTGAAGCAACATTTTTGTGTGAGAAGACAGACTTTTGCAAAGCAGGGGCCCTACTCTGTAGCTCGTTCCGAAAGTAAAATTTTTCGAAAACGAACCTTTTCTACTCTGTATTTCGAAAGTGGAATGAAATGTACTTATGTCGCATTTAGAACTCGGAAATTATTATAGAGTACCTACTAAAAAGCGGAATGGGAAAGATATTTCGAATGGATCGAAATTGAGAGTAGGGCCCCAGAATTTTGAAAGCTGAAATTCGACCCACTCCCCTCCAGTCAACCAGGTCCTCAGCTAACTGCCTCCAAGTCGGCTGAGGTCCACTACTTATTCGCACCACCTAAGACTAGAGAGGAAGTCTCTCAAAATAACTTAAGATATCTGCATCCACTGTAGGTCGAATTCAAGCTTTGACGCCATATAACTGGACTGGGTAGATCAAGGTCTTAAACAGAATCTCTTAAGTTGTTCGAGATAGGCTATCTTCCTCTCAGTCCCCGTATCAGAGAGAATCAAAGAATCAGCGGTTGACAAGTGTTGATCCTCATTTAATTTCTGCTGTGATGTTGCTGTCAGAATTCTATCAAAAGTTGACAAAAGTCCCTCAAAGTTATAGCTGTCGACTGTGAACTTTGTTGATGTTAGGTGTACCTTCCAGTTACCTGCTAAAGGCATTTTTACCAGCTACCACACCAGTGACCAGTGTACCCACTCTTAAGGAGTGTTTTGAAATCTATTTCTCAGCAAAAGCATTATTATTCCCCTGAATTCGAACAAAATTTCCCTTTTTTCT
Organism: Cheilosia variabilis; assembly: GCA_951230905.1. Taxonomy (NCBI): domain Eukaryota; kingdom Metazoa; phylum Arthropoda; class Insecta; order Diptera; family Syrphidae; genus Cheilosia; species Cheilosia variabilis. The sequence goes on from OX579679.1 coordinate 48,596,768, forward strand.
AAGTGAAAATGAAAATGTAACCCTTTTTATAAGCTTAAAATAAGCATAAAACATAAAAATATACATTTTATGCAATAATTTCCTTTTCTCTTAGACATAATATTAAAACGAGTGAATGAATTCAGACACCTACACAAGAATTCCTAAAAAGACGTTCGATGGGCTGTTTTCATGGTTAATATGAACAATTCATTTTTAGAAATTGATTCGTAATGTAAATATTTTTAAATTGAATTTTTTAACAATTAACGTTTCACAGAGATTTTAGATTTTTTCACCTTTTTTGAAGTTTGTCCCCCGTTTTCCCGTTTTTATTAAAAAATTGGGAAAACGGAAATTGACACTTTTCCCCACAATCTCGGATCACTGGCAGCGATTGCTCGCGGTATTCTATCAAATAGGTCAATGCCATTCGTAAGTAAATGTACCAACTTCTGAAAAATTGTAATCCGCTCCGGGGTTAGCTTCTGAGTTCCGCAAAATGTTCTCAAGTATGAAACCGTCTAGGACCGTTTTTAATATTAAAGGTCTCGGTGAGATTGCTTCCGACTTTAATGGAGGAGCTCGTGTTTTCCACCGTCATTCCGAACAACCTGACGAGCTAGACTGGACGTGGCCCTATACAGCTCGTCTCTGTAAATACTGTCATAAGTGGCGATTGGTCTCAGGTTGGATACCCGGAAAACACAGAAATTCCACCTGAAAAGGTTTTTTTTTCACGTTCTGGAGAACGTAAACATGGGAGTTTATAATTATGAAAGAGCTTTTCAATTTAGCCTTTCAATCTCGACATAAAGTTGTTTCATTCATTTCGAAAATGAAAACTCATGCGCACAACGAATGGTTGTGAGAAGCTAGGCCTAGGGTACATATACGGACATGTTGCCCCAACTATTTATTTATTTTATAGATAGATCGCTTTAGGTAGCGGGCTACCTTTTGCCCCGACGGTCATCAGTCATCACAATGCGTCAGTTAAAGACTGTCCAAACTAGACGCTCAGCTTCCGTGCAACTACACGATTTTCCCCGCAAATTTTTAACGAAAATCCTCTCTCGCGCGAGTAAAGTATACCGCACCGAGCGAGATAAAAAAAAAACAATTTATCTTTTATTATTTCCCGCTTTATTGACGTGGTCTTTGTGGACCTTACGTATTTTATATCAACTACACAAATTAACTTAATGTAAAGTAGAGACAACCCGCCGTCCACTGCGTCGCTGCAGTTGTCTATAATGGAATACGTATCACTGGTCGCCGGCTTCCGCATTGGCTTTCCCTTTTATATTGATTTTCTGATGACGCTGCGTATTCGACTTGACCCATATTCTTAGTGTTGTCATCGATTAGGGAAGTAATCGCTGATCGGAATGCTTGGCTTGCATTCTGTGGTTGATTGCTGAAATTCGCTGAGTTAGCGTTTGGTATTGTTGCTCTGTTTGGTTTTGGGGGAACGACCGTTGGCTTCGCGTATGTTACTCGCGCTCTTATTTTTCCTGTCAGTGCATACGTGTTATTAGTGGCCGCCGGGTGGCAATTTTTCAATAACAAACAACTTGTAAATTAAATTATAACAATAAATGTAAAAAAAAATAAATGTTGATAGCTTTAAATGTTATCTATCCAACCTTGGCGCCAAAAAATGTACATCCATTCACATTTCAGGATGTTTTTTTTTATTTTTTTCATAAATAACTTATATTTTGACAGTAGAATTCACGCAGCTGCCTAGATGAGTACCCCTAAATGTCAACGACCCCGGGGGTTGTCCCAAAAATATAATTAACAACATGCCAGTTAAACCCAGCTTTCCATTAGGGTGTAAGTGAATTTAAGGCTTGCTGGCTGTCTTCAAATTAATTTTTTTAGCACCATATTTGTATTGGAGATTCTGCAGTTCAATAACACTGAACAGTGTTGAATGATGTTTCTTAGGAACAGTAAAAATGCAAATGCTTAAACTGAACTTTGATGTAAATATGCCGATCACAGTCGCCCCTCTTGAAATCCCACTAAAAAATGGCCTCCCGATTGACATCAAGTCTTAGCAGAGGATTTTCTAAGCCTGCGTGCGGCAGCAATGGCTCCTTTGATTTGTACGGGCACGAATACTTAGGAAATCCTGCTGGAAACAGACAGCTTGTAGCCAAATGTACCGTTTCAGCTCTCAGTTGACCATCTATAGTTTGGGTCATCTTTGGCGTCAGTACAGAGCTGAGGGGTCCTCCTTGCCACAAACCTAATCCAACCTAACGATGCTTTTTCGCCTCATTCTTTTTGCTTTTTCCAGATGCAATGAATCTAGTTTTGTCCGCAGCAAAGCTTCTCTGAGCCGCAATTCGTTAATTACACCTTTCGTGTAGAATAATCCCTATCCCACCTTCATATACGGAAAACAGAAAGCTTTAAAAATTCCTTTTGATCGTCGGTGACCAAACTATATGACGTCGGTTCAGTCATTATTAGAAAATCTCCCTTTGGATCAAAATGAAACTTCATATCCTGTAATCACAAACCGCACAGGATGACTTCCTTTTTACACATCGTAACGATTTTTATTTCTTTTTTTTTTTGTTCACTCTTTCTGTTTTTCCTTTCTGTGTCTCATTTTGCAACTACTAACTGCAGATAAGGAACCTTATCGCTTTGTGATATAAAATCTGCAATTGCACAACTCAAAGGGATTCAAATGCAAAGGAGCACAGGATGGCGACAAAAGCGAAGCAAAAAACAAAACCCTCGCAAATTAAAAAGTGCACAGTGAACAGCCAGAGAGACACCTTTTGAATCACACTGACTGTGGCTGGATACTCACTACTCCTGTTTAGCTACAGAGTGTTGGACCAACAACCGTAGAAAGTGTTTATCGGATGTATCCTGCATTTTTGTCTCGCTCTTGATTTTCCGCGCGATGTGATCAATAGAAATATTCATCGAATTATTCACCAAACCAAGAGACGACCGTTTTGTTTCCTTGTAAATGGGATGGCCTTTGAAAATCATTTAATTGGACTTATTTTGGCGTTTATGGCGGGAGCTATGGAAATGGAAATGTACGTGTGTGCACCTACAGCGTATTAAGTGTAGGAAGCACCTAATTATGGGGAATTATGTCCGTTTGACGAATGTGTGTACATTTTGCGTTCATTGAGAGGTCCGCAATTTATTGCTGGACAAAGCTGATGATGGATATAGTTTCAAAGGCGAGTGCGGTTCAAAGGGAATTTTTGAATGGGCAGCCATTACTGAATGGGGCTTACGCATAAGCCAGGCTTTGATTTAATAGCATCCGCAAAAAATTAGCTAAATGTTCTTTTTTCACGTAGGTGAGTGGCAAGTATTGGCCGTCTTACTGGTCCGTTTACAGATTGGGTGGACTATTTACTGCTATTCAAGAATACAACAGCGGGTAATAAAGGATTGAGGGTTCGGGCTCCTGAAAAAGGGAGAAATAAAAACGACCTTCCAAACTGTACGTGGAATGTATGGGTCCAAGACTGCTAAGCAGAAGAAATCGCCATCTATATATAGGAAGCATGCTCCAGTGGGCAGCAGAATGACTGTCACGCATTTACTAAAGGAACAGACTAAGGCATGAAGCCTTGACCTTTGGGCGGGTGAGTGAACGCCTAATGAAAGTCCAAGGCTGAATTTGCTAACACCAAAAAAACGCGTGAAAAAACGCTTAAAAAAACGCGCGAAGAAACGCGTCTAAGACCACGTGAAAAAACGCGCGAAAAAAACGCCCGAAAAAACGCGTCAAAATTTTGTAAAGCAGAGATGGAGAGAACATTTTTTTTTTCTAATTCTAGCTCCTCTTTTCTTAATTTTTATTTGTATTTTGATGAGTTTTAATTTTCTGCGCCGCATGGAAGGGACCCAAAAATGTATGCCGAGTCCGAACGGCTAAACTGAAAAGCTCTTTAATGGCAGTTGTACGATGTTTCATGTTTGTCAGGCATTTGCGATAGGTGGGACGCAGTGGAAAAATTCTTTAAGATGGAACCCTCTAAGCACTCCAGCTCACAAGCCACTGAGCCCGCTTACTCCGTCCAATAAATATTGTTCTGATTACAGGCCTTGATGTCGATGAAAAGGGCGGCATCAAAGGCAGTTAAAAATGTCATGTCCGTCACACTCTACAAATTTGCTCGGCGAGCTTCTGATGATATGATATCCACCTCGGTGATAGTAATGCTGCACGGAAGTTGAATTCCTCCATTCACTTGGTATTGAAATCTGATGCCCGACAGACACTTGGAGCAAGCACGGAGTCAACTTTCGCCCCCTTAAGAAGGTAAATGTCTTCAAAACAGTTGTCATTGAGAGAATGTCCGGATGCGTAATTAACCCGTTGCCAGGCCGAGATGATCTATACGCACCTTTAATCAAGTGGTAGCAATGCATCAGTAAGTGAATCTCTACTTAGCTGCTTCATTAGCAAGGACTTTGTACAAGGACTTTGTATGTCTCTCAGCAAATATAAAATCTCAACTGTATTCAGTAACCAATTCGCCTTACTACTCGTATTAAGAAAAGATTCCAGGGGGAGCAAGGAAGCGCTTCCCGTTACTATACAGAACACGCACTCGAAAGTTTCTATGACGATTTTCTGAATGACATCTGATACAGAGGTACACACCAAACGTACACTCGCACATCGCTCCTTATTGAATTTTTCACATTAATGAGCGGAAGATTATTATAAAGTTAAATTAATTTTAAGTGCTGCTGCTGCGCTCAGCTGCGAGAAGAAATTAAATTAAAGTGAAAATATAATAATGTCTGCAAATGAGTAATGCTCGAGGATCAAGTGGCCGCGTTTGAGACGATGTCAACAAACTCACAATTGGTTACAACGAAATGCGGACCTTTCAGCGAAAAAATAAAATGGAGGAAAAATGAAAAAAAAAATCATAAAGTGGAAGATTCCATGGGAAAAAGTATCACATTACACAACAAGAGCGCGCGAGATACTTATACCCAAACCCCCAGAAGCGCCATAGGAATCAACAGTGACGACTTCTTTTGAGGGCCTGTTGTATATACGTCATGTTGCATTACAAAAACTACTAACAAAATATGACAGCAATGATGACGACGACTATGACGATGATGATGAGGACGAAGAGGTAAAAGGACGGTGGTGGTATAGTAAGCTTTTGCATGCACTCTATACAACTGTGAGTCGGTGGACCCTGAAGGATATAAATTTCTATGAATACGTGAAAAGGACACCACCATTCAAATGTTGCGCATTAAAATGTCGCATGTAATTCAGCCCGAAGACTCTCATCCAATTAAAAGAACAAAAAATGAACAAGGCGAACAAAAAAAAAGAAAAAAAATGACAGCTCACCACCACTACCGTCAAAACACCCACTGTCGACGACGGCCGGCCGGGGGTAGCTCACCATGGTGTTGCAGAACCAGGCCGAGAACAGCTTCACTGGATGTTATTTCCGCTGGTAAAAAGGTTTTTTTTTTTTTAATGACTCAAGTCCCTTGACTTGACAGTCAGAGAGAGTAACTGGAGGCAATATATCTCCGAAGAGACTCCTGATCCGGAAAGGTCATCAATTACAGACCCCTCTGTGCGAAAATCAGTACATCCTGGTGACAAACCATTTAGCATCCTTTTTGCATAGTGATACCGATGGCCCAAGGGTGAAGGACAGATTTTTCCATAAATATACACATGAGCAATCAAGCGAGAAGCCCCCACGAAAATAACCTCAAATAAATAAGTACTGGGTCGCACTAAACATGCACGCTCATTGCAAGTTGGGCACACGAGCTTATGTCGCAAATTAAAATACTAAAAAAATACTAAATCATATTTACAGCCCGATTCTGACGTTGTGAGGTTGATTCCTTGTAAGTTGTGAGGTTTGTTGTGATTCGATAACATTTTTCGTATTCTCCGATAATGCTCACAACAAATTCACCTCACAATGGTTAGATTACTATCACTTCAAATTTTGTGGGGTCAGGGAAGGAAATATTATATCTACATCATTAATTGAATAAATAAAAACAAATTTATTAAGAAATTATGCGAAATATTGACACTGAAAATGTTTCAGAAACGAATAAAATAAAATATTAACGATATTTGTCACAAATCAAACTTTCCACATTCCTCTGTTTTTTTTCATACAAATATCGATTTTTTCCGAAGAGTTAATAAATATAGCGTAAAAGGCGTAGCGGTCTTAAATGCTTGGACAGAGGGAAACAACGCCATCAAATACAAATATTGTCATTCACAAATGCTTATGACGGGTTTTCTATTTTGTGACTTGCTCCATAGCAGATCACAATTTCGATTGTTTTTGTGAGCCTCACAACTTGTGAGTGTGCTGCCAGAATACGAAAACCTCACGAAATCAATTTCACCTCACCTTGTGAGGGTTTTGTGACTAGTGAAGTATCAGTGAGGTTTGCCAGAATCGGACTGTTAGTGTCTTACGAATTCACAATGGCGAAATTTGCTATACACAATTATCCATTTTTATTTAGTTAGTGCGAAGGTTAAAAATGATTATTAAGTTAATAAGGCCCATAAGGATAATTGGAAGATCTCCGGCTTGCACGATTTTCCATCCTCAATAAGGAGCTATATGTTTGGCTCCCTTTTCTATACAAGTCTGGTCTTTTTTCCTAGGAAGAAAAGCCTGAACTTTTTGGCTATCTTTCCGAAATTTGAGGTCTTTTTTCCAAAAAGTTTTCTGGCGTTTTTTCCATTTCCATTTTCAGAAATGGAGAGAACACGTTTGGGAAAAATGCCAGAATCGATATTTCTGACATATTTTCCTTTCCTGATAATGGAAAAACACCCGAAAAATGTATTTTGATCAGTTGTTGCAATTTAACAGTTATTGAAGTCAATTGCTTCCAGTATCATCAGTTTTTTGCAACATTTTGCAAAAAAACAATCTGGCGTTGTTTCCTCTGGCGTAATTTCCGGGAGACATATGTTTTTGGCGCACCAGTTTATAACAGTTGCAGTCAAGTTTTAAAAAAATAAATAAGTAGTTGGCGCAGCAGGTCCTAGTCCTACCTTCTCACAACCATCGGTTTTGTTTTTTTTTTTCTGGAAGATTGGAAGAGATCTACAATTTTATGCTGAGTCCGAATCGGCGCTACCTTTGGGACTCTTTAGAGTCATTTCGACCCCTTTTCACCTTTTTGAAAATGAGTGAATTCGGACTCTTTTTTCAAATGTAGGACGCTTTTTATGTATTTTATTCGTAAGCCCGTGAAACCCCTTTTATTGATTTAATGCGTAAATATATTTTACCTACACCTACTAAGGGGTGTCCCATCATATTTTTGCGTGAATCAAAATGTTAGTTTGATAGAAAATACAAATTTTTAATTAGAAAGCTTAAATTTGTTCTTGATTCATAGAGTATACAGATTGGGGTTATGCATGGAATATCACATCGGATAAATGGCCGCCACAGCTTTGCTGCGGAACGTACTTTTTTATTGAATTTTTCTATGACCGTTTCGCATAAATGTGGCTGCATTTCAATAATACACCTCCCAATTTGGTAGTCGTGGGCTTGTTTGCATAGACTTCAAAAAGCCGCAAAGAAAAAAGTAAAATGGCGTTTAATCGCTAGATCTGGATGGCCAATTCTGATCGCAAAAACTGCCGATTACACGATTAGGAAATGACTCATGCAGTTATTAAATTGTTCCTCTGTTTATCTGGCTGTATGACATGTGGCACTTGTGGAAACCATATCCATATCTGGTAATTCAGGCACTAAAAACTGGGTTATCCTGACCATGTCTGATACTGCCTGACCAGCCGCATTTTCGAAGCAGAATGGTCCGGTGAATGACCAAACAGTCACACGTTTGTTTCTCAACAATTAGTCGTGGGTTTTTTGAACCCCAAATGTGACAATTTTGACAGTTAACAAAGCCATCAAGATGAAAATGGGCTTCATCACTGAAGATGATTTTGTACGAAAATTGCGGACTTGAGCTAAAAAAACCTTCATTATTTTTAAAATATTGCTCAAGAGTGAAAATGCTTTGTTCTTTCTTTTTTTACTAACCCCGAACTGTCAGCTGTCACATTGTTATCTTCACTGCATCACTGTACTATTAAATGACGCGAAATTCCAATTTTGCGTAATTTATGGGACACCCTTTAATATTGACATAATTTGTGCGCTTTGTCAATAGATTTTTTAAAAAAACCTACATTCTGCGGCTGTGTAAAGTTGCAATAAGCACATTGGAAATGAAAATGAAAAATGGAATCTGGAAATTACTACATTAAATGGACTTTATTTCTGTGTTTTGTTGGAGCCCGTTGGATTGTTGTCGTGGTGGATTGGTTAAAAAATAAATCATTTTGAATATAGAAGTCCACAAAGTGGAATATAAATATTAAAAACATTAATGGTTAGATATCGTTATTGGACATACAGTGGAAAATGTAATTAAAAAAGAAGACATTTCTGACGATGAGGTGAATATCATAAAAAGTAATGCTCTTAAATATTACCAAATAATCTGTGACAAAATAACCGCACGCTCTAACGCCAAAAACAGTAAGCTTTCAGTTCTAAAATATTTAGATCTGAATATTATTAAAATGCCAACAAATTTAAATTATTTTTCTTTCGTATCCGAATTTGGTAAATTTACGCTTCATCCAGAAAAAGTTATCGACGTGTACAAGCTACTTGAAATTAAAGCGCTAGATTATTGTTTTCAAATTTATTTTGAAATTAAGGATATTCAAAAGTTTTGTTCGAAGTGGGCGATTTAAAAAAAAACTTTTGGAAGGGTATTTGTTTGAAAATTTTTACAATTTCGTAATACAAATTTTAACATTGCCACATAGACGCGTGTGTGCTGAAAGAATGTTTTCAAAATTGGCTTTAAAAATAAACAAACTAACGACTTAAGGTCAGTCAATGCAGCCTGTGCTTTACTAGAAAGTAAGCAACTAGAAGCGAGGGTTCCTGACTCGAATTTTATTCAAAAGTACAGAAACGAAATTCCTAACAACTAGTACGTATTTAAGTTACGTTGATTTAAATGAAAATATTTTTTTTTTTTTTTTATTTAAATGTTAATTTTCTTTAATTTATTTTTTATTCTTAAGAGATGTTTATTTATAAAATAAATTATGAGTATTTGTATATTTACAAATATGTACTACTGGCTACTTAGTTTGGAATATAATTAAAACGTTTAATAAAAAAGTGTTTTTCATTAATCGGTAACAATTGTATAAAATATCAAGCGCAGGTTAAGTATATAAAAAAATAATAAGATGCGAATGGGACTCTTTTTTTCAGGGGGGCTCTTTTTACCCGACTGGACACAGGGAGGGTTATGTGTTTTGGGCGTATCCTATGTTCGTTCCTACGGGACGCCCTGTAGCCTAAACGGCTTGACCGATTTTGAAGAGTGAGGTATCATAAAATAAAAAATAAAAAGATAAAAATAAAAAAGTTAATTTAAAAAACCAAAAATCCCGACTGACTGTAAGAAAAAATTAATTAAAAGTATATGAGCATGACGCATTTAAGTAAAGGGTGATTTTTTAGCTGGTTTGGTTTTGGCAACACTGGTTTTGACAGCTGACGTGTGTTTAGTACCTTGTGTCACTGTCAAACAGCTTCAGTTTGGTTTGCAATTTAACCATGGATCGTCTTACAAATGAACAACGCTTGCAAATTATTGAATTTTACTATCAAAATTCGTGCTCGGTTCGAAATGTTCATCGCGCGCTGCTTCAATTTTATGATCGGCATTCTCGACCTTCTGAGCAGTCTATTCGGAAGATTGTGACCAAATTTCGCACCAAATTTACTTTGTTGGACATTAAACCACCAACACGTTTACGTACTGTGCGTAGTGAAGAAAATATTGCGGCCGTATCAGCTAGTGTGACAGAAGACCGCGAAATGTCGATTCGGCGCCGTTCCCAGCAGTTAGGCCTTTGTTACAGCACTACGTGGAAAATTTTGCGGAAGGATTTGGGCGTAAAGCCTTTTAAGATACAGCTGGTGCAAGAACTAAAGCCAGCCGACCTACCACAACGCCGAATTTTTGGTGAATGGGCTCTTGGAAAGCTGGCCGAGGATCCGCTTTTTTATCGAAAAATTGTGTTCAGCGATGAGGCTCATTTTTGGTTGAATGGGTACGTAAATAAGCAAAATTGCCGCATTTGGAGTGAAGATCAGCCAGAAGCATTGCAACAGCTACCAATGCATCCCGAAAAAGCCACTGTTTGGTGCGGTTTATGGGCCGGCGGCATTATTGGGCCATATTTCTTCAAAGATGATGCGAATCGCAGCGTTACTGTCAATGGTGAACGCTACCGAGCGATGATAACAAACTTTTTTTTGCCCGAAATGGAAGTTCTTGACTTGCATGATATGTGGTTTCAACAAGACGGTGCCACATGCCACACAGCACGCGAAACAATGGCGCAATTGCGAGGCGAGTTTGGTGAACAGTTAATTTCACGTTTCGGGCCGGTCAATTGGCCGCCTAGATCGTGCGATTTGACACCATTAAATTATTTTTTGTGGGGGTATGCCAAGGCTAATGTGTATAGGGACAAGCCCGCTTCGATTGACGCACTGGAAGCCAACATCCATGCATTCATTCGTGAGATACCGGCCGATATGTGTGAAAGAGTATGCCAAAATTGGACTCAGCGGATGGGCTACCTGAGACGCAGCCGCGGTCAACATTTGCATGAAATTATCTTTAAACATTAAATTGCAAGGTTCAAACTATCGATTCAAATAAATATTTCATTCATTTTTTCGAATTTTTTGTGTTTTTTTTTTTAAAAAAGTTCTAAACCTCTTAAAAAATCACCCTTTACATATAACTACCTATTTGGCAGTCGGAGGGTACTCAATACTCATACATATATTTGTTAGACTGTGAAGGTATATAGTCTCCGATTGTCAATTAGTTAGGTATATGTACTTAAATGCGTCTTGTTCATATATTTTTAATTCTTCTTTTTTTTTTACAGTCAGTCGGTTTTTTTTTGTTTTTTAAATTAACTTTTTTTATTTTAGACTCTTTTTAAAAATGTTTAGAACATTTTTAAATCTAGTCCGAACACCTGAATTGGGAAGCTCTTTCATGACATTTGTCTCTCAGATTTCTGTCATATACTTTCGAGAGGGGTGGTCCAGTGGAAAAAATCTGAAGTTGGGTGTGACGATCTAAACAGAGTAAATATTCCTTGCAGTTGACGAGAAGCATGTTTAGAGGACAATAATTGGTCGTTTGTTTTTTTCGGAGTATTTGTGGCAAACGGATGAAGGGATTTTGATTTAAAATTGTTGACCATCATTCCAACTTCGAGCACGGCGTACTTATGTATCTTCCTTTGTAAGTATCTTTGTCTGTGAGGATCCAAACAGAACCCTAGATTGCTAGGTCTTGATACCTGTGATAAGTCTCGGTTGAAAGACACTTTAGGAATTCGGGAGGTATAAGAAGTTGTGGGTTAAAAGCTTAGCTAAAATCAGGAGCAAAGGCTTCAATTTCTTCTGAAACAGAAAGTGCTTATGTGACGATCTAGGTAAGGTGAGTGGAGGTTGATTTTTCATTTGGAAATCATTTTTGATTAGAAGTTTCTAAGTTTAACATTTCTTGTAAAATTTTACGCTAAAGAAGTCTAGGTCTGCCGGAAAGCTTAGCCACTGGTCTATAGTTACATACTTCACTTTAACGACCCTTTTTATAAACAGAAATGATCTGATCTGAAATGATGACAGTCCTTCTACAAAAGAGGGCGAAAAAGGCCAGCAAGGGCTGAGGCCAGAAGATCTATAAATTTTTTTAGAACCATAGCTTTGAAGCAGTCACAAAGGACAGAAGTCGTCTTTGAGAGATATTTTGTTTGTCAGTCAAGAGATTAAAGGACACCTGCTTAAAGTTTTGCATGCAGCTTGAAGTAGCTGGCTCTCAGGTCCTAAGGTAAGATCTGAAAATGATCGAATTTTTTGTTTTTTGATCCGTGAAGAATGCGTTAAGAAACATAAAAGCTGAAGGGTAGCCGTGAAGTGAACCTAACTCTGGAGAAATATAATTTCACCCAACAATTTATGTAATTTATGCATAGAAAGAAAAACTTGCTTGTCATTGGAACAAAGTTACTGCAGCCCTGACGCTCTATTGGAATGCATATTTCCGCTTCAAATTTTCTTTTATACTCGTAGTATGAAATTAAATTCTATCGCAGAAGTGGCACAATGCTCACTCACTTCTTGAATGGCAACAAAAATAGCACTGCAGACCAGAATCTGTATAGAGTGACACGGTTAGGACTCGTCACTACTATTCTTATCCTGTCGTGCTTCAACTATAACTTTAACGTTGGGGATGCGCTTCTATTGTACCTATTCACGGGAAGCTTAAGGTGGCTGAGCTGCCTCCCAATTAACTGTGTAAAAGGTACACTCCTCTGCGAGTGTATATGAGAGTGAGTGCTGCCAAAATAGCATTCATTTCAATCATGTTTCGTAAGCATTGTTAGAATCTATCTGCTTCGGAAGAAGTCATGACATTCCCTATATGTTCTTTGAGCACTCCTAGGAGTGCTGCTACACTGATTCCCATGAAATACAAAACCATATCGAACGTCTTGCTTCGCTCTAAGAAATCCTCACTTCCTTGTATTAAAATTCAAGACTCAGAAACAGAAACTACTTGAAATGGAAGAGAATCTGCAGTAATTGAGTGGGCTAGAGCCATATACTGTGAAATTGTTGGGAATCAGCAGGCTACAGGAACACGAACGCTTATTACGTACTCCATACCTTCAAGAGAGAGTATCTATTTGTGGCTGTCAATTGACGTCGTCATCTCGGTACGAGTACATACTCGTAGCATACAATTTCCTGTGTGTGTCCCAATAGTGTTAATTAAAAATTCCATTTTAATTATTCAAAAATTCCAAAGCAGTTACTTGGCTAAAACTGGCATGAGAAGAACGAGCGCTGGTGGTGGTGGCAGGCAGGCAAAGAAGACGAATATGCAGATGACTTTGACTACGACGACGACGGTGGAAGGATGAAACCCAAAGACCTGGCTAAGGGTTGATGAAATTTTGTTTGATGTGGCCGGGGAGAGATGGAATTATGTCCTCAGAGTTTATAAATAATTAATTTAGAATTAAAAGGAAACAAAAAAGAACCTCCTTACTGTTTTGTAGGTGGGTGGTCCTTTTTTCATATAGTTTGTCGGTTCGTGTTGGGTTTGACTCAATTTTCGGGGTAAACGTGCCTTAAGTCGGTGGGGGTTACATGCGCTTTTGCAGTAATTAGCAACTTGCCTGGTCTAATTACATATTGTCATGTTGCAGAGCGAGTGCATTCAGTATAATTTAATCATAGAAGATGACGCTTTGAATTACATCGCTGTGCTTGACATAAAACTTTGACATAAACGTTCCCTACAGTTGACGAGAAGCATGTTTCTAGGGCAATCGGCTGTTTGTTTGTCTGAGGGTTTGTGGCGAAAAGTGTAGCAAACGGCTGAGCCGATTTGGATTCAAAGTTGTCTAAAGACGCCCATCATTCTAACTTGGAGCATAGTGTACTTATATGTATCGTCCTTTGCTTGTAGGGTGTCCAGATTGGTCTGCGGAATAAAGAGGACATATGAATATACCACCACTCATTTCGTTATTTGGATGAGAGTGCTTTTTCGAGTCATAAGGTAACCATTTTCAAGATGCGGCTATATTTAGATCTAGACAGTCCATTTAAAACGAAGCAGCGGCTTACTTAGGTGAAGAAATCTGACGCTAAAGAGTGGTACACTTAGAAACTCTGTAGCATACATTGACCAACAACTCATGTCAACAACCAGTGGTTCTAGTACCAGCAGGCCACCACCTATCTCAGCAAAAAAAAAACCCTTGTTATGATAAAATAAGCGTAAACCCTTAGAAGCTATGTAAAATGGTTCCAGCTCAAGACAAGGCCATTGTGGAGGAGCATTAAGAGGGGGGACTAAGGCAGAAATGGACTCTGCATACTACAGCTCAACGAGATGGAAGATATTTGATCAAAACCACACTTAAGAAAGCCTTGAAACTTCCTACTGGTTATACTTACTCCGTAGCCAAAGCCCTTGGAAAAAGGCAGTTCCCAAAGCTTAAGATGTGTTTAAAAAGAATTCAAGATTTTAACTCTTGAATTTTATTTCCGAACTATTCTCCCGGCTTCGACTACCCTTGCATTTGACACATTTCATGCAGCTGCTATATGAGCTCCATGTGGGGAATGGTTTACAATGAGCAGAACCGAAGTGGAGGCAATGAAGATGAACTTCCCCCACCCAGTTTACCGAAGGTTGGCTAAGGTATAAAAGGGTTTAATACAAACAAGACCCCAGGAAGAGAGAGCTACTGCTAAAAACGCATTTTTGGTCCTGACTTTAGAAATTGTCCTCAATCATTTAAACACCAAAATTAAGGATTACATATTTAGCATACGTCTAAAACTGACTTTGTTACGGCACAAGTAATGTTGCTTCTGGAAAAAATAAATAAAAAAAAAACGAAGCTAACACTAAATGAGGGTATAAAACCTAAGTAACAATTTCACTTCGGTTAGGTTCAAATTTGTAATTTCTGTGGGCAATAGTTTCGACAGACCTTCTATAGTCTTTGTTAACCGAAGTTGAGCAATTTCGAAGTAATTGTTTCGATAATCACTTCAGTAAGACCTTGACGAAGCATATACACAGGCTTTATAGAGGGATATGAAATTAAGTTTCGATAAGATCTCTATTACACTTCTGAAAATGTGTCTGGAGATGTGTGGAAAGTGAATTGCATCTGACCGAAGACATTATACAGGGTGTTTTTTTTAGAGGTATAGAACTTTAAGCTGGCAACACTATTTTAACTGCCGGCCATTTTGTCAGCTGTCAAGTGATTTATTTTTAGTTTGGTTTGCCATTTCATCATGAACAAGTTGACAAATGAACAACGCTTGCAAATCGTGCAAATTTATTTCGAAAATAATGGTTCAGTTCGCGAAGTTTACCGCAAGCTCCGTTCATTTTAAGGTCGACATAATCGTCCATCAGAGCAATTAATTCGGTTAACCATGGATCGTTTTCGCACTACGTTTACTCTATGTGATAATACGCATCCGCAGAGACGTCGAACAGTGCGCACCGAAGCAACAATTGCCGCTGTAGAGCAAAGTATTGAAGAGGACCCGGATGAATCGATTCGCCACCGTACACAGCAATTGGAGATTTGTCCATCAACTTTATGGAAGATTCTGCGCAAAGATCTTAGCTTACGACCTTACAAGATCCAGCTTGTGCAAGAATTAAAGCCGCGAGACCATGCAATGCGTCGTGTATGGGCCGAAAATGAGATTGATATCGATGCTGATTTTCATCGCAAAATTTTGTTCAGTGATCAGGCTCATTTTTGGTTGAATGGATACTTCAACAAGCAAAATTGCCGCATTCCGAGTGAAGAGAATCCACATGAGACCCTTGAGACGCCATTACATCCACAAAAACTGACTGTTTGGTGTGCTCTAGGGGCTGGTAGAGTCATTGGGCCATACTTCTTCCGAAATGATGCTGGAGAGTCAGTTACCGTTAATGGAGACCGGTATAGAGCCATGATAACCGACTATTTTGTTGCCGAATTGGATGGCATGAATGTGGATGAGATGTGGTTCCAACAAGACGGCGCTACATGTCACACAGCGCACGTCACAATCGATTTATTGAAGGAAACATTCGATGAGCGCATAATTTCGCGGAATGGACCTGTCAATTGGCCACCAAGATCGTGTGATTTGACACCATTGGATTATTTTCTAATTATCTTCTTATTATTATATGAAGTCACTCGCCTACGCCAACAAACCAGAAACGTTAGGGGACTTGGAAGCCAACATTCGTGGCGTTATTGCCGACATACAGCCCCAAATGCTCGAAAAAGTGGTTGAAAATTGGACCTCTAGACTTGGCTTTATTCGAAGCAGCCGCGGCGGCCACATGCCCGAAATCATATTTAAACATTAATGGCATAAAACTATCCTTCCAATAAAGCCAAATTGATGGGCATTAAAACGAATTTTTTCTGTTTTACTTCAATTCGAAGTTCTATACCTCTAAAAAAAACACCCTTTAGAAGCAATGAACTGTCGTGCAGTCAACCGCTGGCGATTGGAAGCTGTACAGAAGCACTTACTCGTACTTCCTCCTAACTACATATGGAGGCTTTATAGAGTTAAAAATTAATTTCATATGAAATGAATCACAGCTGTCTTAAGAAACCATCAATTAATGAATCGGGGAAAAATGACAAAAAATTCAACACTTTTAGCACAGTGAAAAATATGTCAGTAATGTGATTTTAAATTAACACTTTTCGCCCACAAATTGGGTAATAAACCTCCAAGTTTATTGCAAGTCTTAACGAGACTCTAAAATGTAGCAAGTAGTTCAGATTTGCCACTGCTACAGCATTATGGCGCATTAGCCTAGGGCTGGGATGTCGAACCTTTTTAGAACTTCGTGCCATTTTAAAAAAATAAATAATTTGAAGTGCCTTTGGCGTGCCATCATACAGTCTCGATACAGTTTTCTAGTGACTAGTAGAAACGAATATAAATAATTTTACACTGCGCAGCATTTTATTTGTAAACATGTAATTAATTTTTTGAAATTAACAGTTTTTAATTCATTTTAAATAAATGAAACAAATTTCAGATTAACAAAAAACAGAGAAACAAACAAAAACAGTGAACAATGTGTGACTTTTGTTGTTGCAAACTTGATGCCCAGTAGTTTATATCAGGGCTGTATTTTGTCACTTTAAGCAAAATGCAGGCTGAACTGGAATCATCTGACAAACGGTTTCTAAGCGAATCTTTAATGTTATTCATTTCTGAAAATAAGAATTAGCGCGCACGAAAATATTGTCAATACAGCAAACGCTAACTTTTTCAAGCAGCTATGTGTGTCGGGAATTGAATTCCAAGTTTCCATTAATTTGGAATTAGCATTTTCCGTCGCATTGCCTAAC
Source organism: Cheilosia variabilis (assembly GCA_951230905.1). NCBI lineage: Eukaryota > Metazoa > Arthropoda > Insecta > Diptera > Syrphidae > Cheilosia > Cheilosia variabilis. Next base: position 48,613,848 of record OX579679.1, read on the forward strand.
AGCCTTTCTTGTTCGATTGATTCCATCGCATATGAAATGCGCTGACCCCGGAGAACGCCAAAACGAGAATTTAAAAATTCCAGAATTTGGTAAAAAGATCGAAAAAAGAGAACAACTTAACTCGGTGTAGACAGCTGATGCTGTCACTCAAAGGTGCAATCGGATTTCTCAATTAGTAACGTGCCAATAATATTTGCCATGGGTTCGACATCGCTGGCCTAGGGGATAGTGTATTGGACTACTGCGCTACGCAGGTGGACCCATGTTCGATTCTCAGTGCGACGCATGTAAGTCAATTGTAAATTATAACGAGTACGTAAATGTAAACTGCAAAAAGTCTTTGAAAATATTTATTAATAAGAAAATAAGAAAAAAAAATAGGAAAATGGAGAAAAATAACATAAATATTTGTTTCCGTTGAATTTTTGAGCTTCTACAAAGTTTCGGTGGTGCCCTACCGAAGTAATAGCCTACTGCTGATAAATGTGAGATGCTTCTTTTGCGAAGCAATAGCCTAACGTGGATGTTAATTGCCTTTCAGACGAAGAAGTTGTGTTTTCAATGAGGTCTATCCAAGCTGTTCAGGAAGTCTTAAACAAGTGAATACCTGCATTAAAGTGCGCCATATGTGGTTACATTAGGCCTTAAGCAGTTGATATTGCGGGAGGTGAAATAGCTTAGACCTTACCGAAGCCTACAGGTCTTATGCCCTTATGACAAAAACTTTATTAAGGCAGCGTCAAGATGGTTCCTCTTGAGGGACACAGATGTTCATAGGCACTAAGTCCTGCTTTCAATGGCAAAAAAAATATGAAAAAAAATGATACAAATCAGCGGAGCACAACCTAAACCAACCTACTGTATCCAGCTTATGATTTCCTTACATCCAGTAGTCATAAAGAATCATGGCCGTCACCAGATCGTCAAACTGTCAATAACGGGAAGCCACTAAACCAGTATTCAATCCGAATATGGACGGGGACGTAACAACCATTCTTTTACTGTGAGGAGATTAAATGTTAATTGTCCAGAACTATTGGCAATCGCGTATTACTCCAGAAGGTACACTGGCGATCACTAGGATGAGGCCATACATTTTACTATCGATTTTCACTCTTTATACCCGTTGAACATTTTTTACCCGGAAACTTTTACCACATGTGACCAGGTACATATTTTCCTAACAGTAGGTCATAAAATTAAAGGGTAAATAAAAAGCTACGGCTGGAATTTTCCAAGATCAAACAATGAACTCCTGAAAAGCGTATAAAATGATGCGCCACTAGGATGAGGCCATTGCGAAAGATAATACGAAAAAGTGGTACTATACAGAGAAGAAAACTTAAAAAGAAACCTGTTTGAGGCAAGTACACAAGGAGCATCGAATGAATTTTGCAAGAGAACATGTCGCTTGGAGCAATGAATGGAAACGCGTTGTCTTTTCGGATGAATAAAAGTTTAATCTTGACCGACCCGATGGTAACAACTTTTATTTCCATGATCTTAGAAAGGAGGAGCTTATTTTGACAAGGCATCACAGCCGTACATCAGGTGTAATGGTGTGGGAAGCTATTACCCACTCTCGAGTTGGAGTTTTTGTCCACAACAATGAACGGAAACAACTACAAATATTTGCCGGAACGGTCATATCCGAAAGTGAAAAACATTTTCGAACCACTGCCTTGGATATTCCAACAAGACAATGCCCCTATACACACTTCCAGGGTTGTTAGAAGTTGGATTCAATCAGAAGACGTGGAACTTTTGCATTGGCCGCCCTATTAACCGGACTTAAACATAATCGAAAATGTTTGAACATGGTTATCTCGTAAAGTGTGTGAAGACGGCAGACAATTTGAAGACAAGGACACTTTAATCTTAGCTATTTGTGATGCCTGGGCCCAAATTTCTCTTAATTATTTAAAAAAAAAAACTCTATGATTCTACTCCCAACCCGTCTTATAGAGGTCATATCGAAAAATGGCCGGCATACTCATTATTAATTCAGAAAAACATAATAAATAAGTGTTTTAAAACCATAAAATTCAAACATTTTATTAATTCTTTGTTTTGTTTCCAAGATTTTGCATGTGGCCTCATCCTAGTGGCGCATCTTTCTATACGCCTTTCAGGTAGTTGACTGTTTGATTTTGGAAAATTCAGGCGTAGTTTTTTATTTACCCTTTAATTTTATGACTTACTGTTGGGAAAATATGTACCTGTTCCCAGGTAGTAAAAGTTTCCGGGTAAAAAATGTTCAACTGGTTAAAAGAGTGAAAATCGATTGCAAAATGTATGGCCTCCTCCTAGTAATCGCCAGTTATATGCAGCCAGCATCACTCTTAATTTAAAAAACTTCGGGCCAAATCTAAGCATATATCATCCACGGCTTACATTAGGTATGTTTCCTGATGAATCGAATTCTGAAGGGCATTTTGGAATCACAGTCGGGGGTATAACTTTGAAGCGACCAAACCACCAAAGCTTGGATCGTTCTATTCAAAGAAAAAGATACAACGGCAAACTGCATGAGCTGTGCATAATTGGGGAATGTATCCCACACACAGAAAAATAAATTGTAATGCCAACAATTTTTGTTGGTTAAAATGAACCCAAATATCAAAATCTTTGATTTAAGAATGAAATTGTTGGCAATGATGTAATAAAATATCTATGGAGAGTATATTATTCTTACGCTGAATACCTGATTCTTGAAAACTTAAAAACGAGTTCTTGTTAACAAAAATAATATTTGAACCAAGAACTTTTAACTTACAATTTTTTAAGAATATCAAAATTCTTCGCTTAACAATCTTTTTTTTTCTTCTGAGTGTAGGCTACAGGGGCTCGGTAACTTCGGACAAAAACAAAAAGGAACCTCCACGGATTTTTGAGTACTTGGTCTTGATATTTAAGAGCAAAGTGTAATCGAAGAGGTTGGATGTCGAGCAATGAACTTGGAAAATCATTTTCTAAGGCACCAATGAATGTTCTCCGAGCAGACTATCGACGAGAAGAATTTGAAGAGCAAGGTATATCATTGTATACTACTTTAGGCAGATTAAACAGGTCTTATGAGACAGAGACGGAGAATAGAATTACAACCAGATCAGAATACGAACAAGCTTAAGCAATCCAAAGTGGAGAACACATGCGCTTTCGTCTTCCCTTAGCTACAGCCGTAAAACTCTGCCTTCAAACCTGGCAGTTTCGTCGCTTTGTCAACTACTTCCGATGTTGTATTTGGTTTTCGTAGATTTAAAAAAGGCTGACAAAAGATCCCGTTTACAACACCATAGGATAGCATTCATCCCCATTGACCTACATAGCTGTTGCAATATATAGTTCCCCTCCTGATGCCAAACGGGTGTGTGCCTAAAAGGTCCCAACTTACAAAAATCGATGCTCCAAATTGATTAATCTGTTTTACTCCACTATTGGTGGCTATTAAGTAAACCTGCATAACGAAAGACTTGGAAGCGGAGCGGATTCTGCAAGCTTCTCCGCTTTCCGATTTTCACAATTGCAGGAAACTCTTTCTCTTTTCTACATCATTATGTACTGGGCGGGGATTATCCCTGCATCTTTTATCATGTAATTTAGTACAGCATTTATATACGTAATACAAAAGTGGAAACGAAGCTCCGCACATGCACCAAGGATACCGTTTTTGTTGCACAAAGGACACGTATAAAAAAAAAGGAGAGTTCACTGAATACTTCTATAGCTGAATAGATTTATAGTTACAGGGCGAATGTGAGCTCATTATGCCCCCTGTCGGAGAACGATGCACGGTTCGTATCGTATCGTCAGATGAAACTGTGTGTGCTTTCGTTAAAGGATTGTAGCCTTGAAATGTGAACACTGATGGTTGGGATTGTAAATATCGCATGCAGCTGAAATTTCTCATTAAAAAAATGCCTATCTGCAATAATTGGGAGAATAAATGCAGCGCAGAATATGTCAGGAGACATCCGTCTATATGACATATAGTGCCACGCCCTTTTTTTACGGTTGCCATGAAAAGGCACTCGCAGAAATCATTTCTTGATGAGTCCCCAGAGCTATGGGAATGAGCAAAAAGCATCAAATTCAGAAGAATAGTCGGTAAAGTGGAATCAATGTTAGTGCAAGCGAGTGATGTCGGGTTCGATCCCCTAAAACACATAAATTGCATCTGAAAGAATTTTCCCACTGCGCCTACTCTAGCTGACAAACATCCGAGGCTATAACTGTCTTGAAAAAGCTTAGTGCAGTCGATCGGACTCTGCATAAAATTGTAGTTCCTTTCCATTCGTCCTGAAAAATAAAAACTCATACAAAGGAACAGTTGTGAGTAGTTAGGCCTATACGGACCTGTTGCGCCTACTTTTAATTTTTTGTGAATCAGTTAAGTTTGTATTGAATTACTAAGCAAAGAACTCACCATCATTCCAATATGCAGCCCCTCTCTATTTTGATGAATTCCTTGATGCACCATTTAGTTTAGAAGAAGAACAAGTTGCTATCCAAAAAACGAAAAGCAACAAAGCACCAGGTGATGATCGCACTTCTTTTGAGTTTTACAAAAACTGCAAACCTGAGTTTTTATCAGTCCTCGTATGCGAATTCAATCGAATTTTCGAGACGGCAGATGTCCCAGCTAGCTTTGAGAATGCTATCGTTTTCCCTCTGCATAAAAAGGGTGATTACAATGATCCAGCAACAGGGGCATATCGTTTTTGAATACCTCAGTAAAATTATTTAGCTCAGTAATTTTCAACAGACTCACGCAATGGGTTAATAGTAAACAAATTTTGCATGGGTTTAGGCAGAATTATTCCACCGTAGACCAAATTTTTTCGCTATTCAATATAGCTCAGATTTATAAAAGAAGACGTAAGAAGCTGTATACATTCTTCGTGGACTTCCGAGCAGCATTTGATTCCATAGCCCGTGAAGCGCTTTTTTACAAGCTTTATAAAATTGGAATCTCAACAAAAGTGATAAATGTTTTAAAAGCCATGTACAGAAACAACAAAGCCTGTGTTTGGGACGGAATCAGCATATTTGAAGAGTTTGGAACAACAATGGGAGTAAAGCAGGTATGCACCCTGAGTATGTTACTATTCATTTTGTACATTAACGATATTACAGATGCTGTTGGAGGGGGATTTGAACCAAACGGAACAAGAATACCAACTCTTATGTTTGCAGATGACATTGCTGACTCTGTGGATAGCATGCAGCTTATTATTAACAGACTTGAAAAGTAATGCAAAACCTGGAACCTGGCTGTTAATCTTACAAAGTCAAAGAAGGATGATTATAAGGAATGTAAGGAATGGCGGTGGCAGGTACTCTCGAGTTGAAAAGTGGACGTTCCAAGGAGAAGACATAGAAATTGTACGTGAATACAAGTACAGGGTGTCCGCCGGGAAAGTATACTACTTTGTTTTGCCGCCATTTTGGTAAACATTAGTCTTGACAGTTCATATTCGACAGTCGTGAAGTAGACACGTGGCAAATTTATTATGGAAAAATATTCGATAAACCAACGTGTTTTAATCGTTAAAACATTTTATCAAAGACAACCCCGATTTTCATGAAAAAATCATAATGAGTGACGAGGCACATTTTCATTTGAATGGATATGTGAATAAACAGAATAGTCGGTTCTGGGCAATGGAAAACCCTCAAATTATTCATCAGTCACCTTTGCATCCATTAAAAGTTACAGTCTGGTGTGCAATTTGGTCAGGAGGAATATTTGGACCTTACTTCTTTGAAAATGAAAACGGCGTAACGGTAACTGTGAATGGGGATATCGCTAATATGATTGAAAACTTTTTAACGCCACAACTTCATGCTTTGGGCTTGATCAACATGTGGTATCAACAAGACGGTGCCACGTAGCCTGATTTGACTGCCCCGGACTTCTTTTTGTGGGGATATCTGAAAAGCAAGGTTTATGCAAACAAACCAGAAACGCTTGAGCAACTCAAACAAAATATTCGTGATGAAATTAATGAAATACCGCGTGAAATGTGTGAGAATGTAATGAAAAATGTGCTCAAAAGGGCTCGCATTTGTGAGACTAACAGAGGCGGACATTAACCTGATATTGTATTCCATACATAATTGCCGACATTAAATAAAACATTTATCAATATAAGATTCATTCTCTTTCATTTAATCAAGAAGTATAAACAAACAAAGTAGTATACCTTCCCGGCGGACACCCTGTATCTAGGAGTAATGTTTACTTCCAATTTAAACATGAACAAGCATCTTCAAAACAAATTAACGAAAGGCAAGGGAGCCATCTTTTCAATTTGGAATACCTGTTTCAATAATAAGCACAAAAATATTCAACACGACCTCAACTTCAATATTACTATACGGAGCGCAAGTGTGGGGTTATGGTTCCTTTGAAACCGTAGAAAAACTGTTACGATACTTTGTCAAGAGAATATTGAAACTGCCTTCTAAAGGGTTTTCCAATTTCGGTAGCTGTCAATTTTGAAGCTTTTATTCTTTGACATTTGACAAGTAGAAACTACGCCATTACTAAAAATGTAACGATACACGCTTCAACAACGCATTGAAATTATTAAAATTCACTACAAAAATGGTGAAAATCTTGCAGTGACAGTTCGCAAAACTAAAGCATTTTTTGGTCGTCGTGAAGCACCTTGTCGGACCGCAATACAGAAATTGGTGGAAAAATTCGAGCTGTTGGGACAAGTTAGTGATGTGAAGAATAAAACCCGTGCACGTCGCTCAAGAACAACTAAGAATATTGCTGCTGTAGCCCAAAGTGTTGAAGCAAACCCAGGTTTGTCCATTCCTCGTCGTTCTTTGGAATTGGGCATTCCACAAACGTCATTACACCGTATTTTGCATAAAGACTTGGGTGTTAAGGCTTATAAAGTTCAGTTAACACAAGAACTCAAGCCGGCCGATTATCAACAAATGAAATCATTGATCTTTTACGGCAAAAGTTTCCGGACCGTGTTATCTCTCGAAGAGGTGATCACAATTGGCCACCGAGATCTTGTGATTTAACACCTTGCAACATCTTCCTTTGGGGCCACGTGAAAGATAAGGTCTACGCCAACAGCCCAGCGTCGATTCAAGACCTCCAAGATAAAATTCGTGAGGCTATCGAGGACATAGGGCAGCCACCTTGCGATTTGGTTATGGAAAATTTCATGAAAAGGATATGGTCCTGTATGCGTGCTCGTGGTGGCCATTTGGCTGATGTTGTTTTTCATTATTAACGGCATACCTTCCTCTTTATTATGAAATAAACATCCGATCATTTATTTCAAAAAATGGTATTTTTCTTTGAATACCAAAATAACGCCTCTTATTGGAAAACCCTTTAGTACACCTACCGACATGCTACACCTGGAGACTGGGATCCCACCACTGGTTTTGAATACTCTAAAGCTTCATTTAGACTATGTGGTAAGAGTTATGGCGATGGAGCAGGATCGGATACCAAAATTAGTACTATCCCATATGCTGCCGACTTAGGGAAACTGCGTTCAAGAATTGAATAGACTGGCGTCTGATTTACAGATAACACCTAATGAGCAACCCACATCTTTAAAACGAAAATTTCACATCTTACTGAAAAAAGCAGGACATAAAATATACGACAAATTTTTATAAACGAGGCACAACAATCTCAATATAGAACATATTACAGCAAATTGAGTCACTATTTACAGGACAGAACGTACTTCATTGCTGGAAACACAACCGAAATGATAAGCACGATATTTTAGATAAGAGGAGAGTTAATTAATCTTAACTTTATACCTCACCGTTCAGAGCTCTTGATTTTATGTGAGCTCTGTAACCGGAAGGAGAGAGAGGATGTTTTTCTGGCAATTTGCCCCAGGGAATTCAGATGGAAGTATTTTGGATGTTCCACACTGGAGATAGAGGAAGCGATCAATGTTTTAACCGGCGACAGAGGTTGGTATGTTTTGTATACCTTTACGACGAACGCACTACGCTACAGGTTACGCATAATAGAGGAAGATTTTTGAAATGTTTATTTATCTTACTGTTTACTAAGAGGAGATTTTACTACTTATTGTCAATCTGGTAGACGGCCTTAAGCCAAACCAATTAGACTATGAAAATAGAAAAGTATTATGTATGTGTTTTTTATGAATTGAATAAATAGTCAATAAACTAAACTAAACTACTAAGCAAAGGGTCGTCGGTTCGACCCCCAAAAAGTAGAAACCTCAACTACAGCCTTACTTTGCTGGCCTACGAAATTCTAACGAAAGAAACACCTTAGGATAAAACTGTCGATAGGACTTGTCAATTCAGACTCTTGCTGACAAAAAGTTGCAGTACGGCCGTCATGATTTTGTATGCAATGTTGGATGCCTGTTTGGTTGGGCCAGTTTAGAGGATCTCCTTTCTGATGGATCAGGGCAAATGATGCAAAGGTTCCGTTCAACTGGCATACTTTCTTCCCAACAAACTTGAACGATAACTTGGTGTTGGCTCTTCATGAAGACGTCCTCCTCTGTCGTAGATAGTTCGGCTAGCAGGCTATGTTCACTTTGTTTTGGTCGGGTGAACGGAAGTCTGGGCTGTGTTCATTTAGGTGGAATGAGTTGTGCTGCCTGACAGCGCCATGAGTCTGTAGAAGTTGCTCTTCTTAGACTCTAAGGCTTCCCCGTTTATCCGTACAGACCTCTTCGCCGCGACGCCTTTTTACCCTTTCAAAAACGTTTTTTACTTCTTTTACCCTTTTGGAAGAAGCGAACTCAGCCTTGACGTCGGTACATTAAAGCATTAAGCCACCTTGCCAAGTCGCTGATTTTTCCCTCTGATGCAATCGTACTATACCAGTTATTATCTGCTTTGTAACAGTCTCAGGTCTCCGATTTTGAGCTTGTTTCATGCACGAGGGTTGCTGGCAATGTTTGACATATATCGGCAACTTTAAGCAACATCACACTGTGACCATCTCTACACCCGGTGTTCCTTAGAATTACAATTTTTATCCTCGTTTACCTTCCCAGCTTTTGTTCGAACTTTTCTAAACCTGTCCCCAAAGGACTAGTCGTTAAGCACCCCACAACAAATCATCTCCCGTTCTTATCCCCATCTAACCTTTCTCCTATTTACTTAACCAAGCGGATAACGTTTTTCGCGTGCCTGATTTGAGGTCACGGTCGCTCCTAGGTGGGCATACGCACCAACCAAAACCGGATCCTTAAAGTTTTTGTTTGGGAAAACAAAATAAAAGCTCATGAGACAAATTATTTCTTCCTATTTATTTCCGTGGCAAAGTTTATAAAAACCTCTTCTATTTGCATTCCAGCATGAGTGAGAGCATTCTATGTTGCCGCGAAAGGACAAACTTTTCTGTACATGACTGTGTGCTGTATAATTCCGTCATTCATCACATTTTATGGATTTTAAATTTCAATCGGATCGCACATTAAAGGGGGACTCTCATTTTCAAAGTTTCCCTTTTTTTGCGTCTTCCGTTTTTGTTTGCATTAAATAACAAAGGACACCAAAAATTGTGCTTTCTTCTTCACATCAAGTGAAAGGATATAAATGTGTACACACACTCACAATGGCATTGTATTCCGACAACGAAGGAAAGTTTATATGTGCGGTGGGCATAGTGAAGCATCTGCAATCTACAGCTGAAGAGAGAGAGGGAGAGTGATTTAATTTTTTTTTTGTGTGTGCTCTGTTTGGTTGGTTGCTCCACTCTGTTTTGTCGGTCTCGTATCGTACTCGTACTCGATAGAACAATAGACATAAAAGTCGTCGTCACAGCCACTTGTTACGCATGTAGGATAAAGTCGTCCTTCGTGCTTTGATGACGGGGAACTGGGAGCTGCGAGCAGAAGCAAATAAAATATGGAAGCTAAGGAATTATTTCTTTTTAATGGATGTAAAGATTACTGTTGTGTGTTGTTATTTTTGGAGGGTTATGGCGAAGAGGGTGCCGCCGGGAGGGGTTTTCGCAGGCTCGTCTGGCACGGACAACTGTTGGGGTGGTATCGAGAATTGCGTATTATTGCAAAATATGCTTCGTTTCTTGACTGTTCGAAGGCAAATGGACAAATAAGGAGTTTAAGGCTGTACATTTCCAGAGGACAATGACTTCTCTGTCAGTATGTTGCCAATGGTGTTTTGCGGACATTCACACATGGTGACAGTGTGTCTCGAATGGGGACAGATATATGTTATGGAAATTTGCTTCTTCAATTATACGACGTGCAGCTGGGGGGAGACTCATATGAAGACATACACCACAGTTGGCAATCGTAATTGGTAGCTTTCAGGGAGGGTGGGTGCAGTTTAGGCTGCGCCACCACTTACGGAAATCGAATCCCGCTAGTGGACTCAACTGTGTGGGGTGAAATGTGAGAGCTCTGTTTCTGTAGTTTTATTAAGTTGAAGAGAAAAAATGCTGATTGACGACAAATATGCCGGACAGTCATCGCTGTAGGCTTAAAAAAATTAGGCTTTACTCAAAAATACTCAAAATGTTCAGTTGGTTTTCCTAAACTTTGGGGCCCTGCTTGTGTGCTACAACTGAGTGGAAAAAGGAATTTGATCGACCTATTCATTTGCTCAACACTGTCAAACGAGTTCTTGGGCGGGCTGTTATTGACAATAGGCCCCAGCCAGCAACTGTCAGTGCAGGAGTCCAACAAGTATAGTTCGAATGAGGGTTACATATGTACGTTCGAATTAAAAATTTCTCCAAAAAATACAAAAAGGGAGAAGAATAGTCCCCAGAGAAAATTCTATATTTGATATACATCTTTTCACTAAACAAGGGGATTTTTAACTTTCTCCATTATACGAGTGAGAGAAAGATATTGTATTCGTACAAAATTTTGAACTCGAGATGTTAATCAATTCTGACATTGATAGGCGAACTCAAAAAAGTGGGTCGCAAAATTCTATCCGTCTGTCTGTCTGTCTATATGTCCCGAGGTCTACAGCCTAAGCGGCTGAACGGATTTCGTTCAAACTTCGGATTTAAAGTTTGGGGGCTTACAATTCGGGGCTGTTTTTTTTTGCATGGTAACCTCAATATTAATGGTACTTCCCATACAAAATTTTTATACCAGTTTAATTTGTTCGAAAACTGCTCTAACGATTTCAACAAAAATTGATATTTAAGCTTAAGTGGGTAAGATAAACATAACTGCATACTCAGTTTTCCGCTAAAAGATCGAGTAACGGTACTTTTGAAATTTGGACATATCTCGAAAACGGTCCATACGATTGTAACAAAAATTAATTTCTAAGGTAATATGGTCATTTCTAACTTAATGGACAATTCAGTTTTTCTCTGTATTATCGTAAAATGGATTTTTGAAAAAAGGCATTTTTGAAAAATTTTGTTTTCTTTAGTTTACTTGAAAACGGCATGATTTTGACCAAAATGCAAACTTAGAGTAAAATTCGTGTTTCCAAAATTATTGCGTCCTTAATTTTCAATTCGCATCACTGGAAACGCTCACTTTAAAAACTGCTCTTATCTCGAAAACCCCATTTTCGATTTCGATAAAATCATAAAAACCAAGAAATGCTTACATCCAAAAAAAAAGATTTGCTTAAATGGATTTGAATTTCAGTCAGACTCGCACTAAACGAGAAAGATTCGTGCGACCCGCAGACTGATCGCAGTATACAGTGGGATCGTATTTGTCAAAAGTTCTGCCTGAATTTAATTATTTAGAAAATTTTCTTTGCGGATACCTTATGTTCTAATTTGAAATAGAATTTTTAGGTAATTTGCGAGTAATTGATTATTTATTTTTGATATTTTTAATATTTGCCGTATGCAAATATTTATGGGGAAAATAACACATTTTTTTCAAAAAAGCCTCGAGTTTAAGAACATTAAAACAGGTATTTCTCGACACTTGTGCACTGTCTAAGCAAAGGGCTTAAGGCATTCGCTTAAATATAGTCCAACTAAAATTTGGAGAGAATTTTGTATGGCAGCTAAATTTTAGCTCACTAAGCTTTATGCAACAATCTTCCTTAGCACGGGCACAGCTTATTTTAAATAGAATATTTGAAAATATTTCGTTATTTTTATTTTTTAAAGTCTGAAACTGAAAACAAAGCATTTTGATGTTCGTTAAAGTTGTTTTCCCCCTCAAGTTAAACATTGTATACCCTAAAAATTTACAAAGTCACCCTATACTCGTTTTCCAATTTGGTAACCCTAGTTTGAACCTACATGTAAGGCGGCAAGCACTGAAGAGAATGTACCAACAAAAATTATGTCTTATATAACTGGTCGTAATAAACTCGGCTAATTAACCAAATTGTGGAACGTTTTATCGATAGCACGTGACATTGCCAATAGATTGCTGCACTCTATAACTCGGCCGACGGCATTATGCTGTAGAAAGAGCCCACCGGTGTGCCACAAGTCTCAGACCTAGGCACCCTACACCGTATAAAAAAAAAAAAATAGTGCCCCTTCCGATTATGAGACTCTTCAGTGGACTTTTTGGACAGCATTGTCATGGTGGCTTTGGAAAAACGCTGGAAGAAATTGAACTGCAATGCTCGCGAGCGTCATGTTTTAAAGCTCGCACGATCTGAAAAGTTTAGTTAAGTCTGAAGGTCTGATAAGGTTTCTCAACATTTTATTGAGTTATATGTGCGGAATGTCGATTCCGTTTACGACTTGAGGACACTAGTGCAAGATCGCAGGTCCGTTTGAAACGATGCCATTGTCAGTAGACCTTGTGTCTTCCTTGGAACGTGTCTTTGGAACTATCTTCTCAACTAAAATCTATATTCCTGCCTGTTGCTATTCCAAATTGATAATTGAATAAATTAAATATAACAGGCGTGGACATTTCACCTACTAAAATCGAGCTTAGACAATCGGCCCTATCGAAGTATTCGTCGGAAAGGAAAATTCTCCGATTTTATACGATTCGGAAGGTTTTTGCTGCGAGATATTCCTCTGAACAGATCTTCGGAGAATTCTTCCGATACAAATGTCATGCACTGCAGCGTTTTGCGTTGCAGTGCGATCAAGTTTATTTTTGAGTGACCTTTTGACAGATTCATAAGAATTAATTCCGATATCCTCCGACAACAATCAGTCGCGGAATTTATTTACGATTTGCAGTGGTGTGTTTATAAATGTGAGCAATAAAAGAAAAACAATGTAGCAACGCTTTTTTTATTTATTGCCTTAATTTGTGTTTCCAGCGGGAAAAAAAAAACAAGCACCAAAAAATACGAGGACGTGCAAACAACTCGTGGTCGCATTTCTATTATTTTTCTTCCGAAAACGGATACCTCGAATGTGGTTCAAGGTTCCGACAGAGTATGCGCTGCGGATAACTTTCCGTTCCGACGGACACCTCGCTAGAGGCGAATATGTCTTCGACCAAACAAAAAATTCCAAACCAAAAAATGTATTTCTCAAAAACTAAACGTACCTAAACATTTTTGAAAAAATATATCTGCGTTCCATTCGACAAGAAACGACAAATTTCAAGAATTACAGAGGTTTTGCGGAGAGTCGCAGCTTCGCCCAGTTTCGAGCCACCGACATTTTAAGTCTCAGGCAAGCTGTAGAAATCGGAGTCTCCCAAGCGCGGTGCCGAAATAATGGTATATCTATCGATATTTATCTATGTATCTATATTTATGTATATAAAAATTGAGCCTTAAAATTGTGTTCGTTTGTTGCCAATTCACGCCTTAACGCATTTACCGATTTTAGCCAAACTTTCACACATCTTTGGTATTGGTCTATATATGGTTTTAGTGAAGTTTGGTTGAAATCGGAAAACGTATGTGTGTTGTGAGTGCGTGAAAAAAACACATGAATTTCAGTACATTTTGTGTTTTTTGAAAACATTAACATCTAAATATATATATTGGAATTTCTGCTGAAGTTTGAGGTTTTATCAAAACGATCATTGACTCTCAAAAAGAAAGAAGTAAAGAAACGAATCCAAAGACTAGTTGGGACCGCTGTTGTTGTTGAAGGGCGCAATTTAAATATAATACGCATGACAGAATGGAACTTTTTTTCTTCCGACTGTGTGCACCATATGATTCAGCCGATATGTTCATATGGCAATGGCTGGTTTATTGTTGACTGAATTGGTGGTGTCTGTCGATCTGATTTTGCAAATTACAGCACTCGTACAGACCTTCTACGCATTGTCAAAATCACCATGACTGTCAAGGTCAACGGAAGCAATACTAACTGATTCATCATGGTCACTGTTAACTGGAGGGTTGCAAATGTGGAAATTAATTACGAATTTCGATGGAAAGAAAAATCGACAATTCGACTGTGCAGTATTTACGTTCGACCTTATGGTATAGGGTATGACACTACCTTGTTTGCTTTAACAAATACACTTATATCATACTCGATTCGATATCTTAATGAAGGGCCAACAAATTGGTAATAGCCGTGGAAATCTCCGCACGCAATATGACTAATTTTGACAGTTAAAACAACATACTCGACGTTCAAAAGAAATTCCCCATGCCAAGCAACAAAATGTGCACTGCACCAGGGAGAGTGTCAAAAACTCATCCCTAATCAAATTCACCACACATCCTAATTCGGCAAACAAACAGAGTTTCCTTTTCGTTTCGTTTTATCATCGCCGGTCCGCTTCCCGAAAGAATATGTATGCAAACAATCCCAGTCAAGGCGATAGCATAAATTAATCGAATCAAGCCGATGATGTATAGGAGTATTAAGCGAATCAGACATCTCCCTTTTGTATAGAACACGAGTATACCCAGGCAGCAGCAATCAACTCAAAATAAGGACATCAGTCCGCCTTGCAAACACCTCACTAAATAGCTGGGTCCGCTTTCTATTGCCACGACCGCACCGTCACACCACAAAGGAATGGAAATAAATTATGCAACTGCAAACTGATTACAAATTGAAATTCGAATTGAATTGAATCCCAAGTGAACCCTAAGAGCCGTGCGGTTAGACTTAATCGAATCGGTTAAGCTACCTCACCATGCCGACGAGAGGAGATGACGAGCACCGCATATATACGTATACGTATAGATACACAACTCCCCCACTTTTCTCAAAACTTAGTTCGGCTAGTACAAACCCGTTCCATGGTTCTTGTGTCATGAATAGATAATGATTCAATTACAACGCCCAAAGGGTCGTTATAAATTGAAATTTCCAAGCAAAAGTTGCACACAAACCTACATATTTCGTTTTGGGGGAGACGGTGGGGGAGGTTAGCACATTTTTTGTTTTCAAAAATACGACGAGGTCTTTGAATGGTTATCCTTAAACAAGGTATACCTGCATGCGGGCTCCTTTTTTAATTCGTTTGTTTGCTTATCCAAAAGGAAAACACAAGTAGACCGTTGAGTTTACTTTGGGCGCGCTAATTTAGGTCGATATTTTAAGAGGCGGAGGGTGGGTGGGGGCACATCTGTGTGCTTCCTCGATCCGATTGATTATAATTGCCGTTTGCGAGACGAAGGGACGGTGAACTATCGTCTATCGTCTCTATTCGATTTGTAATGTGGGTTAATGGAGGAGGCGAAAAAACGGTCGGTACAGAGTCGGTCATTCGGGTATTTGGCTTGGATTTGCAATTCATTGGAAATGCTAATTTATTGATCCGCAGAACCTTTATTGATAAGGCGCGTTCTCGGTTACTCTCAGCTGGTATGCGGCTTAGATGATTAGATGAGGAGTGTTTTGTTTTTGCGTTTAAATTGTTTAGCCCCAATATACGAGAGGAATAATAAAAGAGGGACACAACTTTGAGAGGGTTTGCTTTAAGCAATTGAATCAGATATATTCAACTGAAAATTGGACTTGGCCACTGCAATTTGGCAGCTAAAAACACGTTTTCAATGTATAAAATATAAAACTTACGATATATGTTGATGAAACGCTTAACAGAAGCGGGTAATGTCGAACCAGTTCTTAGAACAATGTTTTATTAGAGCAGCAACTCGAAACCGTATAACTATTTTTACATTAAAAATGCGAAGAAAACGCGTCAAAAGAGAGCATCAAAAAAATGCGTCAAAAAACGCGCTCAAAAGGTGTGAAAAACGCGTGGAGAAACGTGTCGAAAACGCGTCAAAAAACTCGCATAATAGTGTCGAAAAACGGTTAAGAAACCCGCAAAAAAACGCGTAAGAAATCCTGTGAAAAACGCATTAAAAAGCGTGTCTAAAAACACGTCAAAAAGATCATTGAAAAACGTGTAACAAAAAGTGGGAAAAACGTTTCGAAACGCGTGGAAAACGTGTCGAAAGCGCGTTAGAAAACTTATATAAAAACGCATCAAAAATCGCGTGGAAAACGCGTCAAAAAACGCGCCTGAGCATTAAAAAAAATAAAAATATTCCTTGAAAATTGCTCCTAATAACGTGTCGGAAAATGCATCCAAAAACGTATCGGAAACTCGTTCGAGTTCGAGTTTTTGTTATTATTAACACTTTCTCTTCATTACAATATTTTTACCCGCAAAGCAAAGTGCTTATCTGCAGGCGCGTGAAAAATGCGTCAAAAAACGAATAGAGAAAAGCGTCAAAAACGCGTCAAGAAAAAAGCGTGCAAAAACGCGCCTGAAAACAAGTCAAATATGCGTTGAAAAACGCTTCTAATAACGCGTCGGAAAATGCGTCCAAAAACATATTGGAAAACGCGTGGAAAAGCGTGTCGAAAACGCGTCAAAAATATGTTAAAAACGAGTCGAAAAACGCGTGAAAAAATGCGCCTGAATACGTGTAAAAAAAACGCCTCAAGAACGCGTGGACAAACCCATCGAAAAAAACGTCAAAAAAGCGTGAAAAAACGCGCCAGAAAACAAGTCAAAAATGCGTTGAAAAACGCTTCTAATAACGCGTCGGAAAATGCGTCCAAAAACATATTGGAAAACACGTGGAAAAGCGTGTCGAAAACGCGTCAAAAATATGTTAAAAACGAGTCGAAAAACGCGTGAAAAACGCGCTGAAAATTTGTCAAAAAAACGCTTCAAGAGCGCGTGGAAAAACCCATCAAAAATAACGTCAAAAAACGAGTGAAAAAACGTGACTGAAAACAAGTCAAAAATGCGTTAAAACGCTCCTAATAACGCGTCGGAAAATGCGTTCAAAAACGTATCGCAAAACGCGTAAGAAAAACACAGGGCCTTACCAACAACCAAACAGCAAACTCGAGTTTAACTAATTTCGAAACTAACTATAGTTTCGACTTTTAATTTCTAGGTACCAAAAATCAAAGTAATGGGAACTTCAACTACATCTGACTTTAAAGCAAAATTATAACAGTATAACTCAAAAGCGTTATAATTTTTCTCTGAGCTTTCAAATAATTTGCTGAAATTGGAAGTTGGTCGTATTTTGATTTTGATTTCTTCGGATCGAAAGTTACAGTCTCGATTATCTTAAAGTCGAAGATATCTTGATTGTTGGTACACAGTTTATTTGAATTTCGACTATTGCCCTAAAGTCGAGTCTAAATTTGGTTGTTAGTAAGGCCGAGAGAAAAACGCTCCAAAAACGAGTCGTAAAACTTTTTTCTCGATCAGAAAAGTTGACGAAAGTGTCAAACGAAAACTTAATGTAAAAAAAGGCGGCACTGTTGCGCTCAACATAAATAAATAAATATAAATATATAAAGGAAAATATTAGCAAGTATGTCAGCCAGGAAAAGTGTTCATTTAATTATCGTCTTAGAGCTTAAGCCCGTACACAAGTACTAACGCCCAATTACTATATTTGACACAAAATATCCCAAGTCTTAAAGCCGCTCAAACTGCTCCTCTCGATTGCCTCGGTTTCTTACCTCGCCCACGTTTGATTAACTGCCTCTCACGTATACGGCCCGGTGGTATTTACATCAAACCCCCAAAGTCGTTCCTCTCAAAAGGGGAGGAAAAAAAGCCCTGCCGCCTTAGTGCTTAGACGAACCGCCCCCGCTCCATGAGTTATTAATATTTAAAGATAACGATGCAATTTCAACTTTTTGCCAGCAAAGGATACGCAGAGCGAGAGCACAACCAACAGACCAATTCCCTAGCTGTAAATACTTCTCAGTGTGTTGGTTGGTTAACCCCATCTCTCGTCCGAGGATATCAATAACCTCACACGTATTCCACATTTTGTATCATGCGGTCCGGGCTTGTCCGTCAGGCATACCGAGCTGCCTGCCTGCTGCCTCCGCCGCCTGGTATTGTTCACATATCCTGGGCTCACATTTCGGGGAGGATATGTGAATGACTTCCGAGGCTAAGGATGGATATCATTGTCCACTGGCTCGTAAAGTTTATTATGGCACAAAACGACCAGTTCGTCTACCACCCGTGCAGACACAAATACACACATTCAACCCCCAAATTACTTTTCGTAATTTAACTGACGAAACTTTGGCCATCACCGGCTATATGGTGTGGTGGCGCTCCGACGCCAGTACAGTTGGTAGTTGGAGCTCCAAGGAGCAAAAGGTAAAGAATTTGCCAAGAGAGTGCAGGCCGCCATTGTACAATGTGCCATAGGAATGCATTAAATATTCATTCCTTGGGTTCAAGGAATTTTGGATTTAACCGCCTTCCCGTCCGCCCGCCGAGCATTGCTTCCCCAAAATGACTTTTTGCCGAGAAATTTCAAATCGAGACCGCACCACAAGTGAGGTGGAGACGTCTTCAATCAAATATACATGAGAACTTTCCAGCCAGTTGGTGTGAGTGCATGTATTTGTCGTATGAGTGTGGGGCTACAAACAACAAATTGCTTACTCGCCCAAAAAAAAAAAAAAACAAAAGCAAAAACGAGACAATTATCGAAATGCAATCGCAAAACAGGACAACCACACACTCGCTGGGGAGATAGACTCCCCCGAAATGATTTTTATATGTTCGACTTGTTCACCCCTGACTTTGGGACCCCAGCGCAGTAGCGAGACCGTAAATCGCACAGAAAGACACAAAGCCACATTTATGTCCAATCAAAAACCCATAAACGAGCAGCAGTAGCAGCATCCGAGATGTCTGATGATCCCTGCTACAGGGATCAAGGAAGTCACCAACATGAAGCTGGATTGACTTTTCCCTCTTCCGTCGGCCGTCCTGATGTAAGTTTGCACTCGCCCCTGCTGCGCAGAGTGCGGACTGTATGGTTGGAAAATTAACTTTTTATGGTTGGAAAACGGAGAGGAACGACTCTGCGGTGAGTTTTCGTGATTTGTTTCGAGATAAATTGATTTATTTTTTGTTGATTCGCTCGGACAGCTTCCTGTCTGTGAAAAAAAAAAAACAAAAGAAGCAGAACCCCCCAAAGGGCTAACAGAGAAAATCTGTTGTGACCGACTTTGTCACAAATTGAGGTCTTAAAAGGGTTGAACCGCAGCGCAGAACTTTGCCGCCGGATTATGGACGGATGGGTCTCAAATGACGGGCGAGGAGTTGGAGAAAGGATTTGGAAAATTTCTAACTCATTAAAGGAGACGTTTTCAATAAATACGAGCACCTGCATGCATATCAAATATCGAAGGAAGTTGTTCTGCCAAATTAACCAAGGCGTCTTTGACTATAATACGAATACGAATGTTGTCAGCCATTTATGCAAATGGGAGAGGATCTAATGCAGTGGAGGGCTTTTGGAGAGAAACGGGTTGACAGTGGGCTGGAAGGCTACAAACCTTGGATTACCAGCGTCGATATGGATGTTAAAATTAGCCTCGGTAAAGCTGTATGTAAATGGGAACATTGCTTGTTAATTGGATGTGCGACAGTTAATAAGCTGCCTTAAAAACCGGAGAGTATTTTTTTAGCCTTCAAAGTTAAGCCTCGCAGATCTAAATTTTGTACGAACTCGAAGACACTCCCGACGTAAATATTGTTTTTTTTTTACAAACTTTAAGAAGTGTAGAAAGGCTTTTCAAGGTCGCTGATTATAGATACATGCCGCGGTACGCCCTTCAAAAATGGTTAAAGGGGGTATTTTTATTATTTTTAATTGTAACGTCTCCATCGGCTTGTGAAGTTTCAAGTTACTAAGATTAACAGTTTTTCATTTATGAAAAGGATCGTATCCAAAATTCACTTCTTATCGGGGGTCTGGACAAACAAAGTAGAATACAAAGACACACCCTCCAAGATGTGTTACTTTACGTTTGGATTGTGCGTTGTTTGTGGTCCGCCATTTATGCAGTTTTAAGAAACCACAAAATACAAAATTTCAGGTAAAACCTATCCCAATCAAGAATAAATCGACACAGTTCAACTTTCACTAGTTTTTTCTAAAAAAATCTATTTCATTGCTAATAGGCTACACTTCTTTTGGTCGTACCGAAAACGGCGTTCAAATATCTGTTAACACATCGACTATGACTACGAGACATGCAACCAAGATCCAGATGAGTTGAACTTTTTAAAAGAGCTAATGGCTTGTAGTACCTCAAGAAGAGTTAATGAATCATAAAAAAATTTGTTGTGTTTAGCACATCAGTAGAGCCACAACGAACAAACAGTATATAGAGAGTTAGGACGGGGCACGGGGTCTGCTTTTCAAAATTCTGCAAACAATAAAAATATTGTTTCCTCTTTGCTTAATTTTTATTTGAAGCTTTTTATTTCCTTCTGGGAGATAAATAAAATATGTCGCGGGTATTTCTAAATATTACGATATTATTTGATTTATACCATAGAAATACAAAAGGAAACAAAAGAAGAGTCACTGTTATTAATATTTTTTTGGAAGACTGAGGAAAAGTCCCTGTCTGTCCACTAAACCATCAATCGCAGCGTAACAGTAATTACAACGAACCTCCTAGGAAAATGGCCTTAGAGTATTCGAAGAACCCCCGAGTCGCTTGTAGAAGGGATTTTGATTAAACAATATTTCGGCTGTCCTTTTATACTGCCGAAATTAAGCTTTTACATTGCATTGGTTTAAGAAAATTAACTTTTATAATGCTGTTTGAGTTTTGCAAGGAATGTTTACATATAAATTTTGTCATATTCAAAGTTATTAAGGATTTCAAAAAGTAATAATTTTCAAACATTAGAAATTCATTTTAGGTATTAGAGGTTACATACCTCTAAGGTCAAGTTAAATTTATAAGGTAGGTACGTAAATATATATTTATGATTTATAAGTGCGAGTACAAAAAGAAAACAAATGAAATTATAATAAATAAAAGTTCTAATTTCTGACTGCTTCATATTTGATTTTTAATTAAATTTCGCATGGTTTTATATGTTTTTTTGTATTCAAATTTTGTAAAAAAAGCTGAATTTTGCAAAGCAGAATTTTTGTGTGAGAAGGCAGAATTTTGAAAGCAAATTACGAAAAAAAAATGAAACAATTTTAAAAGCGCGCGCTTTTGAACATTTTCCGAACCGTTTTTTTATTGTTTGCAGAATTTTATAAAAAGCAGAATTTTGACCCCAAACCATTTTGTTGATATCATCGATTTGTGCGGGAGCTCGACTGAAGGATATTTGGAAATACCTCTTAAGTGAACCGGATTTTCCAGTTTTGTTTTTAAAGGCAGGAGCTCGTTAAGTACTGAGACGATTTGTTGTCGGAGGAGGTTAAGGTACTTGATCCTCAACCAAGGGCATCCGAGATATGCTATCCCAATTTTTACTGGAGGTATCGTTTGCAATGAGTCGTTAAATATATTCTAGAAATCTCTAAGCACAACTTTGGACTCGGTGCATTTATTTTGAACGTGGTAGGTTAGAAACAGCAAGTCATTATTCGCGAAACCTTTTCAAGACAGTTGGTTGTAAAATACGACTTTATCTTTACTATAGAGTTCACCCAGTGAACTACCGTTATGTAGGCTTGCCAGATTTTTTTATAATCGCAAAAAACCGCAAAACTACAAAAAAGTTATCGCAAAAATCGCAAAATGCTTAAAAATAAAAAAATTGATTTGAAAAACTTGATTTTTAATATTTTTGGTTAGGTAACAGAAAACATTAACAAAGAAAAAGGATCAAATTAGTATTAGTATTGCAGCCAGATCAAGTTATGTAACTCAGTTATTTTAAAAGCTGTCGATGTACGCGTTCACATCTTCTTCATCTTCAATGGAATATTGTTCGTACATATTCGAGTTGAAGGCTTGAGCCGGGAATAATTTTATTGAATTAGTATTTTATTTTGTTTTAATGATTAATAAAACAAAATATAGCAAACATCGCAAAAATAAGAGATATAGCAAATTCTAATTTTACACAGCGAAATATAAAAAAATACCGCGCGTTTTGCGATTTATCACATAATCTTTCAAGCCTGCCGTTATGGTGTAGAAATTGTTATGCACAGTATATTGGAGAACAAATTAGACAGAGCATCTCTGCACAATCTTTCCAACAAAAAGGAATGTGTTGCAGTCAAAGTGGTTCTTAACTATTTGCCTTCGCCTTTTTATTTATAAGATTAAAAAAATTATTAATTTCTCTACTGTTGCCTTTTGTTACTGCGCCGTACTAATAAACAAATTTAGTCTCGACTTTAAATTTACGGAAGCTCACAATTGCGAAATTTGTATGGAAAATATAGCCACTGTGAACTACTCAAATTTAGAGTCGAAACTAAAAATGGTTATTGGTAAGGCCCACTGAATTTCAATTTATTTCAGAAATAGAGACATCATTCCATGCTACAACAACCTCAGCCTCCAGAGGGACTAGTATCTCAGACCAGAATGTTGTTTTTTTCATCCTAATTTTTAGTCCCCATTCAACTCAATACGTTTTATGGAAAACACATTAACAAGACCACAACCTTATATTCAAGTTACAGCGTATATCTACCTCATTATTAGTGGAATATATGTTTTTAATTAAAATACCTCTATTAGGGTGCATTTTCCATTTGAAAAGCTTAAAATAAATTAATCGCCAACCGTAGAATGTGAAATTTCTCTGGCGATGAACAATTTAAATCAATTAAAACTTTCTCGCCAGCGCTAAATGAAGATATTAATTTCCCCGTGTTGTGCGAAAAACTTTTTGATATTTTAACTGGATAGTTTCATACCGAAAACGGGATAAAATGAGTCGAGCTACTGCATGCATTCAGGCACAGAGTGGATGCTTTTTTTTGCGTTTAACCCGAAAAGTTTATGTTACTAAACTGATCTCATTTAACTGCATCGACCTGGATTGTTGGATGGTAAATTGAAAGGACGTCGTGTAACGTAGGACATCCGTTCGGTGGTTGCGGGGAGTTCTCGCTTTTTGTTGGGAAGTCCCTGAAAAAATTCCAAAATTGCGGAGTTATAATATATTTTGTTTTGCGAAATTTATTACAAGTGAAATTTAATAACTGTGGTTTTTCAGACAGAATAATCAGTGAATTACAGCAATGCTATATGGACAGGACATGGCCATACACAAAGTTAACTCGAAGGATGGGTGAACTCTTTCGAATGCTCCTAGCCCGAGATAAACCCACGTTCTGAAACATCTCCCATTACTCTGCCCAACGTATGAATGTCCTTACCATAGATACGGTACCATCGGTAACGGCATTCATACGTAGGGGCAGGTTTCGACAGCATGTATTACTGTATCAGATTTATTTTTCCCTTGTAGTTTTGTATTCCATTTTGTTTGGCCAATGTTCCTGCATGATATGCGTTGCTCGTTGATAGCTTGAATGAGATCTATCTCTTTGGGGTTCGTTATTGGATTTGAAATTTCATTTACTCTCGCCCTTTAAGTCTTCAATTATTCTGAACTTCGACAAAGTTCACAAATAAAATTTAAAAAAAAAAACAATATCGGCCTTACTAACGACCAAATTTAGACTCGACTTTAGGGCAAAAGTCGAAACTAAAATAAACTGTGTACCAATAATCAAGTTATGTTCGACTTTAAGATAATCGAGACTGTAACTTTCGATCCGGAGAAAGTCGAGTCTAACCCATTATTAAAGTTTAAACGTCAGTCTTTGTATTAAATAAATATAAAATAAACATGAAATATGAAATGGACAGCAAATAAAGGGAAGCCGCAGCTTTAATTGGACGCAGGCAATGTAATAGTTCACCTAGTTGACTGTGTCAAACCATTGGCTGATATCATTGATAGCAAAACTAAAATGCTGCAATGATAAAGTCAAAAAACAAAGCAACCATCTTTTATATTTCACTCAAAATACGACCAACTGCCAATTTCAGCAAATTATTTGAAAGCGCAGAAACAAATTATAACGCTTTTGAGTTATACTGTTATAATTTTGCTATAAAGTCAGATGTTGTTAAAGTTCCGATTACTTTGATTGTTGGTACCTAGAAATTAAAAGTCGAAACTATAGTTAGTTTTGAAATTAGTTGAACTCGAGTTTACGGTTTGGTTGTTGTTCATTGTTGTCCATTTTTCCGCAAAATTATTGTCAATTAGTTCTTTTGCCATCAGGATAGCATTGACAGTTGAAGTAAGGAGGGAGTTTCTTTTTTTATCTTTGATTAAACTTACTTCCGAAAACTTCCTTTCGGCACTGCTGTGAGGCAAAGCAATTAAACGTTTTTTTTATATTTGGAAACATTGGTTGGTAGAGAGCATTTCTAGCTTTAAATATGTTTACGTAGAATTCTTCAAAGTCCAAATAATTGCAGACAAACGTTTGGTTTCGAAATGATCGCCATTCTTCATCTAGCGACTCGAATTCAGATTCGTTAACTAAATTGGGAAATTGTATCAGCAAAAATTTGCGTTTAGAGGTTGCGTAAAGCTTGTATATTTTTTTTTTTTCGTTTTTGAAATGTCATTTTGTTTACATTTTTTTTCGGGGTGGATTTGGAAATTAAAAACGAAACTAAAAATTGAATTAAAAATGCCATTCAGCTTCGTGAATTTTGTGAACGACATTGATATGATCGACTTAATAAATAAAAGTTCAATTCCAAGAAGGCGAAAATTATATAAAACCAGGTTCAACCCCAATTATCCGACCGTTTTCTTTTTATTTTTTGCTGCTCCATTTTTGTTTAAAAACAAAATAAATCTCACAAGAGAGATGTCAGTTTCTATTCATAGAAACAGCTGATATCATTCCGCAGGGAAAATGTAAGGGATTTGGGTTTTTTGTAATAGTTTCGTACTTATTTAGACACCAACCTTGCGTAGTAAACAGTCAGGGGACATTTTTTTATAAGTAATAATTTCAGCAAAGCCACATATAGGCTGCGTACATTTTTACGCGATGTTTAACTAAACAACATCGTAAAGGCGTCGTAGGGGATCTAATAAATACGGCTGTCAGATTTTCATAGACATTAGTTTATAGCAATGCTTAGTTTACAAACAAATATTACTAAGAAATAGAAACTAAATAGACGAAACGATTATGACTGATCTATCTGACCACCTAGTAGCTTTATTTTTATTGTAGCAATTGATGAGTTAAAATCAATTAAATCGATGTTATCATTGTAGCTTACCAATAAGCCGTTGATAGATAGTGACCTGCCGTGTTTTTTAAGAGAATGTGCGATATTAAAAAAACGGTTAATTCGTAAATTTGGACGAGGGATATTTAAATTAAGAAGTCTTAAGATCACCGGAGAGTCAATTTCTCCAATAAGAATCCTATGTACAAAAATAATTCTTGCTACTATTCTCCTATTTTTAAGCGATTCTAGGCTAATCAATTGTAGCCTTGATTGATAGGAGGGTAAGTTACTAGAGGAAGCCCTCTTAAGGCGAACCTGAGAAATCTTTTTTGGATAGATTCAATTCTTAAAATATGAACATTATAAAAGGGACACCAAGCAATGGACGCATTGTTTCTAAATACAAGATGTTGTAAGGAAAAGTGCATCCAAATAATTGAGAAAATTTGAAACAAATTCCATTCATCAATATGAGTAGAGAGAGAGAGGGAGAGAGAGAACTCGACTCCAAGATCAAGCTGTTTGACAACACTGGGTAGATGCGTGCTGGGCAGAAAAACCAACAACGGTTTTTAGTACCCAGCTCCGTGGTTAGTGTGCTGCACTTCTGAGCGAAGAGTCTCAGGTTCGAATACTGGAAAGACAAAAACTATGCTTCTTAAGGTTTCTTCCACTGCGCCACGTCTGATAAAAATCCGAGAGTACAACTGTTATGTAAGACCTCTCAATTCAGCCGTTTGAAGTCGACATAAAATAATTCAGTTCCCTTTCATTTGTCCTAAAAAAAGGAAACCCTCTTTTGAAAAATAAGGAGACCCACCGAAAAAGTTTTTCCAAAATGTTATTCATATACTTCGTGAGGCACCCTACCTTCTCGTAGCCAATGGTTTGTGTGGGTTTTCTTTTATCTTGGTCAATGGAACCCTCAAGCTTATGCCGAGTCCAAGAGGCTGCATTAGAGGCTTTGTCAGGACTGTAATATCCTCGTTTGTTTGCGAGAGGTGGTTTACTGAAAACAGCCCTAAGATTAAATGTGTGTTTGAACCTGGGACTCCTTGCTTAGTAGTTCAGCACGCTAAGCACTTAGCTACAGCACCTACGCCAGGTTAAGATACCGCTAACCTTTTA
The DNA here is from genome assembly GCA_951230905.1 of Cheilosia variabilis. Lineage (NCBI taxonomy): Eukaryota > Metazoa > Arthropoda > Insecta > Diptera > Syrphidae > Cheilosia > Cheilosia variabilis. The sequence goes on from OX579679.1 coordinate 48,640,384, forward strand.
TTAATGCGCCTGTCATACATCCGTGTATATAACTATCCAAAGAAAACCCTATTCATCATTAAAATTCGTCGCTTAAAAGAGAAATTTAATCTGGCAAAGTACTGGAAACATTGTCAAAAGCTAGCTCAAGTGTCCCGTCTGTCGTACCAAACGTTCAAGGCAGATTTTTGGCGACTTATTCTGAGAGTTGCTACATTTTTCAAACCAACTCCATTATTGTCCATCTCATGCTCGTCCACTTGAAGCGAAACCAACATTTTTTCGACATCTTTTTCATACTTCTTTTAGTTCAAGAGATTCCAAATTCAATTAGCTCTGGCTGTAAGTATTTATTTTTCATTTTGAAGCTTCCTTGCTTTCCTGGGTGACTCAATTCAAGATCCATCTCGGTTGCACGTTTTTCTCCATGAAGTCTGTCAATACGTGCGCTTGAATAAGAGCAACTGATCCGCCTCAGGTACGTTCAAGTACCTCGAACATTTTGACAAACTCTCGCAACCTCATTGACATAAATTCAACGTTCTTAAACATCACGAGTTGCGAAGGCAGGCGTCCGCCAATATATCGGGTAACTGAAGGTTAAAGCCTTGCACGACATTTTCGGTAACCTATGGCTCTCGCGTTTGGCCTTATGCCGTTTAAAGCCGGCAACACCCTGGAACTTTTAATTAAAACATCTCTCAGATAAGCATCCACTTTCCGTTCTAATAATTTTTATGAGACGCAACGTCGCCCCAGTCGTTTTCCATTTCACTCGGCAAGAGATTTATTAGAAAAGTGTACTCGAGAAGGTAAACCGAAACCTGAAGGGTTTTTCTCTGTGCACTTTTCAGCTTTTACCTACTTCTCCTTGTACTCCTTTTACTGGTGCCCGTTTTTGCTCTTGTTCTTGTTCGTGTTCGTCTTCGTGTTCCTTTTGTGTGTGAATGTTCATTTTAAATGACGGTAAATTCCGAGAAAAGTCTGTTTTTCTATTTAATTTTTCACTTTGCCATCTTATTTGGCCCGTTCCTCCCGCTGGAGGAGAGGTCTTAAGGCGTTTATGAGTCGTCCTCGTCGCCGTCGTCGCTCCGTCGTGTGCTTTTTCGTTTTGTAATGCTAATTTAATTAAGGATATGACTTGCTTTAAGGAATATTCATATGAATGGTTGGCGTAAAAGCTTGTAAGAAGCACGCCACATATTTGTATATATTTTTTTTTTTTTTTTGTTTAAGAGAGATGATGCAGGTTAAATGGGGTACGTGGGGACTTTAAAACGAGACAACATGCTGGGAAATTTATTTCATATAGTATGGGGAAGATCCTGATGGAATGTTTTTGTGTTGTTTGTTTTCATTTGAAATTATTATTCAAAGAAAGGTAAACAAAAACAATCACGACGTCTTTGAAGAGTGCCAGAGGAACAACAGCACAGCGCATAATCATGAATGTGCTAAATTATGCTACTGGGTCGGTGGGGGGTGTGGGGGCATGAGAGATTTCTTATTAAAATGTTTAAACCTTTTAGGGGTTTACCGAAATTTGTTTTATATTGTGTTCGTGGCTGCATTAGCTAGGGACGAGTCGACGGCGGTTCACGCTATTTGAACGACTTCCAAACGAGGCAAACTCAATTTTCCCTTTATGTGGCTAAGTCACAGGAGGTTGGGGATAGGGACAGGGCTACAACATAAAGGATGACCTACGACTTTTGGTAACGCGAACCCGACTTGGCATCTTGATTTGAATGAAGCCAAATGGAGAAGATATGAAGGGGCGGATTGTAGCTTAAATCGCAGAAGTTTCAACCTGGGCCAACTGCTGTTTCTTTTATAGAGGCGGCTAGACTCAAAAAAAAAACCTTCTTCAATAGGCCACCTACCTATGCGGAGAATACAGTAACTCAGCTGCTACCAACCAGAAGTCCTAAGAATTACTCAAGATCAAAATTGCTCACGAACTTTCAAACCAGGGCGCACTTATAATGTGTACCTTCTCAGTAAAATTGCAAAATGCTGCCTAAGCCGTATCTAATCTCAATGCAAACGCACGAGTATGTCAGCCGGAGTATGAGCCTAGATTGGGGTGTAGTCGAATATCCATGGGCGGCTCCGAAAACTAGTTACAGGTACGGAGCTAGTGTCTTCGGGGTAGCCTCTTTTTTCTAATGGCTGCCGACTACTTTGTTAAGAAAAGGTGAAAAGGCGGGGCAGCTGCGTTTGAAGCGACAGTCAAGCTACGTTTAAAGTCTTGCTTATGGACAGCAGAAGCTATATCCCTCAATCTTTTAAAAAAAAAGGTTTGGACTGGTTGAATTGGAACACTACGTGGTAAATTTAGCTAGAGCAGAAGATTTTCCCGGCGAACTCTAAAGGCAAGAGAAAAATGCATACTTCAAGAAAAATTGTAAAAGTTCTTGGACGCCATAATATTAAAAGTCATATCCGGCGTCGTTTAAAACATATCTTAAGCGGAGCAAAATTAAGATAAGTTCGTCGATAACACCATCAATAGGTGCATTTGGCAATCCAACAAAATCTTAAATAGACCAACTCGACTAGACGAAGTCAGAGCAGAGGATCTTCAAACCACAACTTGAATAGTACTAGAAAAGAGCACAGGATCAAAACTGACTTAGTTCGGGATAAACGTCGGACTACAACTGATGTAGTGCTCGAAAAACTTCAGACAACAACTGGTGTAGCAACAAAATAAAATGCTAGACCACATTCGTGTAGCGATAGAATAAAACGTCAGAGCCAGACTACAACTGCTGTATTGCTAGAAAAAAAAAACTCCAGACCACAAATTGGTGTAGCGTTGGAAAACGGCCGACCACAACTGCTGTAGCGCTAGAAAAAAAACGGCAGACAACAACTGGTGTAGCGATAGAATAAAACACCAGAGCCAGACCAAAAATTGGTGTAGTGCTGGAGAAACGTCCGACCACAAATTCGTGTAATACTACCATAAAACGCCAGACCACAACTGGTGTAGCGCTCGAAAAAAAACGCCAGACAACAACTGGTGTAGCAACAAAATAAAACGTAAGACCACAAGTGGTGTAGAGTTGGAAAAACGGCGGTAGCGCTTGAAGAAAAACTCCAGCCAACAACTGGTGTAGCGATAGAATAAAATGCTAGACCACAATTGGTGTAGCGACAGAATAAAACGTCAGAGCCAGACTACAACTGGTGTAGTGCTAGAAAAAAAGACTCCAGACCACAAATTTGTGTAATGCTACCATCAGACGCCAGACCACAACTGGTGTAGAGTTGGAAAAACGGCCGACCACACCTGGTGTAGTGCTCGAAGAAAACTTCAGACAACAACTGGTATGGTGGTGGTGACAACAATTTGTGTAGCGATAGAATAAAACGCCGGACCACAACTCGTGCATTGCTAGCATAAAATTCCAAACTACAACTGCTAAAGTATTGGAAAAAGTCAGACCCAGTATGAATACTACATATTACAGCTGAGTATCGAAAGGATGCTCTTATTCTAAGTGTTGATCTTACTTCTACTAAGTATCAGACGGGGATGACCCACAAGTCGGGGAGATACGATCACAAGGTCGAGTGTCGCTTAGCCGATCAGCTACAAAAATGCAATGTAAATGCTATGCGACGAATTTATATTCATTTGTTTGCGAACTCACGATGAGGAAACATGAGACTGACAGCGACAGGGCAACATTTCTGTGAATACCGTGATAGTCTATAGTATGTTTGCATAGTGTGTAGCGTTACACTGACTGAAAGTGAATCGCGCAATTGGACACCGGGACAGGTCAGAAGACAGTTTTAGTATAAAGTGGAAAATGGGGTATTCCAACTACAAAACAACAAGTATTTCAAATAATTTGCGCTGAGATCGGAGAGACGTTAACAGTGGGGACCAATGGCAATATTGCTATAACTCCAGACAACGCTGGAAGAGTGGGTTTTGTATTAAAAAGACTCAGAGCTTGAACACGACCTGATCTAGATTTGAACGCGCTCCTATGACAAATTATAACGACGATCTTGATACGCGATTTCCAATCAAAGGGGTTCAGGGCGCAGAGGTGCTCTCTGCAATCATTTCGTTAGTCTGTACCACACTCATCTTAAAATGTCTACCGAAATGCAAAGAAACAAAGCGATACAACCATTCCAACAATAATTGGATTTTCTTTTTGTGTTTCCACGACAACATCACATATTCTGAAAGTCCTCAGACGCACTTGAATTTGAATCCTTTGTCAGCTTAAATTAGCAGAATAAGCAATAATATATTTAAACCACTCAAGGGGTGGAAGAGAACAAAAAACGAAGTGCTGAGAGGGTGAAAACACGTGTCCCCAACAAAAGGCTTTACACAAGATGCTTTTTTAGGTACGTAACCACTACACACCCATACACAACCGCACCGTCATGTCATAATGCGATTTATTTTTGGTTACATTTAAGAAAATGAAAAGAATATAAGCAGTTTCCAGTATGCACAGCATATTGAGTCCTTTTTTCTTGTGTTGTGCTGTGCGGTGAAAGGACGATTTATGTGAAAAGGTTGTCGTTCCATGCCTCACCATGCAACACGAATCAAATAAAACCATCCCCGCCCGCTTCTGAAATATCATAAAAATATTCCAATCGCATATTTCTTTTATACCGCAAATCAATACACATACTTTGGATGTATTCTTGCGATACCTCCGGTCTATTTATAAATTGAAAAAAAATAAATAATAAAAATAAAAATAGTCATAAAGAAAAATTGGGGTGAGTGGCGCAATACTTAAGATTGTAGCTTTGTCCCGTGAGATGGCGGACGGGATAGGAAAGTAAACGTGCCTAGGAAGTGATGTGAAAGTAGACCTAGGCGAAGCCGCAAGAGAATATTTACCTATCCGTCATTCGGAAGGAAACTATAAGTCGTTTAGGGGGGGGTGATTATTTGCTGTTTTTTTTTTCCGGTTCCTTCGCATCGGTTTTGGGCGATCAGGAGGAAGGATTTGCGCCAACAAATAAAGATGTGAATGGATTTTTCAAATCGGTGGAGATTAGAGATGTTTTCACTTCTTGGTAGCATATAGGTTCTGACTATGGTGGGTGATGGGAATAAGGACTCATCTTGCAGATGACGAATGGCGGATGCAGGATTAATGGTTTTCCGGCAAAATAATCAAAACTAAGGGCTTATAGGAAGCTCTGTTCATCGAACTGATTGTGTCGCTAGAATATTTAAGTGCAGATGGAAGTTTCCTCGCTGTGAAATGTGTAGGTACGTAAACGTCTGCTAAATGCCACCCTTAACAGGGTAATAATGACAGTTGATGTGCTCATTGTAGGATGTAGCTATTTACGTTCTCCTCCGGTATGTCAAACTTTATCTTCTTCTTCGAATATTTGATTTTATTTTATTTCAATCAAATCAAATGAGTACATCTATTGTTCTCGCTAGATTACTTAATACAACAATATACTTGAAAATGACCACCAAACACTAACAACAGAATTAATTTATTCCTTAGAGAATGCCTATACTAAGAAGAAAATCGACCATACAACAATATTTATTGGATTCCCCAAGGCATATAGAAATTGGTTCATTGTATTAACGGCTCTGCGAAATAAGGCCCTAATGAAATAAGAAGCCAAAGAAAAAAAATTAAATAAGGCCCCAAAAAATAAAAAGGAAACAACAACGATTTTTAATAAAATTTGGGGTTTTATTTCCTTTTTTGGGGCCTTAATTCCTAATGAAAATTGGGGTCTTATTTCATTATGAAAAAGAAAGAAGAAATGAAGTAGGACCCCAAAACTAATTTTTGGGGCCTTATTTAATTTTTGAAGACCCAAAACATGCTTTTAGTATATTTTCGTCTTTAAAAATAAACTACCGCCGAATAGAAGATATTAAATGGCCGGAACTCTTAAAATAATTCCCAAAGGTTGCTTTAACCAGCTCCTAGTAATCTCTATTTAATATTATTACTTACATTATTTTAATTAAAAAAATCGCTCGATTTTATTTCAAAACCAAATTTTGGTCCTTATTTCAATTTTTTTGGGGCTCTATTTCATCGCAGTGGGGCCTTATTTCATATTTGAAATTCATTATGAAATAAAACCCCAAATTTGGGGCCTTCTATCATTTTCTCTTTTGGGGCCTTATTTCATTGGGGCCTTACATAAGGTACATAAAATAAAAGACGATCTCTAAGAACTCTCGCAGGAGCATAAAATCCAATTAATGATCGCAGGAAAGGACAATCGATATGACTATTTATCAAATCACGAACAAACATAGTTGAAAAATATTGCCCCGTCTAAAAAGAGGTATGAGGTATACCAAATAATTTGCACCTCGTCTCGTAAGATGGAACTTCAACATTCCATCGCAGTCTACGATAAGCTACTCTGGTTAGACCCTTTTGGATCTTCTCTATTCTCTCTTAAATTTCCTGTCTTTGGGTCGAACGTAACTTTCTCGTTCATCAAAAGTTTGGTTGGTTGTTTTCTTATTTTATTAAGTAGGCAGGTAAAGATCTGCGTGTGTTAAATAAAATTCACTTTAAGTTTATTCATCTGTAAACAGTGCATAAATATAAATAACAATGTGGCTTTTTATAAGTTGAAGCTGTCTGAAGCAGGCAATTGTCCCAAGTTATGGTTAAAGAGTTAAAAGCATCTACAAAACTATTTTATAAGCTCTTACACTTTACAAGGCAAAGTGTGGAAGTGGTTTCTGTTTTATATTAGTAACGCTGGCTTAAGGTGTCTATGATTGGAAGTAGAGTTCGTGTTAGACCGACATCTTTACATAGATATGTAAGTTATGTAAGTTTTCCGAGATTTGTTTTTGAGTTTGCATCCGCAGTTATATACCGAATATGCCGATGGACGTGTGTGGGGGTGCAAATGAAGTGGGAGTTTCTGATTGTGTAAAGAAGTGGTTGCAGTTATTTTAAGGTGCATAATATGGTTAAGAAAAGTTTAATATTTGCTGAAATGAAATTTTGCGAAGCTGTTTGGCGACAAAACAGTACCAAATTATTGCAATGTTTAGTTTAAAAAATGCTATTGCTCAACTATTTAGCTGAAAACCGAGTACAAGTTATTGTTCGGTATGTAAGCATTACTTGCTTTTTAAAGTTTTATCGAAATCGAAAATGGAGTTTTCGAGATATGAGCAGTTTTAAAATAAGCCTTTTCGGTGATTAGATTTGAAAATTAAGGACGCAATATTTTTTAGAATTTCAATTTCACTCTAAGTTTGCATTTTGCTCAAAATCGTTATTGCCGTTTTCAGGTAAACTAGAGAAAACTAAATTTTTAAAAAATTACTTTTTTCAAAATCCGTTTTATGATTATACGGAGAAAAACTGAGTTTTTCATTACGTTACAAATGACCATATTACCTTAGAAATGAATTTTTGTTACAATCGTATGGACCGTTTTCGAGGTATGTCCAAATTTCAAAAGTACCGTCACTCTATTCTTCATCGAACAACTGAGTATGCAGTCATGTTAACCTCACTTACTTAGGCTTAAATATCAATTTTGGTTTAAATCGTTAGAACCGTATTCGAACAAATCAAACTGGTATGAACATCTTATATGGGAAGTACCATTTATTTTGAGGTTACCATGCCAAAAAGAAAACGGCCCCGAGCCCCCAAACTGCAAATCCGAAGTTTGAACGAAACCTGGGCAGCCGTTTAGGTTGTAGGCCTCGGAACATACGGACAGACAGACAGACAGACAGAATTTTGCGACCCACTTTTTTGAGTTCCTCTATCATCGTAATGTCAGAATTGATTAACATCTCGAGTTCGAAATTTTGTACTACGTAATCGAGCACGTTAAATTCATCCAGGTTGGCCAGTGCATAAGTTACAAATCCCTATCCATTTATATCCCTATCTATTGCCCAGACAAGATCCGCTTTGGGGAGCTGTGTCTCAGTGAGAGTTGAGCGACAGGGATCTGTTGTGCCCAATATACAAGTATGTATATATATTTTATTTATTGGTTCAGAAAAATCTTGATTTTAAATGATTGTTTGGGGGTCTCTTCTTCTTCAAGCACCTAGTCATATGCTACCGTACATGGATATATTTCCCTTTGATGTGTACTATTGGCTGGCCAACATTTCGGAAAGTCCTCACCAGCCACCTTTGCCATAAATATTTCCCAAAGAAAATCCTATCAAATGGCCCACTCAACGGTAGTTACCCCACCACCTCGGGTATATGGTTTACGATTATTGTCTTATAGCTCGTGCCGTTGCGTAACGACGTCGTCTTTCCGCCCATTTAACACATTTATCCGAACGAAAATCACACCGCCCACATCTTAGAGCCGTCAAGCCGTCATTTGCAAACATTTTAAATATGAAAGCCATCATACGGTGTAGGGTGTACAGGTACACCTCGCACAATTTCATTCGGCTTTTGTCTTGTAGAAGCAAAATTACCAGATCCTATGGAACCTCATTATCCTGACTATTCACCGCACATTAATATATCTACCCATATCCGTTCGCACCGCCGTGCTAATAGCGCGCAAGCGAGGCACCACAAAAATAAAATAATTTACAATCACTCACGAGTGCGACTCCGTCAATATGGGCACCCAAACCCCACCACCACCCACAGCCGTCACACCACAATCTTTCGCACTGGCAAATGCCTAATTTTATGCCTTTCTCGCATGCAAGAGCACACAAAGTAAATTCACTCACTCGCAGTCAGTCACAGAGGTGTATGGTAATGGCTGTGGCATATATGCCATGGGATGGCGTATCCTTGTTGTGTCAGGACCAGGACCTTATTCCCCAGATTTTATGAACGCAAAGAGAACTTACAAACATACCGCACACACCGTCACTGCCACACGGTGTAATTTATTTTAAATGGTTGTTTTTTTTTTTCTCTTGAAGGTGTGCGTAGTAGAGGAGTGGGCGGGTGCCGGTGGGGCGCTACCATTTTGCGCCATACGTATGCCAAGGATCAGCCAAGAACCAACAAAGGGGAAGCAGCGCGCCACCCGCATAAGAAAACGCATAAAAATTTGTAACTCCTGTTATGTTTCTTTTAATGACTTTTATGGTGATGCTGGTTGCGGAATGACATACACACTACACACGTATAAATATTTTATGTGCACAAATTACCATACACACGTACAGCACAACAAGCTGGCTGGTGCGAGTGACACTTTGCTGTTTGGCGCGCGGAAAACCCCACCACCGCACGGCTTAACTCGCTCCTTGAAGGTGAAAAACAAAAGGGTTTCGGATTCGGAGACAACGCACTCAGGCACCAGACGTCAGACTGCGGGGACGAAAATTACCATACACTCTCGTGCATACATACATCTGCATAAATATTAGTTCGTTTGCCTTTCCGCTGGCTTATCCACCAGCAGCTAGCTGGCTCACGGTGCCATGGTTCCATGGTTCCATTCACTTTGATGATGATGGCCGTGGAGGAGAGCTCCTGCTTGTTGTGCGTCCGTCTCTGCAGTCTTCTGGCAGTACCAGTTGTCGGAACAGTGAAAATGAGCAGTTGGCTGTGGCAGGAGGACAGCGAAAGTGAGCTGCAAGAACGGATTCTTTTAATCGTGAATATGCATGATTGTGGGCACATAACTTGGATAGTCTGTCACTTGGCTGTGGTCTGCATCCTTCGGAGTAAACTCGTGTTCGGCTTTGTTGGGTTTGACAGGTAAAGCATTTCCCATTTTCTTAATTCGCAATTCAAGGACGAAAGTGGTGCCCTGAAGGACTGTTTGTCTTCATAATGGGGAATGTAATTGCCCACTAAAAGGATTTTTTTTTCGTATTTTATTTAGCTCGTGTTGAATGGTTGATGGGAGGGCGAACGGATGTGAACGGGTTTGTTGGTAACGATTTCTGGGAAATAGCTACACACCCACGAGTACAATCTGCAGCACCAATCGGCTGGTCACAGACGCCCCACGTTTGGGTAGAAAATCCGCCGCGAAGTCTGCTCCATAAGTGATAGGCACTCAATTTCCAATTTGATTGATGTTATCCGCTGAAGTTTGAAGTGCTGCGAATTTGTTTCACATGGAAGAGGTCGACTAGCGATCGCACATGATCATAATCTTAGAGAAAATATTCGGTCCTCAGCTTTTAGAAACAATTAGCCCAGGAAATATGGCCCCAAAAGTAAAAATTAAATATGGGCCAACATTTTTGATATATTTGCATACAGCCCTATTCTGCTATTCACGTGGATCTTAGATTAGAATCACCCATTCGATTCCCCTTCACTCTGCCTTTCCATTCTGCTATCCATCGGGTGAACTACATTATCCAATATCCATTTTGATATTTTTCAAGTTTAAAGCTGTTCATGTGAAAATCATAAGAAGTTTGTTTTTTTGCAATTTAAAATTAATGTATTCAATTCGATCTCTGTTTATGAAAATCTTTGGAAAGTTGGATTAATTATTTTAAATAAAACAAAAAATATAAACAAACTGGTATGGATTGTATTGGACTTTCAAACAGTAGAATAAGAGAAACATCAAACAGAAAACCTCGCAGAAACGTAAGAAAATCTATTATGGAACTGCCGGATGAAACGCAATTTGATTCATTTTAAATTTTTTAATTTTAAAACTAGCCTAAGTCCTCGGGTTGCCTTTTGGCATTATTTTTGGCAATAGCTGTTTTTTATTATCAGCTATGATCAGTGCTGTCGTTCACCTTAAAGACAAAGTTTAGTTGGAAGTAGCAACTATTAATTGAATTCATCTCTTTATTTCCCAATCTTATTAGAGATGTTAATATTGAAGAGCTTGAATTTGAATTTGACAAATGTTTCTATATCTACAGACCTCGAAAGTTTTTGAAGTGAAATGTTCCTCCTTAAAAATACTATGGGAGCAGAAAGCTTCCCGTCTTTGAAAACTTTCATCGGATCATTAGTTGCTCTACCTCAGAGTAGTGCCACTTGCGAAAGAGGTTTCTCGGAGCTTAATTTAATTAAGACATAAAACTGGGAACTGATTAAATGTATCAACAGTAAGTGGCATCCTTTGCTCCAAATCTATGCTCGATAACAACAAAAACTACCAAATTTATTCAAAAAATATCGTAAAACGTAACTTTTTCAATTAATTATAAATAACGAATTTTGAAATACTTTTTTTGCATTGGAATTGTTTCTTTTTGTAAACAGTGTAATCTATTTTTTATCTAATATGTATTAAGTTATGGCGTTGACAAGCCAAATGTGATATCAATATTATCAAATGGGCTCAAAATGTACATAAGACGTATGCTAATATATGTTAAGTGCTTTAATTTTAACGTTGATTAATAGCTCCACGCATAGCTATATCGTATACGCTATAGGTATTGCTTTGAACTGCTATTTGTCGACTGGTAGTACTGCTGCTTTGTCTTGAAACGACAGCCCTGGCTATGATCCATATAGATCATCGATTTACATGCACTTACAAGAACAGCTCACGATCCTGCTTCTCCTCGAGATCACGAATCATGATCTGAAAATTATTTCTACTATTTCCAACTAGGTGGCTTATTTTATTTTTAAATGTTGGTGTGCCTGTGAACGATAGCCACGCAATCACGTTGCCAGACTAAAAAATGGAACACCAAACATCAATTGATTTTTCCGCATGCGAATGAACTCCCCGTCCGTATTCCGAGTTGTTTTGTTTTTTTCTCGTTCTATAAAGGTATGTCCAGACCAGCCAAACATTTGATAAACTATGAAATACCTACATGTTCCATAAATATTTCTAAAACACTTATTAAACAAAACAATTTTTATGGAATGTTTAAAAATGTTTTGCTGGTTTGGATCTGGGCACCAAAAAAACATTTATGAAAAGTTTCACAGTTACCCAATCGTGATGGGAAATAATTTTTGTTTTACAAGTATCCTTGCAGAAAGAATCACGTTGAAAATGCCCAGAAAACCTTTGAATACCTAATGAGAAAGTGATTAATTTAATACGATTATTTGAATTAAATCGCGTGTCGCGTGATTGCCGAGACCAAAATTACAAAAATAAAAACTTTACTCGTTGCTGATAATCCCACCACATTATTTTCTTCTAGTTCAAAAAAGAGGATAAAGTTGAAACATTTCATAAAGCTTTACCCCCGTATTAATAAACAAATATTCAAAATGTAATTTAGCTAGTAGACGTCAAATAGCATACAAAAATTTGACGTAACTGCTGAGTAACGAGTTGATAACTTTTACGCAGTGTTTATTAATACGGGGGTTACTAAATAAATTTCAGAAATCTTTTATAAATGTTTATAAAATCTGTCCGATTTGCTTCAGACACATTTCATATACATTTCTGAAATGTTTCGCTGGTCTGAACACACCTTAATATGCCAAGATAAGCTCAAGTGCTAGCAGCAAACTATTGTTCATGTGTTGCATATTTGAACATAAAATACTAAATTTGTTTTACAAAATTTTTTGAAAAGAAAATTTATGCAAATTTGATTCAAATATGGTAACACCCCCGGCAATACAAGTGAAATGACATGTGCCTTGTGTGACATCACATTTGCAATATGGCTGGTGGCAATATGAAGTTTGTAATACCCTGTATTATCTGTTTTCTTTTGGAAGCAACTGTTGCCACAATTCAAAATCCGGATCAGATCACGCTGATAATAAAAAACAGCTAATATCTGAATTTAATTTCATTGCGGACATTATTGCTGCAAATTGCTCTCTGTTTGTTGCTAATAATATTAGAATAATCTTTATTTACAAACAAACAAATAATCAAGCAATAAATTAGTTTATACTTACATTTTATCAACCACCAACCATTCAATTTAAAACCAGCAACATTTGACATGCGGACCTGAATTGTATAGAATGAATGCGTTCACGTGAATAAGAAAATACCGCGTAGTATTACCGACGTTACCGACATTAACGATGCGAATCCAGATTCAATTCGAATGAATAGTGGAATAGTGTTTAGTGAAAATTGAAGAAAAATTCCCACCCATGAATAGCAGAATAGGGAGAGCGTTAGTTTGAAAATTATCAGCGCTGGAAAAATAGCATTTTCAGTAACGCAATTTTGTAAACTATGCCTTATTTTTAAATAAAAATTAAGCTCATTCCAACAAAGAAGTCTTATTACTTTAATTATTTATTCAATATTTTTAATTCAACAATTATTACATAGGTACACATTTAATCTAACAAATATATATAACTCAAAATAACTAGTGACATTTTTATTTGAAAAAAAGTTGTGATAATGTCACTTAATGAAAAATAATATTTAGGAGTGAGGTGAACAGGTATACATTCAAATATTCTACACATATATAAAATAAAATAAAATTAAGGACCGGTCTGTTCACAGCTGGTCAAATCCTTGGTTAGGTTACCATCGATTTGGTTTAACCGATGATTACAAATCAGTGATAACCAATGAGAGTTTGTTCACCGTATTTTCACTTCGGCTACCAAACTTTAGATTTGTGACAAATCGTTCCATCTTTCCAGTTCATTTGTCAATTCAGTGATAAGCCGAATCTATGGTTACATTTTTTTTCTCTGGCTCCTTGTGTTTTGTCTAGGTAATTTATTAATGAATATATTTTTACTGTTGAGTACATAAATGTCAAAATCAAATGATGCAGGAATTTGAAAAAAAAAAAACACAGGAATAATATCTTTTTGGTGTGAGACAATAAGCTAATAATTGAGAACAAAACTGAATCAGTACAACAACCAATAAAAATTGTTAGCCCATTATTGGGCCTCATCTCAATTGCGTCCACGAACGTCGCAATATTTTTCTCATTCTCGCAGTATTTCCTCAATTTATGAGAACTGTCAAAGGACAAAAATGTTGAAAGTAATCGTAATTCATCCGGCTGAAGTTGGGAACCAGTCTGTCCCCTCACCTTCCATAGAATGGCGTGCAATGTATTGTATACATCTGTCAGTTGAAAACGTTAACTTAACCGAACAGATTTTATTGGTCAGGGTCTTCGCTCCATCTTGCGTTATACGAAACGAAATTCTAGAAAATCATTGGTTAAATCTCGTTAAAATTGGTTGATTATCGATATCTTCTGTTAACTAACCAAACAAACACATTCGATGATTAAAGATAACCAAGATTGAACAAACTGGCCCTAAATAAAACAAATGTCTTATTTCATTGACCCCAATCTTAGGCCACAAAGTAAAAACTAAATAAAGCCCAAAAAAGTAAGATCTCACCCCAAATTTAGATAATTTTTTTTGTTGTTTTCTACATTAATTTTTGGTGACTTTTCCTTTTCCTTTTTAAACGAATAGTTTTAGCCGTTCACAAAGTACAGCAGCTAAGGAGACTGATGCCTCTGTAGTTGGCGCTGCTAGAGGATCTTCTTCCTTTTGGACCGAACAAGTGATCATAAGGTTTCATTCATCATGAGATGAGTAAGAGTATGCTCTGCATTAAGTCGTCTCCAGTTGCCTCAAATATTATCGGCTGGCAGGCCTCCTGATCCAGCCGTTTGGTAGGTTGGAAGGAAGTATTGAGTATTGACTTCCTTCGGCTAGGTTTAATGGTTCGTTCTACGGAATTTGTCTTGTCTTCGCCGTTTAACAGCCAACAGAAGAAGTTTTTCGACATCTTTAACACCGACTGTGAACAAATTTCGTTGACCATCTCTATGCGCCTCTGTTCGGGACGTTCTTTTAGCCTTTCGGTAGGACTTCAAAAGATTGCTCCTACGGAGTAGCAACTCTCCATTTCTCGAGCTATTTCTTTTTCCCCCTGAGAAGCCGATGTTTTTGCCTACTCCTTTGCTCATACAGCTTACGAGCCGCTCTCGTCTTTCTCTCAAGCGCCACTTTGAAACCCAGTTGCTTAGCTGCGCGTACCGTGCTTCATCGAACCAGGGGTTCTGTATGAGCGGTCAAGTGAAACATGGCGCGTCAACTGCGGCATCTCTGATGGCACTGCTGATTGACTCTGCGTGTATGGGGCTCCTCCATAATTTGATGTCAAAAATTCTGTCAGTTTTCTTGAAACCTCCTCACAGTATTTCTCTGTTGTCATCTAAGTTGAATACTGGGGGAGTGCCTTTCGTCGATCACCAGCACAATCAGTTTGGCTGGCGGTTTTATAATCTGGCGGGAGACGTCTTTCTTTACGAATATGGTGTCCATTCTGAAAATGCTTTTGGAAAGACGGGTTATAGGTTTGTTTGGGAGGACGCTTAAATTACCCAGGAGATCAGCCAACTAATCTCCTTCGAAGTGTTGCCTTCAAGAATAAAGCATATCTTATCTCCCTTCTTTACTGCCAAACACCAATCGCCATTTCAACCGTCTTCAAATGCTTTTACAAATATTTTTTATACTGTTGCTGGGCCAACTTTCTCCCCACAAAATGGCAACTAGGCCATACTAACAAAACTACGGACCGAACTTACAAAAACCTTCGAGGGCACCGTATATGGATGTCGCCCATGTCCGTTCCGATCAAGATGCGAATTTAATTTAAATTTCCCGTAATTCTGTCGATTTCCCTTGTTTAATTAATTAGTCAGCATATAACTCTGATGCAGTTGCCAAATTTGCTTATAGCTAGACGTATGCTTCGAACCATTACACCCGACGGCAGTAACATTCAATAACCACTCAGCTCAACTCGCATCAGGCAGCAAATTTGCCAACCAAAACCATTAAAGGATACACAGCTTTACACTTGTGCCGGCCATGTGTCTGGCTTAAAGCTGCTTCCTAAACGCTTCCGCAAAACCTCCTTCTCCCCAAATTACTATCACTGCCACTGCCACTGGTACTGGTATCTGGTACTGCCTCCACGGGAATTACTGTCATCCTACCAATATAATCATTTCGAAGTTATAAAATCACTGATGCCACTGCCGCACTCGTAGGATGGCTGTGAGGCCTGCATAGCATATAGGGTACATGTTGCACTGTCATCAATTTTAAATCGAACAATGGAATCGAATTAGTTTTGCAAATCTACCTCCGTTCTGCCATGACTTTTGAATATCTGTACCTATATACAGAGTCCCTGTTTATATCGGTCGGTGGTCGGCACCACCACACCGACAACGACGCTGATGATGGCATACTCGTATATACGTTTGTCATTGTTCAGCCTGTGCCCCGGCCACGGCAGAGGGCGGCCGGCTCTGGGTATTCCTCGTAATGGACGACTAATGTTTTGCATAATTTAGGCTCTATGCACACTGGAGCCAGTGCCTATGAGGCAGATCTATCTTGTCATTTGTCAATACAATCTGCTGTATTATTCATCACCATGTCAAGAAGTCGGATGAGCCGGCCAACATTGATGGGGGTTGGCTGTACGGCTGTACCTTTCCATTGATCATCATCAGAACGCCTAAATGGTGGCTCATTTATTAATTACTCTGGGAGGGAGTGGGAGAGAGCGGGGATCGCTTTTTATACAACTACAACGCGCCTGTGGAAATTTATATATTTAAAGTTGCCAGTGAGGCTGATTGGTGCGGGGGGGGGGGGCTATAATCTGCAAATTAAGGGAAACTGAACGAAAAACGCAACGTTTGGGGAATTCCCGACTCCGAGTCGAGTCGAGTCGAGTCGAGTCTCTCATGAAATTTAAATTGAATATTAAATAATGCCTGGATGGACTTGGACGAGGAGCTTTGGGAAGCAAGACGGGATGTGTATTGTTTATGTTTTTGCGCTTGGTTTTCACGATATCATTGATTAAAGTGTCAGTGGGGGCAAAACTATTGTGCGAACGATGTCGGTTCAAGGTGGGGGTATTGGCCAAAAACGGTACCTTGTTAGATGGATGTATTTTTAGACGTTGTCAATTTTGAAGGCGACCCAAAGTGGTGCAATGAAATAAGGAATTGATGAATTTGAGCAAGTTTAAGTGGAATGGCTTTTTGTTTTGTCGTACCGTTTACGCCGTCGTCGTTTCAAACCCGATTTTTATGAAACAAGATCAAAAGGAAGGTGAATGCGCTTACAAATATTTTTTTCATAACTTACCCCTTGGTTTTTCAATTAGTGTCTTGCAAGACACACTTAGACCGAAGTTGTAAGTCATTTGTGATGCCACAAACTCCTGAGTTTCAGTCCGACATTACTAAAGTAATAATAAAAACAAAAAAAAAAACAGGGAAATAAAATAACTTCGTATGACAAACGTCTGAATTTATATTTTGAAGCATATTTTACCAATAATTCCGGGGGTTTAAAATCTTCCCCGTTCCCCAGAAGTTCCTTGGCAGCTAAGATCATCTTAAATTTAATTTGCTTTTTACTTGTTGTAGGAACCAAGAATTTACGCATTTTCAATTTCTATAGCTTTTGATTTTAATTTTGATTTTACGTCGTCGCATCAATATAAAAAAGAACGACAGAAAAAACGCCATAGATTCAACTCATCTCTCATCTCCTCGCACAAATACAGTCTATTAATAAAATATTAGTGCAGTAAATGGTGTACTGGAATGTACGAAGTTGTCGAAGGTATAACTGATGCTGCGTGTAATCGTTTAACGGAGACTTGTCAGCCTCGCGATTTATCTGAACATAATGACCCATGTAACGATTGATGTCTGGCACGGGACGGGGCCCAACGGGGCTAAAGCAATCCGCACTGGGTGGCGATCACAGAACTCTAGAAAAATAAACCTGGACGGCAAAAGCACGCTCCTCTTATGACTTGCTTACTTAGGTGGCGCTACAGTCCGGGGTGGACCTGGGCCTCAACCAATACGACTCTTTGACGATCTTTGGTAAACTGCCTCCAGTTGCGCACTCCAAAATGGTTGAGCTCGCTTTCCACTTCCCCCCTTCCTAATAAAGGGTTTTTCAACAGGGACGCTACAAAAGTAGAGCGACAGGGACAGCAAACGACGCCGAATTTCTTGCCGCTCTTTTTGACATTTCAGTAAGGTTTGCCATTTCATGATGGAAAATATACGAGCCAACAAAACGAGTCGAAATTATTATAATTTACTGCCGAAATTCGGAGTCAGTGGCCTCAACGATAAAATCGCTACGTCCAATTTATGGTCGTCATAATCGTCCTAGCAGATTAACAATTGAGCGTCTAGTGGAAAAATTTGAATCCACAGGCACAGTACAAAATGTTCCCGTGCCAGTGAGACAAAGAAGTGCCCGTAGTGTCGAGAATATTGCTGCCGCTGAGGCTTCAGTTGAAGAAAGCCCAAATGTGTCTCTCACACTTCGTTCTCAAGCGTTGGGCATCTCTGTGACGTCGTTGTGGCGAATTTTGCGAAAAGATCTTCGCCTACATCCTTACAAGATTAAATTGACGCAAGAACTGAAGCCGCTTGACCACCAGAAGCGTCGTATGTTCGTGAATTGGGCTGAGCAACAACTTGAAAATGATTCGGATTTTCATCGAAAAATCATCTTCAGCGATGAGGCTCATTTCTGGCTGAATGGCTTCGTCAATAAACAAAATATGCGGTATTGGTCAGTCAGCAATCCACATGTACTCCATGAGTCATCATTGCATCCCGAAAAAATTACGATTTGGTGTGGTTTATGGGCCGGCGGCGTCATTGGGCCGAACTTCTTCCGTGATGATCAAGACCGGCACGTTACTGTGAATGGGAATCGCTACCGTTCAATGATAACCGAATATTTTTGGCCCCAATTGGATGATATGGACTTGGAGGACATGTGGTTCCAACAGGACGACGCCACAAGCCACACAGCGAATGTCACTATCAATTTATTGGATACCAAGTTTGGAGAACGTGTTATCTCACGAAATGGTCCAGTCGCTTGGCCGCCTCGGTCGTGCGATTTGACGCCGTTAGACTATTTCCTGTGGGGCTACGTCAAGTCTATGGTCCATGCCAACAAGCCAGCGACGATTGATGAACTTCGTACGAATATCGAACGTGAAATTGCAGCAGTATCGGCCGATTTATGCTTGAAAACCGTCGAAAATTGGGTTCAGCGTCTGGACTTCTGCAAGCGTGCCCGTGGTGGCCATGCAAAAGAAATCGAGTTCCATACATAATGGCATCGAACGTACTTTCACAGGAATAAAGAATTTCATTGATATCCAAAACCGTTAGCGCTGTTATTGAAAAACCCTCGACGTCAAGTGGGCTGCTGCTCCATCTTTTGGGACACTCATATGCTGAGCAAGAACTTGCAGTTAATTTTCTTGGAATACCTGTGTAAATAGGACGTTGCACTATATGTCTTTGGTGTCCCAAAAGCGTTTAAACTGCGTCAATACTACCGCCGTCAGCCTATGTGGCAAAATTTGTTGGTATCGCATTTAACGACGAAGATATGGGTCCCAATTTGCCATCTGGTTTAGCCGTATACTCGCCCGGAACACCCTTTAATACTCTGCAAACTTTGCTGGAAAAATAGTCCGACGGTAGTTTTATTCACCTCCTTCGACATCCCCTCAACGGAACCAATTAGAGTTCGTCTTCGGGCCCAATTATCTGAGACTGAGCCTATATCTGAAAAGCTTCTGTAGATGATCGGCCTACATGCTCCTGCACAGTTTTACGACAGAAATATCAGCGCCGTTCTTTTGTCTATAGTGACCGACGGAGCGTGTCCATGTATCAAAGGCGCATTGGAAACCACTCCAACAGTTGCTTTGCGAACCTAGTTCCCCTGCGCATCATGAGTCAAGAATATGCTTTAGCAGCAATCAGACCCAGGAAGGGTCACCTGCCTACGAAAATGGACTTTGAAGACTTGAACGGGTTTCGTGAAATACCTCACATAAGTCAAAGGGAAACAATCCATTCACCTCCGCAACGGATTACTGGCCTCCTTTGGAATAACTCGTTGGATGCCTAAAGCGCTACCTAAAATAGAAGGCTACCTACCTGAAAGTGCGACAAAATACCGATTGCGCTTCCAGTGCCTATACGCATTTCCTTTGATAACATCGCATGTGTACATATAGGAATCCACTGCAGACCTGTTCAACATTCGCAACACTAGTCCCGGGAAGAAGGCGTAATGCCGTCCGCCAGCAAATTTCTACTCAAGTTCACATCAACAGCTACGAAATTGAGGAAACCATTCAAAAGGACTAAAATGCTACACAAGCAGCTGTAAACTTTCGATACACTTCCAGAGATGTACACACTTGAAGAAAGGCCGCATGTGAAACATGCTCCTCCACCTATATCCATACCCACATGGTAAGGCTTCGCTAACAATACAGGACAACCGGCATCGACATGCCGACTACAACAAATACATCGACTTGAATGGGAGGGAGACAGCAAAATGCAATCCGTTGGCTTTTCATAGTCGGAAGGACATTATGTCAATATCGCAAATAGTTAATCTTTTTGTGGCCTCAGGAGCATTAGGCGAAGTCCCTGTGGGGTAGCACAGGAATATACAGAGGATTGATGCGAGAGACCCTTTTATGATTCAATAAAGTGTAAAATAAGCGCTCTGCCAACTCTCCGCAGTACAAAGACTTTTGATTTTGTGCACCGAAGACCGCAGAAAAGGGCTGTGTGCGCTCAGGCTATTACTAGCTGATAGTGTGTTCAAAATTGGAGGACCGTACTACGTCGATGACGACGACGACGATGACAACGTCAACGTCAATGGCTTTTATGTACTCCAATCCTAACTTGTTACTTCCCTCGGGGCTGAAGTGTGTTGTGAAAATTTTATTCAATTGGAAGGTGGTTCTTTTTTTTCCGTTTTTGGGGTGTCCTATTTATTTTTTTGTGTTTTGGTCCTTTTCTTTTGTTGCCGGCGTTTTTGGCTTTTAGTGGCATTGCCACTGATGCTGATGGGCAGGATACATAAAGTTTGCAGCTCTCATCTGATGCTGGAGCAGAGGAGTAGGTAGGTAGGTATGTATTTACTAAGTTTGATGTTGCGCGCTAATGTATTCCACTCAATTCGACGGAGAGTTGGATGCGGTGTGGCAGTGCGGTGGAATTTGGGCTATCAACTTTGTCAGGATTTGATTTTGTTTATTGGTTTACTAAGTGCGCTCCTCTGGGATTTCACATTTCAGATTTCAGTTTTCAGATTTCAGGACTAAAGGGCGAGTTCGAGAATAGTTTCGAAAGTTCGCCGTCATCCGCATTAGCATCAGGGTAATAGTTCACAGAACGATTTTAAAGTTTAGACTTTGTTTAAGGTCCTTTAACTGAAGGGCTCTTCCATTTAAATAAGGTAGGTATATCTGCATTTAGGGGGGGAGAAACTTTATCTGCACACGGAGGAGGTGCGTCATTTAATGCCCGGCTTGGAGTAGTTACGGCGAAACTGAAATAGAAGGTCTGAAATGTTTTCTAATCTGAGGAATCATGTTCCAAAGTAAATGACCTAATTGTAGTTGAAACAAAAGCCGAGAGCGGTTTTTTTTTTTTTTGAAACAAGATGGCGCTTTGCCGGAAAGGTGTTCACGTAGATTCTGTTGAAAAGGGGACTTCAATGTGGACTCTGTTTCATTCAGTAGCAAATGTCAGAGATGTAAGGAATTTTGTTTCCTTTGCATCATATACCTGGAAGGTATGTCACAAACCCTTTTGAAAATTGAATCCCCCACTTTTGTGAAACACGTTAAGTAATGGGACGATGTTTAAAAAAATTTGGATTTTAGCGTGACTACGAAGGCAACTGCGACGGACCTGTTGCGCCCTTTATTTATTTATTTTTTAAGGCAACTGCAAAGAAGCATATTTCCCTTTTCGCATTTTCCGGTATAGAACGGACTGGAGGACTCGGTTGTCCACCTCTCTGTTGTATTCAATAATAATTCATGGCCTAATGAGCCCATCGCTCTGTTCAAGTATGCGCGAATGCATAGACGTTGAATTGACTGTCAGACGAAAGTCTGATTA
Source organism: Cheilosia variabilis (assembly GCA_951230905.1). Taxonomy (NCBI): domain Eukaryota; kingdom Metazoa; phylum Arthropoda; class Insecta; order Diptera; family Syrphidae; genus Cheilosia; species Cheilosia variabilis. The sequence continues at coordinate 48,662,267 of OX579679.1, forward strand.
TGCTTCCTTGGTGCACCAGCAAAGTCTTTGTTAAAAGTTGTTGTGTGCTAAAAAGAATACTTCGAAATCCCGACAAAATTATCCTACAAAAATCGGCCAGGGGACGCTCCACAATTTAAGCGAGAAGCTTTGGTATTGCTAGCTTTCACCCATTCAATCAGGCGATTTCGATTTCGTTCGCGTCGACTTCTTAGAAAAATATTCTCTTTTGGCGGAGAGATCGTACAAGCGAAGAGAATATTAAGGTTGAAATTATTTCAAACTACACTGACCTCCGGCTTAAAATGATTTTTTTCAACAGTTTTCTGACCCTCTTAAGTTTATTTGCATAAATTCCTCTTGAAAGGATTGGCTTTTCCCCATCAGGAAGCTCTGTCTCATATCCCAGCTTAAACAATGTTGGCAGATATTGCAAACGCATTTCCAAAAGTGAGTTCTGTTCATGTGTTGCCCAAATGAAGCGTTTATTGGAAAGGGAAACTTTGGCCGAAATGAAACACCCGGCGCGCCTAATGCAATGAAAAAAAAAAAAAAAGTTGGCTGTGGACAACAATCGCAACGTCGGTCGTCCGTCCTTTGCGCGGTGTGTTCTAACTTCTTCAACTAAGGAACAGACGGATAGAACCTAAAGTTGTTTTACCAACTATTTTAAAAAATTCTTCCTTAAAAATCCACACCTTGAATCTGGCAGGAGACAGCGAGCGAGCGCTAGGTTCGAGCTTTAAGGCGCAATAGCCAAAACCAAGTAGTATACGGAAAGAATTGAAAATCACCAATTGCTAAATTTTGAGTTGCAATTTACGATTTATATATTTCTCGCAAATCACAACGAATTTTTCTTGGATTGATACAAAAATTCCTAATTTGACATTGAAAACGGCGGAAAATACAATAAATATTGTTGAAATTTACGATTAGAAGTATCAATTCGAGCTTCTTTTATTTGAAGTGATTTGCGAGATTGTTTGGCGCAATTTACCACTCCAATAGGTCAATTTCTCAAACACCACTTTACAATCTCAAATTGCAAAAAATATTTAGTGATTTACCAACACAGAATGATGAATCAATAAAACCTGATAATAATTTAACACATGTGAATTGAAAACGTAATTTGACATAGAGAAATCGTAAATCACAAAATATTTTTTGTAATTTCCATGTAATCAACTACCTGATGTGTGGATTTTTTTTATGCATAGTTCATAGTCCATGACTGTACCTATCGAAATCCTTTTAAATCCTTTTTCTTTATGGATGAATGTACGTATGTGGTATTGCTAGACAGCTGCAATCATGAAGCCAAATCTCCATTGTGCACATTGCGTGTCGGTGCAGAGAAAGGCAGTCGGTATTCAATCTTTGCTTAAAGCAGTCGAGTTAAAGTTTTTTAAGTATAACTAATTCGTATGGGTTGTGTACTCTGTACTTCTAATTATAAAGCATTCTGGAATATATTTTGTAAGTTCCCATTGAATAATTCCAAAAAAGCCAAAGTATGCATATAAATCTGTATTTTTTTTTTTTTTTTGAATGTTGGTACATCTCGCTTTTAGAAATGAAGTGTAAATTGGAATGGATTGCAAAATATGTAATCGAAAAGAATTGCAAAGGTTCGTATCAATTTCAAGTTCATCTAAATATTTTGTTTGCATTTTAAATTTCAGCACAGACCAAAAAACCATCCCAGACATATTCCGTTGTCTCCGGACGATATGGCGCCGTATGATTTTCTTGGATATCAGGAGGAATACGACTATAAATATTATGTATTCGAAAATAATACAACTATGAATTTTGATTTGTAAATCACAAAATTTAAGTTGCAAATTGAGAATAAAGTTTTCTAATTTCACAATAAAATATTTTCAATTTAATACGGCGCTGCCTCAAATCACTACTCAAGAAACGTAAATTGCAACTTGATAAAAAGAAGTTTCAATTTACGACAAAGAATTTGTAAATTGCAACTACTGAAGCAGTAACTACCCCTGTTAGTTCGCAAATGAACACTATTGAGTTGCAATTCAAGAGTAAATGGTTGTAATTTGCTAAGGGAGGAAACCGTAATTTACAACAGAAAAGTGGTAATTTGCGAATTGTTTTTGCAATTTACAATCCATGTAATATCAAATTGATAACTATTTGTGTCAAATTGCGATCGGTTATGGCAATATGTATTTCTCATTTGATCGCATTATTGATAGTGAAAAGTGTTGATTCACGACTTTTGAGGGTCAATATCTTCACTTCGTACAATTTCTAGAATTGCGAATAAAAAGTCGTGAATTAGTAAATCCAGTCAATAGAAAAACTACGAAGCCATCCGAGGCAGCCACATGAATGGAATATAAATCCGTAAATAAGGGGAAAAGAATTGATTTTATTTATTTAAATTTAGTTTCAAATCGAAACGTGTAGTTCGACCATCTGTTATAATGGAAAAACTATGGACCCCCACTGGTCCATCGAGCATGCGTAATCATGAAAACTTCGAAGAAGAAGAAGCCCGAAAGAGCCACCAACTTAGTTAATCACATGCTAAAATCTGAAAAAAGGTGGAACGCTGTGGACTTTTGCTTGCCAAAGATATACGCCAATGCTAGGAGTTGACTGTATCAGGGCGAGAAAGAACGGAAGAAGACAAGTTTGCAAGCAAGTGGACACGAAGCTATTTATACTAAAATATTAACCCGGGCAAACCTTTTAATTGACACACATTTGTTGAACACAAGGGCAAAAATAAATCTTAACCTTCATTTTGAATGACCAACTTATTCGTTAAAAGGACCGCGAATGTAGGATGCTCAAGTAAATCTCCCACAACTTTCGATCTTTCACCACCGACTCTAAATCATCAGGGGCAATCACCATATACGGGTTGAGGACAGATTTTGGATTTGATCAGGGCAATCATTCCACAACTTTTCAGACGATTATCTTCGAAACGATAGACCTCCAAAACTAGCGACTGAGTGCAAAATTACAAGCTTAATTTTTCAGAAATGTAATGAAAGCTGACGATAGTGTTAAAAATTCGGGACGAATATAACTTACAATGGTCTTCAAAGTTTCAAAAGCGATATCGTCCAGACGATTATTGTCATAAGGAATCTGCCCCCTGACCATCTTATACTGGGTCTACCTAGAGACCGCCTGACCGATGGCACGGATGCCATAGCACGACGTGGAGGCCCATCATTTTTTATATTTATATACCATCTTCTAACACGAATAGGACCTGTTCTTAGACTGCAAAAATCATGCGACTGGCCAGTTAACGTGTTACTAAGCTAGACATTTGATTAATTTCTGACTTAGTTGGCAGTGGAAGCCTTGACTCATGTCTAATTTGCCTAGCTAGATCTAAACACTGGACTCTTTGACAGCCTATCAGAATTCGGTAACATTTAATTTCGCGACAATACTTTAGCTGAGACACAAACCGCCATCTTAGGTCGTAGCAGAAGCGAGCAGTCCTATTGAAACAGTGCATTAGCGCTCTCATTTAATTTAACCAGGCACCTATAATCTATATCTTCTTTGTATATCTAAGAGGCACACAACTTATTATTGGCGTGGCTTAGAAAACCTCGAAAAACCTTTATCGTTTGTAATACAGGTACCTAGACCTTCCTCACATAAAAAAATCTAAATTATCTTCCACTCCATTATCCAATTTGAAAAAAAGAAGTGTCAAGTGAAAAATAAGTGCAGTGCGTCTTAAGTTATTTTTTAAATATTCATTTGGACTATTTAATTCTTTACAAACTGATTAATATACTTATATTTGAATGGTGTTCATAAGGAAGCATATAGATATAATTGTATTAATTTAATATGTCGAAGTGCAATAAATGCAAAGCCACAATTCGTGGAGAGACTGGCATAGAGTGTGATGGTGTATGCAATAAGGTATTTCATCGCAATTTAAAATGTTCAGGGCTGGATGAATATGCCAGTGGCATCATTGGAGGTAACAATATGGTCAAATTCATGTGTAATGATTGCATGCTTTACATTCAAAATGTGGACTTGGTAGTCAGGGAAATGCAAGTAAATGTCGAAAAAAATTCTCAGTATGTGAAGGAATACAAAGATGAATTTGAAAGGTCACTGAGACATAATGAAACTGAAATAAAAACATTGTTGGAGGCAATTGAAAGTAGATACATGCAACGATTGGGAGAAATGAAAAAAAGTCAAGAATTGTGTGAAAAAGGTATTATTGAGTTGCGGAATATTTGCACAGTTGTTGAAAATTTTAAACAAGAAGGCGAAAAATTATGTGGTGAAATAAAAAAGAGCAATTCAAGTTTATGTAATGAAGTAAACAAGCAAATGGCGGGAAAACAAATGACATATGCAGAGAGTGTCAAAAGGGCGAATGACACTAGTCATGGAAAAGTGTTACCAATAATGAGAAAAGAGGTACCACTTATTATTAAACCTAAGGGGAAACAAAATAGTATCAAAACAAAGGAGGATTTGAATAGCAGAGTGGACCCAAAGGATTTGAAGATCTCAAATATTCAGAGCTCCCACAGTGGAATAATTGTTATTGAAAGTGAAGGAAATGAAGAGCGTAATAAGATTAAAAGTGCCATAGAGGAGAATATGGGAGACGCATATGAAGTAAAAGTACCACCGAAATTAAAACCAAGAATACTTATATCTAATATGAACTTTAAAATGGATAAAGGAGTGATTATTGAAAAGATCAGGAACCAAAATAGTATAATTATGAATAGTGAGCTAAAGTTAATTACGTATTTTGAAAGAAAAGTAAATAACCTGGTAAAATACAGTGCAGTCGTAGAGATCGACGCTGAGTCATTTCCCAAAGTGCTTGAAGCAGGTAAACTAAATATTGGATGGGAAAGGTGCAGAGTATTTGATGGTGTGGACATTCTGAGATGTTACAAATGTAAGGGATTCAACCATATTTCTTCCGAGTGCAAACAAGTGGATGAAACCTGTTTAAAATGTCTACAAAATCACAAAACTAGTGAATGCAAAAACGTAGCAGTAATTAAGTGTATAAATTGTAGCCGTGCTAACAAAAATTTAAACTTAGGTCTAGATGACAATCACATTACGCTTAGTAGATTATGTCCGGTGTACATAAATAAGCTGGAAGTGAAAAAGAAAAAAATTGGGTACTAGCAACTAGAGAAGATAACGGGAATTTATATGAATATACAAGGTCTAACTGGTAATTACGACGTTTTGGAGGAATTGGTACATAAAAACAAATTTGGTTTTGTAATATTGAGTGAAACACATATTACCTCAGAGATAAAAAAAGCAGAATATAAATTAAATAACTATAGAGTTTTCAACTGTCTGTCGAACTCAAGGCATACAGGGGGAGTAACTATATATGTAAATAAAGGAATGAAGTCCGTTGAAGTAAAATCAAAAGCAATTGATTATAAAACATGGATACTGATGGTAAAAATTAAGTGTGATAGCAATTGGTGGAATCTTATTGGTTTATACAGGTCAGATAAAATGAGTGTCACAGAATTTAATGCAAATTTAAGCGAGTTTTTGGAAAATAACGTTAGCTTTACTGAAAACGTATGTGTAGCTGGTGACTTTAATATAGACTATTTAAACGATAGTTCGGATAAAAGGAAAATTGATGTGGAGATATTAAAAAAATTCAGTTTAAGACAGCTAGTTACTGACAAAACAAGAAACACAATGTCATCTTCCACCCTTATAGATTATGTTTTAACTGATCATATTTCTCAAATAAGTGTAGCAGTCAACAAATGCTGGATAGTATCTGACCACGAAACAATTCAAATTGATCTTCATATTAATAAAATACAAATTAATAAACCCAAGATTATAAAGTGTGTTAAATATGATAAAAGTAAATTCTTAATGGAAATGAGATCTAGAGTCAGCACGAGGTTAGAGGTTATGAATATAGAAAGAAATATGTCATTAGAATTCAAAAAGTGTATCGAGCAAAGCTTAAATAGTTTAAGGTCAACTCTTAGAATCAAATCGCATTATGTTGAGTGGTTTAATGAAGAATTAAGTGAGCTTAAACAAAAAAAAATTCATTGGTATAAAATACATAGCATATTAAGATCCAATGAAAGCTGGGAAAAATACAGAAGGACTCGAAATATATATAAAATAAAGTGTGCTATAATAAAAAATAAGTATATTGAAGAGAAAATTGAAGAAAATGCTGGAAACCAAAAAGCAATGTGGAGGACCATCAAAAAGTACGTTTTAACACAAACCCATCAAAATCTTTGTGAAATTGAAGTGAATGGAGGAATAATTAATAACAATTTAGATATGGCAAACAAACTAAATGAATTCTTTGTCGATAGTGTCGTGGAAATTAATGAAGATATACCAAATATTCTATATAGTGATCGTATAAGTGAATCATCGCGTATCTTCCATTTTAAATTAATTAACGAAGCTGAACTCGAACAAGTAATTAAAAACATAAATAATAAAAGTGACTTCAATGGTCTTAATACAAAAATCATATTGGATTGTAAGGAAGATATCTTACCGGCTTTATTGAATATTATAAATGCATCAATGATGGAAGGTGTGTTTCCAAGCTCTTGGAAGGAATCGGTAGTGATACCTGTTGAGAAGACAGTTAATGCAAAAAAGCTGGAGCAATTTCGTCCCATAAATATGATGCCCGTATATGAAAAGATATTGGAGAAAGTGGTGTATGTCCAATTGGAGAATTACCTCATTCAGAATGGAATTCTTTGCGAAGAGCAATCTGGTTTTAGAAAAGGTCATTCGACTGAGACTGCTTTAGCATGGGTGCTACATGAATGGAAAAAAGAAATTGATTCGGGAAATTCAGTACTGACACTTTTCCTGGACTTAAAGAGAGCGTTTGAGACGGTGGATAGGAAAATTCTGTTGACCAAATTATCTAAATATGGAATTCAACAGAAAGAGCTACAATGGATTGAGTCGTACCTATCTTCGAGGACACAAAGGGTGAAATTAGGAGAGGTATATTCTTCGGCGAAGACGGTAAATTTGGGTGTCCCACAGGGAATAATTCTTGGAGTAATTTTGTTTCTAATTTATGTGAATGACATTAAAGATTGTCTTAATTTTTCAAAGGCCTCTTTATTTGCGGATGATACATTAATTTACATTGTTGGAAAGAATTTAAAAGAATGTGAAAATAAATTAAATGTTGATGCCCTTTCGTTGTATAAATGGCTATGTAAAAATAAATTAAAGTTGAATATTCAAAAAACCAAAAGTATGTGCATTGGTAATAGGAGGTATGTAATTGACTTACAAATAGATAACTGTGATATTGAATGTGTTGATCAAATCAAGTACTTGGGTGTTAAAATAGATAATAGACTATCATTTAATGAGCATGCCGACTTTGTATGTGCGAAAATGTCAAAAAAATTATTTTTTTTATATAGAATAAGAAAACGAGTGTCAAGAAGATGTGCAATTAGTATATATAACACGATTATTTTACCTCATATCAATTATTGTTCTTCTATATTTTTTTTGTGTAACGAAGGTAAAATCGACAACTTACAAATTTTACAAAATAGAGCTATGAGATGTATATTACAGTGCGGGTTGAGAACGCATACAAATGATATGTTAAGTGAGTTAAAATGGATGAATATTAGACAAAGAATGAAGTTTAATTTATTAATTTTTACTTTTAAATTAAAAAATGGATTGTACCCTATGTACCTACAAAGAAATCTGCAATATGTTGGGAACTATTATAATTTAAGAAATGTGGGAGATTTCCGTTTACCACTATATAGGCGAGCCAGTTCTCAAAATAATATTTTGTATAAAGGAACTCAAATGTTCAATAATCTAGAGTTAGATATTAAAGTGCAAACTAATATTAATATATTTAAAAAAAGAATTGCGCAGCACATTGTAACTTGGTGATATATTTAAGTAAATTTATTGTAAAAAAGAGTTTTTTTTTTAACTAATAAATATTTAAACTAAACTAAACTAAACTAAATTATTTCCCATGTGAAGCTATAGCCGGTGAAGTTATTGCCCTGCACCGACAACTGGATAATGACATGACTTAGGAAAACCTCGAGAAACCTTAATCCCCTGTAAGACTTAGATAGATAGTTTTATTTCGTATATAAATTTACAGTAGAATTTGTTACCACACATTTTACAATTCAGAAAATACGAAAAAAACCTTCAATTAAAGAGAAAAATAAAATAAAAATAAATAAATAAATAATTAAATAAATAAACAACTAAATAAATAGAAAAAAAACAATAAATAAATAAAACAAACAAACAAATAAATGGACGAATGAATAAATAAATATTTACATTAATAGTAATATAGTAGTAAATCACAACAATAATACAAAAAAACAAAAGGCTATATCAACTATCGAGTGAGATATAATTCGTATTTAAAACATTTACTAGAGGATTATCAGCAAAATCACAGCGTTCTAGAAAACGTTGCTTTAATTGGCGAATTGATTTTTCAGGACTTATGTATTTTAGTAAATATACGCCTAGATAGAAACTGAGAAGACCTCCCAACTGCTACACCAAATAGTCAAACCGGCTTCGTTATCTCGATTTCGTTTTTAGGTATTACTTCAAAAATAATGTTAGCTAGGTACGAGCAGTTGGGGAAAATGCAAGTCATGCTTTTGATTTCTTTGTCAGGCGAGCTTTTTATTTTTTATTTGATAACATTTTTTTTTATTTAATCAAATTCTCAAAAACATCGATTAAATACCTTTTCTGAGTTCGAGGTTTTTGAGAATTTGATCAAATATAAATAAAAAAATCGCGCGTTCAAAAACATTGAAACAAAGCTGAACTCTTTGCCTCTTGTTAGGGTCCCAGGTAGGGTTGCCAGTTCGAAATCAGTACATATCTGGACATTATGTTGAAATTCCGGGACTCGTCTGGACATTTCAAATTTCGACTATTTTATTTTTGTTTATTAATAAAAAAAAGGGAAATAATTTGTTTTATTAATGTGCAAATAAGCGTATTTATTTCAATAAAAAAAAACAAAAAAGAATTACAAAAACAAAAACAAACAAAGATTTCAATCACATTTCTCTTCATATTCATATTATGTTATAGTCAAACATCGAAGTTCAGTCGCTCCTAGGGTCTAAAAAAACATCAGCCAAAGGCCGAAATAAAACCCACCAATTTCGACATTTGACTGAAGTATTTTTAATCAAACCTAGGTGCGCCTGAGCTTCGACCTTTGACTACAACATATTTATACAATAATTACAGGCGTGTTTATGTTTATAGATGATTATTGCCACATATATTTAGTGTAGTCTTTTACCAAATTTACAAGTTTAGTGCCTTCAGGCGTATTTAAAAATGACTTAAAACTTAGACAACTTTCCTCAAAATTCAACCGAATTAATAACTCAGCCTTTATTAAGTCAAATGACATTCGGTTTCTTTCTTTAGTATTTATATAGGTCTTTCAGTAAACTGAAAACTCTTTCGCAAAACGCATTACTAACGGGTATTGCAAGTACGAATGATATCAGCTTCTTCAAGTTTCTCAATTCTTAATTCAATTCTGACCATATTTTGTCATTTGGCAGGTTTTTCGGAAGACGAATAAAAGCTTCTCGCAGACAACAGTAGTCGCTGTACAACCCGTCATTATCGAATCTATCTGTGATGTTTAACAACATAGGCAAGTCTACCAGCTCTTCCCATTTAAAAAGTTCATCTTTTTTGAAAGTTGCTTGTACACGGAATCGCAGGAAAGATCAAAGCGTTGTTCCATATATTTTACTGCTCTTTTAAGAAACTGGTCGACCTCGGAGAGGAAAATGCATTTGTCAGTGTCGCAAATGTGCTTTATGTTATGGATCGAACTTTGCTTCCAAAGAATTTATCATTTAATCTACTTCTAAAATTCCCCACTAACTTTCTCATCACACCATCTATTTCCAAAATTGTGCAGTTATTATTTTCTAGGGCAAGTATTTACTGCTGTATTAAACTCTGACATAACGTTTTGTATAAAATACAAATACGCTTCTGATATTCCATCCTTTTTGCTTTCGTAATCTATATCTAACTCTTCATCAACATTTATCCCTCTAGAAATAAAAGTCCATAGTTATTTTCAACAATAGTCTTCTCCCTTCGAATGAAAATACATCTTTACGGCCGGCCAGCTGTAAATCAGGCGATCAATTGCAGGCAAAAGTGATAACCATCTAGTCGGTACATGGCGCAGAAGATTTTTATAATCAATGCTTGCAAAAACACAACTTTCTTTAAGACTCTCTGTCTTTGTTGCTGAGGTACTAAATTCGTTGAATGTTTTTCATTTTCATATTTCAACCGATAATGACTTAAGGGCATATTTTACACAATTGTTTATAACATGGCAGTTACAACTCGCCTTTTGAATGTGTTTATTTGAAATTTTTAGTTTTTGAAAAACCGAATTGTGAATTCCATAGTTTACAGATGCATTATCTGCACTGTAGGCGCAAATATCTGTCTCTATATCTATTTTCGAAAATATCCTTGGAAGCTTCGAATGGGTCTTCATAAAAATCCAAAATTTTTCTACTAATACCCGATACTGGATTAAAACACAGGACATTATAAGGATATGTTTTTCAGTTTCCGATATTTGAAGCGTCACTGCTTACTGTAAAGAAAACATTTTGCTTAAGGTCTTTAACAACCTGCTCCTGGGCATATGGACAAAGTATGTTTCGAACTATAGCTGCTGCTTTAGTACGCCCACATGATATTTCAGTGGCAATCTTGGTATCGCTATAAATTGTTGAGCATAACTTCAGTTGGCATTCGAGACTGTTATAACTTATTCCATGCATTACATTGTGGATGTACCAACTACCAACTCAGCGATTGAGACCAATGTTTCAATATGCGAATCGTTTTGAATAACAAAATTCGTGAGGCCGACAGATGATATCTGAATTAATTCGATTTTTGAATGTTTTTTAGTCACCTTGTGTTTTTCCAATGCACGACTGCCTTCATACTTAACCGATACTTCAATCTGACAAAGCTTACACAAAATAGTGTAATCATATTTTTTCTGTATCCATTTAGAGAAGTCTGGATTTTTCTCCCAATTTTCAGAGTATGTTGTCAATCTTTTTTTCTTGGACGGTCCTGGTTGTAGGGATTGGTCTTATTCTAATTGGTGTTCCGACAAATTCATTATTGTCTGGAAAAATGTACACAGAGAAACAGAAGCTCCCTATTAACGGTTTCGTGAATCGTGGTACTTCTAGTCTAGTTGCCTAGTTTTGGATTCATCATATGAGAAACCAGAGTTCAGTTGCCTTGCTTCACACAATATCATGTTTTATTTTGCTGTAAATAAATGTTAATTAACTCGTCCATTCATGTGAAATATTTTGTTCTTTTACTATTAGCAGAAACAACACGCGAAAAAGCGCAGCAAATTGAAAATTCAAAACAAAACATGACAGGGTTTGATTAAATGTCATTTACTGATGGTAGCGTTCAACTTAAATTTGAAAGAGTTCAGTCAAATTCTTACATTTTTAAATTGAAAGTATTTCACTGTGATTGCATTTTTTTATTTTTTTATTTGATTACACTTTTAAAATTGGAAATACTACACTTTTTTCAATAAATGATGGAATTTGAAAAATAAGTTTCGGCGGGACTTTTGACTGGACAATTCATGTTTCACCGGGACTCTGGACACCGCTTAGAATATCTGGACAATCCCGGCGAGTCCCGGCCGTCTGGCAACCTTAGTCCCAGGTCACGCTGGGTTGGAGGGAAATGAGATGCCCGATCAGACTCCCACACAATTCGGGACTTATGTTCCTGCGCCGCTTTAATTTTTGAATTCTTTGAAAGATCAATTCAACATTCGCTTTATCGTGAGTATCCAGGGTCGATACCGATGCCACGGTACATTAAGCATCATTTTTAATAATTTATTTTGGGAAACCTGTAGTTTCTTAATATGACACATCGCACAATTTCCCCATACTGGGCACCCATAAAGCAGAATCGCTTGAAAAAATAATTTGTGGATGATAATTTTATTTTCATTTGAAAGCTGCGACTTTCGGTTTATGAAAGGATACAGCATCCTAATAGCAACTGCAATTTTTTTTAGGATATTTGCTATATGCGCTTCAAAAGTCAACTTGGTATCCAAATAAATTTTGCGGGAGGCTTCCAACTAATACTTGTACTATTCACCTGTAACGGTCCACTAGGAAGATAACAAGCTTTTCTTTTTCTTGTAAAAAATATGGCTTGTCTGACAGATTAAATTTATTTTTGCACTTTAAAATTCATTAAAAAATAAAGTTTATACATAACTGAGCCTTGGGGAACACCTGAGTGAAAATATACAACATTAGAGACACTTAATATAACTCTTGAACAAAGAAATATATATTCTACTGCCTGAGAATCATGGAAGTATTTCCAACAGTAGTCTAACCTCTTGTGTGCAAGCTGGACTACTGAGCATGGGATCTCAAGTTCGATCTCCGGAAAAACACAAAATAACGTCTTCAGGTTTTTCCTACTGCGACACCTCTAGCGAAAAAAAACTCACACAAAACTTATTGTTTTATTTTCATTTTTCGTTATAACCTCTTATTATATAAAAAGAATAATAAATAAAAAATAGTAATAAAAATGCCCATTAAGGCACAAGAATTTTTTAAGGAGCTTCCTTTCAAATAACATCAAAACAAAATATCAAAAACGCCCTAAAGTGCGTTGCAGACCACACCCTAATAAACCCAGTAAGAAGTGAAGCCGTAGAATAAATAGAAACAGGAACAGAAGTCCACTCAACTGCAACAGAAACAAGAGTAGCAACAGGCGAATTTTTTATTACCGACAGAAAATTGCATTCTGGCAACAGAACAGAAACAAATCTTAGATACGTTAATTGCAACAGAAATGTGAATTTAAACTTTAAGCAACGAAATATTTTTTTTTAATTTGATTGTATTGCTCTCTATTTTGTTCACTTTCAAACGAAGTACGCAAATTTGACAGAACAGCCGTTTTTTCGACGGCCATGATTTTCTGGGTCTGTTTTAGTTTTGTGTAGCGATGCGAGCAACCCAAGCGAAGAAAGATTTTATTGCTGATATTTCCTATTTTTATTACTAAGCACAATTACAGAAAAGAATTTGACAGCAGAAAACTGAATCCACTGTCAACTGCATTCAAGGGTAAAATCACTCAACTCAAAACGCAATCGATGATCGCCTAGTGATTTGCCAAACAACACTGAATAGAAAAATGGCATCTGCTGTCAATTGGCAATCAGTTTTCTAAGTGTGACCTTGGTTCTAAAAAATCATGAGTTGCTGGACCGAAAATATTGATGGAGTATTTAAGATACCCCTTCGGAATTAAGAAGGCATTCCCCAAGGTTCCGAGCCGGGTCCCGATATTTTCAAAATTGCTAGCTTTGTTGATGAACGCCTACAGAAACAGCGATGAGGGAAATTCTGTCGCAGTCCTGATGAATAAGGAAGAAGGACAAGAAACTAACTATCAGACGGCAGAGGTCAACTAGTCGAAAGAAGACTGAAAGGCACACCCTGATGAAATGAAAATCCCTTTTAAATGTTTGAGTGACCTGTACTCCACTCAACAGTCACTAGCTTAATGCTTACATTCCACAAAGTGTTCATTTCTTGAATTCATTCATGACTTGCCAATTTTTTGAGGGCAGTACCTACAGCAAGTTCGTAATTTTTTGCATTCATTTGCAGTCGCCTAACAAGTTAGGACATTAAAAACGCCGATGTTGCCAAATCCAGAATGCATTCCACCATCCACACATTGTATCCCAATCACAAGGACATTGCACCCATGGCGCCTCAAATATTTATGTCAACCGCCATCAAGTCCGAACTTTAATTGATGCAATTGGAATCATTAAAACCAAAACGAAGTAGAACTTTGATTTGAAACGCTTGATCGAGTTGCACATCTCATTTCCGACATCCGGGGCAATGGTCCATATCCACTCCCTGTGTGTCGCCTTGTCTGGTGTACTTAAACCCCAACGTTTGCTGATTGAATACACATCCTTCGACGAATGTGTTTCAATGTGCTCTCGAGGAAGGAGTTTTTTTGTTGTTGTCAAAGCCCCACTCTCTTGCAAGTTATGTTAAAAATTTCAAAAGACATCAAAAATTCCTCGGAAATCATCGCTCTGTGAAATGCAAATTGTGACGAATTCCCTTAGCGTCTGTCACGACCGCCCTACCCCTTTCCACATACTGAGGGCCCGGAGCACCCATGCGCCAGCCGGTAGAACTATTCTGCTGGCTTTGCATTAGTGCATCATGAACTCGTCACCCTTTATGTTTGTCTCGTACACGCGTTGACGCCCTGAAACACAAACGAAGTTAATCACTATGAATTCTGCATGAATTGTAGTCCCCGTCGGCGTTGGCGTCGTCGTCGTCGTCGTCGTCGCAGTCGTCGCAGTCGTCATCGTACACTCGTCTCTAGTGGAAGAAGGGTGTCGCGAGCGTTTCCATGCATCGTGACCTACTTACCCAGCAGCAGCACAAGTTGTTGGAGTTTGTTTTGTGGTGCAAAAAAAGGAACTGCCGCTGCACTTCATCACTTCATGGTGATGGAGCAGAGCAGTAAAACGAAACCAGTAAAGGGAACTAGCAAACCAACTATGCCATGACGCCATCCGCGCACAGCACGTCATGTGTGTCGTCCGATGAATTTCAAAAAGTTGCAAATGCTTGTATACTTTCTGTGCAACGAGATGCTTGCTTAGGCCCACCATCCACCAATCTGCTGTGTAAACGAAATCAAGAACGCTGTGACGCTGACTACAAACATGATATCCATATCAACGTCATGCAACGCGGGTGTAAGACATTGCATACAAACAGGGGACCGTCCTTTCGTCCTTTATAAGGGAAATTGATCAATTAGGTAAGGTGATAGTTTTTTAATGAATTCAAGTTGTCAGATGGCGTACATGTTTTTAATTTAATATATTTTTACAGTTGGAATGAGGCCTGTTTTTAAACGGGGCGGCTGCTGAAGCTTGTATCGGGAGACACACTTTTAGGTGACTACCCAGTTGTTGTTGGGTATTTTTGACACAAATTTTGATCCGTTTTTTTAACTTTTTCAGTTTTTCTTGGTTATGTGATTTGCTGTCATATTGTTTTGGAATTTTTGATGGGACTTTCGCTACTTGAGTCTTGCGTTTTCGACATGCTTTAGGCCGCGTTTGTTGTTTTGTTTTTGACGAGTTTTTTGACGCATTTTTGCAACGTTTTTCTAGTGTTTTTTTTCGCACTTTTAAAGCGGTTTAAGTCGCGTTTCTCGAGGAGTTATTTGCTGTGTCATGGACAAGTTTTTTGCGCCCTTTTTGGTGAGTTTTTGTAGCTTTCTTGCCACCATTCCGATGAGTTTTTCGAGTGCTTTTTTAGCACTTTTGAAAAAAAAATCGACAGATTTCGAGGCGCCTCTTTCAACACGGTTTAAGTCGTGTTTTTTGGAGAAGTCATTTGCTGCGTCGTTTTTTTGTCGCATTTTTGCCACGCTCTTCGAGTGTGTTTGTATTACTTTTGAAACATTTGTTGACAAACATCAAGGCGCGTCTTTCAACACGGTTTAAGTCGCGTATTTGGGGCGTTATTTTGTCGTTTTAGTACTTATCATGTTTCGAATTCACACTTGCGAATACTTATTTTGATGTCCATTTTACTGCGTCTTTAAGGCGTTTTTAGGAAGCATTACTCGAGGCTTTCCTCGATGTGAGTTAGATGAGTTTTTGCAGTTTAAGTCGCTTTTGTTGTTTTGCTTTTAGGCACGATATTCGGCCGATTTTGCGTTTGTTGAGGGGTTTTTTGTCGCGCTCTCCAAAGCTATGTTTGGAGAGGTCTGATGCATTTTACAGCTGAGTTAATTGTCTCGTCTTACATCTCATTTATCGTTGTTATAGGCCCTAAAAAAATGACACAAAAATCCCTTTTAAAAACGCCATAAGAAAAAGGCCGTTTAAAGGTTTAAATGCGTATATCCTCATGTCAATGATACGTAGACTGATATTGAGCTGGAAACTCAACTTTGAAACAGCTTGTAGTAGATCGCTGGTGTTTGAACACCACACTTGTCTACTAAACCTTTAAATTTTGGTGTAACTTCTGCTCTGTAGAAAAAATAAGAAGGGAGACATTTTTCAAAAAGCAGCCTTCATTAGGTATCCACAAAGCCAGAAAACGAGAAAAGTACGAGCTAGTATGAGGTTTGAGGGAGAGAAAAATGTGTTGAAAGGAAAACACATTTCATAGGACACACCCTTGGTTGCACAACGGACTAGCACGGTTCTTGTGAACAAAGTTAGATCTTAAACCGCACAAGGCAGAGGGCAAAACAATATGGTTTTGAAAATATCCCCACGTCTCCATATTACATATTACATACTGTATACTTGTGTTATCGTTCCCGAAACCTAGCGAAGGTACAATGGAAGCCAAACCGGGTCTCACTTTTCACTTTCCGAATCACACGTGACCTGGTTCGTTCGACCCTAAATTTCATATATATTCATGGCACACATTCAGCGTGATTTTGGTTACAATTTCTAAAGAACAAAGCCGCCAGAACATACGAAAAGTCAGGTCCTCGTTTAAAAAGCTTGACACAAGCCGAACTCTTTAGCAATTTCAACAGACTGAATGGCAACCACCGGATGGGCTCCCGTCGAAAAATAAGCTAATCTAGCTTTTTGGTTAATAATTTTAATTTCCAAGTGCTCTGCATAAAGGAATCATTTTCAAAGTTTTCGTGTGGCTTGAAAGTTTTTGACACAAATACAAATTTACAACCGACTCCCATACGCTCCAGCATTACACCCCAATACCTGAAATGTATATTTGACCCAGAAAAGCCATACCGAGTGCACGTAACTTTGCGTCTCATGTGGGTTATGCTGCTGAATGACCTTCTTAATAAATCAACGTACTTGTGGCAGAGCTGAGCTGCTGCCAACACTGTAATGTGTGAGTGTTTGTGTGTGTGTGTATATCCTCGCTCCAAATGAGGTATATCTCTATATTTTTCAGTAATCATGAGATATGTGTTTTCCGAAATGATATCATTCCACAACTGAAATGAAAAATTGTTTCAAAAAAACGAAAGAACATCACATGGCAGCGAGGTGATGTGCTGGAGCAGTGGAGTGTGGAGCTGCTCACTCAAACCCATGCCAAAGCAGCACATTTTCCATAAATCACATTTTAATTAACATAATTATGGATGAAGAGGTGGATTCAGGTAGTGTGTGTGGCTGGGATGGTGGGAAGGGCAGAGCACAGCACACTGACTGAGGACTTGCGGTCTAATGAGAATCTCTGTGAATTAGATCTGGATGTGTACACACTTGGCATCACTTTAAAGGATTTAAGTAATAGCTGTTAATGCATTTTGTTGGCAGATGGACGGGGATGGTGTATGTGTTGGGTAATTCATTTCAGTATACACATGGTGGGTGTAAAAATATGGTGGAATTTATTTTTTATGTTACACGTATCCATTTAGGCTAATTTTTAACCCAAAGGACGCATCAATTTTCATACGAAACTGAGTGAGGGAGATGAGCAGAATTGAGTGAGGAGGAGCTGTGCTTTCTTTGTAACCACTGACTGGAGGGTGTATTGTGTAAGGCAGTTTAATGGAAAGTGGTGAAATGTGTCTTGTAATTCGTAAACAGGTTGTTAGGTGCACTTTAGGCACATTAGGACCTACAATATTTCTAAGGCGAAGGTTAAAAATTAATGTTATTGCCTGAAGTTTCAATGCGAAGCACAAGCCAAGCGACAGGGTGTCCATATCGTGTGGAAAATTTAAGTACTCCTAGAGCAAGAGCCTGTTCCCGTACAAATGAAATTATATCCGGGACAGCGTTGCCACAACGTGCCCGATCGGACCATTTGGCACTCCTTTTTTTTATTTTGGCCCTTGGCCCGGGGCCAACAAGAATTGGCTCGCATATCTTAATTTTAACGTTTTCCATTACGTAGTGAGAGAGTGAGAGTTCGAAAGCGGCTCTAACGATTTCAACCAAAATTGATATCTGAACTTAAGTAGGTGAGATGAACTTGACTGCGTACTCAGTTTTTCGAGAAAAAAATTATTGATAGTAGGTACTTTTTAAATTTGGACACATCTCAAAAACGGTCCATACTATTAGCTGTTTTTTATTATCAGCTATGATCCATATAGATCATCGATTTACATGCGCTTACAACAACAGCACATGACCTGCTTCTCATCGAGATCACGAATCATGATCTGAAAATTATTTCTGTGGCTTATTTTATTTTTAAATGATGGTGTGCCTGTGAACGATAGCCACGCAATCACGTTGCTAGACTAAAAAAGTGAACACAAAAAATTCAATTGATTTATTTCGCATTCGAATAAACTCCCTGTCCGTATTCCGAGTTATGTTGTTTTTTCTCGCTCTATAAAGGTATGTCCAGACCAGCCAAACATTTGATAAACTATGAAATACCTACATGTTCCATAAATATTTCTAAAACACTTATTAAACAAAACAATTTTTATGGAATGTTTAAAAATGTTTTGCTGGTTTGGATCTGGACACCAAAAAAACATTTATGAAAAGTTTCACAGTTACCCAATCGTGATGGGAAATAATTTTTGTTTTACAAGTATCCTTGCAGAAAGTGAGCGCTGTTTTTCGATTATTATTTCTTTTTAAATAAAATAAAAATGCCCAGAAAACCTTTGAATACCTAATGAGAAAGTGATTAATTTAATACGATTATTTGAATTAAATCGCGTGTCGCGTGATTGCCGAGACCAATATTACAAAAATTAAAACTTTACTCGTTGCTAATAATCCCACCACATTATTTTCTTCTAGTCCAAAAAAGAGGATAAAGTTGAAACATTTCATAAAGCTTTACCCCCGTATTAATAAACAAATATTCAAAATGTAATTTAGCTAGTAGACGTCAAATAGCATACAAAAATTTGACGTAACTGCTGAGTAACGAGTTGATAACTTTTACGCAGTGTTTATTAATACGGGGGTTACTAAATAAATTTCAGAAATCTTTTATAAATGTTTATAAAATCTGTCCGATTTGCTTCAGACACATTTCATATACATTTCTGAAATGTTTCGCTGGTCTGAACACACCTTAATATGCCAAGATAAGCTCAAGTGCTAGCAGCAAACTATTGTTCATGTGTTGCATATTTGAACATAAAATACTAAATTTTAAACAAAAATATTTGAAAATTAAAATTATGCAAATTTGATTCAAATATGGTAACACCCCCGACTTTGCAAGTGAAATGGCATGTGCCTTGTGTGACGTCACGTTGAGCAGAACATTTGCAATATGGCTGGTGGCAATATGAAGTTTGAAATACCCTGTATTATCTGTTTTGCTTTTGAAAGCAACTGTTGCCACAATTCCAAAATTAATCTTTTCAATGATCCGTTCTGTTTTATTTTCGTGATCTGATCCGAATCAGATCACGCTGATAATAAAAAACAGCTATTGTAACAAAAATTAATCTCCAACTTAATGGCAAACTCAGTTTTTCTCTGTATTATCGTCAAATGGATTTTTGAAAAAAGAATTTTTTTTTTAAATTTAGTTTTCTTTAGTTTACTTGAAAACGGCAACAACAAATTTGACAAAAATGCAAACTTAGAGTAAAATTTATGTTTTCAAAATGATTTCGTCCTTAATTTTCAATTCTAATCACCGAAGACGCTAATTTTGAAAGCTGCTCATATCTGAAAAACCCCATTTTCGATTTCGATACAACTTTATAGACCAAGTAATGCTTACATCCCGAACAATAACTTGTACTCGGTTAAGCAATAGTACTTTTCAAACCAAACATTGGAATATTTGGTACTGTTGTGTCTGTCAAATTTTACAAAAACCGCTCGAACGATTTTGAGCAAAATACATATTAAAGATAAAATCAGTATTCGAAATAAGATACGTACTTAGTTTTTCTCAACAAATTCGAATATAATTAATTTACCGAGAGAGGTAGAAAAAGGGGTGAAGGAATAAATTCAACATTTTACACCGAAATTTACAGGAACAGTGCGTACACATAATGGGTTGAGGCGTCAGCAAGGTAAGCAGTTTTAAACTTGGATTACAAGCAAGCGCGGTTGCTCACATCCTTAAATAACTTGAGGAGGCATTTTTCTGCGAACAAAAACACGACTTTTATCGTACCTCCAAGTTCTTAAGTCGTTTCTTTTTCAAGGAGAAAATGACGAGACCGAGTAGCAAAGAACGGATAACACAGTTGTAGGCATCCTTCGAACGCTGAGCGAAGTTACAAATGAATGAAGATGACACATCATTATGATGTAAGATGTCCTATTGAACTGTTTTTCTTTTATATTGAAGCAGTTTTGTACGTCTTTTGTTTCGGATAAAATCCGTGCATTCCCTGCTTCGATATAAGTTTTATTAATTACGTCGACAGGTACACGCACACATACGGTTGGTTGTGTGTTCTTGAAGTGAAGGCTTTCATGTACGAGACAAGGGTATCGAAAAGGTTCCAAACTCTTGGTTATGTTAAACCAAAGTTCTGCATGCTTCCAATAAAAGGAAATAATGTTGGTTACCTTTTTGCCGTAAGGCGAAAATCCAACTCATCCTTTGAGGGACGAAAGAGTACATACAAGCCCTTATAATATATACGCCTCAAACTGCCAGTTAAGCTGCTAACGTAGTAAGAAATAAATTGAATTTTGCATGAGGTATTTTCGTGTTTTTTTTTCTTTCTTTTTTTTTTCTGGGTATAACCCACCAAACTTTATCTTCTGCTGGTGGATGTACAGTTTTATTTTCCTTAACTCGTTTTCACGTGGTTTAATATTATATTTTTTTTTTTGCTTTGCGGAGGAAAGCAAAAATCAGCGAAATAAAAGGAAAATGTTGTTAATTTTAAAAATAATATTTTAATTTGGATAAATGCTATAGGCAAGAAGGATAAGAAGATCGATGAGGGTAGGCATCCGCCCACTACGTGCATGCATGGGAAAAAAAG
The DNA here is from genome assembly GCA_951230905.1 of Cheilosia variabilis. NCBI lineage: Eukaryota > Metazoa > Arthropoda > Insecta > Diptera > Syrphidae > Cheilosia > Cheilosia variabilis. The sequence goes on from OX579679.1 coordinate 48,683,411, forward strand.
AAAAATAATTCATCTGAAAGTATTCGGTTTAAAAATTTATTTCGAGAACCTTTCTCAAGTCCTTTGGATGTATTTTGACAGAGTGGATAGGTAGGGTTGGGTTTTTGACAGAAGGGCTTAGGTACGATGTGATATCATATTCAGAGCGGACGATGATATACCGATTATATTACAACAGATGAGTTGTTTATATATTTAGAGAGGAGTGCCTTCCTTAGAATAAGGACTAATTGATCGATTCATCTGAGACGTTCTAGAGAGACGTTCTAAATGTGTTGCAAAACGTTTGAAAATAAATGTCTTTCTGCGAATGCTGTAATCTGGTATCCTGTTGATGGTGTAAAAAGGATATTTGAGGCTGAAAAGCTCCTTTTTTATGCAGAATATTTTGCGATAGCAGTCAATATAAAAATCGGATGCACTAACGACAAATCACCATGAAAACCTGACAGCACTACTAGAGTGGAGTGCAGTTCACGGATGGAGACTTGAGAAAGGATTGAGGGATTCGGGTCTGGAAGTTTAGCCAGCAACTCTTCACAAATTGCAGACCGAAATCTTTTTCATGCAATCTTCCACTGTGCCAGAAAGGTTTAAAGTCTTTGCACGAGATAGATGGCGACTTTTTAAAGTATGTTTTATGTTTTAACTTTCTCCATTACGTAGTAAGAGAAAGGTATTGTATTTGTACAAAATTTCCAACTCGAGATGTTAATCAATTCTTACATTACGATAATAGAGGAACTCAAAAAAGTAGATCGCAAAATTCTTAAGTAGGTGAGGTTAACATGACTGCATACTCATTTTTCCGCTAAAAAATCGAATAACGGTACTTTTGGAATTTGGACATATCTCGATTGTAACAAAAACTCATTTCTAATATGGTCATTTCTAACTTAATGGCAAACTCAGTTTTTCTCTGAGGGATTTTTAAAAAAGCCATTTTTCGAAAAATGTTGTTTTCTTAAGTTTACTTGAAAACGGAATAACGATTTTGACCAAAATGCAAACATAGAGTAAAATTGATGTTTTCAAAATTATTGCGTCCTTAATTTTCAATTCGAATCACTGGAAACGCTCACTTTAAAAACTGCTCATATCTCGAAAGCCCCATTTTCGATTTCGATAAAACCCTAAAAACCAAGTAATGCTTACATCCCGAACAATAACGTGTACTCGGTTTTCAGCTAAATAGTTAAACAATAGTATTTTTCAAAGTAAACATTGCAATATTTGGTACTGTTTTGTCTGCCAAATTTTACAAAAACCGCTCGAACGATTTTGATCCAAATACATATTAAAGATAAAATCAGTATTCGAAATAAGATACGTACTTAGTTTTTCTCAAAAAATTCAAACAAATCAATTTTTTTAACATTTATCAAAAATTACTACCCAAATTCCGATCTGTATTCACATATTTTCGGTATAATTTTGAAATAATAACAATGCCCCAACATCGAATTACAGCTACGTAAAACTTATTTTTAGCAAATATTACCAACTTGAAATTTTTTTCAACCATATTGAATGTGCACCCTAAAAATATTTCCAACAACTTGGAGCTTACACAATCAGCAACAATCACTTCACTTACATTAAAACTTTTAATGAACGAGAAAGTTCCATTCGACCCAGTCGTGCACTTTATTTAATTTACAAACGTCTCTGCATAGTTTCTTTTGCCTTCGATATACAAGGGCTTAGAAAAAGCACAAGAACAAAGTTCTTGTAAAGAGTTGTACAAATGCAAACTATTTCTTCCCTAGCCTAATACAGTCTTTTTCTTTCAACTTCGAAGTTAAAAGCGACAGTTTGAGAATTGTTATTTATTTAGCAGCCTTCTGAACAGCACGAAAGACTGAGTTCGTTGCGCCATCTATGGCAGGTTCAGATGATTGAAAATCCGGCATTTCAATTTATTTCTGTATACGGATCACAAATATGGGAAAGGCCAAATTTTTGCGAGCCTTGCTATACCAATCTTTTCAACTGGTTAAGATATTGACAGCTGGCATTCTTCTTCTGCATTCAATTGAATGTAACAAGTCCGTCTGTCTGTTTTCCTTGTTGGAATCTCAGCTTATAGAATCTTTCTCCAGTATTATAAACATCGACTATCTGAAGACTCAATATTTTAGAATTTCTGGCAAGAGCTGTGGGGTTTGGACCATTTTTCTGTATATATCAAGAACTTTACAGTATTTGGGCAGAATTAAGCAAAGGGGCGTGGCAGTTTCTGCAGCAAATAGCTCTACCGATGTAGAACCCTTTTATTTTCAATTCCTGTCGCTGAAATAAGCTGTAGTGTGTCAGGTAGGCATAATGGTAGGCATAATTTGAAATTGAATTGAATTGAATTGAAAATAATGATACCTAGTTTCACTTGTTGGCATGGAAAAGGAATACGGCCCAAAAACTGTTCCTTGTGGGACACCTTTATCGACTTTAAGCGATAAACAAAAAAATTACGATAATAACTTGAGCTCAATGCTTGTAATGCATCTCCAACCAGCTTGATCAGCGGCTAGCTGCCTCCATCAACTGGCCGTCAATACGCTCTAGTGTCCCAAATATTAGCCAATTAGCTCAAATCTTCCTTAAAACGATCTACATCGCTCTATAGCCCTTCATTGAACCCTCACACTCCTAGCTCCTGCGATAGAAATAGGACCGATGAGCACGACTAGAATTCCTCGCTCCAAGCAACTGTGAGTGCGAAGTGACCTTCCTATCCTAAATATATACAAAGTAAGTTGGTAGTAAGCTTTCCTAATCTTCTAGGCCCGTACAACCGAACTTATTCTTATGTTTAGCTTTCTAAATCTGTCTATTGTTCCTCTCTGTTTAAGGCGCCTCTGGAGAATGCCCTTTCTTGTGGCAGCATATATTTTGTTAAGCTTTCCATAACCGCTGTGCCCATTATTGCAAATGTAACATTCTCACAACTGACCACAAGTTCTTCCGACTGTGTCAATTTAATCGGCGTACGCGTGTAATTGTATAGACTTTTGAAAGATTGTACCTCCGGAGTAAGCTTGGATGCCAAAGCAAGACATGGCTCTGTATACATCTCATTTCGATATACTTTATCAAAGGCAGCCTTAAGCAAAATAGTAGGTGTTGATTTATAGTTTCTAGGTCTCTTTCAAGACCGTAAAGGCTATAGATGTTCGATGATGGATTTAACTCGGCTAAAAACACAGTCGTCTGCCATGATCAATGACGGATGGTTCATAGTGCCTGACAGCGGGATCTCTGTCATAGTCACCGTATAACTGTCTATGGAAGTGGTCGTTGAAAATTCCCAGCACCAGCAATTTCCTAGTTATTCTCTTAGTTCGGTCTTTAAAGCCTCCAGATGGCCTTTTTCCATTTGGTAAAAGTTTTGAACTTCATTTCTAAAGTTCCACCTAAAAATCGACGACAACTCGAGATTAGAAACAAGAAAATACATTAAGTACTTAGCACTTCATCAAATGTGGGCAAGTTTCCATAAGGGGCGTGGCAAATTTCTTGCAGCAAAATCGCCTAACAAGAAGAAACTTGATATATAGGAATTCAAAGACAACTGGAGATTGCTTTGGCGCAGTTTATGGTTAGTTTATGTTGAACTACTGAGCAAAAGGGGTTCAGGTTCGCTCCCCGGGAAAACACGAATTATTCATCTTAAAGTTATTTCCACTGCGCCAACTCTGGCGAACGTCTGACAAAGATTCAAGAGTCTAGCTGCACTTAAAAAGCTTCCCAGTTCAGTCATTTGAAAGCGGCATAAAAGGGTAGGTCACTTCTTCAAAATAAAAATAAAAACTCACCCAAAACGAATGGTTTTAGGTATTGGTTTAGGCCTAGGGTACCTAAACGGACCTGTTGCGCCAACTACTTATTTATTTTTTTATATTGCCTACAGTTAAAGTCGGCCCGCTTTTGAGGGCAATGCAGAATAGTGCACTTGGCCCTTAAACTGTCACTGAATACAGCAGCCCAAGCCTAAATTTATGGATCCAAGCTTCAGCACTATCGGATTATTATGTCCGTAACAGACGTAGTTGCATTGAAAGTGGCTTCTGAGCTCAAGGAGCAAATGGAAAAGAGAGATCCACAGGAAAGCAGGCCGAACTTAAGGACGCATTAAATTCAGAAATAATTTCACCGAGGCCTTTGACATCGAAAAGCAAAGAAGTCGGGAGCGAATCGGGCGAAACGTCAAAAAGAATGTTAGCAATACGAGGTATTTGTCCTTCAAGCAATACTCGACTCAATATGAGGTATTTTTCGTCGAAGTTATACTCTATGGCGCATGTTTGGACATCAGCGAAGGGGGATAAACACGTCCTTGGCTCAAAAATTCTTTGAAATTGTTGGAAGGTGATCTCAAATACAGTCAAATTGATCTGCTTAGGAAAATATTATTCAGAGCTCTTCAGCTCGAAGAGTCTTCGATTCAAATCCGAATGTGTTTTGCTATAGAGGAAGACCTCGTTATTGACTGGAAAGTTGGAAGGTTTCAATATTTGCAGCCTGCCTATTTGGGGTAAAATTACGTTCCTTTGGTGGAAAGAACAGACCCATGGACAACGATGAAGAAAAATGAATGTTAAAATTTTGTCTTGCTGCAAAAATATTTGTCTGTTCAACGGAATTTATGAATTCTCACCGACATCCGTAGCGGAGCCTCCTCGACAGAATTCTATGTACCAAATGATGCACGAGACTATGAAAAAATACCATTCCCCAACTGCCTTATCCAAAACAAATGTAGATACTTCTCCACCACCCGATATACCTACATCCAACGTGACTGACACAAGTCATTAAAATAAAAAGCGAAAATCTGATTTCTTGCTTCATTAGGGATAACATTTTGTGCAGTGCATTCAAAAATCTTGTTTACCTTCTTTGATAGTGCTTTCGTTAGCGGGATATGCACCATTGAAAGAATACAGAGGAAGCCGTGCACATTCAAAGACACTCGACTCTACTCTCCGTTAAAGCAACCTTTTCCTAATTGCATACTTTGTATTACTTTTCATTACTTTAAACAGACGGGCTGTGCCTAGATCCAGTGCATCCCGCTATAAGCCCGTAACTATATGTGCGCAGCATTTGATCAATTGCAATGCAACGGCTTTTTAATTACACGGCGATAGCGCCGCACATGATTACAGGACATCCAACTGACAGATGCACACGCACATGTATCGAATGGAGGAGTATTCTAATTTCAAATTGATTGCCATATGTATGACACGACTGTACCCATGTAGGCACCATGAACCCACACCCACCCTCAACCAGATAGAAGGGGCACATTTGGTACATGTTTGCATTAATCCATTACTAGCCACATGGGACACTTCGATTCCCAAGTTAATTACCATTCCCATTTGCAATTAATTACCACTTCCATACTTTTACTATGGGAAAGGAAAAAAAAAAAAAAAAAAACAGTCAACTAAGCCCTACAATTGGAAATGGAGCTATTTTCCATGGGAAATGAGAAATATTTAATCACCGACTATTGATTGAGATATGGGACGCTGTCACAGAGTCACCGATACGACTACACAAAGCTGTGCATAGTAATTTAGACCTGTTTCACAGGACATCTGCATATTTTAGCCACAGTCTGTTGGCAACGAAAAGTAACATAAACCCGCATCTTTAACCGAAATAAGTGAACAAATTTATGGGACAAAGGATCTACTGGTGGGAAGGAGCAAGGATGGTTATAAATAATGTCCATTCCAGAGGGCTCCATAATATAATTGAGATGACAAACATCGGAGCATCAGGTGCAAAAGACAATGACTGGCTTAAGTAGTATTACTGTTGGTAAACTTTCTTTTCTTTTTACTTGCTGTTTCTTTTTTTTTTGTATCTGTTTACAAGGACAATGAATAATAAATTAAGTGAATTCATATAAATGTTTAGAGAGAGCGAGGGAGCACATGAATTATGTGGGACACCGAGGGACACGGCAGGTTTACTTCAATGCCGGATGGTATGAAATGTTTTTCAGATCATGTGCCCGTAGTTAAATAGTAAAAAAGCCGTATATTGTTATTGCCAAAAGGCAAATAGGCCAACATTATGAGGGAATATGAGTACCCACCGTGTGGAGAATACGATGGTGAATGCTGCCACTTTGGGGCGATCGTAGTAAATTTACGACCGTTTGCTGATAAGACTCAGACTGCACAGTTGCACTTTTGCAATTTCACAATTATATACTAGACCAGTTGCATCGGATCGTTAATACCAGTGGCGATTCCTGGTCTTAAGCATTGGGTTAGCTACGTGCTCTGGGGAAGTTAAAAAAAAAAATTTATTAATGACACTCCACAAATAAATGATATGAAATAAAAGGTTTAACACTAGCATTTATCGATACATATATTCGGTTCGTCGGTCAACGGTCACAAAATGTTCGATGACTTCATCACTTTCTTTCAGCTCTTTCAAAAATTCCTTTTCGATAGACATGAGAGCCAAATAGCTCAATCTCTCCTGACTTTGAGTGCTTCCAAGGTACGTCTTTATCCTCTTCAATGCAGTTTTGAAAGCTTATACACCTGCCCAAAGCTGTTGGCGATATTTGTCTCCATCCAGAGCAAGACTTCAAATGGTGTTTTCGTTTTTTACGATCCTGATGATGTTTTACCTGTTGGCTGTACAGCGTCCATGTTTTCATAAAAAAACAGACCCTTTGCATTACTTTCAGTTTCAACTCACTTCTCGCAAATAAAAAAAAAAAAAACAAGAGCGCACTATCATATTCCAAAGCACCACAAATACAAATATATATATGTATATAATTTACTCACATTTATAATCCACGCAAATATATTATTTTACAATTAAACAATTTCGCACTGAACTTTTGGGATTCAATATCACTGTTTATTCAATCAAATAACGACACAAGTAGGCACACGCATTCTTATTCTTACTGCAATTTCCCAATTTCCCTAGAAAGAGAAACATACAAAAGAGAACGCACAAAATGTACCTGCTTGCTTACACATGCACGATGCACATTACAAGTTTTATCGTATTCGTTTGCGCTAACTCTTCCATTTATTTAACTGGGCTTTTGCTTACGAGACGACGACTGGTAGTCAAAGGGGACGTTCAAGTATCTAGTTTAGTAAGTCTGACAGCTCTCTCACTAGATGAAACTCGACTCTGATTGGGGGAAATCGGTCGTGAGAGCAGATGTTTCAGTTGACGTTTATGGAGGGGTAGCCGACGAATCTAGTCGAGAAATTCGTGACTGAGTACTAAGTTGACAGTTCTCATATGTGGCTGACGTAGAAAACGTGACGTTCCCGACCAATCGAGTTTTTGCGTTCAGGTTACATCTCATCCAGACCAATCTAGTCGACTTAAGATGACTAGATTCTTGAATGCGGCCAAACACTCTTATATCGATTGCAGGAAATTTAGTAGCGCAAATTTGTACGCCAGGCCAAAGTGCTATAAGCGGGAGACTTTTTTTTACGGGAATTCGGTATCGCAAATTTGAACGCTAAGGAATATTTCAAGGGAAACTTTTGCGTTTTGTGTTTGTGTAAGAAAATAGGATTTTTAAATATGTAGTTTTGTTATTTAGTATGTCATTGATTATTGCAATTATTAATCTTCATAATTACTTTAAATCTATTTCAAAGAATTTATTTTCTTGGTTTAGCGCCGTTAAGCTAGCTAACTGAGAGGAATCGCCCCTAGTAAATACCCCTATTCTATGCTATTCCAAGAAGACATACAACAAGTGCCCGAAAAACGGCTCAGAAATACTCCCGCGCATCAACTAGATATAGACAAGAATTGGAATTGCATTAGGACTCACCGAAGACGTTGATATTTGAGTTCAAATCATCAAAAATTTACGAATAACCTTTCGTCAATAAACTCCCGCAGCAAGAAATGCAAAGCACATCACGGAAACATTACGTTATCATTTTGAATTCACAAAAATCCACTTGTTTGGAAGTAATCACCAAGCAAACAATTCTATTTCATTGAAAAACGCGAAACTGTTGAGATTACTAACGAAACACACTGAAAAATTGTTCTGAAACCAAAATTATCACTTGAATACGTCCAAAAAGAAACAGAAAACTTTTTTCACACAAAGCAAAAGACGCACTACTGAATTACCATCCACAATCCACAACACTGCCATACTTGAGGTGAGTTTGTTTTGTTAATTAACGTCGGCCTGTGTGCATTTGATTTGGATTGATTATGCAGAAAGTTTGCATTCATGCTTTTAAGTTAAAATGTGGTTATGACTGACTTGTTACTTGAAACCAATATAAATAAAAGTAAATTTTAAAAAATATACGAACGGACTATATTTATGTACTTATTTATAGATAAAAGAAATATATTCGTCCATGTTTTTTATTTTTACTAACTATAATCCGATTTAAAATGGAGGTACATTTTACATCGAAAAATGAATCCCAGCCCATCATCATCACCGAACTAAGGACCGCTCATAATAACGAGTGAATATTCGTTAATTCTGACATTTTTTTCTTTTTTTCACCTTTCGTTCGGTCGCAGCAATTCGTGAATTTCTGCCGGCAGTTCTGACACTGCCTGAGGTTAATTTTGAGTGCATTTTTCCTTCGCCGATTTCTCGATCTCGATCTGACAGTTCTTCTACAAAACGTAAAAAAATGTTTATATTCGCGGAACATTTTTATTCTGAAACACTTTGAAATAATATGGACAGTTTTTTTCTTAGAATTAAATATACTGAATGGGCAATAATAGTAAACAATATAACTTGCTGTTCAGAAAAGTATACTGAAATTGATTTGTTCACCTTCTCGCAATTCGCTCTCATATGAACAGTCCCTTATATCATACTTAGTTCAATAAAACCGGTCAGCGTGTAAAACGATTTAATTTAAACCCCATTGGTAGACCAATTTAATTAGGTACAAATGCTTTTACTTGAGTAAAATACAACTTTTATTAAAGTCACTTTTGTAGGCATTTGTTCAGTGACAGAAGGTGGGACAAGAAAAAGTTAAGTCCATTTAAATGAAAGGAAAGCCTATACCCTATTCATTTAAAAATTAGGCAACAGATTTCGCCAAAAAAATTGAACAGTTTCTTATAATTATTGACGGCAGTGGTTAGAAAGAACTTAATAATGATGTGACGCAAATCCAATAGGTGACGCTGCTCTTTCTGCAGTGTTTGCATTTTGGAGAGTCTGTTGAACGAATTTGGATGCGGTTTTCACTGTTTTTATTTGCATTTCTCGGTTACATGTGCATTGAAAATTGGTCTGTGAAAGTGTCAAAAACTCACCATTAAAAGGCGGTGACAAAGCTCAACACAATAATGACTTATTGGATTGAAAAAAAGAAGTGTTTCTAGTAAGCTCGTCCCTGATTCACTTCAATGTTCTCGAGGTGAGAAACGCTTCAAGTAAGACAACTTAATTTAAGTGTCAATTTTGTCTATAAATTATATTAACTGTGTGTTACCAAAGCTTGATAGAATTGAGGTCGCAATAAAATAAAAAAATCCAATAAAAGTTTTGGAAAGTAACCAATTAAAAACTTAAAACAATGCCAAAACAGAAAATGGGAAATATTTCCCAGCGAATAAGTTCTCTGACAGTTTAAAATAAAATTTCTATTGACAGCAAAAGCAAAGACTTGGCGACAAGTAAATCCATTCAGACTCGTAAAGCTACGTTTCATTCGATGCTTTGTAGTTTTGTCAATTATTTAAGGTTGGGTTTGGGAATTCCACAGATATTTAACGCGAAAAGCGCCATAATTCATTAGTGTTCATAGTAATGGTTCCATGCATTGACAGCATATTCCTTCACGACATCATTTGTTTTTCGGTCGTCAATCTAAAGGTTGGCAATCCTTTTACAATCCAGAAAAATCGGACATTTGACCGGTTTTCGGTTTCCAAGTTGGTCCAGTGTCCTTAAAATGTCGAGCAAAACACGACTGTAAATCGATCTTACAATTCACCAATTATTTCGCTCACCACAAATCAGTTTTTGAGGCAAATCATTTTACATTCGACCCGATTCTACCTCCGAGTGTCGTGGAGGGCATAATAATGTCGGTCCACCATCCACTACCAGTACATTCAAGTTGTCCCTACAAACAACGTTGAAAATCCGTCTTGAAAAATACTTTTAAGTTAGTTACTTGCTACAAGGCACCAACTGTGTGTATACTTAAGTAAGTAGACTCTTCAAAACAATCCGAAATGTACACATTATCCTCTTGTAGATTGTAGTCCTGTATAACACTGACATAATTAGGTTCCTTTCCAATTATTACCGATTCAATGAATTTCCCGGCTACGCAAACTGAACTGGAAATTTCTCTTTTTCTGTTTGCACGAGGGGAGGAAGTGCTGGATGCAGTGCAGTGTTCCAGAAACCAAAAAATTAGCTCAGTGGACAGTGGAAAATTAAATTTGCACGTACGCTGCCGTCGTTGTCTTGCCTTGACAGATGTTCTGCAGTTGATACGAAGTACTTTTACTGAATTTCTAATGAAATATAATATTGTATGTGAGATGAGCACACAATGATGATTGTAAATTTCACCGAAATTTGTTCTGCAAATTAGATTACCGTCATAAGATGAAGCGACTAAGTGGATAATAATTTAATTTCGACGAAGAAGGGGATGGACGTCCTTGTCCATGCCGGGTAATTGTAAAATCTGTCCAAATTAAAAATGGCAAAGTAAATTTGGTAACTGGTAGAAGTGTCACGAAAGGTAATTGGTGCACTCAGAATATGTTTGATAAATTTAAATATTTTCAAATTTCTACGCGCAAAGGGTTTTTGTCTATGAATCAAACTAGCGCGTTAAGTTTCCTATATATTCTTTGCCACTTTGTTAAGTTTGTGTTCCTTTTTTTTATAAAAATTCTGAGATTTCTTTGGGTTAAATGTTTAGAACATGTTGCTTCGTTCGAAATGTATATCTTTTAAGGCTTTAGGGCCAATAGCATCCTAAGTCCTCCCTGTCTCAACTCTTTAAGTTTGTGACAAATTAATTCCAGTGGGAATTGAGTTAGGCAAGTTCACCTTCCAGTTGGTCCATATTTCATAAAAATCGGTTTTGAAATAACGACAAAAAAATGTTTATAATGATGATGACTATGGGACCAAGTGAGCCTTCTTTGCAGCAAGCCCAACATATAGTGGTCTACCCCAACTCAAGGTTTTGGCTAGATATTTTATTAAGATGGGTGATTTGTTCGCATACGTTAAGCCGTCTGGGAATTTACTTAGGAACTTTGCATCTCTATAGATGGCGCTTGCAGTCTGAAGTGGACCACGATCCACCTGCAGTCATTTCGGTCCCCAGCTAGTTGCCACCAAAAGCGTGTTGAGGTAACTCTCCAATAAATTCTGAGGGTCTTTCTCTCCTGCAAGGGGTTTAATTTAAGTCCTAACGTGAAGTAGCCATATTTTTGGTGCTTTATTTTTGACCAGGACGACGTCGCTATTATTCCCATAAAAATATGAATAAGTCAAATATCACCCAATTAACCTTTCTATCAAAGCGTCCCACGAGGTTTTTATCCGCTTTCGAAAAAGGCCATTCCTCTCCACCATACAGCATGCAGCGGAACTGGGACTATATGAGCACGGTTGCCACTTTGGTAATTTTTTACCAAATTTGGTAATTTTTTTTTGCTTTCTGAGTTTTGGTAATTTGGTAGTTTTTATATCTGGTTTTGGTAACTTTTTGAGCAGGAGCCCAAAAAATACGAACTCGATATCAATTCATTTACATGCTGCCTTACTGTTTCTGAGTGAAAGCATTGCATTTGCATATGCGTCAGCACCGCCCATGTAAAAAACCTATTTTTTTCAAAAAACAAAAAACAGAACTTCGAAATATTTTCTGTTTATAACTACCTACATTTAGATATGGATAGGTTAGTTAATCATATTTATTTGCAGACATAAATCTCTAATTTCTTAAAGGTTTGTTATAAGAAAAAAGGCTCGGAAATGGAAGATGATCCCATGCCTTCTAGCAGCTGGTAATTTTGTGCCCAACTACGTTCCTAACTGAGTCTTAAGTTTTATAAATGTTTGTTTTAAAACAAGCAATTTTAAAAATCAAATAAAATAATTTGAGTTTAGAAAATCATGCTTTTGGTCAGCAAAAGTATTTAAAGTAGATATTACTACGTTAGTAAGTTAAGTCTTATTTTTTTTTATTTTATAAAGTAGTCGTTGTTTAACTACTTAAAGGCTGACTAAGTTCCTACAAACCTAATGTACAAAATTGAATATTTTACGTCTCCAGATTTTTGGTAAATTTTATCTTGGTTTGGTTACTTTTTTTGCAATTTTGGTAGCTAATTTTTTTTCCGAGTGGCAACCGTGGATATGAGTGTGTTGCAGACTATTCCCTTGGTTAGAGTAGAGAGACGTGACGTTAACAATCAAACAGAGGCTAAAAAAATTGAACGTGAAACCGAGTAAAAAGTCGAAAACTTATAACTTCTAAAATATTCAAGAAAATTAAATACAGTAAATTTTATTTTAAGTGTTTAAGTTTTTTTTATAAGATCAACAAAGTACTTGGCCTTCCTTAGACATGAGAAAATATGAATTTAATTAGTAACATAGTAACATTAAAAAAGAGACTAAAATTGAGGAAAAAAGTTATGTTAATAAAGATAATACAGAAAAAAATTACAAGTACAAAACTAATTCAAAATTAAGCAATACAATTACAACTGGAAATAATTCAACAAAATGGATTTTATTAATGGTATTGTCATATTAATGTCAATTAAAGACGCGCAATCATTATACAATAACATTAAACCATTTAAAGAGGAGGATCTACTGTAATTAGTACGAGAACGAGGAATATAAAAGAATCTGTTATTACGCAAATTAAGTGATGGAACATTAAGACCCAGAAGACTTAAAATATCAGGACAGTGAAACTCCCCAATAAGTATTCTGTGGAGAAGAACAACTCTTGACACCTTTCTCCTAACCTCAAGGTACTCGAGTCCAATAAGTTGTAGTCGGGCTGAGTAAGGGGGTAAGTTATTAAAATCGGACCAAGGAAGACGTCTGAGGGCAAACCTAAGAAATCTCTTTTGTAAATACTAGCTTTGTATGAAAGATAGGTACCTTTTGATTATCAGACAAAACATAAAAAGCTTCGTTTTGAAAGCAAACTCAAAATTGAAATAGTAATATGCTTCTTAATTAGCGCGTTTTGAAAGAAAACTTTTTCACAATCTATAGCTCTCTTCGATATGCAAATTTTGGTATATCACACTCCATATATTAAAACAAGTACTTTAGCACCCTTTTGATTGTTAACGCCACAGGCGCTCTTTAATGAAGTCCAAAACAAAAAGAGAATATAGCAGGAGTGATGCATTGCTTAATCTCAACGATGGCTGATGATATTTTGCGAGGCTAGATAAATAGAATTGAAAGTCAATTGTGATTTTTTACCCGAATGTTGGGAATCCTCTCCCAATGATAGAAGAAAAAATGTTGGCCAGCCAGGCCGCTTTTTTCCATCCTCCGATTGAAAACTTGCAAACGGATTCGTTCACTGTCATTCTAGTTTGAAAAGCTTTGTATACCTTTAACTCGTTCGTACGCACTCTATCGTATGGGATTTTAAAGTCGTTTACAAGGAGGTATGCATCCATTTGGACAGCCTGAATATTTTCTAAGTTTTGGCGGAGTGTGAAGACTTTTTCTATGGTTTTAACCCTTTCCTGACCTTAAGTCGCCTTGAACCTTGATATGAATCGGGTTACTGACGAAAGGGTTTAGGTGTTCAACCAGTATAGCCGACGCAAAATTGCAAGAGCCCATTCTTTTGTAGCTGACGAAATTCAGAGTCCTCTCCCTTTCTCTTGGTTGGGGTACACATTCACCCGATTAAACTTTGCATAAAAGTTCGAGTGTAGGCCTAACAGATTCATGCTTTGGAGACCTTGGCTGGCCACTTCCTAAGCAGCTTCGTTGGATACGTTTTCGCTGTCCTCCCGTCATTTTAGCCGGATGCACAGAAGTTTCAACTTTCATTATCAAGGTTGAACGGACTATGCTCCGCCGTTTAAATGGCTGCAGGGCAGTTTTTTGCAAAACCCTCAAATACCGCCCTCCAATGCTCATCTTTGCAGGCCTCTATTCGTAGCTTTTATTCTTGGGAAGACTCTATAGTAGAACTTTCGAAAAGTGGTCGCAGTGGCTCAATGATTAGAGAGCAAAGGCTATCAGGTTTAATCCACTGAAAGACCGCAAATTGTGTTACTCTTCTTCCTTCAATCTTTACTTGTACAGCTCCCAAATCAGATCTGGTTTCGGTCTCCAGCATCCATTGATGGGTCCCGCTTTTGAATGCATGTCTGTCCAGTCCATAGGCGCAATGTCAGCTTTCTTCCTATCCAGGGATACACTTTTCAACAGTCAACTTTGGTGGCCCAATAAGTGCTTATTCATCCGCCGCCAACTCTTTTCCAAAACCCTCGCACTTGCGACACAAATATGTCCAAACAACTTAGTTAGGGGACAACACTAAATAGTTCGGCATGACTGCAACTCAAGACTCCATCCCTGATTCCATCTATAAAACACGTCCGCTCCCATCTGCAACAAGAAAGTGCATTTGTGGAAAAAAAAACACCTCCGCGCCCCTCTCTCATCAACTCGGCGGCACAACTATACTCATGAGTCTTGACTGCATCCTCACCTCGAAGCTCGAAACAAAAAGCAAACGCCTGCAATGCCAACTCTCTGCCGGTATGCAGTCGCCCGTAACCATAATTTAATTTTGTTTGTACTTGTTGTTCGTTTTTCGCTGACGGTTTAATGACGCGCATAGTATATTATTGATATGATGGAAATGAGGATTTCATTTTTACGACACGCTCGAATGATTAACAGAGTGGCAACGTCCCGCGAACATCAAACAAAGAGCCTCATCATCGTCGCATTCCCATGCAGTTATATAGCCAGAAGATACTCGTACCTACTATGGGGCAACGGCATGTCGGTGCCGCCTTCTCTAGACGATAAACGAAAACGAAAACGAACACGAAAAGGAAGCCCAAACCAAACGTCATGTGAAATGCTTGAGTTGTTTTGATTCAGCGCACAGTTCGGTCGGGTCGGTCTCTTGATTGATTCAAAAATAGCCCTTCTTTCCGGTTTCGTTTGTCAGTTCAGTTTCAGTGTACGACTCTGATGCTGACGAACTATGGCATGGCTAAGGCAATGCCAAGGAGCACTTTCTCAAGCGCAAAAGTCATTTATTACTCGTTTACTCGTCCGAAAAGTTTAATTCCATTAAAGACACACAAACACACACACACAAAGAGGTGGAGAGGACACATGTCAGAACCTTTGATGGGATTTTATTTATTTCACTCTTTCGTTTGCAGTTTATCACGGTAACAAGACAAAACAAAACAAAAACAACAACAAAAAAATAAGCAGAACCACCTTTGTAATGCGGTGGAGGAGTCATAACATGGGAGGATGTCGAAAACGGGTGCGACCAGCGACCACCCGCTGAAATGAATCTCTCCCGTTGTATACAGCAGAAGCAGACTGCTACGCTGGAGCACCTATATACAATGTCTGTCCATCTACGTCGCCCTTGATGCGTGCCAGTCAGACTGTGGCGCGTCTGGTAGCGGACACGCATACATCAAACTAACGAGCATAAACAAACCGATTACAGGATAAAGTATTGCTTTACTTTTTCCGTCCGAGGGTCTTAATGCGTTGCAATTAGTCAAAGCGAATCGGCCAGGTTGCCAAGCGGAATGGTGCAGACCAAGACTGTAGAGCGTAGACATATTCTGCCGTACTACCACTGATTTCACTATCCGAATCAGACAGACAATTTGGGGTGGAAATGCAAAGCGTGTGTGTGTTTAATGAGGTTGAGGAAGGTTTGCTGTCAAGGGTTGGCCGTGCAACGTCGCGGGCATTTCATTGCCGATGACCAAATTGTGGATCGCTGGCTTAATGACGACTGAATGCATTAAGTTGGTGCTGGTTCGTGGTGGTCCTTGTCATTGGTCTGGTCGAATGGGCAGTCATGCGATTACAGCTACCAGCTTCGGCAATCACCTTCGATTTGGTGACCGCTGGCGAGCGATTGTAATTTGGGGAGCCAACCTCTTCCCTGTGGCATAGTCTTTCAACGGTGGCGCCTCGCTGTCGTTGGACTTATTCCCTTATAATGAAGGGCTTGCTTCGATTCGAAGCCCAGGTGGCACATTCGCACAGCGCGCTTTCGGCAAAATCAAAATTATGTGCGAGGACATTTTGCGAGCAACACATTTGCAATTGAAATCAGTCACTGAATTTGCATGGACACCTACTGTAACCGATTGGTAAGGATTTTGGAGAATTACTTCGGAATGGAATGGTGTTTGATAAACGCTTGGTGGATCAAATGAAGCACTTAGGAGATGTGTCGGACCATAAGTAAGGAAAATATCGGGACTTTTTCTGTCATTGTGCTCTTTCATCATTATTAACCATGGAGAGGCGATTCAAAAAGGTGCTGAAGCCTTAAAGAATCATACGTTAGGTATCAAAATTCGAGCTTTGATTGGCCGAATGTATGTTCCGCGAGATACGACGTTAGTAATGGGCGTCCTTCCGAGGTTCGAGCTCCCAAAGAAATCGGGAAAATGTTTCGAATGAACGCGCGGTCGATCGAAAATACTGCTGCGGCGGCACAGGGTGTATGCGGTAACCAAATAATCTCCATTTTGCTTGATCTTTCGAAAGCTTCGATGTGGCGGAAAGACTTGGTCCTCTTTCCGTACAAAATCCAATTCGTTCAGGAACCAAAGCCCTCTGACCACCGCACATTTGATGACTGAGCTCTTGAGTGGTTCGAAATCTCTTCAGCGCCGATGCGCCATTTTGACTACGTTAGCAAACAAACAAACAAAGTTTTCGGAACCAAGCAACACCCTTGCAAATGAGCGTTTGCGAAGAATTTCATTTGCAAATCGCTGGTTCTTTGGCCAAAGGAAACAATTGATTAGTAGGTGAGGTCTTGTCAAGAAACGCTAAGGAGATATAAAAGCCTCATCATTTTAGTCCTTTTATATGGCGCAGAAACACGGTCGTTAATAAAGACGGATGAAAATGACTTCAGTGGCTTTGAGTAATTTTCGGTCCCGTTTGCCGTTGACAGGCTTTTGGGGAGAATTTTTAACAGCGAACTCTACAAGCTGTATAGCTAAATCGACCTTGCCAGAAGCAGGTACGCATCAGTCGCTTAGAATGACGAGAGCGAATGGACACCCATGCTCCGGCATGAAGAGTCTTCGATTCTAACCCGGACACACAACTCAGTAGCACGGTTGCCACTTGCAAAAAAAATTAGCTACCAAAGTAGGAAAAAAAAGTTACCAAACCAAGATAAAATTTACCAAAAATCTAGAGACGTTGATAAAACGTTTTTAAAACATAAAAAAAAAACATATGTCTTTTAAAATATTCAATTTGGTACATTTGGTTGGTAGGAACTTAGTCAGTCTTTAAGTAGGTAGTTAAACAACGACTACTTTAGAAAATAAAATAATAAGACTTAACTTACTAATGTAATAAATACTTTTGTACTAAATTAGGCCAGAGGATTAGAAGAATGGTAGGCAACACTTTGGACGTAGCATTTAAGTGACTGAAAATTTCTAAAAATTAATTGCGTGTTTTTTTGTGTTGGAAAATGGAAATGGAATGGTGGTAGAAATTATTTGATTAGTACGGCCACGAGATCTCTATTAGTCGGCTTGGGTTTTTGGTGTAACAAGCGACGGGGGTCATTTGTTTCCGGTTCAAATGGGTTTTATCAATTTGGGCTTGTTTTACTATGACATTACACCAAAACCTCGCTTTGCGTCGTTCCGATTTGCGTCTCTTCGAAGTTGCGTCATTTAAAAATGATCCTGGTTTCGAAGTTGGGAGGATTTTATTTCAGTTTGCTTTTTTGTTATTCCTTTTTGTTAATTTTTTTTTTGTAAAAAGGGGATTGCCCAAGATTAAGGCTAACGAGTTTACACTTTACGTGAAGTCAATCATTTTGGAGAAATAAATATTAAGATAATTAAGGTTAAGAATCGTTATTTCAATTTGAGTCGTTTCGATTTGCGTCTTGCTTTTTCTGGTCCCAATTAACGACGCAAATCGGGGTTTTGGTGTATATGAAATTAATTTGAATAAGGAATATGTCAAGGGAGATGGAATTCGTTGGGCGACCTCAACCAACTTGAAGTGCAAAACTAGAGGCAGTTAGCCAAAGATCGCACCAGTGATGCCAACTCAGGCTTTTTAATGCATTTTAGGCATTATTTCAATAGCTAAAGCTTTAGCTTTTTCAAAAAGGCATCTTTTCTTTATTTCAAATATTTTTCTAAATTTTTTTTTGATTCAACATACTGACTTCTTATTTTTTTAATGTATATGATTTCAAGGACTAAGACTATCTGCTGGACTAAAACTATGTTTGTTTTGTTCAATACTTTGTACCTACCTATTAAGAATTTCTTCTGTGATTCATAATTTTAGTTTTTTTTTTTTGGAAATAAAAACTGTTTTTGTTTATATTTTTATACTTGTGTTTAATTTAATTTATTGTTTTTAATTTGATTTTAATTTGTGTTTAATTTGATTTATTGTTCCAGTTTACCTAAAAAATGTATTTTATAGGCATTATTTTATTGAAAAAGGCAGCTTTTTATCTCAAGTAAGGCATTTTTTCGTCCAAATTGGTTGGCAACGCTGGGTCGCACTAACTGGAGAGGCGTACGGGTTGAGGTCCAAGTTCAACCCAGACTGCAGCGCCACCTTAGTATAAGTAAGTGAAAAAGTAAGCATCTGCGGGCGTTGATAACCAACTTTGTTTGCTAGGAAACTAAGGTCAATGCTAAGGCTATCAAAATAAATAAATAAATCGTTTGCGCAACAGGGCCAAGTCTGAGGTTCTCACAACCATTCGTTTTGTGTGAGTTTTTCATATTTGGAACGAAAGGAAGGGATCTACAATTTTATGCCGAGTCCAAACGCTTAATTAAGAAGCTCTTTTATGACAGTTCTACTCTCGGACCTTTGTCAGACATTCGGGAAAGGTGGCGCAGCGGTAAAAAACCCTGAGATGTAATTTGTGCCACTGCGCTCACAATTTTCAAACAAGGAGACACTTGTAAGGTTCAACGAGTTGTCGCGTTGTATTAAATGACTCTGCTCTATTTCTGAAATATTTTACCTCCAAGGACAACATATTCTTGGTATGTTATTGGGAACAGTGTTGCCAGAAATGTTCTAACGGAATATGCTAAATTAAGAAATAAATATGCTAAATTATATGGAGGAATAAAACAAAATATGGTAAAGTTCAAAACAACTTTAACGAAAAAAAAAGTTTAAAAAACAATAAGATATAAATATACAGATATATCTGCCTGTTCACGGCTCATGGGCAGTTGACTTTTGGATAGATTTTTGTTTTTAAGGTTTAACACTTTGATACTTTAAATTGACAAATAATCATTCAAATTATTTTACAGAGATGTGCGAAAGTATTCGCTGTTCCTTTAACATATATTTTTAATCGCTCCCTTGATAGTGGTGAGTTTCTAAATGAGTGGAAATGTTCTTTAATACCTCCAATTTATAAATCAGGAAGTAGACAGGAAGTTTCTAACTATCGGCCTATTTGTAAGATGACTACAATTCCTAAAATTTTTGAGAAACTGGTTTATTTAAGATTAACTCAAATTCTTAAAATTACTGTTTCTTCCTGTCAGCATGGTTTTGTTGCTGGTAGATCCACTAGCACAAACCTTAAAAATTTTTCAAATTTCATTTTAAATGGACTTGAAAAAGGGCATCAAATAGACGTAGTATATACAGATTTTTCCAAAGCTTTCGATCGTGCTAATCATAATATATTTCTTTTCAAGTTAAATAAAATAGGTTTCCACTCTAACTTTTTAAACTGGATTAAAGCATACTTAAGAGGTCGTATTCGGTATGTTCGTATTAATAACATTCTCTCTTCACCTATTAATGTTACCTCGGGCGTGCCTCAAGGAAGCCATCGTTTGTTAGATCTACTCTTGAATTTGTAGTATTATTTGGTGTCCTTTGTATGAAGTTCACTCATTTAGAATAGAGAGAATACAAAAACCTTTTACTAGAGTATTAGTGAAAAGGCTTCACTGGGATATAGATATGCCTTCCTATGAAACTAGATGTAAATTATTTGGTATCTTGGCTCTTAACATTCGAAGAAAATTCTCCGAGGTCATGTTCATTCGTGATGTATTGGCGAATCATGTTGATTGTTCCGATATTTTGGCCTTAATTAACATTAATGTTCCTGCGAGGATGCTTAGAAACCGATTGTTTTTTTAATATTCCGTATCACAGAACAAATTATGCTTCAAATGTAACTAATACTGTTTGCGATATGATCGACTTTAGTCTAAGCAGATTTGTTTTTAAAAATAATTTGCTATTAATTTTAAGAAATGGTGGCAATGTTTAATGTAGATATTTTATGTATTGTATTTATTATTGTCAAGTAATCACTACGGTATTGTAACTTTGTTTGATGAATTAAATAAATAAATAAATAAATAAATTCTTCATTAATGCCAAATGCAGACAATTTTAATTAATGCGTTCGTTATTTGCATAGCAAAATGTACCACGAAAATTTTTCTTCTAAAGTCTTTGCGTTTTTATGTAAAAAATTTAAAATATGCTAGATTGTATATAGCATATTTTATTTGTACTTATATGCAATTTAAAGTTTAAACATGCTAGATTTAGCATAAAAAATGCTAAAATGGCACCACTGATTGGGAATGGTATTGGCTTCAGGTAGAAAATGGGACTCAATTCGTCAGAACGAGTTCACTACTAACGAGGAAGGGTAACAGACTTGACTTTGCACACTCTTTCCGATACAAAGTCGAATACCTAAAGATAGCCGGGGGCAGATTCCGTATACAACAATAATCGTCGGGACAATATCGTTTTTGAAAGTTTGAAGACCGCATAAGATGTTATATTCTGCCCGAATTTGTTTCACTATCGTCAGCTTTCATTATATTTGTGGAAAATGAACTGGATTAAGGTCTCCAACTCGTAATTTTTGGCACTTAGTTGCTACTTTTGGAGGTCTATCGTTTCGACGATAATAGTCTGAAAAATTACGGAATGAATGCCCTGAGTATCTACTCTTGTCCAAAAATTGCAAATATTCCCTTTCGCAAATCAATTTAAATTGCATGAATGGTGGTTTTAAAACGATGTCTGGCAACTTCGGCATATCTTGCTGACAAACACAAGATCCTTGTTTTGTTTTCCTGACTGCCTCCGGAGTGAAAAGATCTCTCTAAGACCTCACAAGAAAAGTCACAATAACCCCCTTTAAGATAGGCCGCACTGCCAGAGCTCCCCTGAAGGCGCTCCCGTCTTACAAGTCAATTGGCAGTTGACTCCACCTTTTAATGTCTACCTATGTTTTTAATGATTTTTATGGTAGAAGTATCTAGTTTCTAACAGTTTTTATGGTAGAAGTGTATAGTTTCTACCACAAAAAGTAAGTGACATTTTTGGTCCAGTGTCGGTATTCTAATTTGAGGATGAGAGATCACTTCAATCTCACTTAGAATCTGCAGAACTTACAGGGCAGATCGGTCAATGTTAGCAGTAAACACAAAAGTGCATTTACCAACACGCCGGCGCGTAAGGAATACCATCAGTCACTGTCCCCGTTCAATGAAAACAAAAAGATTTTTCCTCGCTTTTTCAAAATGCGCAAAAATATTACCCACCATCAGGTAAAGATCCGGAAACACTGCTGCCAATCATTCGTCATACATTCCTACCTCTCTGTACAATTATCATCCGAAATTAATCACCATGAGAAGTTATATACCAATCAACTATGAACCGTCATCTAGGCCACACGCACACGCAAACCAGCCCGCATACCTGTCTACCTGTACTTCATCATTAAGACAAACACGAATATCCACTTTCATGCGAAATGAATTATTAAACTCGTATTGATATTCGAACAAACGGTTTGGCTCTTCCCCCTCACCAAAATATACACCATACCCGACCCGCGCACGCAAAACTCTTATAACAGATCAATAAACCCCGACAGACAATTTCGGGGGAATAAAGGAAAACTTTCAATCGATGCCGAATATCGAGAACTTTTCCATCAAATAAACAATTGCTCCTCGCAAGTTACCGCCATCAGGCGCACACATTCCGACGAAGCAACGTTACATGCATATCCTTCGGTGGACGGGCGTAAACGTAAACGTAATACAGGCACTTCACTTTTACAATAAAGGATAATTGACATGTTGAGAGCACTTTTCTGTCTCTGTTCGAATCTGCTCCATCTCCGGGCGAAATTAAATATTAAATTTGAGAAAGGTGAGGTGTGTGTACGTTTGAAATGTACACCGTTCTTGCAGTAGCAGCAGCAGCAGCAGCGGCAGCAGTGAGTAGACTGACAGACAGGCAGGTCAGAGGAGTGGAGCGTGGGCGGGGGTTCGTTCGAATCAATTGGTTGTTAAGGAGGAAATTGAATTGTCAACTGACAACCGAGAGCAATATACAAAACACAATACACCCAGGACCCAGTCCGTGGTGTAGGCTTCCCAATGAAATATTGCGATCGTCTCTGAATACCAATCTCTGATTTGATACGCGCTTTTCATAATTTATAAAATGGAAAAATACAAACACATACAATAAAATTGATTCGGATACAGATTTGCGGAACTCAATATCTATATATATAGGACCGGAGATAGAGATGACGAAAATTGTAAGTAAATCGAGAAGCAGGAGATTTAAATGGATTATATTGACGAAAAGAATGCTGTTTCCGCCACGGTGGGTGGAGCGGTGGATGGGGCCTCAAAGACAGAAATAGGCGTTGGATTTTGGATTAAGACGGAAGTGCTTTCGCATATTGCCACGCAGAGGGGGCGCTATTAAGAATCATGAAGGATGTTGGGGTCGAAACGCACTTGTGGACGGGGTTTCCTTTTAAGAAGTTTTTTTTTTTAAATATCAACGCTTTTTCCAGCTCCAAGCAATTTGACAGCTGTAGCCGATTTGTGATCGTTTTAGTTTGCCAGTTGACAGTGCGAGTATGGACTTATAGCCAAGTACTAGGCGCCGTTTCAAAGACTTTCTATGTATCGTTGTTTTTCTCAAAAAGTCGCAGGTAGGTATCATTTCACTTAAAAAGTTCTGTCCGTTTTCACACAAAAAGCGAACGAAATTTAACTCAAACTTTTAGTGTCACCCTATGCACTGTATGAGCAGTTATTAATTTCATAGCTATGCTTATTAAAAAGCTATGTTCGCTCTTGTAAGTTGGGCTACAATATACCTGTTTAACAAAAAGAGTTTCTCATTCTTTGGTATCGACTTACTTGCAAGACGTTCGCATTTCGTTCGCTTCGGTTTCCCCCAAGAAGATATTTCGTTCGCGGGGGAGTTACCCCGAGAGTGTCAGCCGGTACATATTTTGTAAATACGTTTGAAAAACTCGGCTGCAATTTGTCAAACGAAAAGAAAAACAAATCTGGGACTTCGTCGCTAGATGAAGGTTCTAAAACAAACTTAGTATATAAGAGAATTTTAAGAGCTCCAAGAAAATCAAGGTGAGTTTCAAAATGTTTTCGACAGTTCCCGTAGTTCGACATAATGAGTCCGATTGGAGGTCTAGGTATTCATCTACTTACACCTTAAGAAACGTTGCAATCTAATAAGCGGGCTGGTGATGGGTACCTATATTAGGTACAGGGATTAGGTATAGGTAGACCCTGATTATACCCACATTTAAAAAGCTGGTCTTGTCGATGTCATTCTGTTCCAATAGTTTATTACTGAGAGATGGTCGTAAATCTCCCGCTAGGTGGCGCCGACAAGTTCGTGTATGCAAATCCATTTAAAATGAAACACATTATCAAGACTAATGATTTTTTTCGCTGTCCCTTACTAATAATCGTCTTAAAATCTCAACTTAAATTTATTGAAGGTCACAATGGAAAATTGTATATGCTGCCCATTATTTTATGCCTCCATTGTGAGGTCGTAGACTGAAGTTATGGACACTACAATTGATTGTTAGTACCGAACTTTGTATTTTTTTAAACTAATTGTAAGAAGCTGCCTTCTGATATCAATAGGCTTTTAGCACTACATAGGATAGACAAGCCCTGACAATTGGTCATATAGAGATATATATCTCAGCCGACTTTCAATTTCAAATTGTGCCGAAACGAAATCAGATGCAGTTGGTTAACCTCATTCTTCACAATGAAATTTCGATTAATGTCTGACCGCACGCAAGTCCGTTCAATTCAATTGGAATGACAAAACGAAAAAGACTCCTTTCATATTGCGGAAAATGCGTTGCAATACTGACAGTCGTCATTCAATGACCCAATATTACGGTACCGAAGAAAATCGTGTTCGAGTGCGGAAACATAACGAAACGCAGGTCAATTTAAATTGAAAGGATACGCACGTATCCTTAAGTTTTGACGTCAAAAAAGATTTCGTTAATCTTAATCATGATTTGCGCGAAAGCTGGAGCTCAGTACACGATTTTCCTCCATATGATCGGCTCTTTCTTTTGGCGAAAACTCGTTTTTAGAGGAGGGCAAAATTAAACGATTATCAATTCTGAAGTGTTTGCCATTCCTTTGAATCGATATTTTCTTCTAACCATACAAAATTACATTTTCAGACATCCCCTCCCATTACCCCTAATAAAATATAACTTCTTGAATGAAATAAGGTTAAGGAAAGGAGGCCATCATAAGACCCATTGTGATTCCCTATGTATACAGATAATTAAACACACCTCAAAACAATGAAAATGAAAGTTGAAGTCATGTTTAGGATCCCAAAATAAAATAATAATACAAAAATTAACCGCGATCCAAATTTCGTATGGACAAAATTAGCCCATTGCCATAGAATAAAATGTTCTCCATCCCAAACAAAATTTAATTTTCAGAAATCCCCACAACCCACCTCTAAAAAAATGGTTTTGACATACGAAAAATGCAGAGTGAAATGTCAAAGTAATGCAACACTTCACGTCAAGGACTTGCGCATGTGTGGATGAAAGTTAAATTCGGGGGAAAAAGCGCCATCTGTCAATAACGAACGACAACTAAATTATTTTGATATTGTTCATACAAAAATATTGAACTCTCGATTAAAAAATGGTGGGTTGGGGTCAGAAGGTGAAGATTTGGTGCTATAGATATTTTTTCATGACAAATCTAAAAAAAATACTAAAAAAATGTTCGTCAAAAATAAAAAGCAAAAATGTTGTGGACATGGACACATACCCTTGCGGTATGAATTATACTTTACGACCGATTCTCATGCCTACCAAATGTACACAAGAAATTTTATAAAAATCTGTCCAGCCGTTTTGGAGAAGTACGGTTACAAACACCGTGACACGAGCTTTTTACATATTTGATAATCAAATTATTTCTTGAAAATCGTTTGCCAAAGGTATAAGTCTGTAATGGAAAACTGCAACTATACAAGTGCTGCAAGGTTCTCCACAAACTGGGCCATAGAAATATTTTCAAAAATGCCTACGTCCCACAATATCGTCGAAGCTTAATCGAATAGTCTCAAAATAGACTTTCCAACAACTAATGCAGTCTTTTGTACCGTCAGTAAAGGTGGCAGGTACCACTTCCTTCACTGAAACAAAACCGTTAACATTCGCCTATTAAAAATAGAAAAAAAAAAAAAACTCCCCCTCATGCAAAAGAAATGAGTCCTTGAAAACAAATTTAAAAAAGCCAGTGGAGATGTATACCTATACCGATACCACCCCTAACTGTCGCCAGACTGATTTAAAAAATATTGCCGGCCTAATTCGTTTGGAAATTGATATTCAAATTCTCGTCACAAAATAAACCCGATTTAAATGCACACATGTGCTCGAATCACCCCCTTTGCCGTTCAAGGGTCCTCAAAAGTCTCAATATTCGATTTTGCAGGCTATGCAGAGGCAGCACTTCACTTTCGTGAATGTGATTAAATAACCATTCAATATAAGCTTCCAAATAAATTGGACCACTGCAAGGTAGAGGGAAATAATTAGTTGCATAAGGTCGCCTGCTTATTTCGCAATCTCAGTCCTTATAGGAGCTGCAACAGCTTCTCTCGAATAAAGTAATTAAATTGTGTTCAGTTTGGTTGGTCGTAAAATATACAACAGCTGTCGGAGATATTATACGGCAAAGGGGTTGAAATGGGAACTCTATGCCCCGACACATCAATGTAATCCGAAGGGGGCTGCAATTTCCATAGGAAAATAATATTAAACCTCGATATTTATGCACTCATGACGTTGTTACTTTTATGGCTGTTGAATTACGAAATTGTGCAATAAAAAGTAGAAAAGCGTAGACTACCTACGAGCAGTTTAAGATGAATAGTAAAAATAGGAGCGCATAAGGCGCCAGATCGTCAAACGATTAATAAGTTTATTCCTATCGTCGTGATTAGAATAAGTAGCAACACCAGTCACCATAAAAGTTGACATAAAGACGGGTTTGGGCTTAAATTATTTTTACAAAATTCTGCTTTCAAAGTTCTGCAAACAGTAAAAAAAGGTTTGGTAAATGTTCAAAAGCGCGCTGTGCACAATTTTGTAGGCTGAGATGGAGAGAACATTTTATTTTATTTTTTCAATTTTAACTCCACTTTTCTAATATTTTAATATTTTTTTTTTTTAGGTTAATTTTTTTTTTTTTTTCTTTCTAATTTTACAATAGAAATGTTTTTTTTTTATTTTATTTTTTCAATATTTGACATACCAGTGGCCTAGGGGTTAGTGTGTTGGACTGCTAAGCGAGGGGTCTTAGGTTCGAATCCCGAAAAAACCCAAATCAAGGTTTTTTTCACTGCGCCACCTCTCGCGAACGTCTGACAAACTTCCGAGAGTATAACTGTCATGAAGGAGCTTCTAAATGAGCCGTTTGGACTCGGCATAAAGTTGTAGATTGACAAACCTTCCATTCGTCCCGAAAAAAATTAAAAACTCACACAAAACGAATGGTTGTGAGAAGCTAGGCCTAGGGTCCCTACGGACCTGTTGCGCCACCAATTTTTTTTTTTTTTTGTAATTTTTCTTTTCAATTTAAATATTATTATATTTTAACTTTTCATTTTCAAGTTTTTGTAAAATTAAAATTATTTTATAATGCCCATTTTTTTTGTTTATATTTGTTAGTTGAAAAAGGCAGAAAAAGCTGGATTTTATTGCTTTAAATTTGAAAGCAAAACTTTGTAAAGCAGAACTAAAAAAAAGCTGAATTTTTGTGTGGGAAGACAGAATTTTTCAAAGCAAAATTTCGACCCGCTCCTCATCGCAAGGTCCTCAATGAATACTCGAACTTCTATGACAGCAAAGCCTGCGCTTTCCCCAAAATGTCTCGTTACGGACAAAAGTTGATTTATAAATGGTATTTACTCCTGTAATAGGGACAGCTGGAAGGCCCGTCGGTATCTAGGTACTTCCAGTTTTTAGGCTCAAACTTTGAAACAAAAGTAAATAGTTAGGTATGGCATTTACGGGCTTATAAATAAATACATAAATCAGTGCAGACATCAAAAACCATAGATCACAGTATAACGAATTTATCGAGAGAGATAGCCGCAAGCACCGTAGTCTACCACCCTCTTGAGCGAAAGAGCCCATGGGTATAATGACAAAAAGAAGAAGATTATGTGCATTTTAAAATGAACAGCGGGACAAAATTGTCCTGGCAAGTTGAAGAGATGGACACAGACACTTCTTACACAGTCACTTAGCCCAAAAAGATCGGAAATTCTCGCGATCTAGGTTATATTAGAAAGCCTAACAACTGGTGACTGGCTTTAAGACCGAAAAACAGACGCTTCGAAACGGCGAAGGAAAACTTTTTCGAAGCTATACCAAACTATTCTAATCACGCACCGAATCTTGCAATGCAGGTCTGAACACCAAAAGCAATATGTTTAGCATTTATAGAAGCTTTCATGGCGAGTGTCTCCAAGGCCCAAAAGAAGGACAGTTCTTTCATTTGCTATCTATACAAACCAACAAACATCTGAATACTGTCTAGGACACAATGTCAATATATGGATAGCAGCAACTTCGAGAATCCTATGGTGTTGATAGCCTTGGGAACCCCCTTCGATTGACAGAAGAAGTGCGTGTTCAAACTTCTAATTCGAAGAACAGAATACGCTCCAAAGAACTGGTCAAAGTGGATCGAAAATCGTTAGCTCTGAATAATAACAAATGAAAGACTGCTTTACGGCCCATTTAATAAGTAAAATATTAGACAGTTAGGATATAGGAAAATAACCTTGATTGAGGTGTTATTGAAACCCTAAAGCCGTAGCTCGTCTATAGCATCCACAATTTTTTTTTCAAAGGATCATAATCAAACAAAATTCGGAAAGTTCTTCGATGACGTAAAGTGCGTTAGGATGCTTAATATATCGAGCTTGTTTCTGCATACCAAATATATGTTTTAAGTTTACAAGCCCCCACTTTAACAATAACAACAACAAGCGATGTAGTCAAAAAGGAAATCGAATGAATGACGTTGCGCTGTGTTACAGATTGCGCCAGTAGTTTAGTTTCACTAATACCCTCCAAAGATACGTCGCAATATAAGAAATAGCTACCCCTCATATAACATTGCATTCGTTTCGGTGTCGATAAACTGTCAAAAAATATACCAAGAAATCATGCGAATCTCGAAATCTGTCATTCCACCAATTCATGGTTTAGTCAAGCTTCTCACAACTTAGCGCTTGGTTGTCTTTTATTTTTGGGGTGAATGGATGGCAGATGGCACCTCCAATTGTATACCGAATATGAACGGCTGAAATGCCTTTTTATGGCAGTTAAATGATGTTTTTCAGACATTTGCGAAAGGATGGTAGCTCAGTGGACAAAACCACTCAGGTGTAGTTTATGCTTTTGCGGGGGTTGAACCTGGACCACCTCCCTCAGTAAAGGTATATAGTTCTTGGCTTGATCAAGTTTTCTAAAAATTATGCGCATATAAAAAGACAACAGACATTTCGAATGCCTTGCTCTAAGAATTAAACCAAGTAATAGAAAACTCCTTTGAGTAGAAAAGAAGATCCTAAAGCCTTTAAAAGTCCTGTCAACAAGTCTTTTGTTAAACCAAATTGCGAATGCGATGGAAATTGATGATGGCAATTTTAATGACTGTGTCCTTGGGCGGGTATCCCCATTTGATTATGGAAAACGTTTTACCTCTATAAATATATAACATCATGCTCTTTGCTTTCGCTCTCGATGCCAAATAAAAAAAAACAACATCAAACGCACTCTTTGAGCACAACAGCAACAAAACAACTCCCTCTCGTTACTTTATTTGGAGGAATTAAATTATCTTATTGAGTTTTTTTTTTACTTTTGCCTTTCGTTTGCAATCGTGTTAATAAAAACAAACCGGCCAGAGCCTCCTTCGCATCCGTATCAGGTGCTAGCCACCACCTCACCGCCCTATACGAAATCACTTCCATTCCAAACCAAATAAATTATTAAATTTCTATTGCGCGTGTTTCGTATCTTCCCCAAACCATATGGGAATTGCTGCCACAGAATTTGTTTGCGAAAAAAAAATCAACTCCAATCTCCTCTACTCCAAGTTGCCAATCTCTGTCTCGCTCTTTTTGTAATAAAACTAATGAAGTTCCCCGAGGATGGTAGCGGAAACCGAAATGATAAAAAGGAAAAACAAGTTTGCTCCTCGCTGGCTGGCTGGCGGATCTCGTTTGCATAAATGTAATATTAAGTTTCTCTGTGTAACGTGCTATGGAATGGATATGGAATTGCTGCGGCAATAAAGTTTTCAACTTTAATTCTATTTGATTCATTTATGATGGGGGTGATCCGTATTTTTTTTTTTTTTAATTATTACTGTCGGTTGCATCGCATGCAGTTGGCAATGGTACGTCTGTTGGTGTGTACCTGCATATGGTTGTCGTGGAAATGTTGAAACTGTTGAGAAGAGGTTTGAATTTCATGGGTTTCTCCGTTATCTCCAGGCGCCTATCTATAGTTGCCAGCTTAAAAAATACGAAAAGGGGGACATCGTGAGTTTTCTAGGGGGGACAAGTGTTCAAAAAGGGGGACAGCATATTATTATTTTTTTAACACCAGAGTCAAAAAAATGTGAAATAAAAATAAGTTTCATTAGATACACATATTTAGGTACATATTTTATTTCATTTCTACATATTAGGAAAAAGCATCAAAATTATTTATCTACTAACTTTATTTAAAAGAAACAAAAAATATAAATAATTATTCAAATAAAAAAAATAAATAAAATAAAAATAAAGTATTTTTAAAATTTTCAATTGATTGATTTCTTTTATTGAATTTTGACTTAATAAGGGGGACAGTGGTTTGTATTAGGGGGGACAAACAGCATTTTTGTATGAAAAAGGAGGACTGTCCCACCTAAAGGGGGACGTATGGCATCCCTACGCCTATCTCTAGTTGTTTTACTACGCGTTGTCCCTCCGGGATGGAAGGATTGAATTAAACACCCTTCGGAATGGGGTCAATTTGCTTGGGGCGTAATGCGGGCTGAATATGAATTATAACTACGCGCTTGAATCATCATTTTCGAATTTAATATATTTAACGAGGGTTTTTAGTTAAGTCCCTGCAAAGCAAGCCATTGCAAACTATTGCTGTTACGGCTACTAGGCCTGACACTGCCGCTGGTACTGTTTTGCTGATTCCACTGCTACTGCTACTAGCATTGCTACTTCTGCTGTTACCTGCCACTGTTGCTGTTACGTCTACTGCAACTGTCACTGCCACTGGTACTTCTCTGTTAATTACACTGCTGCTACTATGCACAATTTTGAGAACCTTATGTGATTTTATGCACCAGCGGTAAATAGTTCTGTCCAAGTTAATTAAGGCCCGTTTTCTTCACTCGAAGTTGAGCACAACTTTGGGATTTTTATAAATTTCCTTATGGTGATTTTCAAAATTATAGTTGTTCATCTGGACACTTAACTAGTCGCTTACAGCTTTTTTCTCAGCGTCAGGAATATTACTTCGAAGAGACATCTGATGTGGATGTATTATACTTCGGTCTTTCTGAATCCTGATAAAACTAACAGAAGTACAAACCCAAATAATGAAAAGTGAAGTCTAATCCTGAACTCTGAATGATTTTTGAAGCAATTGCGTAAGCACTACTACACCGATCAACAGTCCCTTTAAAAACTGATTGGTAAGTTGACCAAATGCCTGTTTAAGAATGTTCTGGAAGCTAAGTTGGTTAATCTAGCTACCAAATCCAATTTAAGCGTTATGATTGAGGAGACAAGACGCGTGCTCACAATTTGCATGTCAGTTGAGAAGTTTTTAGAGGTGAACTAGAAAATTTAACCGAGTTCAAACTGGAAAAGCTTTTCCTATATCGATTTAAAAGGACACACAGGAGTTTTCCGATTCCTTTTTATAGGGACAAGCAGCAAGCATGTTTTTGGCGGCGACATTTTGGACGAAGGAAATGCCTCATTTGAAGTTAGATCTGCGCTACT